>JANHMN010000006.1:36220314-36231349 GCA_030674055.1 Rhabdomys pumilio
AGGGAGGGAGGGAGGAAGGGATGGAGGGAGGGAGGGAGGGAGGGAGGGAGGGAGGGAGGGAGGGAGAGAATATCCTACCCCATTTCCTGATGTCTCCACCACCTCCATAGTGCCCAGTTCGATGACCAGTTTTTAACCCTTGAGGCTTTGGGAACACACACTCCAGAGATCTGAGCTGTAACCTAATTTTGTCTTGTGTGACATATGGTTCTTTTCCTGATTTCTTCTTTCTTGCCTATTATTGTTCCAAGGGCAATGTGCCCTGTGCAAAGCTATGAACCTAAGGTAGCAAATGGATTAGCTCACCCTGTTGTCTGTTGTCCCTTACAGCTGGGGGTGGGTTTTGCCAGGTTATCTGTTTACTATGGCAGGATAGAAGGTTGTCTGTAAGGGGCTTCTGGGAAAGCCTTTTCACCTGTGCTTCTTGCTCTACCATTTTTTGTGGCACCTAAACATAATGACTGAAAATTTCTGTGGCTAAGATGGAGCTCTCAAGAGAATGGCAGGGCTATTGGTCCTTGGCCAACATTACAAACCAGGTTTCTTATTTTATGGGAAAATAACCTCTTTCTGTTAGTGCCCCTGGGGTCAGATTGCCACTGGCAGCAGAACACAGTTCTAGTTGATAAAGGCATTTAGTTTCTACTTAATCCTGCAAGGATGTTAGCATTCCTTCTAGGCTCTGCCCAACAGTTACCTAGCAACAGCCAGGTAGGCTTGGCTTGCTATAAAAGAGACTGTTTGGCTTCCTTCTCCCTCTCCCTGCCCCCCTTTTCTTCTCTGTTTCCTTTCTTCCTCTCCCCTCTCTCTTCCCTTTCTCTCTCTGACCCCCTTCGCTCTCTCTGACCCTTTTCTCCCTCTCTTCCCCTCTCTCCATGAGTTCCCAACTGGCCTCTTCTCTTTCTTTCTCTCAGCCCCACCCCCCACCCCACTTTCTCTGCCCCTACTCCCTTCTCAACGTTCCCTTCCATGTCTCCAAATAGACTATTCTATACTAGACCTGTCTTAGGGCTGGTACCTTAGGGGGAAGGGATGCTTCAGCATGGGCCCGCTGAGGTGCCCTCTCCCAACCTACCATACTGCACTCTACAGAACATATCCTTGGCTTTATAAAATGCATCAGTGGGTCTTAACGCTGAGTTTTGTTGACATGACCCAATTTAAGCAAGCACTTCTGCTGTTAGGATTTAACTTGTCTGTGGTTAGTGCCTGTGATAATGCCCCAAGGACATCACTGTGCCTGTGCCTTTTGTCTGGCTCAGCACCAGATTAAAGGTTAAAAACATCCATGGTTTTCTGTCACATTTCCTTTCAAAGGCAGATGAGTAACACTCTGAGCAGCGTAGAGTAAGCTTAGCTTCATCAGCAGTGGACATCTCCACTCTTTTCTGGTTCTTCTTCTTCTTCTTCTTCTTCTTCTTCTTCTTCTTCTTCTTCTTCTTCTTCTTCGTCTTCTTCTTTTTCTTCTTCTTTTTTTTTTTTTTTACATGCAAATGTAACATCAAACTTTCCTTATATAACAACTTAGTTGTAAGGTAAAGGTTAGAGATGCCCTGGTCCACGCACCACAGTGGCTGGCCAGCCCACTGCCTTTCTTATACTTTCTACTGTAGAGTAGGGAAGAATGAGAATGCCGAAGGAAGGGAGACAAGAGACATGCAGAGGATACTTGTGAGCATGATAGGACAGGCACTAACTAAAATACTGTTGGTTCTGGAGCCTGGGATAGAGCATTGCATTCTAAGCCAGTGCTGACCCCAATGGCCCTGACCCCAGAAGAACGAAGGATCCCAACCTCAGTCACATCTCCCCATATCACTTGAGCTGAAATCTATACCTCAGAATGGGGGTGGGGAGGGACTCTTCCCCATCCTTACAACTCGTTCTCTGCCTGGTTTCTATGGACTGGCCTTGGAGCTGCAGATCGGGACTCCAGCTCCACAGCTCCTGGCCTGCTGTTGCTTACCATCTATGGGGCAGAGTGCAGAGGGAGGCCTTCAAGGGGGTAGATGTGGCTGCATAGGAGGTAGGGCCAAAGTAGTGAGGGTTGTCAAAGAGACAACAAATTGGACCAAAAGGATCCATCTCCAGGAATGGAGAAATGGTTGGAAAGAAACGTTCTGGTGGAATCAGTCTTGCTGTAGCCAGTAGAAGTATTTCAAGAGGGCAGAAGGGGACTTGACCATAGGGCAGGCTCTGGCCAGCCAGGCCAATCTCTGGAGCCCACTGCATTCTTTTGTATAATTCATTATTCTCTGAACTCTGGGACCCTAGAGCAGAAGGGAAGCAAGCTGAGGGTGCTTGTCACAGGCACTGGCTTGGCACAGCCAGGAGACCAAGACCGTAACCAAAGGCACCCCTGTTCATTGCTCAGTTATGACCCAAGCATGGCAAAGGTGTGGCTATCCAGTAAATGCCAATCATTTCTCTGCTTAAATACCATTTTCTTTTTTGACAGGTAAGCATCATGGGTAGGCGTTCTCTTCCCATACCATTCAAACTTAAAATGCACAAAACTCTTCATGAATGGCTTTCTCAATATCCAGTTCATCCACCCCTCCCCCACTCTTTCTGACTATTTTAACACCAGCCAGTCCAACCCATGCTTGCATACTTGACTTTACCCAGCAACACCCAGCTGAATGTCACCTCTGGCAACCCTTACCCAACTGCCCCCTTCCCCCTTCCCCAGGGTAATTCTCTTCCTCTCTTGTGACACTTCCTCTGTGTGACTCTGAAACTATACATGTGCCCATCACAGCACCTTACTATGCCATTCAGAGATGACTTCTTCCTTGTATCTTTCAGCTTCTCAACACTTCGTTCCTAGTCCATTACATAATTCACAACTCACAGCAGCACAGGGGTGACCGGCATTGCACGAGCCTAGCTTACTTTAGAGCAGGCTTTCTTCAGCTGCAGTCACGTGTGCAACAACCTGTTCTTACAGCTTCTGCTCTAGATGAGTGACTAGCAGGGTTAGATCGCAGGGGTTTCCAGCCTTCTCTGCTCGCTGCATTCTGGAGGAGCCTGCAGGCTCTCAGTGTGAAGGTTGCTTTGGTTGGAGCACAGAACAGTGAAATCAGAATCCATCTCTGCCGCTTTGTAACTCCCAAGTCATTCTAATGCGTGATGAATACGGAGGCCCTGGAGTTTAAATGACCCAAGTGTTGACTATAAACAGCTTTTCTTGTGTACCCATTGTGTAGTAAACACTGAACTGCACACTGGGAAGTGGTGGGAAGGGAATAGTATTTTGTGTAGACAGAGTCTTGGTTTTCAAGAAACTATGGTCTCCACACAAGTGTAAATGATCATGGTCTTCAAATTGCTTGGATTATACCAGGGTGTCACAAAGCTGACATTTCTTGTTTCTGAGGCCACCTATTACTACACTGTAGGATGTTTCAAAGAATCTCTAGTCTCTATTTAGCAGATGACAATAGCAATCTATAGTATGGGGGTGCACACACACACACACACACACACACACACCATTTTATAACTGAATATGTTCAGATAACCTAATATACTTTTGGGGTAAAGCAACCTTCATGGAGAACAACTGACTAGGTAGGCAACAGTGTTTCTTAGCAAGACTCCAGGGTAATCTGCTTCCACATTTGAGTCTCAAAACAAACCTGAGCTTAGAGCAGTATTCTCAGAGTGTGGACCCCATAGCCAGCAACTGCGGCAGTTGGAGGCTCCACACCAGACCTCTTGAATCTACCGTTTGTTTTAAGACATTCTCTGGGTGGTTTACACATGGGCTTAAGTTGTAGGGCCACCAACTGATGTAACAAGGAAAGGGAGATGGCAGGCGTGGGGGCATTGAGAAAGGTCTCAGCAGAGCTAGCTCTCTGTCCTGATAATACACAAGCTCCCAAGAAGCTGTCCTGGGAGCAGTCGGCCCTGGAAGGAAGGACTTCCAGACAGAATGTAGCCTGGACTCCTAAGTAGCCAAGTCTCTTTCTTTTCTTGCTTACTTGTTTCTCTTAATTTTCTCAGTCTGTTTTCCTGTGCTTTGGATAGAAAAATCTTGTCCTCTGTAATTCAGGCCCTGTGGTGATTGACATCCGTCAATGTGATCAAACAATTCTTTGAGAATCTTAACAAAATGAGTGATGTTGTCAAAGTCACAAGGAGATGGTTTTAAATAAGGCGAACTCAAATTTACCACCAGACACGGGTACACATGCTTCCTTAGAGATTCCTCATTTACAAGGAGGGGTTTTGTGAATCGTTTTATAAAGTTACCAACAACTCGTCTGATATTTGGTGATAATGTTTTTATTGCATATTTAACATTTCATATCGGATTTCACATTTGCAGCTAGCATGTGCCTCTAAAACATGAAACTTGATCCCTTAATACAGTGGCGGCAAATTCCGAATTCTCTACAAAACAGCGAGGACCTTGTGTCTGTGTCTTGAGAAGAGGCGTATCACAGGAGTGAGTTCCCCAGTCCTGCTTTCATCCAGCTGCTCCTGGATTTAGTGTTTCCATCTTCTGCCATGTGATGAGCTGCAAGAAGAATCTCAGCAGACATGGAACTCTCAGCCGTGGGCTTCCCAATTTCCAGAAGAGTAAGAAATCGACCTTTCTTCTTTATGAGATTCTGTTGTAACAGCATGGCATGGACAAAGTTTCCCTGTCGAAGGCTTCTTAGTAGTTCCCCGTGGGCCCATTACAAAGTCCAAACTCCTCATTCCTTTTTTTGCTTCTTTCATAGACAAACTCATATTTATTTTTCCAGTTTTGTCTTTAGACTAAAATATGGACCAAAAAAATAGTAAATAAAACATTAAAAAGCTAGAGGTCAGGGGATGCAGCTCAAGTGGAAGAATGTTTGCCTAGCAAGCACAAGGTCTGGGTTCCAGCCCCAGCACTGTGTAAACCAGGTGAGATAGGGCTACCTATAATGCCAGTGTGTCCAGAGTTAAAGGGCATTCTGAACTACATGCATGTTTAAGGCCGATGAATAAATGTCTCAAAAAAGTATAGATAGCCTGTCATTTGATTTCTGACCCTAGGTTATTCCATAACAGGTTCCAGATAGTATACACTTGCTTTCTTCCTTTCTAGAAAGAACCCAGAATGTTGGCCATGTTAAGCAAAAACTCTGCCCCCAGCTGCATCCCATCTAGAGTCCTGTGTTCTGACTGTAGAATTTGTGTTAAGGTCTTCCACTGGGTTCACCTATAGGGGTATTTTGTGGTCCATGCATATAGAAACACACACTTTTCCTTTTGCCTCCAGCTCCTGGATGGCTGCACCCAACATTGCATCAGCTAGTCCTGCCTTCCCAGTTGCTCTGGGAGAGCCCATGAAGACTGATCAGAGGTGCTCTAGCAACTACCTCCGGCTTCTGGCTGTAACTGCCTCACACAGTTCCCACTTGAACATCTTTGTCTTCTTGGCTCAGACTTCACTTCCTTTGCTCGGCACCTCACTCCTCTCTTGTGCTTTGCACACGTTGGTTCTGACCAGAAGATTCTCACTGTGTCTTCTTGCCTGGGCAGTGCTTTTTACTTTTGATGATGGTTGCTTCCTCTAGGAGCCAATCCTGACTTTGGAAGCCTTCAAGATGGGGTTACTATGATCCACAGGACTTCATATTGAGCCATCACTCCTCCCAATATACATGACTCTTCATTTCTCTTCTTCACTTGACTATCATGTCTTTCAAGTCTGGGACATTATCCTATGTACATGCCTCGAACCCAGTGCAGCTTGACACTTAGCAAGTGCTTAGTCAGTTAGGAAACGAATTATGAATGCATGAACACAGTGATAAAGGGGCCTTGAATTTGTATTTTAACCTATACACATCACAGATCCCCTAAACTTGAACCACTGGGCAATGTTGTATATATCATTTATGTGTAAAGTATCTTTAGGCTCTTCCCCTACCCCCTGTGTTATTTTCCCCTTTGCTTTCTTCTCTGCTGCTGACTTTTTTTTTTTTTTCTTGTTCTTTGTAGAGTATTGAGAATCATTGCAGGGGAGCAGCAGGTCCTAACTGATGAGCACAGCATCCAGAAAAAGGTACCCATTGTTCCCCAGCTTCCTGGACTAGCAGCAAAAGGACGCCAATTCCAGCTCTGGCCAATAAACACCCTCATAAAGAGACAAAGTGTATGGTTCTTGTGTTCCTTAGGCAATATTTTCCAATTCCATGGCAGGGGACCAGTTAGTGAGTTCAGAAAATGGGCTACTAGTTCTATTTATTCAGGGTAATCAGAGACACCATGACTTAGGGATGCTTTACATAAAGAATTTAGTAAACACTGAAGTCATGTACACATATACATATAGTGCAAATGCACAAGTGTCCATGTACTCTCATAGGAACTCAAGTGTATTAAACCTGTCACATGTTTATTTATATATTTACATATGTGTACATATAAATATAAGCTTTATATATGTATATATACATGGTTAAATTTAAAGACTATAAACACATAGTTTATACTACATGGTTCTTGCAATGCCGGAAATCACTATATAATAGTGCCTTAATAATTTAGGTCAGGAGTCAACAGACATCTTCTGTAAAGGGTCAAGTGCTTTGGAAGTGTTGCTGGCTCTGTCATCGCTGATACAGTGACTCAGTTGTGCCATTGTGTTTGAAATAGCTGTGTCTTGGCTGTATTCCAGTGAAACACTCACAAAACAGGGGCGGGCTTGGATTAGGTCCATCAGCTTCAGTCTGGGAAATGGTTCTTGGGCCGCAGGTTTGATGAGGACACTTGGTAGATGGCCTTTATAATGGTTGAGCTTCACCGTCAGTCTTCAGGAGACACAAGTCTAGGTGCATGTGAGGGATTTCCAGAGAGGTTAACTGAAGAGGGAAGAGCTGCCCTGAGCATGGGCCTCACCATCTATGCACTGAACTAAACACAAAGAGAAAAAAAAGAAAGGCCCCTGAAGCCCAGTGTTTGCTCCTCTGCTTCCTGTCTATGGATGCACTGTAACCGGTTAGTCATGCTCCTGCTGCCATGCCTTCCCACAATGATGAACAAAATAAGCCCCTCCTTCCTTAATTTGTTTTTGTCACAGCAACAAGTCACTATCACAGCACCTGCACGAGATCTGCCCTGAAGTTAAAGATAACCATTTAATATAGTTACTTGGAGGATTGCCTTTAAATTTTTAAAGTTACATTTAGTTTGTATGAGTGTGTATGTACACACACACACACACACACACACACACACACACACACCACGACATGCATGCAGCAGTCAGAGAACAACTTTCAGATGTCTCCTTTCTCCTTGCGGGAATGAGTCCCAGGGATCAGGTGATCGGGTTCAGAGGCAAGCATCTTTACCCACTAAGCATCGTGCCAGCTCCACAGACTATTTACCTATTGAAAACTACAAAAATGTACCAATCTTGTAGATGAGAATATAATTATAAAGAGCACCCATAGAAATGTGGGCACACAGAGGGTGGAGAGGTTGAGAGCACCTGCTGCTTCCTCAGAGGAGCTAGGCTCACAGCTACCTATAACTCCAGCTCCAGGACCTGCAATGTCTCCGTCTGGCCTCTGTAGGCACTGCATACATGATACACATACAGACAAGTAGACACACACACACACACACACACACACACACACACACACACACAAATAAAAATAAAAGTACAACTACCTGTCAGAAAAAACTCACCCAAATATTATATATTCTTTATTTCTCATCTCTGACAATTATAATAATGTTTAAAATGGTCAAGGAAATTGGCTTTCTAGGAACCTCAGCTCTCAGAAGCATTTTTTTTTCCCTAGGCAGGGGTCAGGGGCAGGAAGCAAATGAAATCTGGAGTTGGTATGCAGCTCTGTGGTAGGGCATTGGCCTAGTATGTGTGAGGTCCTAGATTTCATCACCTGATATTCAAATATGTAAAAAAAAAAAAAAAAAAAAAACAGCAAAATCCAAAACAAACAAACAATCCCCCCAAACCAGCCAAACAAACAACCTAATCCCTAGTTCACATTTTCTTTTTATAGAAGAACCCAGAGAAGCAAATGCTGTTCTTTGAAAACAATCCTTTGGACTCATAACGTTTTTATTCTTTTCTGGATAACATTCAGCTTTGTGCCACAGAACTCTTTAGAAAGAATCAAAACATGATGTCTGCTTCACATGATGTCTGTGGGAAATGACACATCTGGGAGCTATGAAGACCTGCCTCTGAACACTGCTGCAGGAGCTGCCTGGGCACAGTAAAACTGAGGAAGATTAAATGCCAGACTGCCAGCATCTCCTGTGGTTTGTAGGCAATTCTGGTTCAGAAAGCTTGAGTCCATTTCACATGGTTATTGCTCCTGTGGATCCTCCATGGAGAAATGGTGAGATGTGGAGGAGGGGGAACCTTTAAGATGGTGAGAGTGTGGAGGAGGGGGAACCTTTAAGATGGTTAGAGTATGGAGGAGGGGGTACCTTTAAGAGGTGGAACCTGTGGAAGGTGACTGAGGCACCACCATCAAAAGGGATGAACGATGGTCTCACAAATGAGTGAGTTCTCGTAAGAGTGGGTTATGAAAACTGAGGCCACTCCACACATCGACATCTGCTGCTCATGCCTGATGCCCATTGCAGTCCTTTGCCATGGTGACAGGGACAACATCTTTACTGCGATGCCAGTGTCATGCCCTGCAACCTCCAGAACTGTGAGCTAAATAAACCGTAACACAGTACCCAAAGTCAGGTATTCTGTTAGAGCAACATAAAATGGACTAACAGACTACTACCCAAATCTTACAAATCAAATCATAAACCAAGTCTCTGGCTCTACACAGATAACCCTCCCTGTTTCTGCACCGTCCATTCCATGAACCTAAGTTTACTAGAGAGTTCTTCCACTCAAGCTGGGCTGCAAGCTTTGCAACCAGTGTCTTTCTCTGCTACCTTGTTCCCTAGTGGGACTTGGAACGCCTACTTCTGCAGTGAGTCCTTCACCCTCTGCTGGTCCAGAGGTTGAAGAAGGTCCTGAACTGATCCTCTCCCGAGACTGAGTCTCACTGCAGTGTCCCTAGACTCAGACAAGGTTCCATATTAGCTAGCAGAGACACCGTTCAAAGCGCCTTCCCATCAGATGGCAAATCAACTCAGATCAGACTTGCCATTCACCTGTAAGGATCAGACCTGCTGCATACTTACAACAGGATATGGCTTTCCTGCCTTCATACTTGTTTCATTTAAAGAAGTCTAAGAAACCCGTCATTGTTGTGCATGCCCCAAATCCTAGTGCTTGGGAGGTTGAAGCAGGGATCGTGAGTCTAGGCCAGGCAAACTTGGATTATGTATTATAGAAAATTATGTATATATTATGCATATATTAAAATACTATAGAGAGTAGAAGAGAGGGAGAGAGAGAAACATGCTCTTAGACATTGAAAAAACAATTATGCCTAGTCACTGAGTTAGTTCCTTTCCTCACTGCAGGGACAAGTACCTGACAGAGCAGTTACTATGGCTCACAGTTACAAGCCATCATGGTTGGGGAGGTTACAGAGAGGAGGAGTGTGAAGGGCTGGTGATGTCGTGTTCACTGTGAGGAAGTAGAGAGAGAGATGGATGCTGGCACTCTGTTCACTACCTCCTGACTCAGTCCAAGATCCCACAACACAGGATGGTGATGCCCAGAAGGAACGCCTTCACACACTGCCCAGACATGCATTTGAAGTCTAGTCAAGTCACTGATCAAGATTAACTGTGATAGTCACAGAGTCAACACCAGAAGGCTCTCTAAAGAAGACATTTGCAGGGCTGATCTAGCATCTGGTGATGTGATGAGTCTTACCAAAGGAGAGCTTAAAAACAAGGTCTCTGTGGACATATCTGTTCACCAATTGAAAATTATGCCATGACTCACGTCTTCACCATCTTCTCTCCTTTACTTGATCGTCCCTTTATCCTAACATGACAGACTAACGTGTTCATTTCAAAGATGTTTTCCGATGCTGCAAATCATTCAGGAAACAAAATAAAACTGTATCTTTGTGAGCAGCAAAACATTGCCATAAAGTTTATACATCCTCTTATGGGCCTTCAAGATGTTGGATGCTCACACAAAAGGTATCTGTGATAAACAAATATAAAAAAATCTCATAGAAAAATGAAAGAATAACAGGCAATATAAGGCAAGCTGTTAAAACAAGCCCTGATCAGGGCACTGAGACAACATCGTTAACATATACATTCAGTGCTTTGTCTCTCTCCATGTACCGAGGTGGTTTTTCTTTTTTTTTTTTTTTTTTTAGAAGAATTGACTTCTGAGACTGGCATGGCAGCACATATTTGCAGTCTTAGCACTTGAGATATGGGAGCAGGGAGCTCAGAAGTTCAAGGACATTCTCAGCTACATAGCAAATTCAAGGCTAAATTCAAGGCCTGGACTACATGGATTTTTGTCTCAAGACTCTGTGTGTGTGTGTGTGTGTGTGTGTGTGTGTGTGTGTGAATGTGTGTGAAGAATTTTCTTCTCAGCAGTCTCCAATTATCATTGCTATTGATCCATTCATTCACATGTCCGATAAGCATTTATTGACAAGACAGCCTTGTCAATGACTGTGATGAGGTAGCAACCATGTTGTAATGTGGCCTAGCCTTCTCATGTTGACTACTTAAAAAAAAAAAGATCTTAACACAATTATTAATTTTTCTTTGCAAAGTAAATTGTATTTTCTCTTGACCCGAAGGTTTCAAACTGCCTTTCAAATGTTATCAACTAACCATCACAAATTCTAAACAGTCTCTACTCTAACACAATTTTTTTTTTTTTTTTTTTTTAGGTTTTTTTTGACACAGGGTTTCTCCGTGTAGCCCTGGCTGTCCTGGAACTCACTCTGTAGACCAGGCTGGCCTTGAACTCAGAAATCCGCCTGCCTCTGCTTCCCAAGTGCTGGGATTAAAGGCGTGCGCCACCACCGACTGGCCTAAAACAATTTTTTAAAGATCTATTTACTTTTACTTTTATGTGTGTGAATGTTTTGCTTGTGTGCATGTATGTACTTTATGT
>JANHMN010000006.1:36240597-36256306 GCA_030674055.1 Rhabdomys pumilio
TCCCCTCCCCTCCCTTCACCCTCCCCTTCCCCTCCCCTCCCCTCTCCTCCCCCCTCTCTTTCTTTCTTTTGTCTCATACTATAGCCCAGGCTAGCCTATAATTCATTCTATTCTGGGCTGGCCTTAATCTCACTGTGATTCTCCTGCCCCACCCTCCCAATTGCTAGGATTACAAGCATGACAATTCTTAGCCAGCTTTCCCCAGTGTTAGACATAGAAACTGGACATCTGATGTCTGTTAAAAATCTTCATTTATAAAAATACTTGCAACTAAAAACATTTTAGTGTTTTCAAGCTAAATGAAACCCCTGTGGTCTGAGTTTCCACCTCAGTGCAGTGTGTGCGTGATGCTGTAGGTGCTCTCTGCCCTGGATCTTTGCACAACTCACATAAAAATGCGCGGAATCCATCAGTTTAAGCTCCCACCCCGAATTGACTTGTGTTCTGCGACACACAGGCATTCTGAATTCAAGGATGTTAATAATTCAAACCAGAAACGTACTGTTTCTTTGTTGGAAACAAACAACAAACAACCTACTGGGCTGAGGAAGCAGATCAGGAGATAGGATGAGGCCGGTCTAGGCTCCTACGATGTGAACCAGAGGAGGGCTGGACCAAGGGAATGTGCCTGAGGACATGAACCAAGAAGGGCTTCCATGGCAACCCGCTTGTTTCATTGCTCTAGAGTGGTGCTCTTTATAGCTGACATTAGTATTTTCTTTAAAGACATAATTTGTTAAAATGCACGAGCAAAGTCAGAACAAAGGTTTCCAGAATTCCCTGTAGGAAACAAAATTTCTCACTGGGAGCAGAACTCAGAATTCACGTCCAAGTGGTTCCTTTTACCAAGGATGGAATGAAGACCTACAACAGTTGACGTACTCCATTCAGGAAATGCCAGTGTTTGTGGCTGAATCTCAGTGTGGCCCAGATTCCTTCTCACGAGTCAAGAGAGGCTATGTGACTCACAAACGTTCAGTTCTTAGAACTATATGATAACTAAGAGAAATTAAATTAAAGGATCGGGATTTGTTTGCCTTCAGAATGATTTTAACAGAATAACAAGATAACAAATATAAGTTATCTGTAATGGCAGCCAGCAGGAGACCCATGCTCCTGGATGGAGCCTGGTGTGGGTCTGGGGACACGACCACATCTTACTTCCCTTGTGCCCATCTTCCTGATGGAATACTATTGATGGCTGCTAATAAGTGTCTAATGGCAATAGGCATTTTGCAGCATTCATTTGGAAGGAATTCAGGAAACAGCAGAAGGTGGAAAGAAGGAGGAGAAATGAAAGAGTCAAACAGCCACTAAGTCTAGTTACTCTGTCCCAGAGTCACCAAAAACCCTGTATAATTTCCTGGCAAAGTGACCAGGCTTTAAACCTTCTGGTCAGGTTAGTGGGCATGAAGACAAAAGCAGGACCCAACAAGTCCATGGAGTTGACTGAAAGATTATGCTCTTGTCTAATGCTATTGAGTTTTTAGTTACTTCCTAAATTACAAGCACAAATAAGAATAAGGTCCTGGCAGTAACAATGACCACTTATTAAATGCAGAGAGAGTTATGAGTCACAAGAACTCAGCAGAAAACCTCAGTTCAGGTAATTAACTTGCTTGCTTTCTTGCTTTCTTTTGTTCTTTCTTTCTTTTTTCTTTTTTCTTTTCTTTTTTTTTTAAATTTTTTTGGTGGTATTTGATTTTGGTCTTTTTGTTTAATTATGCAGAACTGCCCCAAGTATTGAAATGACAGGCTGGAACATGCTGCCTTCCGCAGGGGAGTAGAGCTCCTCAGCCCTCGCCACTCTTAGGAGCCAACCACTAATTTCATCCTGTCTCTCCTCTAAATGAAGTTGGAAGCTTCCTAAGCCTTTTGTGTGAATCCAGGGGTGCTGGAGAATAGTCTGGCAAATTCTGACAAGCATCACTTTAAGAGTACATTTATGCTTTGGCTAAGAAGCCTAAACCAAAAGCTGCTGGGTTGTCAAGGCAACAGACATACACAACAGCTTCTGAAATGACACAACCTTCCCAAAGGAATGGGCTCTGGAGGGTAAAGCTGGCTCATCCATATGCTCAGAAGGGATGGCCCTTGTAACCCCCGCTTGGCTCCACAGGGCACGCCACCCCTGGGCTAGGCAGTATTTCTAACTCTGTAGCTGTCACCAAATTCCCATTTTCCTTTCAAGCCCTGTAAAATTGATGCCAAACAGGAATGTCCTTATCATTACTCCTTCCCAAAATGTTTTCCATAGTTTTCTACAGAGGTTTGTGGTATTGCTATCAGATATTGAAGGGGAACATGTTGGAGCCAAAAGGAAGCCCACTACAGCAGGAAGCGAAGTTGAGCACAGTTAGGAGGCCCTCTTTGGAACATACAGGTCTAAGAATGAGCAGTGAGTTCTCTACTCTGGTAGATCCTGAGGAACGGAGCATCAGCAATAGAGCGGAATTCATATATGAAAACAACAGCAACAACAAACCATACAGGTGAATAATTCACGAGGAATGGTAGCTAAATTCCTGAAGGTGAATCATAGCAAGTTACAGCCGAGGGGAAGGCTGGAGCGTGTCCCTTCCATTAGGCTTGAAAGGAAACCACAGGGACCCTATTCATGAGAAACATAATTAGCCTCAAGTTCCATTTTTGTGACTTTAGCGGTGGCGGCGTTGAATGCTCCACCGCAAGACTTAATTGGCACTCAAACACCTGAGAGGAAGGGAGGCACATAAAGCACCTGGTTGTTAAATGACAAAGTCTTCTTGAAGCTGGGAACATTCCGTACCTGGAGATGGAGCCAGTGTCACAAGCAACCAGAAAATCAAAGTCCCATGTCTGTTGGTAACAGTGGATCCGTCCCATTTTTTTTCCCCCTCTCTAGACCATAAATATTTAAGTCAAGATACTCTGACATTAAAGATCCTTGCTCCTCAGTTCTGTTTTTCTGCCTTGTGATTAGCCAAAAATTCAATTCCAGTTTTAATTTTGGATGTCTAAAACAAGTTTTAAAACCTAGGGAGAAAAGTGTTGTGTATGCCTGGGTATTCCAGTTGGACTTGGTAAATGCATAGGGTGCAGGGAAAGAACTAAAGGAAGAGAATGGGAAGGGAATCCAGCCAACTGTCATGCACAGGGGCAGAACATAGAGGGTGGTTTGGTGTTAGAGGAAAAGACACTGACCCTTTCCAGGCAAAGCAAAATCTCTGAAGCTTGTCTTGGGTTCTTGTTCCCCACTGTATTACGTCTATCCACCCTGCTTATGTTGTTTCTTTGATTTTGAGACTATTAATGTCTACTTAATGAGCTCAGGCTATTCTTAAACTTGCTCTGCAGCCAAGGATGACCTTGAACATCTGATTTACCTCTGCAGTGCTGGAACTGCAGGTTCTGACACCACACCCAGTTTTATTCTGTGCTGGAGATCAACTGGAAGGCTTCTGTGTACACAGTCTATTAACAGCATCTGTCCCTGCTCCCTAACCACGCCACCTGTCCAAGTGCAAGCTCTTGAGATGCGCCATCACGTTCTCCTCTGGTAGCTATCAAGTCCTTCTCAAGATGTCTTCAGATGCCCTCCTTTCACAAAATTCCCTCCACACCACATCACTTCCCCCGTCAGCCATTATTGGTTCTCTGGTGTTATTTCAATGTGTAGAGTTACCACATAGCCAACTCTTGAGAGCTGGGATCTGCTGAAATGAACACCACCGTATGAGCTCAGTGTATCCAGCCACCTGTGTGCATGCGTGCACCAATAGAAAATCTAAATCCCACCCTGCCCTGGGACATCCAGTCCCAGAAGGACTAAGCACTTCTTCTCCCACTGAAACCCAACCTGGCAGTCAAGTTAGGGGAAGAGGACCCAATGGCAGGCAATAGTCAGAGACAACCCCTGTGCAACTGTTAGGGGACCCATATGAAGACCAAGCTGCACATCAGCTCCAGGTGTGTAGCAGCCTAGGTCTAGTCCCGGCATGCTCTTTGGTTGGTGGTTCAGCCTCTGTGAGACCCCATGGGACCAGGTTAGCTGATTCTGTGGGTCTTCTTGTGGTGTCCTTGACCCCTCCAGCTCCCTCAACTCTATCCCCTACTCTTCCACAAGCTCCACCTGATGTTTGGCTGTGGGTCCTTGCATCTGTGTGTCCATCTGCTGCTGGATGAAACCTCCCAGAAGACAGTTATGCTAGGTTTCCCTTCTCTGAGAAAGGGAGAAGGCCATGGGAGGAGGGATTTGTAAGGGTGGGACTGGGAGGAGAGGGGGCTGAAATCAGGATTACAGTGAATAAATAAATAAGAAATAAATAAGAAAATCTACAAGTTCTGTAAAGTTCAGAGCTCTTTTCTGTGAGGTTTGGAAGTCATAGAATCTTTAGAATTTGTATTTCTGCATCAACATGGAAGTGTGAGAGACACTGGGAAGTAGAAGTATGTGACTATAGTTCCTGTAGCACCCAGGGAAGCCATTATAGTGCATTCATCTATTTGGGGATGGCACCAATTTGCCTTGATTGCTCTGACCCTAGTTAGGCTTGGGAAATACTACTGTGGCACCACCTTGTGGCCACAACCCAGAATGCTTACAGAATCTTGTACTTGTCCATCACAGAGGTAGGTTTTGACTCCTCAGAAAGACTCATCAGGGGCCTTATCTGGCATCAATGGGAGGGAAGGCTCTTGGTTGTGTGAAGGCTTGATGCCCCAGTGTAGAGGAATGCCAGGGCAGTGAGGCGGGAGTGGGTAGGTGGGTGGGGAAGCACCCTCATAGAAGCAGGGGAAGGGGGGATGGGATGGGGGCTTGCAGAGGGGAAATTGGGAAAAGGGATAACATTTGAATTGCAAATAAATAAAATATCCAATAAAAAAATGAAGTGAAATACAGTCTTGGAAAATCTTAAATCTAGAGAGAGCTTTTAAATTTTTTAGCTGAAGTGAACCCAGTGAGGATTCATAATAGTTACCATGAAAACAAAATTAGTGTTTGTACATAATATTTATCGCTAGATCTCCTTCAACATTGTTTGATTGCATTTCCACACAATCTTTTAAATAAAATTGACCACTGGCCTGTAAAAGTTCCCACATTCTAGTTTATGCACATTGTTTCTTCACAGACTGCCTAACTTCTTTTTTTTTTTTAAACTTGGTATCCCTAATAATTTTTAATTAGTAGTAAGATCTCTATGAGATTAGATCTTGATCAGGAAGAGGAATGGAGGTGTGTATGGTGTGTGTGGTATGTGTGTGTGTTGTGTGTGTGTTGTATATGTGTGTGTGTGGTATGTGTGTTTGTGATATGTGTGTGTGTGGTATGTGTGTGTTTGTAGTACATGTGTGTGTGTGTTTGTGGTGTGTATGTGTGTGTGTATGTGTGTGTTTGTGGTACATGTGTGTGTGTGTGTGGTATGTGTGTGTTTATGGTACATGTGTGTGTATGCTTGTGGGGTGTGTGGTGTGTGTATGTGTGTGTGGTGTGTTTGTGGGATGTGTGTGGGGGTGGTGAGTAGCACTGTAACAGGAAGTACCCCGCATCTCCTGACCACCCCCACTCACAGACCCCAGTGTTCCTGGAACTGGTGTGGGTTGCAAACTCTGACTAAGGTACAGTTAGGGAGAAGGCAATTTTAAAGCTTCTATTTCTTTAGCTTTAGGATTGTTCTAGACAAAGAAGTAGAAAGAAGTGCCCTTGGCATTTACATTTTCTCCTACTTGGAGATAGTACTTGAAGTTTCTATAGAAATTCTCTACTTAACAAGAATGCTCTGGAAAAGAGGTGGGCACTAAGGATACTGACAATGGGGTTCCTGTCAAGACAAGCCAGGCATGGTGGTACATGCCTGTCATCCCAGAATTTGAGTCAGAGGCCAAAGGATCAGGAGTTGAAGGTCTTTTTTGCACTGCTGTCCGGGAACAAGAAAAACACAAAAGGAGAACAGAGAAAGAATTTCACCTCTCCCCCTCCACCCACAAGCTCCTCTCTCCCCAGGGGAGGTCAAAGCGAAAGATCTGTATGTCTTAACCCAAATTTCTGAGCTGGAAAGCAGTGTTTCACTATTCTAAAATAGATTAAAGCAAAGGCTGGATACTGGACTTAAGACTATACAAATTAAACCAATGAAACCGCTCCCTGGAGGGCATCTGAAAGACAGCCTGGGAGGGGTTATTCATGGACCCTTATCCCCCCCCACCCCCGCTTTGGAAACATAGGTTTTTGACTGTCAGCCACCCCCCAGTTCCTGTGGTCCTTTATGAGTTCAGGCAAGCAGGAAGTTGTGTTTCTTAGGGGTCAAAAGTCAAACTTGTAGAAGACTGAAGCAGGGGTGGGTTTGAAGTGTTGTTTCATTCCATGAGCTTCTGGGTTCCCAAATGATGCTAAGTTTGCTCTCAATGTTTCCAGCACTCAGGAAACAAATTGTTAAGTGTAGTCAACTTTATTTGTGTGGAATTAAAAGCCACAGGGATGCTTGTTTTTTCTAAATAACAAGTTTGGTTTTGTTGTTCTTGTTTTTTTGTTTGTTTGTTTGTTTCATGTAACCGGGGCTGGCCTTGAATTTTCTATATAGCCAAAGATAACATCTAACTTCTGATCTTTCCTTCATTTCCTGCTGTGCTAGGATTATAGACATATACCAACCAATATGCCAAATTTATACGGTGCTGAGATCGAACCCAGGACCTTAAACATGCTGACAACTACTCTACCGACAGAACCAGTTACGTCCGCAGCCCACACATGAGCCATTTTTGCCTGCATGCAGGTCTGTGCACCATGTGCATATGGTGCTCATGGAGGCCAGAGGACAGCACTGTATCTTCTGGGACTGGAATTACAGACGGTTTGAACCAACATATAGGTATTGGGAGTCAAACCTTGATCTTGGAAGAGCAGCCAGCGAAGCTCTTAACAGCCCCAAGGGAGCCACTTTTGAAAGCCTTTTGCTCAGTAAGATAGTTCCATAAATGATTGTTACTTACAAGTTAAAGACTGAACAAAACCACTCAGAACTCCATAAAAGCTTTAATTTCAGGCTACTGTGTGCAGAAGAGAGGGGCATTATTTCACTTCCATTTGTTGAAGTGGTAATGGGGGTGCTTTTGTTAGATATTTGCATAGCTACACATTTTTTTTTCAATATGCAGAGAAGACAGGGTTGGGTTTTCCTTGGCAAGGCTTATGATAATGAACATGGGTTCATCTAGAGCATTTCTGTGCTAAGCAAACAAAAACCAACAGCAGGGTTAGATGTGGAAGGTTCATATGTAATACTGGTGTTCAGAGGCTCAAGCAAGAGGACTATCTTAAGATTTAGGTCAACCCAGGCTTCATAGTGAGGTTCAGAGAAGCCAATGCTGCAGAGTGGCCTTGTCTCTTAAAAACAAATCAAAGTGGAATGAAAAGAAGAAGAAGAAGAAGAAGAAGAAGAAGAAGAAGAAGAAGAAGAAGAAGAAGAAGAAGAAGAAAGGAAGAACTGAAGTCAGATTGCAGACACAGTGTTCTGACGGACTTTGGAAGTTCAGCATGGCAACCAGAGAGACACTCACTATAAATCCTTGGTTTTCCTTCAAAATGAAACTCTCAAGAATCTCTCAAATACTCATTTTTCTACGTAAGTTGCTGTCTTCTGTTTATTTTCTACATTTTTGAAGTAAAAAAAAAAAACACACGCATACTTCTCAGAAACTCATTTGTATGAATTCCACAATATGAGTTGTCACACAGTGATTTTCAAACTGGTGACTATTCCCTGTGAAACGGTGACCCTCATCTTAAACACAAGACCCCATGCAATTTCAAATAGAAAAAATATAGAGAGGAAAATCTTAAGATTATGGCACTAGATTGCCTCTGAAATGAAGATGGTGAGAGCCAAGAGACTGGAGGCTGGGAACTGGAGCCTACAGGCTGGGGCTGGAGGGCAGGAAGCTGGGAGATAGAGGTTAAAGGCCAGAACTGAAAGCAGGAAGCTCTAAATTAGAGGGTGGATTCTAGGGGTTAGAGGTTAGGGATCAGAGGCTAGTGGCTAGAACCTAGAGACTGGGACTAAAGGTTAGAGGTGGAGGCTAGTGGCTCTGAGGACTAGAGGCTGGTGGCTGGAGGCTAGGGGCTGCTGGGTCTAGAGGCTGAGGCCCAGAGAGTAGAAGCTGAAAGCTAGAGGTTGGGGGCAGGGGGCAATAAAGCTTTGTATCTCCGGGAGACCAGAGATAAGGAGGGGGTAGTTTCATTAAATACTTCCTCTTTTCCTTTCAGCTTGTGTGCACATATGTGAGTGTGTGTGTGTGTGTGTGTGTGTGTGTGTGTGTGTGTGTGTGTCACTGTGCGTGGTTGAAGGTTAGAGGACAATCTGTAAGAGTTGATTCTTCCTCAGAGGCTGTTAGTCTTGAACTGGTTTTTTTTTTTTTTTTTCTCTGCAAGATAAAGAATTAAAAGGCAGGAAAAATCTTGAGCACATTAGAGGAGGAGACATGGAAAACACCACAGAGGATAACAGACAGAGTCAGCACTTGAAGAAAGAAATTTATTGGGGTGAGGAAACACACAGGTGCAGCAGACACAGAGGGAAAAACCTCTCTGCTGTGCAGATTCAGTTTTTCATCCAGGGCTGGGGTTTAAGTGTCTTTGATAGGTCCTCCTCCCTAATTTAGGGATGGTCCGTTTGAATAAAGACAGGGTAGCTGAAATGTCCACAACTTTGGTGTAAACATCTGGCTTTGAACTTGTCTGACCAGTCTACTCACTGGCTGGAGAAAATGCCTGCTAGACCTTTGTTTTAAGCTACAAGGCATTGGTCTCTGGTCAGAAGGGCAAGGAAGAAGCCATCTTGGAAGTTAACTCATCCTTATTACCTCCCTTAGTCATGGCCCCTCTTCCTATCTGTCTGCCTATCAGGCATCAAACTCCTACTCTGTGGTGGTTTGAATGAGAATGCTCCCATAGGCTCACATCTGGACACTTGGTTCCCACTTAGTGGAAATGCGTGAGCATTAGGAGAACTGGCCTTGCTGGAGTAGTGTGTGGCCTGTTGGGAGGAGGTATATCACTGGGGGTGGGCTTTGAAGTTTCAGAAACTCAAGACAGGTCCAGTCTCACTCTCTTTTTGCTTCCTGCTTGCTGGTCAGGATGTAAGCTCTTAGCTACTGCTTCTGTATCACGCGTGCATGCCTGCTTGCCGCCATGCTCCCTGCTATGATGACCATAGACTAACTTTCAGAAATTGTAAGTAAGCCTCAGTGAAATATTTTCTTCTATAAGTTGCCTTGGTCACAATGTTGCATCTCAGCAATAGTAACCCTAACTAAGACATTGGGTAGTTTCCATGTGCGTGGCTGTACTGACAGGCATCAGAAGCCCAGGGAAGTGACATGAAGTATCAGGACCCAGAACCAAGCAGCCTTCAGCCTGGTACAAAAAGGACATTAGACATGGACTCTTGGGCACGGAGTGCCGTAAGCTCAGATGCAGTGTTGGACACTGAGCTGGGGCCCTGCTCAATGTGAGGCTTGTGCCTTTGCAGATCTTGGAAGTGGTTTCATGGGTCAAGAAGTAGCTTAGCCAAAGACCTTGGTAAACTGGCTCCACAGAGATTGAGCCTTCCCACGTGCTCCTAGCTCACGCAGGTGGCTCTCTGAGGAAAGAAGAGAGTACCAGCTGAGTCCAGCCCAAGTTGCTGAGTGATCATGCATCTGCCTCAGTGGACCCAACCCCTCACACTAAAAGAATTCCCAAGCCTCAGACTAGATGTCCTGAAATGACTTCAACTCGTGGCCAGTCTTCTCTATGCTGTTCTTAGCCTCTGAATATTTACTGGTGGCAGACAGCACTACCCAGTGCTGTCCTGCTCGTGGGAAGTCTTGTTCTCGACTCCCTTCCCAAAGAACCAGCCCTAGTGAAAAACAGAGAGCTCTTGGACTCTGCCTGTGAGTGGCAGGAGGAGCCTGTAATTAATTAATTGATTGATTACCTCAGTTTTCACTTGAGGAAAAGTGACGCAGGCGCTGCAGCCAAGTAAGACTTCTGGCTTTGTAATCTGTGAGTTCACACACACGAAGAATAGAGATAGCAAGTTTTAATTATTTTTTTCAGGTTGACACATTAGGCCACACCATCTGGTCCCACACTGGTGTCAAGAACTGGGGGAAAAACAAGGCTGATACCAACGCAGAAGGAAGGATAGAAAGATTATGAAGGTAGGTGTCCCGGACTGAGGAGAAAACAGGTTAATATGAGAGCCAGCAGGTACAGGAGAGAAAGTGGCCAAAAGAGAAATGGACACGTGTTTCAGTTTGATGACTTTGTGATAAAATACCTCAACAAAAGGAAGTCTAAGAGAACAAGGTTCAATTTAGCTCACAATTCCAGGATACAGTCTGTAATAGGAGGGAAGACAAGGCAGCAGAAACCTAAAACAGTCTCATCATTTAAGAGCAGAGAATGCATGAATGCACACATAGTTAGTTCTTTACTCTTATGGTCCAGGGTCTGAACCCAGGGAATGGCACTGCTGAATTTCAGGGTAGGTCTTCCACCACTTATTAAGAAAATCAAGAGACACTGCCCACCAAGACATGCCCACCTGATCTGGGGCCCTTTCTTCCCAGGTGATTCTAGACTGTGTTAATAACAAAATTCAAATTAACCACCCAGCATAGTTCTAGCTGTAGCTAAAAGAGCATGTGTAGGCTGTGTTAAGTGGGTGTGGCCCCTGGCTGATGTCCTGCAGGTCTAGAGTCAGAGCAGGAAGTGGATGGAGCTCTGACCAGTGTGCTTACAGCCTCCTCCTACCTTCTCATGCAGGGCAAAAGCAGGTGTAGCTGTGGAAATAGGAGAGCTGTGCATCTCATCCTGAGGACAGTCTCACATCTCCGAAAGCAGATAACTTCATTTTCATAGCAGAGAGTGAATAGAGATGTCCTCTGAGCATTTCTAACAATGCCGGGCTGCTCACAAAAATTTGCTTAGCTACAAGCTTTCCTCGGGAAATCATGCTGTTCTTGGGCTCTTTTGTTCTGGGTGCAGGCTGTTATTGTTTAAGATGAGAACACAAGATGGAGCCTAGCAGGAGTTAAGGAGAGAAAATGGAAGAGGAAGATGTTCTGCCGCCCAGGTGCATCCACGCTGCTCAGGGCTAGGTCAGCCTCCAGTACAGGATGCCTCTTCCTGCTTTGCATCCTATGGTCTCAGCTCCCCTTCCCCTCTGCCTTTCTGTCAGCCCTGCTCCAGGCTACTCAGCTGTCTCCTGCACTGCTCTGTAACTGCATCATGTCAAATGGAAAAATGCATGTGGAGTCAAGCCCAATACGTTCCGAAGCACAGTCATTTGCTGCTAATTAATTGAACCATCTCGATGTGTCTCAATGATGGCCTCACCATCTGTAAAGAGATGGTTAGTCATTGACCTGCTCACAGATCCCTCTAGAGAGGACCAGAACCAGAAGTAGAATGGAGGTGCCTAGCTTACTATAATACAAGCTGCCTAGATGTTAGAGATGCTTACTATAATATAAGCTCTCTAGCTGTGCTCTTTGGATTACAGATTTTACTACCTGCACATAATTATATTTTATTAAGTATGTCCACTCTATCTAATTCAATATAAAACATATCCAATATTCTCATTCTATCTAATAAGGTATATGTTGTAAAATTCAGACAGTAATAATCCAGCCCTGAAACGAAGGCAGAACTATCGCACAGGAAACAGACCACTGTCTGAGGAGTGCTCTGAGGACAGGCTGACACTGATGACCACAGAGGAGTGTGGAGGGCAGGGGAGAGAACCCAGATCTTTCCTGTTGTGACCATAGGTGTTTTGTCAGCTCTCAGGGCTACAACTCAGAAGTGAGTTTTGCTCTGTGTAGTAATATCTCATGGATAGGGCTGAAAAAAATTAGAGAACTATTACCAAGGCTGGATGGCACATAGAGAAGTATTTAAGCATGCAAGCATCTGCACCTTTGAAAGCACTAAAACCAGGTTTTCTCAGCATAGCAAGGAAATACTGCATGCTCAGATTATCACATCACAACTCAAAGAGAGCCAAATTATGGACTCAGCCTAACCAGCAGACGAAAGAACGAATTAAAAGTGTGCATGTGCACAGTGGAATATTACTCAGCCACAAAGAAAAATGAGATCTTGTCATACGCTATGAAATTCAGAGGGCTAAAGGTCATTAAAATAAGCCAGACCCAGAAATACAAGTGCTGCATGTCCTCTCACACTGACGAATGCTACAAAAGTCTACCTGAAAATAGAATCCTGATTACTTGAGATTGTGAAGAGTGGGGGTGGGGTCTTTGATCAGTACACACTGCATGCACATAGGGAATACCATGCCAAGCCACATTAACATGCATAATTAAGACATGTTAATTTTTTATGTAATTTTTTATGAAAATTTTAATGTAATAAAATATAATAAAATTTGGGCCTGTGAAATGGCTCAGCAAGTAAAAGCCCTTGCTGCTAAGCCTGGAGACCTGAGTTTGACCCTGAAACTCACAAGGTGGAAGGAGAAAACTTATATCTATACATTGTCTTGTGACTTCCACATTGGCATCATGGCATGCCCCTGAACACAACTAAATACATACGTACGTACATACATACATACATACATACATAACATATAAATGTGACTTTAGAAATTAAAATAGATTCATCAGTAAACTGCTAGGAATGTACATTGATACATCAAGTATAATAAAATACGAGCACAGAGTCATTAATAACAAAGTGTTGGAAAACATTTAAAAGGCATCTAATTGTCTTCTTTCCTACCTGCTCTGTTCAGAAAGTTGTCTGCAGGCCCAAGATGTTGCTCTCATAGCCTATGATAAGTTCAAAGGAACAAAACATCTCTTCTCCCACTTTGAGATCGTCACTGTGAGAGGACACGGAGCCCTTGGGCACCTTGCTGACTTGTTTAGATGCACAGATGCCCGTCTCTTTGCTACAGTATTCGTAGTCAGAGTCTTGATGCTTTTTCATGTCCTTGATAATTAAAGATGTGGACTGATAGGACAATAGATCTTGAACAACTACAGGGCACAAACCTTGGGCGGCAGCAACTCAAGAGTTAGCAGACAACCCCCTCCCCCTGATTTTCCTTTCCTTGCCCTGGATGACTCTTCCAAAGCTCAGGTCTTAGGTGCTATAGTTTGGATTTTGAATATTTCCTAAAAGTTGAAGGTTAAGGATTTGGTTTGCTGGGTTGGGAGTGCAGGAAAAGGGCCTGCTGGGAGGTACTTACATAGTTGGGGAAAAGCCCTGGAGGAGGTATATAGGACATCAAGCTACCCCTGAGACAAGGTATCATGTAGCCCAGGCTGGCCCCAAACTTGTTATATTGCTAAGGATAACTTTAAACTCTAGATCCTTTAGCTTCTACTTCCCAAGTGACTAGAATTACAAGCATTTATCACCATGCCCAGATTCCCAGCCCCTTCTCATTCTGTTTTTAGCCCAGGCTATGCTCTCCCAGCATAAAACAAGAGAGCCTGGACTGTAATTTCCAACACTGTGAGCCATAGTAAACCTTTCTCTCGATTCATGGCTTACCGGAGGTATTTATTACAATAGTGAAGAGTTGACTAACACTGACGTGTCTCTCCACTCCATTTGGTGATGGAAACAGGTGCCAAGATACTTGTTCCCAAGCACAGAGACATCTCCAGTACTCAAGAAGACAGGAACCAGTACAACTGCTCCTTGGAAACTGGAAGTGGAGTTTCCAAACGTCTTCATGGGATGAGGGGTAAAAGGCTACCCCTGTTGGAAAGAGTTTAGGAGCAGTAGTTTCTGATGATAGATCTATAAACCCTCTGTATACTACCCTGACCTTGTGAACAGCCAAATGATCTTTGGAGCGATGTGGGGGAGGGCAGCTGAGCATGCGGGAAGAGTTGTGAGCACCAGCCTCTGTGGATCATCTCATGGAGGCTTCTGTAATCCACCTTGTAGGTGCATTTGAAACCTTTGAAGCGAATCAGATTAGAAACATTCAAACTGTGCTAAATGCACAAGTTTCCTTTGCTTTTGGTTGTACAGATGTGGTCTGAAGGTACTTACTGTTGTCCTAAGGTCACTGTCAGTTTGACTAGATTTGGAAGCACCCAGAAAACACACCTCTGGGTATTTCCAGAGAGGTTTAACTGCAGATAAAAATATGTGGAGAAGAGCAAGGGGTAGGCTGTGGTCCTGGACTGAGTAAAGCAGAGTCAATGGGTGGAGCAGCAGTGACCCACTGCCTCAAACCCTTGACAGCATGGCTTCCCTGCCATAGAACTGTGAGCCCAAACAAACCCTTCTTTCCTTAAGTTACTAATGCTGTGTGGTTTGATCACAACAAGAAAAGTATCTATCCATCAGCATGAAGAGGGACTTTGTTCTCAACTGAAAGAGAAAGTTGCAAGGCATGTTATGAATATGACATGAAAAGAATTTCGAATATTTAAAAGAGGAAATGAGAGGACTTTGCTATACCAGGTCTGTGCTGGGGGGGAGCAAATCCCTTCCTTGCTGGAGATTGTACCCTGGGTCTCCTCTATGCTAATCACATGTCCACCACTAAGCTATACTCATAGCTCCAACTCCTATTTTTTTGGTATTGTTTAATTTTTACACAGCCACAACGACATTAGCTTTGTGTCAGATCAAAACAAAATCAAGGGTTTTGTATTTTGGTGCAAGTCTTGTAGTTTACAGTTTTGACAACTGTGTCTGTGTTTGTGTGCCTCTAATTAGCATATTCCTAGGCTGTGAAGTGATTTCCTAGACACTGACATTTTAGAGAGAAAAACAACGGGTACAGTGTGGCACGAAGCGATGCTAACAGATTTCAAGATGCTGACACGCCCCTCGCTCCCAGCTTCATATGTACTTTTATGCCTCCAAGACACTTCACAGCTCAGGTGACCTTTTGCTCCTAACCAGGGGTATTGTCGTTCTGATGACTAGCTTTCCAGTTCTTTAGTCTCTTTTCTCTTTGATGGTTCAGTGGTTCATCTTTATCATCAGCTTGACTGGATTTGGAATCTCTCAGGAGACACACCTCTGCACATGTCTGTGATAGTGTTTTCAGAGAGGTTTAATGGAGTATCCACTGTGAATGGAAGATTCCCCACGCCATGGGCTGGGGATCCAGATTGAACCAAGCAGAAAGGGAGCCAAATACAAGCACTAGTCTATGGTTTTACTCCTTACTGTGATAGACTGTATCCCTTCAATATGTGAGCCAACACAACCCTTTCCGCCTTCAGCTGCTTTTTGTAAGGTATCTGATCAGAGCACTGAGAAAAGTAACTAATGCAGCCGTGTTACAAGTAGCCAGCCTGAGAGTGAAGGGCTCTGCGATTCCCAAAAGCACCTGTTCACTGACTTCTGCTTAGTTTGCCTTCTCTTTTACTTGCAGACTTGTCCCTTTCCTCTCTTTCCCTCCACACCCTTCATTTTGTCTGGCCATGGCCAGAGACAGCTAAAATATCTGCAGATCACACAAAGAAAACTCTCTCACCCACAGGTCCCTTGAATTATTCAAAGTATCTCCCCTCTCTCGAGTTTCCAAATGTTTTTTGTTTGCTTGGTTTGTTTTTGTCTTCCTTGGCAGCAGGAGCTGACACTGGATGTAAGGCAACTGTAGGAGTCAATCTTCAATTGCTCTCTCTCTCTCTCTCTCTCTCTCTCTCTCTCTCTCTCTCTCTACCTCCCTCC
>JANHMN010000006.1:36262314-36314664 GCA_030674055.1 Rhabdomys pumilio
TCTCTCTCTCTCTCTCTCTCTCTCTCTCTCTCTCTCTCTCTCTCTCTTATCTGAGCCTAAAGAAGACTCCAGTGAAAGAAGTGGTTAATCAAGGGTTGAAGGCCAGAGAAAATTACTAATGACTTCTGCAGCTCTACTAAGGAAAAATACTTTGCTGAATGCAAAATATTTCCTTCTATATGAATGCCATTTAGACTCCAACCGGCCCTGTTTGCTCCTCAACGAGTGGACCATGACTGTGTATTTGACACCATCCTAAAGCACTCAATCATCTTAATTTAACTGTGTGCATCAGGGCCTTTTAACACAGAAGAAGGACCCATCATCATGCTGTTAGGTACAAATAAGAGGATGGGACAGAGCTCTAATGAGAATAACAATCACACAAATAAAATGGTTTGGTAGCTGACTGGAAACAGGTACACCATTTTATCCCGGACCACTGATGATTTTCATGCTTAAGTTTCAAGAATTAAATGCCAACATTGACATTTGAAAGCTTTGGCTTTAGACATTATTATCTTTTAGTTGTATCTGAAAAGTTGTAAAGTATGACGACACTCTTCTGAGGGGCCATGGTGTCTTGCTTACAACAGTCTCTGATGCTCTTTACTGTCACTGCATGCTAGGGGTCAAAGGTCAACTGTAAGCTCTCACAGTTTCATCAGTGATTCTGTCACACCATAGATAGGCAGAGAGCAAAGGCTCTCTCCCTCGTGGAAACAGACCCATTCTTTTCTCCATCCCACGGTTTCCTGCTACACTGTCCAAACGTCTATTACCTGTTGGCAATAATGATCTTGGTGTATATTTGAACTGCTCTTATTATTCTCCTTTTATTCCCACAGGAAAATTTCATTTTTGGTCAAAACTCGTGCCAACTCAGCAGGAACCTTCCTGTGAGTTTGATCACTGAAAAGAAAAAAGAAAAGAAGAAAAAAAAAAAAAACCCAACACACTCGACGCAGCTCTGTCAAGAAATGGACTCATTGATCCTTGAATTTAGCCCCATTCCCAGCACTCCCTCTGCATTCAGACATTCCATTCTTGTACTTAACTGTAGATCAGTTGACAAAACACCATGAACAATGTGTGTTTTCCCATCTGGATAGAGAAGTAAAGAGGCCCTCCCCTGCCGGCTACTTTGCTCAAGCTGTATCTGGTTACTTCTAACTGGGATGAGGCTGTGGGGAAGAAACGGAAGAGAGAGGCCGGACTGGAAAATAGAAAGTTCCCTGGAAGTAGATACAAGAACAAGGAAGGCGAGAAGGGAAAACACAAGAGGACAAGTGTGTAGAGCAAATAGGAGTGGGTACAAAAGTGTGGGCCATTCTTCTGGGGACACTCACGGTGTAGCCGCCGCCTCCGGATCCTGTCCCTCCATGGCCTGTTTCTGATCCAGTGTAATCGCGAAGGCAACACCATGGTCCCCAAACAGTGGCCTAAGACCTCATGACCACGCCACCAAAGGTCTCACAGCAATTCCGGAAGTCGGTCCAGACGCATAAAAACTACAAAGAATTTTTTTTTTTAAAACTTCTCTCCCCTCTTCCTCTCTTTTTTTAATGTCTGAGGTTTCCGTCGGCTTATTTTATCTCTAGCTTTCCTTTACTTCCCTTCCTTTAACTCCGACTGGCCCCAAGGCGGCTGCTGGGCTGAGCTCCCTGGGGCCCAGCCTCTCTCAGCCTTCTGTACCATGTTTTATGCATGAACACAGTGGCTTGGTAATTTATTCGAGCAGAGCTGATCCCTGAGCTCCTCTGTCTGCTGTGCGTCATCAGAGGAGCCAACAGTGACTAGGGGAGGGCAGATGTGTCTGCTGGCACAGGAATGACTTGAAATGGCAATACCTGTCTGTACACTGGAACTGCAGGCTGGGCTCGCTCCTGGGACCCTACTACCCCTCACACTCAACCACACGATGCATTTACTACCGAGTTCCGAAAGCCTAGAAATAGTCTTGACACTTAGTAGGGGGGCAGTAAATCATTGTTGAGCGAATACATTGATTATGGGAATTCAACTCATTGATTTTTTTTCTTCACACACTTGAATCCTTTGAGCTAATCTATCTTTTAAAATTTAATGTAAATGAGTGTATATCTCCTGACTGCAAAGGCCAAAGTGTGAGATTCCCTGGAACGGGAGATATAGACGATTGTGAGCCACCATGCTGGTGTTGAGAACTGAACCTGTATCGTGTGCAAGAGCAGCCAGTGCTCTGAACCTCGGAGCCATGTCTCCAGACCCCGAGGAGCTGCACTTGATATACTGCCTTCAAATATGGGTATTTGGACCTTCTCACTCTTCTTTTTCTCCCTAGTTTTGCGCCTCACTTGTCCATTCACATTAAAATTTGTGGTTGCTGCAGTCCTGGCCAGTGGATCTAGGGCTGTGTGTGTGCTAGGAAAATGCTCTCTCACAGAGTTACCTCTCCAGCACAGGCTGGTCGACCAGCAAGCGCCAAGCATTCTCCAGCTTCTATCTCCCCATTGCTCAGCTTTTATGTGGGTGGTAGGGATCAAACTCAGAGTGTACCCACAGGAGTGAGGGTGAGGGATTACCTTCAAGAGCATGAGGGACTCCGATAGGTGCATCTCCAAGAAGCCCACCCAGCATGCACATTTACCATTCCCTGTCTCCTGGGAAAGCAAGAGTTTTCTGAGCCGAATCCTTCCTCCAGGTGAGAGCACAATCTCTTGAGCGCCTCCTGGGGGTGATCTCAGATGCTCTGGCAACAAAGATGCCTAGCAGGGAAGAGATATGAGGAAACAACAGAGGTGCAGAGCCCCGGAACAGGTGTAGCATAGGCTCTGTACCAAATTTTCTTTATCTTAAGATGAGAGTAGCTGTTAACCCTTGGAGCTTTTGGGCTAAGATGGGATGCCATTTTAGGATGTAGCTGACATAGTCTCTGGAAGTCAGCCCAGACCGGTCCAATGTAAACTCCCAGCAGCCAACTTAGCTGCTGATTTAGCAGCCACAAAACAATAGCACCTTGTGCTTCAGTTTACCCACCTGTAAAATGGTGTTAAGAATGAGAGCTGTTACCTAAGGATTATACTGGTTAACGCAGGTTAAAATACACACCAAGAATGAGGTGCTGTGTTCAGCGCAGTGGACTCGCTCCTTGTCAGCGGCCATGATTTATTATTAACACAGACTAAATAAAGATGGTGGGAGCTGGAGAGTTGGCTGAGTTTCTCTTGCAGAGGGCTGCAGTTTGGTTCCCACCACCTGATGTTGGGCAGCTTACAATGGCTTGTAATGCACCTTCAGGAGATCAGACGCCCTCTTCTAGCACCTCTGGACATCTGCTTCTCTCTCTCTCTCTGTCTCTCTCTCTCTCTCTCTGCCCCCATAGAGAGTCACTGTAGTTTTTCTGGTTCAGAACATTGTTAGTTTATCACTTTATGCTTCCAGATATCCAGATCTGAAATGATACTATGATGTCAGCAGATCTGCTTCTAGACTTTTCCATCTTCTAGAGGCAGCTGGTAAAGCTTGAATCTATTCCTAGGCTGTCTTTGGAAGCAGGAGCAGCCACCTCTCTGAATCTTTATCCAAACTGTAGTAGCATGCCTAGATAGTTGATCCTGGACCCTGGAACCTCATCATGTACTTATGCTCTATGTTCCATCTTTAGAACCAGAGGGTACGTCAGAGATCAAGATTAGCCCACAATCCATCTAAGATGAGGTCTTCTTGGTGATAACAACAGCAAAATCCCTTGGGATGGGAAATTCAGTTTACAGAAACTTCTCAGGATACATAGGAATAGGTGTGACTGCAAGTCTCCTTTCCGGTGAAATGACTGAGGTAATGTCATCCTGTCTTGGTCACTTCTCAGCCTTCCAGCCCAAAACAGCCACATTTGCCTTGGCAACAGCACTTTTGAGATTGTTCATGCATGGCCTTGACCCCGGTCCAAGTGTATCATGTAGCATGTGGAAAATACAGCTGAGCTTTACAAAGAAAGCAGATGTTTACAAAGAAAGCAGGTCCCCAAACCCCTCACCCAATATAACCTCCCACCCCGAGCCTCAAACACTGATGTCATTGTGGATTTATCTTTTAAAATGCTGTTCTCTCGAGCTTTGAAAACAAGAGACTTTTCAGAGGCACAAGCCGGCTCTTGGTCTAGTCATTAGCAAAAGGACTAAAAATTTTAAGTGGCTTAATCAGTGTGGTCCTCAATAATCACACTGAGTGGATCATTTCACCCCTACAGCTACTCACTGCTACGCCTTGCTATCTGTTTGCCACTTGACTGAGGTCAGGGCTCAACTAGGCAAATCTGACACGACAGAAGTCACAGGGCCATCTTCTGCCTTCTATCCCTTCTTGGGTCCCGAAGATTTGAATATGAAAATGTGGTATTAGATCAAGACTTCATTTCACTCCCAAACTGGTATCAGACTTTCTTTTCTTCCTTCTTCCTTTCCTCCTTTTCCTTTCTCCTTTCTTCCTTCCTTCCTTCCTTTCTTCTTCCCTCCCTCCCTCCTCCTCCTCTTCCCCCTCTTCCTCTTCCTCCTCCTCCTCCTCCTCTTCCTCCTCCTCCTCTTCCTCCTCCTCCTCTTCCTCCTCCTCCTCCTCCTCCTCTTCCTCCTTCTTCTTCTTCTTCCTCTCTCTCTCTCTCTCTCTCTCTCTCTCTCTCTCTCTCTCTCTCATTAAGCCACACATTTCCTATAGAAGCCACTAGGTGTGTGTCAGCCACATTCCTGATACACACAGTTGACAACCACAGAGGAAAGACTTACAAGGAGCAAGATTGGCAGAGGATAGATAGCACAGTCAGTCTGCAGAAAGGCTGGTGAAAGCTTCCTTTTCTTTCTCCAACTCCCTATGTAAGTAATGTTGGCCTTGAGAAGTCCTGACTCTTCTGCCCCCACCTCCCACCTCCCAAGTAATAGGATTGCTGGTGTGAGCCACCATGCCAAGCTTCTCTTAGGAATCTAAATCAAAATCTCAGCAGCTTTTCTTTGTAATCATTCGAAGCCTGGCAGGTAGGGTATGAAGTCCAGGGCTCTTGAACCCTCCTGAGTTGTTTGGTCAGATCTTCAGTGCTCCAGGGCCAGGGCTGGGGTCGTGTGGTCCCATTTTTGAAACTTCTGTCATTTATCTTCTTGTTGATTGTGTACAGTCCCATAAATGCCTTAAATAAATTATCTTGCAGAATGTTATTCTCCCTAGGCATCAAGTATAAGGTGTCATTTTTTTCCCCTTGTGACAGCCCACAAGGCTAGTACATTTTCTCAAGTCATGGAATTTCATGGTGAAAACTTCACAGACTCAGCCGGGAGTGAGGGACTAAGAACAATATGAGTGGAAAAACTGTGTAATTGTGGGATTCTTTTTCTTTTTTTTTCCCCTCTCCAACTCATTTTCAGCAAATGGAAGTTGGATGCTGGCCTCTGGAAAAAGCACACCAGCATGTAGGCTTCTATTTGAAAACTGCCCCGGGGAGAAGAGACCTTCAATTACTTGGGGAAGAAGGGAAACTGCTGGGCATAGGCACGTGGCAGACTTTTAAAAGAAAGTCACTGTGGAAAACTTGTTATTATTGTGAAATTAAAGCTTATCAAACACCAGGGGGAAATGGCAGTTCTCCACCTGACTTCTCTCCTGTCATCAATGTGAGAAAGAATGCTCGCTCGACAAAGATGCTCGGCGTAGTCTTTGGAGGCTAGGAAAAAAGAAAAAATCCTTGAAGCAGGTGTGAATCACAGCTGTTGGGCCAGCTATGCACATTTACAGAGACATTGGGGTGTGCTTTAGGTAGATATGAGCTCCTGTTTCCTTTCTCCCACATGTTGTTAGACATTGTGTGCTGATAAAAATTGTGGAGGTTAGAGTCGTTATTTTAGATGATAATTTTGTAACACGTGCACCACAGAGGGTGGGTCCTATAACGCCATACTTCCTCATTCAATCTCTGGGACAACGGAGAGCTGGCTCAGAAGTTAAGAGCTCTTGTAACTCTTGCAGAGAACCCAGGTTCAGTTCCCAGCATCTACATCATGGCTCATAACCTTCTGTAACTCCAGTTACAGGGGATCTAATAGTCTGTGTGCACACATAAAACACAGAGTCAAGACACTCATACACATTAAGTAAAACAAATAAATCTAAAATCTAAAGCCCATGTATCGAATCTTACAAGTATAGATTGAACCACGATCTATGCTAACTCTTCAAATTAAATGAAGAAGCTCCATAGTCATGGGCATTTCTGGTGCTCTGTGTGAGCAAGACTGCCTTGGCTTGGTAGTAGCGTTCTGTCTTAGATATGTGTTGTGGATTTGACAAAGTCAATGAATGAAGGGCAAAAAATGAGAGAACCAGACCGCTTTTCAAGAGTTACCTCAGATGACAGCAGGTTCAAACATTTCATGTCATGGAAAGAAAGCGAGACTGGTATGCAGAGAGATTAGGAGACACTCAAGTTTGCACAAGTCTGTGGACTGTGGCCAAATCTTACTCCATACCCTTTCCAACCTCAACTCTTCACTCTTCATCACCATTCAGACAGGGCTGTTTTAGGTGTAGAACATGTTAGGAAAGTGTGTGTGTGTGTGTGTGTGTGTGTGTGTGTGTGTGTGTGTGTGTGTAGCAGAGATGGGTGACTTTGAGTTGGAGCATGAAAGAAGAAAGAAGCCAGGAGGCCAAAGACAGGTTAGTGCTCACAGTTAACACACTCACCCTAGCCAGTGCAGCCTGTCTCTGTTCCCTCCTCTGTCTCTTCCTCCCCTAATCCAGTGACTCCAGCACTTCATGTCTCTGTAAATAGCTCATGTTCTCAGGCCCCCAGCCTTCTTCCTAATCCCTGAACTCAGGACACACACCCAGAGCAACGCTGGATCCAAGTGATTTTACAACTTCATTACCTCTCAGCTCCTCTATCTGGCTGTCCCTATAGTCCCAGCCCTGACTCAAATTGTCATCACCTATCACTGACAACCCCTGTATAGGCTCCTAATAGGTGTCTTCATGACCCAGTTTTGTCACCTTAACCCATCTTTACAGCCAGAGTGTCTGAAAACACAACTCTGAGTGTGAAATGTCCCCTGAACCCATGTGTTTTAACAGAGGATGGAGCTGTCTTGGGAATGTGGGTCTCCTGGAGGAAGTAGGAACAGGCTTCAAAGGGTATTGTGTTTCCAGTTTAGGCCTTTCTTTTTTCCTTCCTGTGATAACATCAACAAGTAGTCACCTCCTGCGACCAATACCAAGAACCCTTTTGGGGCTTTCTCACAGGTCTCAAGCAAATGCCTGTGAAAGCAAGAGGCCAGATAAGCCTTTACTCCCCAAGCTGTTTCTGTCACACATTTGGTGACAATGGTGTGACAATAATGAGCTACTGGCCACCAGAAGCCTTTCTGTAACATGAATTATTGCTGTCAATAAAACCTCAGTCCTTTACCCACAACCACAAGCTAGTCACTTTGGGAGAGAGGAGGCAGATATCCTGGTGCGACTGGTGATCTTTATGGGTTTGGATGGGATGCATTTAGAAACATAGTCCCCAGATGTGTCACTCTTTTGGGAAGCTATAGATCTTTAGTGAGACCTCCTGGAGGAAGTGGGTCAGCCGGGGTGGGAAGAGTCAGGCCTTAAAGTTTATAGCCCTGATCCATCTGTACTGATCCATCTTCCTGGCGCTGGTGATATAGGCAGCCATCTCATCTTTCCTCTGCCACAGTCACAGTCAATTCTCATTGCTGAACCTTCCTGGCCACAATAGAGTGACCAGACCGTTTCAAAAGTGAGTCCAAATAACCCCTTCTTCTGTTAAGTTGCTTCTTGTAAACACACACACACACACACACACACACACACACACACACACACACACTCACACCTAATACATCAGTGTTGACTTGTTGGAAGAGAGAGTACAAAGAGCTGTCCAGGAGATGAGATTGAGTGGGAATGGATACCAAAGAACAGAAGAAAGCTCTAGAATTCCAAGATGATCTTTCAGACGTTGGAGACAGGTGTCATCCAGGGGAACACACGAGACGGCTTCGGGAGCAGCTGGCTGTGGACTTGGCATTTTGGTCACCCCAGATTTGTTCCTAGAGAGTCTTCTAAATTTCTCTGAGATCTTAAGGAAGACCTTATTTTCTTCTTGGATAAAAGCCAGATAACTTTAAATCTTAAAACGATTTACTATGGGAATAAAGACCATGTGGCATCAGAGGATGGGTATTGTCTCGTGTGTCATAGAGGGGACACGATGAGGCCAGCTTTCCTGGCTGATTCCATCAGCTCTAGGGCACAGCTTTGACTGACCAAGGAAGTTCACTTTAAAGCAGTGATTAGTTTACCTTTGTGAGAAGCTCCCTTTAGAGACATCTCAAGACATCTCAGGCAAAGAGCCTGGTGGTTCAGACCTATAATTTCAGTACCTGAGAGACTAAGGCAGGAGAATTGTTGTGAGTTCCAGGTCAACTTGGGCTACATAGTGAGTTACAAGCCAGACTGCACTACAGAGAGGAGGCTGTGTCTCAAAAATACAAAAGAAGAAGGAAGAAGAAAACCATAGAATGGAAATATTTTCTTTAACTATTTTAGAGTGCTCGGCTTTTCTTTGATCCTCACGACACTGGACTCTCAACACTGCCAGAAGACAAGGCAGAGAAAGGTCCCACGATTCAACGTCAGCCTTCCCTTCTTTTTACCTTTACAGGATCAAAAAATCTAAATGCTCCAGAACTGCACAGCCAGCAAACTCAGACATCACCAATGCACAGTCATTTCACAGAAGAAGAAGTCGAAACTCGAAGGGGATGTCAGTCACCACAGAACTAGCCAGTTCCCAAGGTAACCTCAGGCTACATGGCTTATTGTTCAGGACTGTTTCTGTATTATAAACCATTACAACCCCTCGGCTGTAACATCTATATGTTCTCCAGTGATGTTTAGACATTGCCTTTTGTATGTTCTTGTGCATTTTCAGAAAGAAGGGACGTGAAGACAGGGAGTTAAGGAAGGCAGGGAAGGGCTGCTGTCCTGGTTGTCTCTGCCAAATGTTCTATACTCCTGGGGATCTGTCTGCTCAGCTTGCTCCAGAAAGACTGTCCAAGAAGCTTAGAAATTTTTTCTAGTGCCAGGATAATCCAATTCATTTTGAAAGATTATAGTAGTAATCACTGAACATACTGGTAATTCACGGAGGGGGGGTTGCCCCCAGAAGGCTGAAAATCTAGAGAAGGTAGACACATGCTGTAGTCCACTGACTGCTGTCAGGGCAGAAAGCAGCAAGTCCATTGCAAGCAGAGGAGGTAGAGAACTAGGCTCAAAGAGAGGAGAGAAATCAAAGCAGGTTTGGGGATGTGGCACTTGAATTATGCCTTCTAAGATGGACACTGTCAAAGATGGAAAGATGTCTCGGCTGTTAAGAGCACTGGCTGCTCTTTCAGAAGACCTGGTTCAATTTCCAGCACCTACATGGGGGCTCACAACCACCTATAACTTCAGTACCAGGAGATTTGCAGAGATGTCTCTACAGGCACCAGGTACACAAAGGTTGCATAGATACACATTTGGGAAAACACTCATAACATAAAATAACAAAATAAAAATAAATATAATTTTAAGATGTTTCAGGAGGTAGAAAAATGCACTTTAGACCAGAGACATGCATCAGCAAATGCTCGGTGGAACGTGAACGTGTTGTAACTGGGTTCAAGGACAAAAAACGGGAGTGAATACAGCACCTTGTCTGCAGGAAGGCACAGTGAAAGGAGAGCAAGAGCAACGTGTGTGTGTGTGTGTGTGTGTGTGTGTGTGTGTGTGTGTATGCGCATGTGTATGTGTGTGCATATGCACATGCATATATGTGTATATATGTATATGTGTATATATGTATATATGTGTATATGTATATATGTGTATATGTGTATATGTGTATATGTGTATATGTGTATATGTGTATATGTGTATATGTGTATATGTGTATATGTGTATATGTGTATATGTGTATATGTGTATATGTATATATGTATATATGTATATATGTGTATATGTATATATGTGTAAATATGTACACACACACACACATACTTTTTTGGATGTTTTTGGATCAAGCCAGTGTTTTAAATAATGACACACAGACTTCTAATATAGTTTAAAGCTTAGGCCTTATGCTGGGGCAGTCTCCAAGTTACCATTTAAACGTAACCTGACTATTCTAGCCTGTGGCCCACCTTGGAGCTTGTTTATCTCCCTGCTCTACTGTGTCCATGTCTGTTCCCTTCTGTGTCCACTTTCAATTCTCCCTGAGTCACTCTCTCTTCCCAGAAGTTCCTCCCTTGTACGTCCTGCCCCAACTACTGGCTGTCAGATCTTTATCGCAACCAATCAACAGTGCCACAACACCTGATACATCTCTTAGATTGCTTTTAGGCAGATGAGGAAGGACAAACATTTACAAAATAGATGGACTATAGAAATGACAATACCAAAAATTCTGCCATCACTTAGCTATCTGCTGATACAGAATTAACAGTTTGAAATACAGAGACATACCTCAATACGATTTGAGGAAGTCGCCTCAACATATTTATTTATATAACATATATTTTTATTATATAATGCACACACACACACACACACACACACACACACACACACACACACACACTAAGCATTGTGGGCTCGTTGTTTTAGCGTGTCCAGTTCACAGTGGTAGGGAGCATGGTGGTGGGAGCATGGCATCTGCAGTGGACAGGCACGGAAAGGTAAATGCTGGTGCTCATCTGGCTTCTTTTCTTCACTTTTTATTCAGTCTGGGCCCCAGTCCATGAATCCTGACATTCACATCCAGGGTCGGTCTTCCGTCCATAGTCAAGCATCTCTGGAAACACCGTCACAGACTGACTATCCAGAAGTGTGTCTCCTGGGGGACTCCACATCTAGTCATGTTGACAATGAAGATTAACCATTGACAGAGGGGACACTCATGAGACCAGTAGCTGCCACCCACATCAGCCTTACAGAGTCAGTGTGTTACAAGCTGGGGCTGAGGTATGAGCACACCAAGACAGACCTGCCTCGTGGAACTGCCTCACTCCAAGCAAATCCCCAAGAGACAGCAAATATCCTGTGTGTGAATTCAAGAGAGGAAATATGGTGTCTAAAGAGGAGGAAAAAAAATAAGAAAGCAAGACATTTGTATTAATACTAATTTAAATAAATTATTACATTTCAAAAATGCAAATATTTATTGAACACTTGTTATATGTCAGACTCAGCACTGTTCCATGAATACCTGGAAAACCAAAGTAAGTTCTGAAGACTGCTGCATGAGGATAGGATCTGAACAAAATGAGCTGGTCAGCTGATAGTAACGGTTATCAAGTTACCATACCCAGCCCATGCTTGTTTGTGGGAAACACTCCTAGCTTCATTACTAAAAGTCTGCTGTCCTGAGAAACCTTGAGTCTTGTGCAAAGCAGGGAGGTTGATCATTGAGTATCAAGGTATGATGGTTTCATGTTTCTGCTTGTGTCAGGATTTACCTGAACATTTCTTCCCCTGGAACATCTCTTCTGCTGGGCAGTACTGACTGATCACAACCCAGTCTCAAGTATTCCCTGACCCTCCTTCCGTATCTGCAGCAGCACAGCTCCAGGAGATGATGAGGCAGAGCTGCAGGTGGGCCCACCCAAGGGCATTCCTTTTTTATATTGTGCCTTCTCTCTCAGTAGTGGGAAAGACCACAAACTTGCTGCAGCTAGGACCAGTAAAGGCCTCAGTGGACCTGCATAGCAATGTGAATCTCGGAAGAAGCGAGAGAGCAAAACACGTTATTGGCCTTGCTGGCCGGCAGCTTGAGCACAGAATGTGAGGCAGGACAGCATGGCTCTGGAGTTTGAGGATCATGAAGTAGAGGTGGGTGCTTCTGGGGCCAGGGCAACAGCTTCACTAGTGATGTGGTTATATATGGTGTATGTGATAATTCATTTCCATTGTCAAGTCTAGAGCTTCATTGGGTGTGTCTGTGAGGATGTTTCCAGAGAGAATTAGTTAACAGAGGAAGACCTTCTCTGAATATGGATGGTACAAACCCCTGGGCTGGGGTTCCAGACTGAATTAAAATAGAGAAAAGACAAAGCCAGCAGATGATCAATACGTGTCATCTCTGCTCCTTGATCTTCCCAGGAGGGAGCAAGTGGTCTTGTACTCCAGTCATGAGCCTTCCCTGACACAGTGGACTGTACCCCTAAACCATTAGCCTTTCCTGCTTCAATAGGCTACCCCTACCATGAGCCAAAATGAATCCTTTCCCCCTTTGAGTTGCTTCTTTTGGGTTCTTTGTCATAGCAGTAAGAGTAGCAACGAATAGTTGCTACTACATACATTTTATGACTTATTAGCCCATTCTTTGTTACTATAACAGAATACCCAAAACCGTTAACTATGTAAAGAAAAGAGGCTTGGTTGTCCCATGGTCAAGGGCCTGTGTCCAGTCATGGCCTCCTTGTGCACATGTCCTAAGACTGAGGCAAGAGACAGGGCTGTTTCTATGTATCTTTTTGCCTCTTTCCTTATAAAGCTATCAGCATTCAAATCCCAGATTCTCTACCCTGATGATGTTAACACCATCCTTGTCACCTCCCACGTGCTTGGTCTCCAAACACCACAGTCAAGTTGAATTTCCACCTTCACCTCACAAGGGATATTAAATTTCAATATAGGGGCCAGTGCAGAACTCACGTAAACCATGTCTTAAATACAGCCTCGGAGTTGTGAGTTCCTCCAAGAGGTTCAGGTTCCCTTGTCCCTTGGCATAGCCAGAGGACTCTGTAATTTACAGTGAAAAATCATAGTGACAGGAGGTGACCAGGATGCAGTAGCTGGACACAGCGGTTTCCTGCAGCACCTGAGGCCAGACAAGGCAGCCCAACTATGGGGGATCCAGAGGCAGGCAACAGAGTCGGAGACAGACCCCTTTCCAATTGTTAGGAGACCCACAGGAAGACCAAGCTGCACGCCTGCTATAAATGTGTAGGGGGCCTAGGTCCAGCCCAGGCCCTGCATGCTCTTTGGTTGGTGGCTCAGTCTCTGTGAGCCCCATGGACCAAGGTGAGTTGACTCTGTAGGTTTCCTCGGTGTCTTTGACCCTCCAGCTCCCTCAATCCTTCCTGCACTCTTCCACAAGACTCCCTGAGCTCCACCTGTTATGTGGCTGTGGGTCTTTGCATTTGTTTTCATCAGCTGCTGGATGAAACCTCTCAGAAGACAGCTATGCTAGACACCTGTCTGCAAGCATAGCAGAGAATCATTAATAGTGTCGGGGGTTGGCTCTCTCACATTAGATGGGTCTTAAAATGGACAAGTCATTGGTTGACCATTCTCTCAATCTCTGCTCCATCTTTATTCCTGCACATTTTGTAGGCAGAAAAAAAATTGAGTCAAAGATTTTGTGGGTGAGTTCATATCCCTCTCCCTCCACTGGAAGTCCTGCCTCTTCAGTCTCCATATCCCCAGCTGCTGGGAGTCTCAGCTAGGGTCATTCCCGTAGATCACTAGGAGCCTCCTCTGTCCCAGGTCTCCAGCTTGTCCCAAATATTCCTCCACTTGGATTTCCTTTCTCTCTCCCAGCCCTCTTCTTCCCCCTCCCCACACCTGATACTCACCCCTGATCCCCTCCTTACCCTTCTCCCACCCAGTTCTCTCCTTTCCTCCACCTCCAATGTCTATTTTATTTCCCTTCTGAGTAAGATTCAAGCATCCTCCTTTGGGCCCTCCTTGTTACTTAGCTTCTCTGGGTCTGTGGATTGTAGCATTGTTCTTAAGAAGTAGGAGAGGGTATTTAGTGTAAGATTAAGGCAAGTGTTTTAGGCCATCAGGAACCCACACAGCAATCGGTCCAGTGCTTTTCTGCTTCTGGGAGCTACTTAGTCTGACCTGAGCTTCCAACTTAGCCTACTGCCTGCTGGCCTTGTGGGCAGTGCTCAGCTCTGGGTTTGACCTGAGGGCTGGCCTCTAACTGCATCTTTTCAAGGTGCATGGCTGGATGGATAATCTACTAAGTCACTTGAGGTCTGAGCGTTCAGCATCTTGGATGACAGTCACTAGTCTTGCTCTGTAGAATTGTGCTAAGGCTCCAATGACCCATTCTTGTGGACGCAGTGCAGGATACAGCCAGGCTTAATAATGAGATATTAAGATGCTTATAGTAGTAAGTCTTTATTGCTCTTTTTCTCTCTGTGGATAGATTTTCTTTACTCCACTGGACACAAGTCCAGTCATCTCCTGATGTTGATCTTACTTTCGAATCCATAATATCCTAGGCCAAAACAGATTAGATGCTATTCAGTCTCTATGCCCAATTCCCAGAGAGAAAACTTTCATCCAGTTGTGCTCAAAAGGCAGGTGATCTCATCCACAGAGAGTTACGCTGTGTGTATGATGTCTCAGTTATAGTTTCTATTGTTGTGATAAATGTGAACATAACAACTCCGAGAGGAAAGGGTTCATTTCATCATACAGTTCCATTGCACAGTCTATTACTGAGGGAAGTCGGGGCAGGAACATGGAGGCAGGAAATAAAACAGAGGCCATGGAACATCATTGCTTACTCTGATTACTGCTTGTTCTCTAAGACTTGCTCAGCCTGCCTTCTTAGAGCAGCCAGGACCACTAGATCACAGTGAGCTAGGCCCTTCCACATCAATCATCAATCAAGAAAATACCCACAGACTTGCTCACAGGTCAATCTGGTGAGGACTTTTTTTTTCAATTGAGGGTAACTCTTCCAAAAATGACTAGCTTGTGTCGAGTAGATGTAAAACCAGCCAGCATATGTGGGGAGGCCATGAAAACTCAGTGGTGGTGATGATAGGTCCAGGAGTGTTAGCAGATGAGAACGACGAGAGAAGCGCTGGCAGGAAGTGGAGGTGGGGAAAGTATGCTCAGGGAAAACGAAGCGGGTGATGCTAGTGCAGAGGTAATGGGGGGGTTATGGAGGAGGAGTTTGCAGAAGGAAGAAAATGGTATGGGGAGGCGATAGGTCAGGCAATGGCAGAGGTGATGGGGGAAGGTGATGGGCGGGGGAGGTGAAAGCATAACTCTTCAAAGAAAACAGTTGCCTTTATGGGCTGGCCAGTTTTCCTGAAATGGTTGAGCCCAGCAACTGTGCAGTCTACGCTGTTTTATGGTGGTTTGATAGTCAACTTTGTTGATCAAGCTGATATGGGTTGCCCATATAGCTCACAAAACATGATGTTTGGGTGTGTCTGTGAAGATGTTTCCAGAAAAGATTAGCACATATGTCAATGGACTAAAGAAGATAATGCTCTCACTGGCATGCATGGAATCATCCAGCACACGTGGCATCGCCTAACCCATTTCAGGCCTGACCAGAACAAAGAGGCACATAGCACAGCTCCTGATTTCTGGGCCTTCTATAGTGGACTCATTACAACCCTGTCTTTCCTGAGCTTCTGGCTCAGAGATAATGAGCTGTGGGGCATTCCTCCATTATAAACTATTTACTTCTTTATATGTCTATGTATCTACCTTCCTAGTTATAGATCATCTGTCATCTAGCCATCATCTGTCATCTATATATTTCTACCTACCCACCTGCATCTATCAACTTATCTGACTACTTACCTGTCAGCAGTCTACTTAGCTAATCATCTGCCACCTTTCTACTTACCTGCCTGCCTGCATCCACCCATCCCTGGCTAGCACAGCTCTTCTTTCTATTCATCCCAGTGTGTTAGTTACTTTGTCACTGTGATGAAAGAGCTGACAGAAATGCTTCAGAGATGGATTTAGTTTGTCTTGTGGTTTTAGTCCATCCATCATGGTGGGAAAGATACAGCAGCTATGGTACTGGGCCCGTGGCAGTGGTGGTGGGGGTAGGGGGAGAGCTTTGTTTGTCTTGGTATATCTTCATGAAGCAGAGAACTTAGGCAGGAACTGGAAATAAATAGCATCCTCACCTCCCTCCTTGGTGAACCACCTCACAGAGTTTCCACAGTTCCCCAAAAGAGTACCACAAGATGGTGACCAGGTGTTCTAACACATGCATTGATGGGGGGACTTCACACTCAAACTACAACTGAGATGCCTTCCATGCTTCTGAGATCATACTTGTGTGGTGCTCTTGTATCTCTGCCTTCCATTTCCAAGACTCACTGCTTACACCACCAGGGCTAGAAGGCCCCTCCCTTACCCCAGGGCAGGCCTTCCTAAGAGTGCCTATTGCCAAGGAGAGAGTCTAACAGCCCTGCTCCTACATGAGCGCATTAGAAATGTAATGTGCTCTTACAAGCTGCCCTGCTTGGCCTGGATTGGGACTTAGCTTGGAAGGCAATGTGCTTGATTTCTTTCCCACCTACGCTTCCCCGAGCTCTCCTTAATGAACCACACAGGGATCCTGTTCTTAGAGCAAGTTTCTAGATCTCTGTTGGAAACATTTTTACAATCCCACAGCTCTTGGCTGGGCCTGAACACTCTGTGATCCATGAATGAATATAGGAAAATCTCCAAAGAAAACCACCTACAGATCTTTGGAGATTTGATCCTGTGTCTCTTTCTCATCTTCATTGGGTCACATCCACTGAGACGCTGTGTGGAGCCCTACTCTCTTGGCTGCTGTTCTTGTTGTCTGGCTTTGATTTGTCTAGTATGTGAATCGTCAATGCTCCCATTCCCCTCTGGTTTCCCTTCCTGCTGGAAGAGAATTTTCATATTTATTCCTAGATTGCATCTATTCACACACATGGATACATATGTATAAATGTTTAGTATTTATGAGCACATACACATGTTCTATATATTGTGATAATAAATCCTCACTATCAACCTATAAGGTTTAGAATCACCTATAAAACAAGTTTCTGGTTGAGAACAGGGGCCATTTCCAGGAGGGTTTGACTAAGGTGGAAAGAGCTCATCTGGATGTCGATGACACTTGTTCCTCCTCTGAGGTCTCACACTGATTGAAAATGGAGAGGGCAAGAGGCTGGAGAAATGTATTCATGGACAAGAACACTTGCTACTATTGCAGTAGGCTGGGGGTTGATTTCTAGCATCCATATCAGGCAGCTAACAAGCACCTATAATTCCAGTTCCAGGGAATCTGATGCCTTATCTGACCTCTAAGGCACTTAAAAACACATGTGGAGCACATATGTACAAGTAGAAACTCATATATACATGTAAATAAACCTAAATAAATCTTTAAAATAATAATAATAATAACAATAATAATAATAATAATAATAAATAATTTAGTCTTTTATAAAAAGTGTCTTAGGGTTTCCATTGCTGTGAAGAGACACCGTGACCAAAGCAACTCTTATAAAGGACAACATTTAACTGGGCTTGGCTTACAGGTTTAGAGGTTCAGTCCATTGTAATCATGGCTGGAAGTACAGCTGTGTCCAGGAAGGCATGGTGCTGGAGGAGCTGGGAGTTCTACATCTTGTTCCAAAGGTAAACAGAAGATTGGCTTCCAGGCAGCTAGGAAAAGGGTCTCAAAGTCCACCCCCACCCAGTGACACACTTCTTCCAATAAGGCCACACCTACTCCCACAAACCCACACCTCATAATAGTGCCTCTCCCTGGGTCAAGCATATTCAAACCACCACAGAAGGGGACAAATGGAGTGCTGGTATTCAAGTCTCTGCTTCTGGGCTGCAGAAGTGATGTAACCAGTCACCCAGTCACTTTACACTCCCACTACCAACCTTGCCACCCCTGAAACCAGCCCAAACCAACTCTTCCCTCCATAAGCTGCTGCTGCCAGGTGTTTTGTGTTAGTGAAGAGGACAGTAACTAACATATGTGTATCTACAAAGATGTGGTCATTTGGCAAACACATTTCTGTATCTGCCAGCTTATTTATTTACCCATACATGGTCAACAATTTGTCTATCGTACTCCCTCCTTTGTTGTGTTAGGTGTATGCATAAGTACATTTTTATGAACGTATGGTGCACATGACTTGACTTGTGCATGTTATGAGGAGCTCGTCAGGTAAGTTAGTTAGCACAGCCTCTACCTTTTTATTTTGGCTGGAAAGAACATTGAAGACTTACTTGCTTAGCAAATTATTATTTATCTACTGTTGCTAGCTATGCATTGGATTCTGCATTAGAGTCTCAGAACTTAGCATCTTATTACTGAAAAGCCATTTTAATTCAAAAAAAGAAAACAAAGAAGACTCTTGCTGCCATGTGCAGCACTGGTCTGAAAAGTAGGGTGAGAGGGCTGTAACGGGAGATGGGCTGAGAGATGGCATTTCTAGGACATGCTTCCAGCTCAGCTGATCCTCAGTGACGCTCCTAATTCTAACTGCAGGGCCTGCGGCTGCAGCTGTAGGGAGAAGCCCTCTGAATGGTGCTCGCCTCTCTGACCTTCTCAGGCCTGGTATCAAGCCAGGAGCTTCTTTGGGTCAGTGGAGACCGTCTTTGATCTGGGCCAGTCTTAAAATGGGGCAGATGAGCGACTCATAGAAAGGTGGGGTTTGAACATCTCTAGTTTCTAGTTCAGTTCATACGGAAATGTGCTGTACACACACACAGAGGGGTTTGTACAGAATCCTGCACTTGGCCAAGGGGCTGGCAGTGAGAGGTTGTAAAGTTCTTGATCTTAAACGGAACAGCTATACCATTCTTCCACGAATTCCACCACAGGAATCCATCTTTTTAGAGGTAAAGACTTACCTGGTGTTAAACTGCAATCCTTAGAAGAAGGATAATCCATCTTCTTGTTTCTTCAATGAGGACTCATTTTTATTGTAAGTGGTAGAAACTTGAAGCAGCTGGAGCATGAAGGAGGCTTTAGTTGGCTCACTAATCACAGACTGGCTGTGAGCAGAGATGAATCATGTGCCAGACACTCTTATCAGAAATGTTTCTTTCATCTGTCAGCTTCTCTTTCCTTTGAGCTGGCTTCATCTCCAGGGAACAAAGATGGCTCCAGCAGCACCTGCTCAGTTCCAGCCTCAAAGGAGAGGGCAGCTCTTTTCCTCTCACCCCATCCCAAATCTCAGTATCATTTCTCTTTGGCACATGAGGCATGTGGTGGCCTTCCATGGTCCACTCACTGTGATTGACAGATAAAAGTTTAAGCTGGTACCAAAGACTAGAGGGAAAAGGGCCAGCCTCATCCAAGGACACCAATGTCTTCATCTCAGATGGGACACCAATGACTAAGGAAGTAATCTGACCAGAGTCTCATGTTATAAACTGATGAGTTTATTAGAGTTACATGCAGGAGCGTGGGAGCCTAACAGGTAGCACACCACTGAAAAGTCCCACCCAGCATGGTAATGACTCAGTTCTTAACTTCCTATATCTCATGAGATTTCCCTTCTTCCTCCAGTGGGGAAAGGTTCAATTTGAAGGGAACAGCAGTGATGAGAATACAGAAATACATCCATAGCCTCTCCATCCACCAGCCTCTTGTGTGAATCAAGGGGGTGGGTGAGGGGTGGATTAGCCAGCTTTGATCCTCAGGACTCTAGGCTCTAACTGTATCTTGTATCGTCTGAAAGAACGAAACATAATTTTAACAATTCATAACTTACTTATTTGAACCAACAGTTACGGAAGGCAGTAAGTCCAAGTGGCTAATGGTTTTCACTGGGAGGTTTTGGTGTTGGCTGTGGGACTTGGGAAAGACAATTTCTTTGGGTCTCAGATTCCTTCATGCAAAACTGGAATAAGATTGAACTCTATTTGAGCTGTAGTGTCATTTCAGGCACTGTGCTAAGCACTGCCATCTTTTCCTGCCCTCATCCTAGTGACATCATGAGGCAGGGAAACCCCATATTATTCTGCAGCCCAGGGCACAGAAGCTCAGTGGAATGAAATAACATGGGAGCTGGAACAATCTAAATGGGTGTTTTATGTGGGACTGTATTGGTGATTAAATAGTGTGTGTGTGTGTGTGTGTGTGTGTGTGTGTGCATGTGCACTTGTGCTTGCCCACATGCACGTGTGTATAGAGGCCAGAGTTCAATGCTAGGTATCTTCCTCTCTCTCTCTCTCTCTCCACTTTAGTTTTTGAGAAAGAGGGTCTCACTAAACCTGACACTCATTACTCTGATACCCTGGCTTTCCAGCAAACCTAAGGATCCTCCTGCCTCCCTCTCTCCAATGTGGAGATGACAGGCGTGCACTACACCTGTCCTTTTACATAGGTGCTAGGGATCTGAACTCAGGTCTTCATGCTTCCACAGTGAGCACGTTGCCAAGGAAAACATCTCCCCTGGTACTGGCAATTAAACAACAGTGATTATTAAAATTTTTGCATTTGTGTTTACTTTGGCTGCACAACATACTGAAGCTAGAATGGTATGGAGATTAGCATGGCCGCTGCACAAAGATGAAATGCAAATTCATGAAGCGTTCCTTATTTTATTTTAAGAATAGTTTGCATTTGGAGCTGGAGATATGCCTCAGTGGTTTAAGAGCACTTGCTGTTCTTGCCGAGGACCCAAGTTCAGTTCCCAGTGTGGACACTGGGTGGCTCTCAACGACCTGCAACTCCAGCTCCCAAACCATCCAATATCTTCTTCTGGACTCCAATGGCACCAGCGCACACAGGCACGTGCATACACATATACACCATTTTTTAAATAAAAATAAATATTTAAAAAGTTTTGCATTTTAATGGAGAGCCATGGATAAAAGTAAGCCATTTGTACTGGTAATGGAATATTCAGTATTTTTTTTTTTTTACCTAATGTTAATAATTTGGAAGCTACTATATTGTTTCATGTTCCTCCTGCGAGTGAAACCCTAGTATACTCTTTAATATCCTCAGAGGACAGCCTTGTTGACATAACCCAACTTTGAGAGCACCAAGAATCTGAAACATTCAAACTTTTGCTGCTGCAGCTGGGAAAAGAAAAATATCCAGATGTCCCCTTAAAACCCAGACAGTTATGCAGAAGAGAAAGGCATCCTCCCCGGAGGGAAGTCAGCAGGCAGGACTGTGAGAGGAGGGAACGATTCAATGGTTTCTAATCGTCTGCCCCTGCTTTCTCTCACACCACTGCTGGTTGCTAGGGGCTCATTCCTCATAAGTACAGATCTGATGGTCACCCAGGGTACAAGCTACAAACTCACCTAGAATCCTTGCAAAGGTCCCGGGGACATATAAGATCAACAAGGCCGCTTCCTCTGTCCTTTCATTGTGCCATAGAGAGGGTAGAAAGATACAAGTACAGAGTCTGGATCCAAAGGGGTAGTCTGACCTTGGCCATACAAGGTGTCTAGCTCCCCGAGAACCCATTTCCTTGTTGCTGAAAGAGGATAACAAAAACGTTTGGATTTCGACAGAATTGATGCATGTTGTATCGCATGGCAGAATATGTGGTACACGATAGGACTGTGGATGTCTTAACTGTTATTACTAATGAGTATTTCTGGAAAGCGTGGCTGGATCAGGCAGTGTGACCACAGGCTACAACAAGCTGTCCCCGATCTCCTGAGTCAAGAGCAACTCACGTTCCTTGACTGGCTACTGAGTAGATGCTCAGGTGCCTGGTGCTCTGAGGTTCAGAAGAGGAGAGATGGATGCAGAAGGTACAGGATAGAGAGGTCAGGGATCCTTGGATACAAAGGAAGAAAGGTGCACTGGGAACTAGATAGGGCTGGGGCAGAAGTGCTTGGGAATTAGCTACACAGCAATGCAGAGGGGAAAACGTACTTTCCTTTGATCTGCCCCTGAAAAGACAGCCATGCCTCTGGTAAGGCAGGTCCCTGAAGAGTCATCTTCCATCACCTATGGTTCCTCAGGTCCTAATACTATGAAAACCAGCACAAACAATTGAATCGTGTCTGGAATGAGACTTGGTCTCAGGCCTCTTAGTTACCTTGATATATCTTCACTTATTATGGGCTACAATGCAATGAACATGGAAATACATTTCTAAAGACATTTTAAAAAACACCCAACTCCAGTGTGGCGCTTGGCTGTTAGCTTAGTACTCAGGGAGTGAATCAAGAGGATCCATCATTGCAAGTTCAAGGCCAACCTAGGCTGCATCCAGGCCAATCAGGGGTACAAACAAAATAAACTTAACTAGTGGAATGTCACAGCCCAGTCTAGTCTCCCTAATGATTACATTAGCCTGTAACTGAGGAAACTGCTAACACAAAAACAAACTTATAAATAAAGTATCTAATATGGAAAAGTAGTGTGAAAGGGAAAGATAAAATGTGAGTATACTTTTGCACCATCATGAGATTTAAAAATTGTAAGTCAAATCTTTTAAAGTTAGGAACCACCTTCTATGCACTGCAAGCTCCAGAAGCCATGAGTATCCCAAAGGAACTGCCCAGTGATTCCAGTGTGAGTTGATGAGACCCCCAATGAGCTGACATGCTCATATTAGGGCTTTTCTCTGGAGACCCTATTCCTTTCTCCTCTCTATCCAAAGTTATTCCTCTCCTGGGGACTGAGTGAGAAGTTCATTTCAAAATAGCATTGTGAATTGTGGTTTGCATTTTTATTTCTATGCAGTTTTTGTTTTGTCTAACAATCTCTGTGAAGTTACAGCCCCAGCTGAATTTTGCCCTGGGAGGAATCTCTCCTTTCATTTTTTTTTCTGTTTCCCAGTGCAGCTCTTTCTTCTCGCTCAGGACATTCAACTATCTCTCAACTGCCTCTTTCCTGTCCCAAGTCACTCTTAAGAGACATGACAGAAGTTTAGAGTTTTGTCTTTTTGATGGGAAAAGGAAATTCTAAGCTCAGACTAGGTCTCTTCTGGAACAGGCACACAGATGCCACACTTTCTGGGTAATGGTGCTGGAGCCAGCCTGGCTTCATGAACACTGTGTGCTGTATCCAAAGCTAACGTAATGACAATAATTCTTGACAGACACATCATGATCCACCATAAGTGCCATGGAGATGCACCAGGGTTTGTGGGACTTGAACTGGTAGGGGGAGGAGAGTGGGGACTCACTGATGTGATAGTTCCAGAGTCCTGGTCACTATGACTCCAAAGTCTAGTTGAACCTAATACATAATAGCATCTTCCTACCCAGAGGGCAATAGGATGCTCATTCTTGGCTTGTGAAGCCGCTGATATTTTAATTAATTTTTCCAGGAAAACATTGGCCTGTGGTCCTTAGAAACATCACTTTGCTGCCTGGCCTTGCAAGAATTTGACCTATTTTAGAAACACAGCTCACTGTGGCCCTAGGGTTCTTTTATGCAAGAGAGAGAGAGAGAGAGAAAGAGAGAGAGAAAGAGAGAGAGATGTGAGAGAGAGAGAAAGAGAGAGAGAGAGAGAGATGAATTTCTTCTCTTGCTGACTGGGGCCTGGATACACAAGTCAATTACAGCTACTGAAATGAAGACTCCACAAACGTTGTGTTAGTGAACCAAAGGTCTACACAGATATGTACTGAGAGAACCATCCCAAAATAACTGTATACACTCTGGTAGACTATTGGGCAGGAACCATACTTCTGAGTATCAAGAGAACCACTGACACAAGGCCTCTCAGAGCTGGGCCCTTTGACAGTGTGATATCTGTGGCCACACCACCCAGCTTAGTTTTTGATCAAAAACTCCACTTCCTGACCACCTATAGGCTGAGGCTAAGAACACACTAAGAATCCACCTCTTCCAACTCGACTTTTCACGTTAGAAGTGGTGGCTCATGTTTGCAAAGCCAGCTTCCAAGAAACTGAGATAGGAGAACTATTGGAAGTTCCAAACTAGACCTGTAAGCCTGAGCTACCTAGTAAGGTCTTTGTCCTCACGAAATCTTTTCTAAAGAAAACAGAAGAAGAAACAAAAGAAAAGAAAAGAGAAAGATAAAAAGAAAAAAGAAAGAAGAGTTCTTAGCATTAGAGGAGTATCTGGGGGTTTCCTTTTTTCCATCTTTTTTAAAAATCTCATTTACCTTTATTTTATGTGCATTGGTGTTTTGCCTGCATGTATATCTATGTGGAAATGTCAAATCTTGGAGTTACAGACAGTTGTGAGCTGCCATGTAGATGCTGGGATTCAAACCCAAGTCCTCTGGAAGAACAGTCAGTGCCCCTAACCACTGAGCCATCTCTCCAGCCTCGTGTCTTAGGGTCTCTATTACTATTATAAGACACCATGAAAAGCAACTAGAAGAGGAAAGGATTTATTTCATTTTACCACTCAGGTTACACTCTGTCATATATGGAAATCAGGACAGGAACTGAAGGCAGGAACCTGGAAGCAGGAACTGAATTGGAGGCCATGGAGGAGTCTTACTTACTGGCTTGCCCACCATGGCTTGCACTGCCTGCTTCCTTATACACCCTAAGACCACTGCCTCCATGAGGCTGCATCCTCCACCAATATTAATTGAGAAAATGTTCTTAGATTTTCCTCCAGGCAATCTGAAGAAGGCATTTTCTCAGTTGAGGTTCATCTTCTCAGATGTCTAGGTTTGAGTCAAGTCGACAAAAACAGACTAAGACAGGGAATCTAGTGTTTTTGTATTTCCTGGACACAATGTCCACAAATAAAGGCCTTAGTCAGGCTCGTTTTGGTCTCTAGTCACCCAAGGAAGTAAACACAGACAGGAGAAGAAACAGACAGGAGAAGGCAATGACCCAGAAGACAAGAAGAAACGTGGCTCTTTCTAATGAAGCAAAACTCAGAACTGTTCTCAACCGCATGTTACGAAAACACCCTTTTCTTTGTACAGTTGGTTCTCAGAGTTTGCAGGGAAAATAGACACTTGTCAATCAGAGGTAAGCCTGTAATTCCTATAAGCTCAGAACTGTGGAATGGAGGCAGGAAGAGAGCTGAGAGTCTGAGCATCCTGGGCTACATACATACCAAGATCTTGTTTCAGAAAAGAAATATATGATCTGATTATCCTCAATCTGAAAGGCAGAAGAAATGAAGATGTCGTATGCCCTCCTCATAAGTGCTCTGCTGTACGAGATGTACCCTGAATGCCTTAGGTGGTTTCCCATAAAAACAGGTGATCCAGGAACGGAATGTGCTGGAAGGAAGCCTTCCTTCCTCTAGGTGCTCCTGAAGAGAATGGTTTCTCTGTGATTGTCTCCCAACCAAACAGCTCAATAGCCTCAAAGAGCTCAAGCTGCCCCGTGTGGTGCTCTTCTGCCACCTACTGACAATTTTGGCTCATTGCGGTTTCCCAAGGCCTTGGTGCATTATCTCGCTCAAATTAGAGTAGTTCACTGAGTCCAAAGGAAAAAGTAAATATCCTTAAATTCTGGACAGCTATCTTATTTTGTCAATTGTCTTTGGTCTTCTACTGCTAAAATAATAATACATTGTGCTGGAGAGATGGCTGAGCAGAGACATGCCTGCCACATAGCTTGCCCTGCGTGGCATGTGTGGTCCCTGCCTCCAGCCAATAAATTAGGCTTGAGAGATGGCTCAGTGGTTAGAGTCTTGGTGCTCTTGAGGTCAACCCAGATTTGATACCCAGTGCCCATATCCAGTTGCTCACAACTGCCTGGAACTCTAGCTTTACAGGATCAGCAGCTATTTTCTGGCCTTGGCAGGTACATGCATGTGGTGCACATACAAACATGCACACAAACACATATGCATAAATAGAAATACTGTTTAAAAAGAAATACATTTATTTAATGAAAAACAAAATAGCATGTCAAACATGTAGAGTCTCAATTTTTTTATAATTTAAAAATACTACATATTTTAAAGCATTTGTAGTTTTTTTTTTTCATAAAATATGATCACCCTAAGGCATTTAGGAAATTGTGTATGTATGTGTGAGTGAGTGAGTGAGTGTGTGTGTGTGTGTGTGTTAGTGTGTGTGTGAGTGTGTGCGAGTGTGCATGTGCGAGTGTGCGTGTATGTGTGTGAGTGTGAATGTGTGTGTGTGAGAGTGTGTGTGTGAGTGTGTGTGTGAGTGTGCATGTGCGAGTGTGCATGTATGTGTGTGAGTGTGAATGTGTGTGTGTGAGTGTGTGTGTGAGTGTGTGTGTGAGTGTGCAAGTGTGCGTGTATGTGTGTGTATGTGTGTGTATGTGTGTGAGTGTGAGTGTGTGTGAGTGTGTGTGAGTGTGTGTGAGTGTGCGAGTGTGCATGTATGTGTGTGAGTGTGAATGTGTGTGTGTGTGTGTGTGTGTGTGTGTGTGAGTGTGTGTGTGAGTGTGTGTGTGTGTGTTCACAATGGTGGTGTTTTGGGGATGGCCTGGAGCTTGTATAGACTGATGTAGTACCATTGAACTATACCCCAACCTCTGAGGGAATTTTAGGAGAGAATAGTCTGTGATGGTCAGTTCTGCTTGTCAACTTGACACATCCTAGAATCATCTGGAAATAGAGTCTCAGAGAGAGACTGTAGAAGAGTGAGGTAGGCCTGTGGACGCATCTGGGAAAAATCATTCTGATCACATTAACTGAGGTGGGAAGATCTGTGCATTGTGGGAGTCACATCACAGGGTTTGGGGCCTGGACTGTATAAACGTAAAGAGGACACAGAAAAGCAGGCTTCCATTTGTTCTTGCTCTGCTTTTGCTGAGGATGTGACAGGCTGCTCCAAGTTCCCGGCTTCCTTTTGTCAACATGATGAACTGTAGCTTGTGATTGTAGACAAACAAACCTCCTTTTCTTAAATTGCCTTTGTCAGGATATTTTATCATGGCAAGAATGAAATCAGAACTTATTTGCAAACAGCAGAGGGAGGAATCTTTGCAGAATCAATGTTGTGGAACTCCATAGGAAATCAGCAAATGCATACCAGCATATGCATATGCAAATTATGCAAATATAGACGCCAGTAATTTTGCTGCCATTACGAATTGTAATGTAAATATCTATGTTTTCTGATGGACTTAAGTGACCCCTGTGAATCAGTCAACCTCCAAAGGGGGTCACAGTGTACAGGTTGAGAACCAGTGCTCTAGACGATGGCTGTGAACCCACTGTTAGAAGCACAGCCTGTGAAAGGTATGAGTCCTGGAAAAGCCAGGTGATCAGTGCAAATACTTTCAGTTGCAGGTTTTCCACAACTTGTGCGAGTGTGTGTGTGTTGGATGTGTGACTGTGTGCTGAGAGGTCAGAGGTTAATGTCTTCCTCAATTATTCTCTACCTTAGTTTGTGTGACAGGGCGCCTCACTGAACCTGGAGCTCACCGATTCAGCTGGCTTGGTTTGACAATGGGCTCCAGAGCTCCCCGTCTCTTCATTCCCTCCCCCCTAGTGTTGGGATCATGACACACATCATAACGCCAGCCATTTACATGGGCACTGGAAATCTGAACTCAGTTCTTCACATTTGTATGGCTTGCACTTTATTGGCTGAACTATATTTTTCTTAACCACTCAAGCATACGAACTGCATAGACTCCACAAAGTGTTTATAGAATGTCCCAAGTTGTGGTTGGGTATGGTGTCAACTTGCCACAAATCAGGAAAGAATCTAGAGAAAAGGGTGTATTTTCAGAAGGAAGGTCATGTCGCCTTTTGCTTGAATGGCCTCCCCTCTTGCTGCAGAGTGGTATGTGCTCTGTTGATGCCACCAATCAATTTCTTCTCTGACAGTAGAATCAGCTTTCCCAAGCTTCCCTTGTGGGCTAGGACCAGCAGCTCTCCGGAGCCTTTTGGTTCCCAACCCCAGATTGTGATCACTGGAACACCCTGCATGTGAACTGAGTTACCAGTCATCTCCCTGCACCCTGCCCACTATGAGAGACTTCTGCTCTGCAACTACCTCAACAGTTGAGGCCCAGCCTTAAGAATTGGATCCTGGGTTCTTAGTGTCTAGGGTTATTTGTTTTGATCATTTATAATGTGCCCATGTGTGTGCGGTTCTTTTTCTCTAGAGAACCCTGACTAAAACTCCCCACATCACGTCTATGGGTGCCCTCCTCAGGCCTTCTCTCTAGAAGTCCTTGCCTCCTTACTTCCCTCACCACACTCTCAGATCCTCAATCTACATTCATGTGAATGGGAAAACAGTTGCTAATAATAATTTTTCTGTTACAATTTTCTTTTTAAATTTTTGGTGTGTGTGTGTGTGTGTGTGTGTGTGTGTGTGTGTGTGTATGTGTGTGTGTGTACAGGAGCACACATATTCTTGCTCTTGCCAGGATGCACATGTGGAGGTCAAAGAACAATTTTTAGGAGTTGTTTCTTTTTCTTCCACCATGTTGGTTCCAAGGATTAGACTCAAGTCATCAGGCGTGGCCACAAGCCTCTACTCACTGAGCCATCCAGATAGCCCATGATATTCCAAAATAAACCATAGTAGGATAAACTATCTTAAGTTTCTAGACAGATGTGTCGTAGCTTTGAAAAGGGGTGTGGTAGTCTGTATATGAATTATTGTCCTTGAGAAGATGGGGCAGGAGGATTTGGAATTCAGGGCCAGCTTGCATGACATAAACAGATAAATGTGTGAATGAATGTGTGGTGGATGGATGAATGGTAAATAAATGACTGCCTTAAAATGTGGATAAAAGCCCCTCTCCCAGATCTGAGGCCTGGTGCAGACCCGCTCCCTGTCCACTACTGTGTGGACACTGGACTCCTCCCGAGACATCCAAGAGGGTCCACTGAACTCAGAGTGGTAGGTAAGAAGACCCACACAGTGCCCTACACCCATAGCTGGGTGTGGGGAGCACTCAGATTCCAGCAGAAACCCAAACCCCGCCCCTGCAGAGTGGTTCTCCCCTTTCTCCCCTCTCCTGGATCTGAGACCTGGTGAAGACCCTCACCCCGTCTGCTCCTGTGTGGATACCAGACTCCTCCCGAGACAATCTAGAGGGTCCACTGAACCCAGAGCAGCAGAAGTACCATTGAACCCAGAGTGGCAGAGGAACAACTGAACTCAGAGCGACAGACAACATATCCTGAGACATCCTAGAGGAACCACTGCACTCAGAGCTCTGGACACCTTATCCTGAGACATACTAGAGGAGACATTGCACTTGGAGCAGTGGACACCTGATCTTGAGACATCCTAGAGGAAACACTGCACCCAGAACAGCAGACACCTAGCTGGTCTGCTACCTTGGAGGCACCATATCCTGAGGCATCCTAGAGGTACCACTGTACTCAGAGCAGCTGGAGAAGATCACAGAGACATCTGGACCCTGAGGAGATCAGACACAAGCAAGATAACTGGAAAGGCAGGCTTCAGTTATAGACATAGAGTACAGGTAGCACTAGAGTTAACCAGATGGTGAAAGGCAAGCACAAGAACATAAGCAACAGAAACCAGAGTTACATGGCATCATCAGAACCCAGTTCCCCCATCATAGCAAGCCCTGAACACCCCATCACACCGGAAAAGCAGGATTCAGAATTAAAATCACTTCTCATGATGATGATAGAGGACTTTAAGAAGAACATAAATAACACTCTCAATGAATTTAAGGAGAACACTGGTAGACAGATAGAAACCCTTAAAGAGGAAACACAAAAATCCTTTAATGAATTGCAAGAAAACACAACCAAACAGGTGAAGGAATTAAACAAAACCATCCAAGATCTAAAAATGGAAGTAGAAACAATAAAGAAATCACAAAGGGAGACTACCTTGGGGATAGAAAACCTAAAAAAAAGATCAGGAGTTATAGACACAAGTATCACCAACAGAATACAAGAGATAGAAGAGAGAATCTCATGTGCAGAAGATACCATGGAAAACATTGACACAACTGTCAAAGAAAATGCAAATACAAAAAGCTACTAACCCAAAACATATAAGAAATCCAAGACACAATGAGAAGGCCAAACCTAAGGATAATAGTTATAGATGAGGGGGAAGACTCCCAACTTAAAGGACCAGTAAATATCTTCAACAAAATTATAGAGGAAAACTTCCCTAACCTAAAGAAAGAGATGTCCATAAATATACAAGAAGCCTACAGAACTCCAAATAGTTTAGACCAGAAAAGAAATACCTCCCGCCACATAATAATCAAAACGTCAAATGTACAAAACAAAGAAAAAATACTAAAAGCAGTAAGGGAAAAAGGTAAAGTAACATATAAAGGCAGTCCTATAAGAATTACACCAGACTTCTCACCAGAGACTATAAAAGCTAGAAGATCCTGGACTGATATCATACAGACCCTAAGAGAACACAAATGCCAGCCCAGCAAAACTCTTAATAAATATTGATGGAGAAACCAAAATATTCCATGACAAAATCAAATTTACACAATATCTTACTACAAATCCAGCTCTTCAAAGGATAATTGGTGGAAAACTCCATCCAACACAAGGAGGGAAACTACAACCTAGAAAAAGCAAGAAAGTAATCTCCCAACAACCCTAAAAGAAGGTAGCTATACAAACATAACTCCACTGCCAATAACAAAAATAACAGGAAACAGAATTCATTTTTCCTTAATATCTCTTAATATCAATGGACTCAATTCTCCAATAAAAAAATATAGACTATCAGACTGGATACATAAACAGGACCCAACATTTTGCTGTATACAGGAAACACACCATTGCGGAAAAAGACAGACACTACCTCAGAGTAAAAGGTTGGAAAACAATCTTCCAAGCAAATGGTCCCAAGAAACAAGCTGGAGTAGTGAATCTAATATCAAATAAAATCGTTTTTCAACCAAAAGTAATAAAAAAATATAAAGAAGGACACTTCATATTCATCAAAGGAAAAATGTACCAAGAAGAACTCACAATTCTGAATATCTATGCCCCAAATGCAAGGGCACCCACATACATAAAAGAAACTTTACTAAAGCTTAAAGCATACATTGCACCTCACACAATAATAGTGGGAGATTTCAGCACCCCACACTCAGCTATGGACAAATCATGGAAACAGAAACTAAACTGAGACACAATGAAACTAACAGAAGTTATGAACCAGGCTGGGCAGTGGTGGCACATGCCTTTAATCCCAGTACTTGGGAGGCAGAGGCAGGCAGATTTCTGAGTTGGAGGCCAGCCTGGTCTACAGAGTGAGTTCCAGGACAGCCAAGGCTATACAGAGAAACCCTGTCTCGAAAAACAAAAAACCAAAAAACCAAAAAACCAAAAAACAAAAAACCAAAAAACAAAACAAACAAACAAACAAACAAACAAAACAATTGGACTTAACTGACATCTATAGAACATTTCATCCTAAAACAAAAGAATATACCTTTTTCTCAGTACCTCACGGTACCTTCTCCAAAATAGACCATAAAATTGGTCACAAAACAAGCCTCAACAGATACAAAAAGATTGAAATAATCCCTTGTACCCTATCAGATCACCATGGACTAAGACTTGTCTTTGATATGGACAAAAACAACAGAAAGCCCACATATACATGGAAACTGAACAATGCTCTACTCAATGATAACTTGGTCAAGGAAGAAATAAAGAAAGAAATTAAAGACTTTTTAGAGTTTAATAAAAATGAGGACACATCATATCAAAACTTGTGGGACTCCATGAAAGCAGTACTAAGAGGAAAACTCATAGCTCTAAGTGCCCACAAAAAGAAACCAGAAAGAGCATACACTAACAACTTGACAGCACACCTGAAAGCGTTAGAACAAAAAGAAGCTAATATACCCAAGAGGAGTAGATGGCAGGAAATAATCAAACTCAGGGCTGAAATCAACCAAGTTGAAACAGAAAGAACTATACAAAATATCAACAAAACCAGGAGTTGGCTCTTTGAGAAAATCAACAAGATAGATAAACCCTTAGCCAGACTAACCAAAGGGCGCAGAGACAGTACTCAAATTAATAAAATCAGAACTGAAAAGGGAGACATAACAGCAGAAACAGGAAATTTAAAAATTCGTCAGATCCTACTACAAAGGCCTATACTCAACAAAATTGGAAAATCTGGATGAAATGGACAATTTTCTAGATAGATATTAGGTACCAAAGTTAAATGAGGAGCAGATAACCATCTAAACAGTCCCATAACCCCTAAAGAAATAGAAGTAGTCATTAAAAATCTCCCCACCAAAAAAAAGTCCAGGGCCAGATGGTTTTTGTGCAGAATTCTATCAGACCTTTCAGGAAGACCTAATACCAATTTTCTTCAAACTATTCCACAGAATAGAAACAGAAGGAACACTACCCAACTCGTTCTATGAAGCTACAATTACATTCATACCTAAGCCTCACAAAGACCCAACAAAGAAAGAGAACTACAGACCAATCTCTCTTGTGAATATTGATGCAAAAATACTCAATAAAATTCTTAAAAATCTGAATCCAAGAACACGTCAAAGCAATCATTGATCATGATCAAGTAGGCTTTATCCCAGGAACGCAGGGATGGTTCAATATTCGGAAATCCATCAATGTAATCCACTACATAAATAAACTCAAAGCAAAAAAAAACACATGATCATCTCACTAGATGCTGAGAAAGCATTTGACAAAATTCAACATCCCTTCATGTTAAAAGTCTTGGAAAGATCAGGAATTCAAGGTCCATACATAAACATAGTAAAAGCAATATACAGCAAGCAAGTAGCCAAAATCAAACTAAATGGAGAGAAACTGGAAGCAATCCCACTAAGATCAGGGAGTAGACAAGGCTGCCCACGCTCACCCTACTTATTCAATATAGTACTGGAAGTCCTAGCTAGAGTGATTAGACAACAAAAGGAAGTCAAAGGGATACAAACAGGAAAGGAAGAAGTCAAAATTTCTCTATTTGCAGATGATATGATAGTATACTTAAGTGACCTTAAAACTTCCACCAGAGAACTCCTAAACCTGATAAACAACTTCAGTAAAGTGGCTGGATATAAAATCAACTCAAAAAAAAAAATCAGTAGCCTTCCTGTACTCAAAAGATAAACAGGCTGAGAAAGAAATTAGGGAAATGACACCCTTCACAATAGTTATAAACAATATAAAATATCTTGGAGTGAACCTAAGCCAGCAGGAGAAAGATTTGTATGACAAGAACTTCAAGTCTCTGAAGAAAGAAACAGAAGAAGATCTCAGAAAATGGAAAGATCTCCCATGCTCCTGGATTGGCAGGATTAATTTAATAAAAATGGCCATCTTGCCAAAAGCAATCTATAGATTCAATACAATCCCCATTAAAATTCCAAATCAATTCTTCATAGAGATAGAAAGAGCAATGTGCAAATTTATTTGGAATAACAAAAAACCCAGGATAGTGAGAACTATTCTCAACAATAAAAGAACTTCTGGGGGAATCACCATCCCTGACCTCAAACTGTACTACAGGGCAATAGTGATAAAAACTGCATGGTATTGGTACAGAGACAGGCAGGAAGATCAATGGAATAGAATTGAAGATCCAGAAATGAGCCCACATACCTATGATCATCTGATCTTTGACAAAGGAGCTAAAACCATCCAGTGGAAAAAGGACAGCATTTTCAGCAAATGGTGCTGGTTCAATTGGAGGTCAACATGTAGAAGGACGCAAATCAATCCATTCTTATCTCTTTGTACAAAGCTCAAATCCAAGTGGATAAAAGACCTTCACTTAAAACCAGATACACTGAAACTAATAGAAGAGAAGGTGGGGAAGACCCTTGAATACTTAGGCACAGGGGAAAAGTTCCTGAACAGAACACCAATGGCATATGCTTTAAGATCAAGAATTGACAAATGGGACCTCATAAAATTGCAAAGCTTCTGTAAGGCAAAGGACATTGTCAATAAGACAAAATGACAACCAACAGATTGGGAAAAGATTTTTAACCAATCCTACATCCGATAGAGGGCTAATATCCAAGATAGACAAAGAACTCAAGAAATTAGACTCCAGACAACCAATTAACCCTATTAAAAATGGGGTACAGAGCTAAACAAACAATTCTCAACAGAGGAAACTTGGATGGCTGAGAAGCACCTTAAGAAATGTTCAACATCCTTAGTCATCAGGGAAATGCAAATCAAAACAACCCTGAGATACCACCTCACACCAGTCAGAATGGCTAAGATCAAAAACTCAGGTGATAGTAGATGCTGGCGAGGATTCAGAGAAAGAGGAACACTCCTCCATTGTTGGTGAGATTGCAAACTGGTACAACCACTCTGAAAATCAGTCTGGCAGTTCCTCAGAAAATTGAACATAGCATTACCTGAGGATCCAGTTATACCAGTCCTGGGCATATACCCAGAAGATGCTCCAACATATTACAAGGACATATGCTCCACTATGTTCATAGAAGCCTTATTTATAATAGCCAGAAGCTGGAAAGAACCAAGATGTCCCTCAACAGAGAAATGGATACAAAAAATGTGGTACATTAACACAATGGAGTATTATTCAGCTATTAAAAATAATGAATTCGAGAAATTTTTAGGTAAATGGATGGAACTAGAAATTACCATCCTGAGTGAGTTAACCCAATCACAAAAGAACACACATGGTATTTACTCACTGTTAAGCGGATGTTAGCCCAAAAGCTTAGAATAGCGAAGACTCAACTCACAGACCACATGAAGCTCATGAAGAAGGAAGACCAAGTGGGGATGCCTCAGTTCTACTTAGAACGAGTAACAAAAATACTCAAGGGAGCAAATATGGAAACAAAACATGGAACAGAAACTGAAGGAGGGGCCATCTGGAGACCATTCCACCTGGGTATCCATCCCATGTACAGTCACCTAAGCCAGACACTGATGTGGATGGCTGGAAGTGCATGCTGTCAAGAACATGATATAGCTGTCTCCTTAGAGGTCTGCCAGAGACTGACACATTCAGAGGATGATGCTCACAGCTAACCACTGATATGATCAAGGGTTTCCCAATGGAGAAGTTAGAGAGAAGACTGAAGGAGCAGAAAGGGTTTGTGACTCCATGAGGAAAGCAACAATTCCAACCAACCAGAGCTCCCCAGGGTCCAAACCACCAGCCTGGGAGCACATAGGGAGAGACCCATGACTCTAGCTGTATATGTAGGGGAGAATGACCTTGTCAGGCATAGGTGGGAGAGGAGATTCTTGATCCCATGAAAAACGAACACAGAGTGGGGGAGAAATGTGAGGGGGGGAAGAGGGTAATGGGGGTGGGGGGTAAGTGGGGGCACAGCCTCATAGAAGCATGAGGAGGGGGGATGGGATAGGAGGTTTCTGGGTGGCGGGAGGAAGCGGGGTAAGGGGATAAAATCTGAAATGTAAATATAATACCCAATAAAATATTTTAAAAAAATGTGGATAAAGGAGAGTAACAAGAGTAGGAACACTTCTTATTTCAGAACATGCTATGAATTTGTGCATACAGTGGGCTTTAGTATAGGAACTGACAGCTATGTCAATGAGACAAAAGAAGTCATTCCTAGAGTCTCCGTGGGGGAGTTCTACTGTCCACAGTGTCTCTACTAGGAAGCCAGGACATACTATGGTAGTGTACACACACAGCCACCAGAGGTGGGTACAAGCTTTTCAAAGCTCAGAGTGTTAACTTTTCTAAAAGCTACTCTGTCCCAGAAATGCTGTCATTTTGTCTGACTGGAAATGACAGGTTCTGTTCATGTTAAAGAAAACACCTGCCTCTGTCAAGCTTAGGAGTGAGTTCCAGTCCTACCCACCATTATCGACCAGGTCACCCAGTGCTATATTTAAAGACTGTCTTTTCTCTGTGCCTCTGTTGCTCTTTGTACTAAAAAAGGTGCTCATGAGTGGTACACGATTAGTGGTACATGATTAGCACATGCGTGTGATCCAGCACTGGGGAAGAAGCAGGAGGACCAGGAATTTAAGGGCAGCCTGGTTCGTGTTCAGGCCTCTCTTTATAATCATTTACTTTACTTGTTCTCTCTCTCTCTCTCTCTCTCTCTCTCTCTCTCTCTCTCTCTTTCTCTGCCTCTCTTACTTTTTTTGATCAATCCTTTCTATAACTCATTACTAAAAGGGGAATTTCCTTTAAACTTCATTAAAGGATATGAAAAGTACCTACCAAATACAATTTTACTTTTGCTCAAGCCAGAGAGAAGGAAGTCTCTCTCCAGAGGGCTGAGGGAACTGTTGATATCAGGAAATGAAAAGGTGGCCAAGATAACCTTTAAAGCAGCATTTCTAAGAGTTCAGTAGAAAGGTGAGACTTTTTATCCCAAGTTACAGATCTTAGTCCAGTGTGGTGACTCCTGCAACCTCAGCACTTGGACTACTGAAGCAGGAGGATTGCCACTAGTTTGAGGTCAGCCTGGGCTACAGAGTGAGAAACAAACTTCTATTTTTAAACAATCTTTTATTTGCCCATGATATACATCTGAACATATATTTGGATAAACATTATATTATTTTAGTAGTAATTGAATAATTTACTCTCTAGTATAAATCACAAAGTCTAATCTCCGACTTCCAAGCACTTATATTTTTTTCCTAGTGTGTTATAAACAAGAATAGTCTACTATTCATGCTGCTTATTTTAATGAGAAAGAGATAGTCCATCTTCCATTGATTAAGGTTAGGCAGCAATTCTGAGGTCAAAATCAAAATCAAGAGGTAGGTGACAGAGTCAGAAAGTGCACTTGACTGCGGCAGGTAAAAAATGGAAAAACAACATGCAAAGGAGAACCCTGGTTAACAATTACAGTTCCTTAGAAACACATGAGTACATCAGAAACAATCAAATAGACAGAAAAAAACCCACAGGCAACTTGTTTGGCTATTTGAAAAAAAAATGTTTTTAAAACTCTAGAAGGGATGCTTTTTATGGCTTTTTGCTGTGGTGATTTTGAAGACAAAGATTCTTATTCTCTATAGATTTTAAAAAATATTCTCTCTTTAAGATTATTAACTAGTGTTCTCATGAGCCATCAGTCAAAGATCTATTGAACTACGAAAACTCCTAGGCTTCATTGATTGACACATTTCACAACAGAATCAAAGTATTTCTAGTGAGATGGGACCTTTGGGCTCCCCTCCTGTGTTTGGAAAGGAGATGGTGCCAACAGCTCTCTGAAAAACTGAAAACATTGTCCTGAAGCAGCCCGGGGACAGATCTATCAAAGAACACAGCTGTTTTTACATCCTTCCTTTTGCTAGCAGCACCTCCTTTTTTCCCATTTTCTTCTAGTCTCTTCCACCTTCCCCGCAGACCATCATCTCTCCTCTAGTTTTCTTCCTTTTTGCTGCTGGAGTCTTGTAGCTTTACCTTCCTGTCCCTACTATGCTGGGACTCACTTTTTCCTTATGTTAGGCTCTATTTCCCACACAGAGCTCATTCTTGGCTTTCCTTGGATCTCTTGTACAGGAGTGTAGATGGGATGAATTTAGGGGCATACAGAGGTGGAACCCAGGGTCTCACTCACTCAGAGCACATGCTATACTACCAATCCACATCACCAGCCCCAATAAAATAGTTTTGAGTCAGTCTATGCAATAATATACAACAGACACTTATGTGAACATCCCTTAAATGTAGTGTTTGTCCATTGCCAATAGAAACTTGTTTTCTTTGGTATAAACTGCTGCATTCAAGATGTAAGATCAAATTCTTGATTTGGGGGCATTGTTTGCTGTCTCTGAATAAAAGACACTGCCAATGAATAATGGTAGTTATGAGTGTGTCTATGAAAGTGTTTCCAGAAAGGTTTATCCAAGCAGGGAAGACCCATCTTGAATATGCAGGCACCATCCTATGGGCTTGAGTCCTAGATTGAATAGAAAGAGTAAGTGAGCAAAGCACAAATATCCATATCTCTTTGAGATGGCTGGGGCACAGTGTGACCTGCCAGCCGCTGCTCCTACTGTAGGCCTTCCCCAACAACATTGTCTGCATCCTAACTGTGAGCTGAGACAAACCCTTCCTTTCCTCGGTTGTTTTCGTCAGTTATTTTCTCAAACTATGAAATGTGTTCTTTTCCTCCTTGGATGTGTAGCACCTATAAAACTATATACTGGGGTGTGGTGCCGTGCACTGGGGTGTGGTGCCATGCACTGGGGTGTGGTGCTGTGCACTGGGGTGTGGTGCCATGCACTGGAGTGTGGTGCTGTGCACTGGGGTGATTATACAACACTGTCCACTTTGTACGTTTGTTCGTGAACTTGTACGTGTGCCAGAGATCAGTTCAGGCATCTTCCTCAAGAGATGAAAACCTTGTTTTGAGACTGGATCTCATTGGCTGGAACCCACTGGTTAAGCTAGGCTGGCCAGCCAGCAAGCCCCAGAGATCTGCCTGTCTTCCTCTCCCCAGCACTGGAATGACAAACATGCCCCACCAAGTCTGCCTTTCTGTATGAATGCCGAGGAGTAACTTGGATTCCCATACGTATGACAAACACTTTCCCAACCTAGTCATCTCTTCAGCCCCAACCCTGTACTGGAGAGGCAAGTGTTAACACATATAGTAAATGCAAAGGGGTAGGCATTGGTGGGATAAATGAATATAAACGCATGGATCAAGAAAATTACCATTTCCACAGCATGTGTTCTTCTGTTCACATGTAGGTTGGAACAAGCTTTGTAGCGCAGCTAACAAGACTCTATGCCTGGCTGTGGAAAGGACAAATCTGACTTGTGCCACAAAAGGTGACCTCAGGCTCTGCCTCAGCTACTGCTTTTAGCAATTCTCTTTCCCAATTTTATTTTTCTTTCTCCTTTTGGACTCAGGATTTCTCTCCAAAACAACATCTGTTTTCCTTAGCAGTCCGTGTCACCTCAACTCTTCCAAGAAGACCGTGGACTCTGAGAGGGTGATCTTACTAGTTGTCTTTATGTCTTTATATATTTATTCTTACACCTCAGTGTTTTCGTGTAATCTGTCTTTCAATGATCCCCTGGAAGTCATGCTTCCTGTAATTCAGGTGATGAAGCGAATGCCATGGGTAAATGGCTAGGTGTCTACTAGCCCCACACGATGCTTACCTGGGACATGCCAGGTCTGGTCTAACCACAGTGCATTAGGAACGACCTCCAGTTGGGTGGTGTTAGAGGGAGTTTTATCTGAAAATGATTCCAAAACCTGCAATAAACAAAGCAAGCTTTGAACGTTGATGCCTCTTTCTTGGTCAGAATTTTTTTGGTGCCTGGTCTCAGCTCTCCCCAGAGATAAGTCTTGCCCTGCTATTTCAGTGTCTGAGTTTTCAGAGTTCCTTAAAGCAGGATGACATCTATCTGTCTGTGGTGAGCCCACTTTAAGAAATTCCTATTAGTGAAAGTTACTTTCATACAAGATACACCAAGCATCAGGTTGGAGTATTACTGAAGGTGACCTCATCCCCTTAGATGTGGGAAGGTGGACCTGCTTCCTAAAGAATGGTCTGGAAGACTGCTGAACAAGACTCAGAAATGGCACACATAAGAACTCACCCTGAGGAAAGCACAGGGAATCTGCCAAGAGATGCAGACATGATTCATCCAACCACTGTTTCAAATGGTGAGAAGCTAGGAAGGGCTCAATGGCCAAAGACTGTTAAAGGAGTTCTGAATCCTGGCGTATGATATCAGAGAGGTGGGCATTAAAATGCCCATGGGAGAAAAGATACAGAAATGGGGGAAAGACTGGTGGTGGCCATGTCGGTGCAAGAGTGGGGACAGCAGTGTCCTCACTGGGAAAAACCTCACAGTATGCTTGGAAACAGGGAAGGAAAGATGAACTAGATACCAAATACAAATTGTTCTCCGTCTGTCTCCATTACTGCAGCTCAGACTCCTGGGCTTTGCACTAGCATATTAATGACTAAGGGGTATCTGCCTACCTAACCTAGCCTCCTGCTAAAGCTAAGGCTAAGGCTAAAGATGGAAAGATAATCACTATCCTAACCTGTGGTCATCTTGATTTCCAGAAAAAACAAAGCCCCCTCCCACCCCTGCCCCTACAAAATACCCCTGTACTTCACCATGAGGGCAACTATCCATTTAGGGAGGGAGGCTCTACCAGGAACAGAAGTGACCTTCCTGAAGGACCCAGCTAATTCCCTGAAATGAGGAGAGGTAATAAGGGCTTCTTCCATCCACCCTGCTATACAGATTGAGAACTGAGGTAATGGCCCAGTCAGACCACAACTTGGCTGAACTGCCTGACTGTGCACACTTCCACCCTATCTCAATACCCTGAAGATGGATTTGAGCCATGGGTCCCTTTTATCTGGTTTTCCTTATGCAGCCACCCTGAGTGTTCTATGACCTCCACATGCATACCGTGCATACATGCATACATGCACATATGCATACAGAAGAACTGTTCTGACTCCTTTGCCATGAATTAGCACATTGAGACAGAGGAAGAAACGTGGGCTGTCCTGTGTTTTTGCTCTACAGCACTGGTTACATGTGCTCTGTTGAAAATGAACAGGGCTGGAGAGATTGCTCAGTGGTTAAGAGCACTGACTACTCTTCCAGAGATTCTGAGTTCAATTCCCAGCAACCACATGGTGGCGCACAACCATCCCATTACAATGGGATCTGATGCCCTTTTCTAGTGTGTCTGAAGACAGCTACAGTGTACACACACACACACACACACACACACACACACACACACACACACATATATATATACATACATATATATATATATATATATATATATATATGTATGTATATATATATGTATATTTCTTTAAAAAAAAGAAAAAGAAAGAAAAAAAATGAACAAAACTTGTATGTCCCAACTCTAAGAGTAAGAAGATAGGCAGAAAAGCCAGCTCTGGGTTGTAGTTGGAATATTGTAGATGAAGTTGCAGAATGTCTCTACTGGTGTGGCACCAAGATGCTGTGGTATCATTTCCTCCCTACCCCAACAATACGTGACATGTTATTGAAGACACTCTATCTATAGAAGTGTGGATATGCAGAGATACAGGCCAGGAAGACACACTGCCCTCTATTAAGAGTCATTCTGAGAGAGGGCAGAGGGAGGGGCAGGAAACAGGTTTCACACACAGGAGGGGCAATCGAAACCATAACGGCTGTAACAGACATGTACACCTACATTTTTATACTTTAAAATACTGTTTAAAGACAATAAAGGGTGGGGGGCTGCATATGGTGGCTCACACCTGTTACCTCAGCATTTTGGAAGCTGGGCCAAGGAAGGTTTGGGGACAGCTTAGGTTATATCATGACTTCCAGGCTGATCCAGGCTATAGAGTGAGGGCCTGTCTCAACCAACCCAACCAAACAAAGAAAACCAAAATTGTAAAGGAAATAAGTTTTAAAAAATGTAAATGAATATTTCAATGTACTCGCTAGAGGGCTTTAGTTAAGACATTCTAATTTTAAAAAATTCTATTCTAATTAGTTTGTGTGTTTCTATGTGTGTATAAATGCATGCATGTGTGCATGGTGTGTATGTGGAGGTCAGAGAACAACTTTCAGTTGTCATCTCTCTTCTTCTACTATATGTCCTCCTGGGATGGAATTCAGGTCAGCAGGCTTAGCAACAGAACCTGTTACCGCTGAACCATCTCTGCAGTCCAGACATATTAAATAATAGGAATTTTAAAAATGAAATGTCTTCATCTTTTCACAGGGCCAGTAGTGATGATAAGACTACATTTTCTTTACTGATCTTGTACATGTAAAGACAGAAAATTGCTCTTTCTCAGATTTCAAATATGGTCTTCATAATACATGGAGTTTCTGAGTATAAGCACAAACACAGTGGGTTATTCCTGTAAACCATTCAGTCTACAAAACACCGAGTTCAAGGTTTTTGTTGTTGTTGTTAAAAAGAAGATCCAGGTACGATGGTATATTCCTGTAAACCCAGCTTATGAGAGACAGTGAAATAGAGATTGTCAGGAGTTAGCCTGGGCTACAGGATGATATGCTATCTTAAAAACACAGAGGAAAAAAGATGGAGCCTCTACTATGTCTGCTAACTTGGGGAACACAGTCAGCCATGGACTACAACTTCCCTGTACACCCCCTGTCCCCCATGTCCCTCCCCCACCACAGCCCTGTGGCATTGAGCATTCTCAGGCTAGGCTTACAGATGATGGTATATATCAGGGTCCCGCTGCAATCGGGTCTGGAATCCGATATATAGGTCATCCCACAGCAAGCCGTTCTTCACCACGTACCTGATGACATCCACGCGGCTACGGATCTGAAATGGAAACACAGCAGCTCTCAGGGGGCCCTGGCAATGTGAGAGTTCATTCCCCCAGATCCTCAGAAAAAGTAGCTGCCATGCTGGCAAGAGCAAAGAGCGAAAGAAAGGAGAAAGGGAGAAGTCTCCTGGATGCAGGACACAGACTGAGGACAGAAGGAGGGAGCCAAGAGCACTGGGACAGAATGGCAGAAAAAGCAGGGCACCGATGAGAAGCTGGGCCAATTAGGCAGATCCACAGCTCAAATCCAGGGTCAAGCTTCACGATGTAATAACTACTGCCTCACTTTCTTCATCTATAAAATAAAGATTAAAGGTGACATTCCTCATAGAGCTGTAGGGAAAACAAGCAAGTCTATGACCAGAAAACACTTAATATGAGGTTATACACTAAGTGCTCAAGAAATGATACTACTGCCAAAAGCAGCAGGCCTGCTGCCACCTGCCTTGGTGTTCATGGCAACAAGCGGGTGTGCCCAGATTGCCAAAGAGCAGGGCTCTCTTAAGTCAGGAAGTTAAAGTCTGTAAGGAATCCCCACCACACCACCTGGACATCGCAGGGCCATGTCAAGGGATTCGCTGGAAACTGGAGTCTGGTAAAATATGTCCACATTGACTGAACTCCCTCTCCAGAGACTCTCACTGAGCTCCCTTAGAGACCAAGATGGAACTCCGCTGTTGCCAGACTACTAAAATTTCCTTGGATATCCGAAGGCATAACCTGAGGTCCTGGTGTCCAGGAGGAATTTGCCTTGTACAAAGAGACTCTGTACAGTTCAAACAACTTAGGTGAACGTGCGTATGTTCTGGCTTGGTCTCGTGATCTGTATAAAACTGTGACACTGTGAAGAAAAGGTCCAGCTTGGCTGAGTTTAGAAAGAAACCTCAATTTCTGTGACTTTGTTTTCTATTTCCTTGTAAAGTGCTGGAGTTAAATGAATCTAAGTCACAGGACAACAACTTTGGAAAAGCCAGATAGGAAAAAAACAGACAGGAAGCTAACCTGTGACTCACCAATGCACTGGCTGGAAGGAGGTAGATTCCCAGCAGGGAGCTTTCTTCATTCTCTGACCCTTGGGTATCAGTTGCCTGTGAACTCATATTGAGCTGATAAAGGAAAGAAGTCCTTGGCTTCTGGCCTTGTTTGTGAAGATTCTATTTGTTGGGTTTTATGGTATGTGGAGGTCCTGGGGCACTCTCCCGGTTCAGTCCTTGGTTTGTTTTGTGCCCTTGTCATTAATGTTAGACAGGTACATTTCAAAGAACTGTTACTCTAAAGGCTCTGTTGGGCCATTTGCACTGGTTGTATGGTCATGTGCCAAGTCTCACAATGTTTGTCACACTCCGGTTGCTTTTCTGTGTAGCCTGGTTTGACATTTACCTTCAGAGTTTCGCTTGCTCCTTAGCTCCATATTTGAAGTATATAAACCATTTAGACTCAGTTTATGTCCATGGCTGTGCAAGTGAAGGGATAAATCATGCCTGTAGCCTAAGGCTTAAGTAGCTACTGGAGTGGGCCATGGCTGAGGGATAAAGATCAGGATTCCTACATAAGCATCTGATTTCACTGGAATTTAAGCACACTTTGTGGGGATCTCTATTATACCTCACGGAGGCCTGAGAAATGGCGATTCTTCACTATTTTGGAGGCCCTGGAGGGAGAATCCAGACTGACTAGTCCTTTTGTGCTCTCCCAGTGCACCTTGGAATAATAGAACTTTTAATGAATCAGTTTTCCTTTTGACAATTGGCTTAGGAGAACACTGGAGATGTCATGCCTGTAGCAAAGGTCTTCTTACAGATTATCTATCTGAGGTCCTCCCGGACACTGAAGAGTCCATGAAGTACCCAGGATGAAAATCCACCCCAGCTGTAAGAACTCTAAAGGGCTGGTTAGCTGACTAGAACTTCATGATGTTGGAGAGATATAAACCACAGTCCCAGGCTGTTTTCAGCTCCTTTAACAGCCACCCATCACCCATCTGTGTCCGAGCCAACATTCCCTTGCCTTATCGGACAAAACCTTTGGAATGCACTAACTTAGCAGACCACAAGTTTTTGTCATCCCAAAAGCTAAGAATGTCACCAGATAGCCTGTGGAGACTGTAGCAGCGCATTCCCTGCTTTGCTGTGACCTGCCTGCCTGATGTTCTTCTCTTTGAGAAATCCCTTAAGACTTTACTTCATTCTGAAATTTAAAACTCCCTAAATCATCTCCACATTGTGGTATGTGGAACTGGAGCAATCATTACGTGTCCCCAGGTCATAGTCACTTATATTTGGCAAGGATACATCATGCCTTACTTATTTTGAGCTGTGTTTCTGATTAACAGAAAGACGTGGTGGTAGGACAGGACAGTGATAAAGACAGGAAGAGCAGGGAGGGGAAGGAGAGAAGACAGTGGGCAGGGAAAGGAGAGGGAGGAAGAGGAAGGGACCCCACCAGGGGGGCTGCTCACTTCTTCATAAGGATGCTCCCGGCTAGGTCTTTCTTTTGGAAAGGACAAATCTAGAAAGTCCACCAGATAGTCGTACCCTCCAGGAAAAGGCTTGAAGTCTTCATCTGTTTCAATCATCTGTGCAAATTACAGGGCAGTAAATGGTAGAGCACTCGTCAAGTGGTAGAGGTCTTTAAGAAATGCGAATGGAAATCTTATATTAAAGAATAGCAGTGTCTTGAAATACCCCCCTCATCTTCCTCCCTCCCTCTCTACTTCCCCCTTGCTCTATTTCAGTCTCTCTTGAGCTGATAGCATTACATCCTTCCACATCAGCAAAACTGCTTCCTCTCACCACTGGAACTTCAGCAGCACGGAGCATTATTAGCAATGTGACAGCAAGGAGCACTGGAAGCCTTCAGATGGGGGAACATAAGATATGGAATATATGTCTCACATCATAGAGCAGCTAAACAGAAATGCATTCATTGGGCCACTGAGACAGCTCAGCAGGTAAAGGTGCTTGCCATGAAGGCTGGCCACATGAGTCCAGTGCCTGGACCCCACATGGTAGAAGGAGGGAGCTGATTCCCAGGAGTTGCTCTCTCACCTCTACACACTCACTATAGCACAAACACACATACACACAAATATAGACAGACAGACAAACATATACAAATGCAATTTAAAATTTTAAAGAAATATAATTATCAAAAATTCTAGAGATTTTATTTTCAAGCTGATTGATTACCCAAGTGAAAATATCACTCAGTTTCCCAGGGCTTTGGGTTTTAAAGATGATTTCCTTAAAAACAGTTGAGAGCTAATCTAAGTACCACCATTTTATAATATTTAAAAATATATATAAATGGTCTTATACCTATTCTTTTATGTCATTAAAAGAAGAATGTTTGAATGCCTCAAATATAAAAATTGTCTCATCTTAAAATAACTCATCCCAAGAAGGTGGTGGGTGGGGAGAACTGGCATCTTTCACCAACACACTCACACTCACACAGTGTTTAGATCATCACTAACCAGGGAAAATATGGCCACAGGCTGGCATGAAAAACATGCTTCTTGAGAACTGTGACTTTGTCGTACAGCAAGTGTGACCTGGTATTGATGCTCAGGGGCTGCACAGTAAACTGGGGATTGGTCCTCTCCTGAGGGCAACCAGTACCTGTGGGTGCCTGTGAGTGCTGCCCACATCCTACCGTCATCTAAGACTGTTGCTTGTACAACCCTAGGCACCAGACATAAGTCAGGTATCGCCAGTGATCTATCGCCCTGACTACTACCTACCCCAGGCCTCTTCTTCCTCTTGCACCCGCTCTCTACTAAGTTTGACTTACTAGGCATTGAAGCCAGGGCCTCCTGCATACAAAGCATGCACTCTACACAGATCTGCATCTCCAGCCTGCTATGCTTTTGGCAGACCTTGAGAAATATATAGCCTGAGCTTTGTACATGTGTGTTTTCTGAGGGCCATGCAGGGAGGAATGACAAGTGGCTTTAGAAATCATGGAATGCAGCCTACTAGTTACCACAGCCATATGAGTGAGCCTTGGTGTGGCATGACCCTGAGGAGAATGCATCCTGAGGACTACATGCTGTTAGAGTTCTGATCTGCTTGCTGCCTTCACGTCTCTCTTAATCTAAGAATAATATGAAAACCTTAAGGGGGCTTCTGGTCCCTCACTGAACAGTATCTCTGACACAGTAATAATGCTTGATCTCTTTCAGGCATTGTTGCTGCAGCAGATTAATGATTTAATTACAACTCTAGGAAGAATGTAGAGACAGATTGTCAGCAATGACCACCACTACTCTTAGAAAACATTTGGAAAAATGAAGGTGTTAGTGAAGCTAGGTTCAGATTTTTTGCTACTGTTTCTGATGTAGAAAACCTTAGGGAACCATTTGAAGTTCAGATAAGCACACTCTTACTAGTTAAGCAAGGAACCTTTTAAATTCAGGGAATAAGAACAATGGCTAATGAGACTCTCACTGAGGCTGGACTGGTGATGATTGGTTTCTTATACTCATTTTTGCCCCCAGCTTCCTGAGATGATTTATTAAGGTTTTCTGATGAGTAGGTATGCATTCTGAGGATTTGAGATAGATATAACTGATTTTTATATAAAAGTTTTAGATTCTTTTAACATTCTTACAAGATTACTTTTAAAGATAAATAATAAAATAATCACTCCTTTTTTTGAAACTGCAAATTGCTACCTGTCAGTTCAGAGAAACTGGCTGAGAAAACTACCTTGCTCACACTTTGTTAATCTATAACAAGTTGCTTAGTTAGAAATATATATGGGTTTGTGGAATAATTTGTTTTTTTTACCTGAATTTTATAATGTTATTTCTTGTAAAGATATTGGAGAACACACTGTTTTCTCATAATCATTCACTAAGAAAACAAAAATGTAATCACATTGTAATTTTATACTGCTTGAAAAAAATTAGCTGGGATATATAATCTATAGAAGAAAGAATAAAGTATGAATTGCTAAAATATTGTTCCTTCCATCCATCACTATGTGCATGTATGTATATCTGTAAAGTTTGTGTGAATGGAGGTTGGGACATTGCTCCTTCCACTCATCAACTATGTATATGTATGCATATATGTTAAGCTTGTCTGGGTGTATGTTGGAGCATGCATGTATATGTGCATGTATGTAGATGTGTGGAATGCTTGGAGCCTGCTTGCTGGAGCTTTGCTCTAACCATTCTATGTGAATGTGTATATGTCTGTCTGTGGGTCTGTATGCATGTATGTATGCACATATGTATATATTAGTGTGTATAAAGTTGTTGGACTTTGCCTTTTGCTTCATCTGTGTGTGTGTGTATGTGTGTGTGTGTGTGTGTGTGTGTGTGTGTTTTCTTTCTTTCCTTCTATTTCTTGCCAACTCCAAAGAGTTAAAAGAGCTACTAGCTTTTCTATTGGCCACAGGGAGTACCAGTCCAGTAAATTAAATGCTGTTATCTCAGAAAAAAGTTGGCTGAGGAACTTCTCTGATCACAGGCTGCCTTTGGCATTAGCCCCTGTCAATGTCTGGATCCACTCCCCGTCAGCAGCATTAGCACTTACCCTCAATGGCTACTTGCCTCAGTTTACCCATCACATGAATCCCAAAGCTGGTAACTGGCATGTTCTGGGGCTAATTCCTGTTCAGCATCCATGCTTGTCCCTGTTTTATGCCATTTGGTCCTCAGCGCAATTGCTGGTAGGATTTAGTGGCTTCTGTCTCACGCAGTTCCACTGATACCCCTCTGTGTGGACTCCACCATCTAGCCTCCCAGTTAAGCATTCTTCACTTGTCAGACAATGTACAAGACAGCCACAAGGGAGTGGAGTGGGGAGGTTAATGAAACACATGGAAAGGGAACACCAGGAGCAGAAGGGTACAGGGGACAGGATTCCAGGAGATGGTGGACTCAACCAAACCAAAGGGCAGATGAAAATGCTACAAGGAAACCTGTTTTATACGGTGGTTTAAAAAAATAATTCATTGTGATAGGAGAAAAAAAATACTACAAAAGTTAAACTGAGTTGTGCTTAATGGCCCCTTCTGTTTCAAAAGAGAATTATTTATCACATGGCTCGTCTATCCTCTGCTGGACAGTTTGTACAGCTTCCCAAGTGCTAATTAGAAAACAAACTAGAAACTGGAAGATTCTAAAGATCTCCAAATTACAAGAGAGTGGAGGCATACCCTGACCACCAGGTTGTAATTCTTAAATCCAGCCCAAGTGAAGTATTCTTTAATCCACGATGAGTGAAGGAAGATTTCATCTTTGACAGCAGAATTCAAGATCTTCAGGTATGGGCCAAAGTCCCAGGAATCTTTGTAAATTTTTGTCCCTTCTGGAGGCTCCACAATGCCCTTGCTTAAAGACACACAGATGAGGAGGGTCGGTCAGAAAAGCAGTGAGACGTTGAAATGATTTTCAGAGTCCTTTCCTAGACTAAGCCACACTGTTTCCTATACACCATGTAGTAGGCAAGGTTCCCAAGTCAGATTTCATTGACTAATCTTATGTATATTTGAAGATTGAAAGGCACAAGATACCTGATTGGGACCCTTTTGCTCCAAATTACTAGGTGATGGAGATGTTGAATATGATCAGCTTGTGCTGACTTTGTGGATGTTGCCACTCAGATGCTTCTGCATCCCAGTTAGGACAGGCATTTGGTGAAAGAATGGAAGGATATCAAAATTTTTCCTACTGGGAGCGGGGGATCCCAAGACTCAGCAAGCTAAGAAACCTTAAAGGCTAAACAAGACTCCATCCCCAAGCTATAAAAGCCAGCTACAGTGCGAGGTGGGGGGAATGAGGGGGAGTGGGGGAGGGCACCCTTCTGGGGAGCTGCCCAGAGGCGGCTCTGGGAGTTCCAGGGATGCAGCTTTTATGAGTGGAACTGTATCTGGTTTGGAATTTTCTGTAATGAGTAGCCTTTGGTTCCATCATGTCCCTATAAGTGGCCCCAATGAACTCACTGGTTCACCAAGCTGCACTTGGGTGGGTCTGGCTCTTTGGTCTGTTAATGTGTCCTTCTGCGTTGAACAAATGTTTGTTTACGTCTCCATTTGCCCAGCAAATATTTGAGCATACAAATGACTTTCGCCTATACTATGTTGTTGCCTCAGATATATTGTGCTCCGGCTGTTAATCAAACTCCGGCTTGCAGACAGATGTGTACTTTTGTCTTTTAATCCGGTTAGTCATACAGACACTCCTAAAGCTCTGTTCATCCTGGGGAGATAGATCCCTACATGGAACACTGACTCTCGGATCTCAAGAAAGTAATGAGGTGTGAAACAAACAAGGAAAACTCTAAGGAAGCAAACACACCCACATGTATTAAATGTTTGCAAGCAATAGTAGGTGCCTGTCTTCTCAAAGCTTCACTTTGAGTCCACCATGTCTCCGAGGTTACAGAGGTACTTTGGTATCACTTCTGAAATACATCTCCAGTCTCCTCTAGCTCCTTCCAGTTTGAAATGTCAACATCTCTTCCTTTGAGAAGCCATAGCTTTCCCTCTGGCCTCCTGGCTGCAGAGGCCTAGATTTAGTTTCCTCTCTAGAACATTCTCCCCTACAAAGCTGAGGTGTTTCTGGAAGCACAGCTCAAGATTGATCCTCCTTTGCTCTGTCATTTTCTGTGGCTCTCTTTACTTGCAGGACAGGTTCAAAGCCCTGATCTAGGAGGCCATGCTGATCCTGGCCTCCATGTGGTATCCCTGCCTCCTCCTGCCTCCACTCATCAGCTCTGAACTCATGGCTGGGAAGGCTCCCTGAGGACCAAGGCTTCTTTCTGCTGTGTCCTATGTAATTCTGGCACCCAGTGTGTCAATGAGTCATTTATGGATCAATGGCATTCCTGTACTAACTTTGTTGTTTGTCTATGCCCTGCTCTTCCCCAGCCAGGCCATGGCCTCTGACTTCCCTGCTCTTTCTTTTTCTGTCCCTCTTGTACTTGTAACCATCTTCTCATCCCTAAGTCCTAGCTAAATACCGACTATTTCAGACTGAGCTTCTGTGACCACAGTCCTAGATTTCCTGCTCTTCTTCCTTCACAAGGCAGTATATGGTGGCTTTACTGTAAGTTAGCCCTGAGATAGAACTGTACTGGTTCTTGTTTCCCAGAATGCTTTGCTGTGACTCTATCTCAGACCTGTTGTATCCTGCTATATCCCTGAGGGGAGTCCAGGATCTGCATTTATCAAGGGCAGTGGTGACTCTGATGTCTATAAGGGTGACAGTACAGCCGCATGCTGTAGGACACAGTGAGAGGCCTGCACAAAGATGAGTAAGGAGGCTTAGGAAGATGCCAAAGAAGAAAAAAAGGCTCTTGAAGGATGAGTATTGACTGAAACAATCAAGAAACATCTTTGCTCTCCATCTGGGCATCCTCCTTCTTCCATGCTGGAGCACTTGGGACCTCTCAAAGAATTTTAAGTAACTTTCACAAGGATTTGCTTGTCAGCAATAAAGAGAGAACTTTTCAATATTTTGCCCATAATTTCTTTAAGAACTATTTCATGTGGGGATGGGGTGGGAGAACAAGGTCTTACTCTGTAACCCTGAAACAAACCAGACTGGCTTTGAACTTTTGGTAATCCTCCTGCCTCTTGAAGTGCTGGGATTATAGATGTGAACCATCACTCCCAGCTAAGAACTGTTTTACCAGGTTGTAAAATTATTCCAGAAATGAAACCCTTACTATATGCAATATACTTAGTTTTTATTTCTACTGGTGAATGTGAATTTCACTTTTGAGTGGAAAATACTGGTTATAACCAAGGACCTTGGTTCAGTGGTCAGTCAGTGGGTCACAAATTGAAAATTGTGATTTGAAAACTAAATTGCAGGTGCAAACGAAGGAAGAATCAGGAGGGGAGGGGCACAACCACGAACCAGGGAACAACAGGCAGTGTCAAACCCTGAGTGAGTGGTGGGGAGAGAGCATGCCAGAGAAGGGTAAGCTGAGTGAATGGCCCATGAAAATGAGAGCTGACTAGGCTGTAGTCGTATCTAGGAAGTCAGCAAAGAGCAGCATCAGCTGCCCTGCTGGCCACTTCCTGTAGCAACTGCACTTCTATCTGTGGGGAAATGTATGACTACGTGGCTCAGGACGTGTACTTACAAAACTACAGCACTCTTGAGTCAATATTAGCTCTGCTGGAATTGCATTTCCCTGTTTGATATTTTGAAAAGTGCTGCCAATTTTATAGATCATATTTGTACTGAGGTGAAAATTAACTTATAGAGCCACCAAACACGGGAGCTGGCAATTGAACTCTGGTCCTGTGGTAGCAGCGAAAGCTTTGAACTGCTGAGACATTTCTCGAGCCCCTTACCCTTTACTCTCTAACAAGGCTTTGGGGTGATGAGAGCACTTGAGCCATTATAAAGGATAACTTAATGTTACTGCAGAGTAGGGACTTGTTGCAAATCAGGAGGTGAGTTCTTTATCATAATATTAAAAAAAATTATATAAGGTATTTGTTGTTGTTGTTGTTGTTGTTGTTGGAGACAGGGTTTCTCTGAGTAGCCCTGGCTGTCCTGGAACTCTGTAGACCAGGCTGGCCTCAAACTCAGAAATCCGCCTGCCTCTGCCTCCCAAGTGCTGGGATTAAAGGCGTGAGCCACCACCGCCCAGCATATAAGGTGTTTTTATCCCTCATAAATATTTAAGCCGAACCTGTCCGTTGGGTCCTTCAGCATCCTGCCCAGGTCGAGGGTAGCTCCAGGTCGAGGGGTCCATGTTACCACATCAGAGTTTTTCTTGATAAGATTGTTAAGCTGATTTGGGTCATTTTTGGTGTTTGTTTCCTTAATATACCTAAGAAATAGGAGTATTCCCAGACAAGAAAGTTTATTCTCCAGTGTATATGGCAGCAACAGGGAACATTTGATTTACTCTTTAACCCCACTTTATTCCAAGCTCCGTCCACACATACCTAAGAAAAATGAAGACTATATTTGGGCTCTTGTCCCTAATCAGTTGAGGAAGTATGTATCTTTTTTTTTTTAAGTACATTCAGGTGGTGACTGGAATTAAGAGTGGACCGTGAGTAAGCAGAGGAAGTGCACACAGGCAGTAACTGTACAGTCACACTGAGTACCAACCAGAATGAAGACTGATTGGCTGTTACTTGGTAGGCGTTATACTAAGTGCTTGATATGAGCTTATCAGTGCTTCGTGAGATTACTACTTTCATTGCCTTCATTTCCTAGAGAAGGAAGCAAAGACTGCACACCACACAGCCTGCACAGGCTCAAACTACAGACAAGGCCCCAGGGTCTCGCTCCAGCTTTCAGAATAAAGTCTGAAAAGTCTCTGCATTCAAAACCATTAAAACTGTACATGTTATCCTTAGGGCTTGCTGGCCAGCCCAGCAATGACAGACTGACTCAAAAATACAGG
>JANHMN010000006.1:36315064-36372915 GCA_030674055.1 Rhabdomys pumilio
TCCTCTCCTCTCCTCTCCTCTCCTCCCCTCCCCTCCCTTCCCCTCCCTTCCTCACCTCTCCTTTTCTTTTCTTCCTTCCTTCCCTTCCTTTCTTTTTCTTTTTTCCCTTTCCTTTTCTTCCCTTCCCTTCCCTTCCCCTTTTCTTTTCTTTTCCTTTTATTTTCTTCCTCATGCATGAAAGGTAAGGACTCTACCACAGCCCTACATCCTTAGCTCAAGATCTAGAATTTAATTGTGCTAGTAATCAAAGCTGGGTATCCCCCAAATCACACTCCAAACCACCACCTTTCTCAAAAACAAAACCAAATCCTGTAACTTGTTAATTTCATATCATATTGACATTGGTGTTGGGACAGAAAGTGATCCAGTCAGAGAACATGGATTTGTCACTGTGATTCACCAGATGATTGGTTACTAAAGAGAATTTGGCTAGTTTGACCTGCAGGTTGGTTCTCTAGACCTTATATTTAGTCAGAGAGTTAAATAGAACATGAACAAACATCTGTGTTTCTTTCCTGAAAACACTGTCACTGCCCTTAAAAGGTGCCCATGGCTTTGTCCTTGCTCCTGACACCAGCATCTTCCTGCTGCTCTGGTTCCTGTGTGCATGTGTGCACCTGTGAGCATGTGTATCTGGAGGCTAGCGGTAGGCATTTGTATCTTCCTCCACCACTCAACTTAATTTTTTGAGAAAGGGTTTTTCACTGACCTGGAGCTGATCAGTTAGGTAGGCTGGCCAGCAAGCCCCAATGAGCCATCTGTGTCTGACTCCCTAGTTCTGGGATTACAGGTGTACATGGCCAAGTCCAGGTTCACATGGGTGCTAGATGCTAACATAGGTCCTGGTGCTTGTGTGGCAAGCATGTGACTCCTGAGCTACCTTCCCAGATCCTTAGTTCCCAATAAAGCAGCTCTATCACTCTTTCCCTTCTCAAGCCCACAGTGGCTTTCTCTGCTGAGAAGCTCCACCTTCTGAGCCAGGGTACTGTCCATCGCTCTTTCCACAGCACAGTGTTCACAGACTTCCATAACTGCATCATGTATTTCTGTCTCTTTCTTTATAATAGTAACAAACTGCTTACGAATGGACGGAATCATAGCTTATAATTACTTTCACAGACAGCAGTGAGCTGAAAGTTTAGGTACTTCCTAAATAAATACCCACTTCCTCCAGCTCTTTTTTGTTTGGTTTTGTTTTTGTTTGGTTTTTTGAGACAGAACTTCTCTGTATAGTTCTGGCTGTGCTGGTACTTCCTTTGTAGACCAGGCTGGCCGAGAACTCACCGAGATTGGCCTACCTCTGCGTTCTCAGTGCTGGAATTAAAGGCTTGTGTTGTACACCACACCGGCCCCAACTCTTCTACAAGACCCTGTGCTTCCAGCTACTTCATGTTTCTTTCATCCCAATTCTTGTTCACTTTCCCCTGCTAGTCCGCATTATTTCCTGGGCAGCTGTGATAGTTTTAAATCGGTCTCCAAACCAATGTTGTTCCCTTTTTTGCCTTTTCTACGATATGGACTCACAGCCTGCCAACTAATCATGGCCATCTTCCTCACTAGACTTCACCGGGATTCCCAAACCTTCAGGAAAACCCCCAGATTGTTTATCACTGCGGACACTATGGTTCCTGTCTGGGTCTCCCACTTCCTTCTTGCTTTCCTCATAATGTCCCCTGTCCAAGCCCTTAGGCTGAACTGCAGAATCTCTCCCTAAAACTCATCTTCCATAGGGACTTCATATGTAGCTCACAAGGGCCTGGAACTTTCCATGCAGACCTGGCCTTGAACTTTTGCCAATTCTTTTTCCTGTGTTCCCGAGTGCTGTTGTTATGGATGTATGCTACCACGCTCCATCATAAACTACAGTATCCCAGCTCAGCACCTTTTTACCTTTTCTGGATAGGCCTTACATGATCTGTAAACATAGTCTTCACTGGTCCAGAAGGCATCTTCTTACCACCTGTCTCCAGCTTAAACCCATGGCATTTGCTACCTGGTATTATAATTGTTTTTTCTTCCTACAAACTAGACCTCTGAGGACAATTATTTTACCTCTACTCATCTGTGTCATCCAGTTCCCTACTCTCTGTGTTGTCCTGTCCCATACTCTACCCCTCCACCCTCCATTCTCCAACCCCTTCCCACCCCTACCCCTGTCCTAAGCATCGTGCTGCTCTATAAACAATATATCACAAAAAGCAAAAACTGCACTGATCACAAGACATTATCTTTTAGCCTTAGGCCACTCTTACTAAGAAGCATTTAAAAGAGTCAAGAAAGCTCGATGGCATCAACAAGGATATAGAAAAGAAGAAAACATCAATAACAAGTCATATTGGGTGGTTCCAGGGGCTACATGGTGAAAGATAAGTATTAGCAAATTGGTCCATCATGTCTAATCATAAGACAAATAAAATTGTAAGTGTCAAACGGCTGGTTTTGACAAACGGTGGTAGAGCCAGAACTTAAATCTCACAGCACTGTCCCTTCTGGGTAGTTGTCGCTACACAACAGGAAGTCAAGGGCCATCCTTGAATGATTATTGCCATGAAAATTTATTTCTGAAACTGGCTTCTTTATTACTCATGAAACCATAAAAACACAGATCTGATCACTCCTATCTGAAGGTGATTCACAACTTTGCTGTTTGAGGATAGGCAGTCTGTGTCCCCCCTGCCCACAAGTCCTAAAATGCCATGCCTTAAAATTGATCTTCAAAGAGCAGAGGGTACTCGTTCATAAAGTCCCTGCTAGAATTCAGTCCCCGTGTGTGACAACTGTTAACCACACTATATATGTTACAACAACAACAAAAATTGTAAGAGCAGAATTTAAACATTGGTAAAATTTTGTTTAGCACTTAAAATGGTAAAATTAAGCCAGTCCTGGTGGTGAATGACTGTAATCCTAGCACTCAGGAGGCCAATTTGGTCTGCATAGCAGGATTCTATCTCAAAAACAAAAAAGTAAATGAAAACTAAAATAAAATAGTAAGATGTAATATTATGTTCCAAATATTACAAAATTGGTATTTATTTTCTCAAGAGATTGTGAACTCTATCAAATATTCATTTTAGCACAATTTGTTTGTGTTACAAATATGACTGAAATACTCTATTTTGGCTTTGGGGTCTTTTTTAGACTATGTCTGTAAAATTATATATACATATGTATGTATACATGCATACATATGACATAAAAGTAGGACTAAAATTGACTAGGGGACTAATAGGAGGGGAAGAAAAGAAAGATGGGCACAAGGTAAATATGTGTAACATGAAGCTATATACTTACATAAAAACTTTTAAAAATAGATACATCTTTAAAGGAGAAGAGAAGGGTTGGTGAGCTAGCTCAGCAGGTAAATGCACTTGCCACAGAACCTGCCAAGCTGAGTTTAATTCCTGGGACTGAGACGTTAAAAGAGAACAGACTGGTGCAGATTGTCCTCTGACCTCATTCTGCCACTAAAGAAATAAATATAACATAATTTTTCCTTTTTAAAGAATAATCATGTTTCCTAACAGCAGTCAGAGGACAATAGTGGGTGAGCATGAGCCAAAAATAACAATCCACATGGATAAATATCATAATGAAATCTAATGTTTTATATACTGGTTTAAAACTTACTTAGACTCAATTGCTTTCCGCTCTGTGGGACAGTCCTCTGGGCTTTAACCACATGCAGACTTGTATAAACCCCAATCATAATCACTCCCCAAACTTCCTTGCCTTCGACTTTATTGCCTCTCAGCTTCTCACGTCTTGACTATAGCTGGTCTGTACTTCACTCCCATAGTTTTTTTTTTTTTAAATTGTCATATAATCTACATCATAAGGTTTATAACCTTTTGAAACTGTGTTCTCTCACTTACTGTGAACCAGAAGGCATAACTCATAAAGACATTCTGTCTGGGGATTTGCTTACTACTTGTGTGGGCCTGGAAGCAGATAAATTGTATGTTAGACTAAGCAAGATTTAAATATCGGTAAAACTGTAGTTAGCTTTTAAAGTGATAAAACTAAGTCAGGCATGGGGCAGACCTGTGACCCCAGCACTCAGAAGCTTAGAGTAGAGGTTCACAAACTTCAGCTTACGGGTTCACAGTTTGCTTACCCTTTTTTGTGGCGTGTGGGTTGATGTGGTAATCATGAACATGGCTATTGCTTATTTGCATACAGTTTGATGTGAATAAAGATTTGAATTTCTAAAAAGCAAATGTCTAAAAGTGGAAAGGCTAGACCATATGAGAAGGTTAGGTTCAAAGCAGCTTCCAAACTGCTTCCAGGGTGGCTAAGCAGTACTAGGAACAACATGGAAGAACGCTGTTAACCCTGGCCACAATGCTGCACCGTGAACTCTTAGTGCCATTGTGGCTACTACAACCTTTACCATGGCTTATTTGCTGTCTAAAAGTCTTCCGGGAATCCCACTCTCCCCCACACAAGAAAAACCAAAAACAATCAAAAAGAGGGCCACCGAACTAAACAGAGAGGTCTCAGAAGAAGAAATGCAAATGACTAAGAAATATTTCTAAAAACTGTCTAAAAAGCTGTCAGGGAAATGCAAATTAGAACTATGTTGAGATTTCACGTCATCGCAGTCAGAATGGCTCAGAGTAAGAGGATAGATGTTGGCAATGATGTGACCAATGGGGAACTCTCATACCTGGTCTAACCACTATGGAAATCAGTGTGCCAGAAATAGATGTGCCCCATGATCCAGCTACACCACCAACTTCACTATCCATTCATCAGTTGGTGAAAATCTAGGCTCTTCCCATGTCCCAGCTATTATGCATAAAGAAGCTATGAACACGGATGAGGGTGTGTGTCTATGGAAGGAAAGAGAGTTCTTTGGGAATGTACAGTGTATGGAGAAAAAGCTGCGGGCCAGGGTGGGGGTGGGGGTGGGGTGGGGGAAGGTGAGGCAGGATCCAGTCCTCAGCTCAAGAGGATAAACAGCTTAAAGAGAAGTCTGCTGCTAAATGGAACAAAGGGAGTGGTGCCCTCAGGGAAAGACCCCATCCAGCTAAGCTTCCAACTTGTATAAAGGATTCAAAGGGGAGCTTCAGCAGTGACAGAAACCACCGCCAACAGAAAGCTGCTGCAGAGGTGATTGAAGGTAGGGGCAGAGTTCCAGCCCACTGAGCGGCAGAACTTGGCAGCTTCAGCTACATGGTTCTGGCTTTAGAGTCAAGGATATGAGAAAGGGTTGCAGAATCTCCTGCTGCAGCGAAGGGAAGCAGCTGAGGCCAGGCATGGATCAGAGGTGTCCCTTCATGGTGACCCAGAGAGGCCATTGTGTGACGCTGTGAGGATGAAGGCCATCTGGCTCAAGGTCTAGCCTTAGTCTGGTATTCCCTCACCATGATCCTTTTCCTCTCGTTTGGGATGGTAATGGGTATTCTGTACCACTATATGTTGGAATTATGCGATTTGCACTTTGATTTTATAGAGAGAGGGTTAAAGTTAAAGATTGTTGTCAACCACAGAAGAGACTTAGGAGTTTTAAACCATGTTGGAACTGCAAAAGGCTACTGGGCGTTTGAATGTGAATTAAATGCACTTTGCATTATGATATGGCAATAAGTCTATGGGGGCCAGAAAGTGAAATGAGGTGGCTTGAATGAGAAGGGCCCCTATAAACTCACGTATTTGAAAGCTTAGTCACCAAGAAGTGGCATTACTTGAGAAGAATTAGGACCCATGATTTTGCTGAGTATGGTCAGAGGAGGATGTTACCAGATGTGGGCTTTGAGGCTTCAAAAGTCCATGCCAGTCTCTCTCTCTCTCTCTTTTTCTCTCTCTCTCTCTCTCCCTCCCTCCCCCACTGCCCACCTGAAGATTGGGATGCAGCCCTCAGCTGCTTCTCCAGTGCTATGCATTCTGCCATGCTTCCTGCCATAATGATAATGGGCTTCCGAAACTGTAAACAAGCCCCCAGTTACATGGTTTTTTTGTTTTGTTTTGTTTTTTAAATAAAAGTTGTCTTGGTCATGATGGCTCTTCAGAACAATAGAACAATGACTAAGACAGGGACCATCATGGAAGAGGAACAGAAAGATTATAAGAACCAGAGGTTGGAAAGGACCAGAGTCTTCTGGGAAAGACAGAACAGTTGCACCCATAAACTTACAGCAGCTGTGGTTACCTGCCTAAGCCAGTGAACACTGCAACACGGAATGGGAAGGGGTTCAGGAGGAGTAAGGAGCCACTAACAGTTGGTTGCTTTGTGGGGAGGGAAAATCAGTCTTTTTAAAGGGTCTGGCCCTTAATAGGGCTACCACTATCCAGTGCAAGGTCCTACACTCATGACTTAGTGAGTTGTTAAAAAAAAAAAAACAAGCACCCACAAAATTGGTTGGGGATGAGAGTGGGTGGTTCTGGGAAAAGTTGGTGGGAGGAACAGGGGTAAATACTATCAAAATACATTGGAACTAATAACTAACCTTTTGCTTTGAGATGGCTCAGCATATAAGAGTATTCACTATACACACCTGATGACCTGAGTTTAATTCATAGACCATATATATATTTTTTTAAAAAGCCAGATGCAGTGATGCACACCTATAACTCCAGCACTCCTATAACAAGATGTTATAGTTTCCTCTTTTTTGAGACACTGTTTTATTAAAGCATCTAGGCTCACCTTGGGTTGAAGGATTTCTCCTGCCTCGGCCTCCCTGGTAGCTGAGGTATAAGTATGTACTACTGTGCCCTGTTTATTTCCACAAATCTTGAAATTATACTTGTTACACACATCAAATTGTTTACTAGCTTTCCTTGAGATCAACTTTCTCCTGGGCCCAGGGAGCACCAAGAAGCTGTTTTTACTTTCTAGGCAATCACAGACAGGGCAGTTCTTTTGACTTCCAGCACAATTCCGGTAAGGTTATAGAACATGCTGAGCGTGACTTCTGTTTTAACCCATTAAGGTTTGTTGTGAGACCCAGGATATGGGCTCTTTGGTGGATGTTTAATGTCACTTTGAAAAATCCTATGTTCTGCTACCCTGGTCTGAGTTCTTCATAAATGTCAATCAGACCCTTGGGTCATGTCAGTGTCTTCCCCAATTCTTTGAATTCTTGGTCTTCTAAACATTGAAAGAAGAATCCCGAAGCCTCCAACTGCAGCTGTGGGTTTCCATTTCCACCTAGGTTCTATCAGTGTGTTTAAAGATGTGATGTCAGGCACACACATAGCAGACTCTTCTGTCACCTGAGTGAACTGTCGTTACTATGTTCCCCACACCCTGCTCTGAAGCCTGCATTCATCTGGTATCAGCCAGTCCCTCTTCTTCTGCAGTAACTTTTTATAGCAATTTATCTCTGTGCTTATGTTTAAAATAGATTTGTTTTGTTTTTGTGGATAAACATAGAGGTTATCTTCTTTTATCCATTACAACCTCTATCATCTAGTGGCTTAATTTTGTTATTTTTGAAAGAAACCACCTTTTTATTCTACCTCTACTTTCTGTGGGCCATGAAGTCATGGGTGCTCAAGTGGGGTGCTGAAAAGGAACTGCTTTGTGCTACTCAGTCTGAGGCCAGGCTACTCTAGCAGATCCACATGGATTCACTTACAAATCAGTCGATCATTCATATTTAATATAATTATCGGTAATCGGTATCTCTTGAGTCATGTCTGTCCCCTTCTTCCTTTGGCTTCTTTTAGGTTACTTGCAAGTCTTTTGGTATTCTATTTAGTCTGCCTGTTAAATCTTTTTGGTCATTCACATTCCTTATAAACGAGCTGCTCTGGGGTTCATAATGTTATAACATTCTACACTGGCTACACTGGCTACACTGGCATCTTAATCTACTTTGAATACATCATGTGTGTTGAATCACTTTGCTCTAATTGCCACACTGGTGGTGCTTAGAGAACAGAATTAGAATAGGAATATTGTTTTGCTTATCACCACAGAAACTGGAAGGTCAAAAGTCACAGGATAGTAGGACCCATTCCTCCTGTGGGCTGAGCACAGAGTCAGCAGACTCTGACCATGACCGTTTCTTAGCCATCTCACCTTTGTCTCCTCATGTTGTCTTTCCTTCATGTGTCTCTGTACCCAAATTGTACCTTGGTATAAGGATATTGGTCAACTGGATTAAGGTATGCCCTCAGGAATTTATTTTAGCCGGATTACTTTTGTATAGACCCCACCTTCAACCAAGCTCTATTCTGAACAACTCAGGGCTCAGTGCCTCAAAGCGAAAATTTTGAACAAACACAATTTAATCTATAACATTTCTATATACTGATAATGACATCAGTGTTATATCATCTTTTGTTCTCCCTCACAACGACATCTCTTTAACTGAAAAACTTCCTGTAAGTTTTTCTAAGGTAGGTCTGCTGGCAGTGACCCACAGAATCCTCTCATCTGAGAGTGTCTGCTTTCCTCTCCACCCTGAGAATCTCTTTCCTGTATCTAGATGCAATTCTTCTGTTTGTTTTATCTTGTAAACTCATTTAAAATTCTACTACCTTCCAGTCATCACTGTTTCTGATTAGAAGCCCAGTTATTTGAATTGTTTCCCATGATTAAAAAAAAAAAAAATCAAGGTAATTTGATATTGCCGTGTCTTTATGTTTTGGTAATTTTGTTTTGATGGGTCCAGGCTTCTTTTGATTCCAGTTTATACTGTTTGGGGCTTTACTGTGCTTCTGGGATCTAAGTTTGTGTCCTTTATTAAATTTGGTTTCATTTACTCACTCTTTCTCTTGTTTACGTGCCATGGTCTTTACCTATTCTTCATGGATACTTGACATTTGCCATTGTCCCATGGGGCCCCTGCTCTTGTTTGTCATAATCTTTTTCTTCCTGTTTATAGGTTTCATGGCTTCTCTTGCTCTGTCTTCAAGTTCACCTCCTCTTGCTGTTCTCAATCCCACCGGCTCTTGAATACCTCCCAGGTGTTTGCCACTGTGGACTGTGTAGTTTGCATGTGAATTTTCCATTTGGTTCTTCTATCTTCTCTCTGTGTGAGTAGCTTTCTGTCTGTCTTTACAGTCAAGGGATTATGCCATTACTTATTGAAACATGGCTTTTATAGATGTTTGATATTTTTTTTTCCTGATAATCCCAGCGTCTGTGTCATTTTGGGTCTATTCTATATTATGCTTCCCCTCAGGACATGGTAAGGTTTGCCTGTTTTTCTTTATACTTAGTTTTTGATCCTATCCTTTTCCTTTGAAAATTATTTTATGGTGATCTGGGTGGGTTTTTTTTTTTTTTTTTTTTTTTTTTTATCTGTGGAAGTTTAGATTTTCGTTTCAATAAATAATATAGATGGGTCATGTTTATGCTACAAGTTCGAAAACACCATGTTCAGGTTTTAATTTCAGTTCCTATTTCAGCTATTCCACATGTGCCACCAAGTCACCAGCATGGGGCTTGAGCTGTGCTCTCTCTTGTACTTCAGTTGCAGAGGCCTGGTCTCCTGCTTATGGTCACAAAGTACAGCCAGGGGCCGAGCTCCAGACTTCGCTCACTCTTCTGGCTCATTTTCATGAGTACCCTCCCTGAAACATTCCCCAATACTTTCTCCAATGTCAAAGGATCGGTCGGTAGAAGACAATCTTCTACTGAGAAGCCAGGGCTTCTGTTTCCCTGACTGGATGAGTACTTTCTAAGAATTCCATTTATTTTGGGACCAAGTGTTAGAGAAAGAAAACAGCAACAGAGCAAGACTCACAGACCTTCTGAGTCTTCAGAAAGCTGGGGCAAGAACTGCTGCAAGTTCAAGGCGGACCAGGATACTACATCAGACCCTTTCTCAAAAAGAGCAAACAGGGAAGGTAGGTGGAGCGAGTTGAGGGGAGAAAAGAAAGAGCAACAGGATTCTCTCTACTCTCTTGAAATCAAAATCCTTCTGACTTGAGAGAGGCTTCTTTCCCCCTGGGGTTTCTTGGAGGCAACCTCAAGACTGCAGCAGTCACCTGGGGATTTGGCAAGTGAAAAGGAAAGAACTAAAGGAAACTAAACCTTCCAAACGCAGAAGGTTCTCCTACTTATTCTGATGCTCCTCCATTCTGACCCTACCCCTACCCCTACTCCTACTCCCACCCCCAACCCTCACTCCACCCCTACCACAGCAATGAGGCCTGTTCCCACCAGCATTCAACATCACTCTTAGGCTGTCCTACAAGTAGAGAGTAAGAGATACTATGTCTTTGAGAAAATAGAAGCATAGAGTGTAGCATAGTAGCACTTGCTTATAATCCTAGCATTTGGGGCTAAGCCAGAAGAATCATGAGTTTGAGGCTCATCTGAGCTTCATCACAGGATGTCGTTCTCAAATAATCAAATCAACATAAAATTAAAACCACAGCATCACTGATGTTCTATCACGTCAATTTGTTTCTATTTTCTGCGACTGTTTACTTTTCAGGTCCTGAGGTCATAGGTCATACATTTTGCTCAGTGTATGCTGCTGCCCAGTGGGTTGAGTGTGCAGAGCTCAGTTTGCCTGTGGGAAAACTGGGCTTGCCTTAACCTTTTGAGGCTGAACAGGTGCCTCTTGGGAATATGATTTAATGTCTTCTGTTTTTCCTTGTTTTTTGTCCTTATACAAAATATCAGAGAATATGTCTACAATCCTACTACCGAGCTGTGATACAGTCATTTCCATGATCTTACAATTATTGTTTCCAGAAAATTTGCTTTCAAGTGTTTCCCCCTAAACTATGGTAAGGAATCAAAAGGAGAAAAGGAAGTGAGAAAAGAAAATATATATATATATCTTGGGAAAACTTCTACATTTCTGACATTGTATGAGGCATTTTCTGCCTGTAAATTACCTAGACTCTGTGAAATAACTTTTAAAGCTGATCTGGTAGTAAAGCTTTATAGACTTAATATTGGGGAGTTTGAGGGAGATGGATAATGAATGAGCTTAAAGCTAGCTTAAACTACATAGGAAGATCTTGTCTCAAGAAAATAACAACAATAATACTTGGCTACAACTTCTATTGTGTCCTGATCACAGATATTTAGAGTTCAGGTTGATATGAGCCTTGGGTTCCCCTGTTAGTACAACATAGTTCCAAACTTTAAGCAGTCTGAAGTCTGAATTGTCTGCTTCCCTGCTGTGTTACACTGCCTGCCTCTGAGCTGTGCACTGGGCTGCATACATGGCAGTGTTTGGGGGTGCTTCTAGTTTTCTGTTTTGCTGTAGATAAAGACTAAAATCCCTCTATCCCCTTTTGGGTATCCCTATGTTGTTGGTTGTGACAGTTGTGAATGTTGGCAGGTTCTCTTCTCTACCACAGCCACCCCTTTACCATTGCTTTAGGGGCAAAATTAATTATTTTTCTAATTAGATAACCAGTTGTTAAAATATCAAAAGCATTCTGGACTCTGAGCCAAGGACTCTCTTTGCTACTCCAGCACCTGCCTCTCCCTTGGGGCCTACTGGCTTTTTCCAGATTCCAGTTCAAGGATTAGAGTTGGGGAAAAAGGCCTAGAGCATCTTGCTGGGTGCTTTCCAACATCAATTGTGGCCATCACTCAGGCTGAACTGTGGGACAAGCGGTTCAGATCCCACCTCTGCTCCAGGAAGAGTACTGTGTCATAGTTACCATTTCTCATGGATGCTGCAGAGCTCAGGTTGTAGCTGACTGCTGTGTGGCTGCACACCAGCTGACCCACAGCTACTGGGCTCTGACCTCTCGTCCTTCTTTTTGTTAGATGTTATTGTGTGGGTTTGACTTAAGAAATGATCGTATTTCATAACCCTAGCTGACCTGGAACTGGCAATCCTTCTACCTCAGCCTGCCAAGCACTGGGGTTACAGGTGTCAGTAAAAACATTATTTGGGGCACCTAGAGAACCTTGGGGACGTTTCTCACAATTATGAACTTAGAACATGAAGGGGAAACCGATGCCTCTGATCCCATGCCATTCATTGTGAGCAGACCCAGCCCTCCCTGGCTGTCTCTGTCATCTCCACCCTTCCTCCCCACTTTTCATCCCTCAAGGTTAAACATGGGTGAATGGAGGCTAATGGACTAGTACCTTCTGTGTGGCCCAAGGCTCTTTAGTTCTGTCAATATGGATGTTCCTTATAGAAAAATGACTTGTAGTGTATTCTTAAAGCTGCATAGATTTCTACATGAGCACAGACCCTAACACAATTTGTGTTTATCCAGCAATTCGAAATGATGTAAGAAATCACTCAGTGTCAAAGGAGGAGATTATCTAGAGATAGGGTATATATGAATGTTTCTTTTAATTAGAAAATATAACAACTAAGCCAGACATTGTGGCTTGGTCCTGTAAACCTAGCATCAAGGAGGTAGAAGCAGGAGGACTGGCACAAGTTTGAGGTTAGCCCAATGTTTATGGAGAGTTCTAGTCTAGCTAGGGCTACATAGCAGGATCTCCATAGTCTGGATCTTGGTTACATAAAACACAATTAAGGATACTAAAAACTAAAGATCTTGCAATCCCTAGAGATATAATCCGTTAAGTTTATAATCATGAATTTAGTCTATAACCCATAAACTAAAGGTCTAGTAAATCTTCATAGAGAACTGCTCAAAGCTTTACCGATGACACATGTCCCCTGTGCTTAGGCCTGCTTATAACCAGTAGTGAGTGGAAGGCTTTTCTGCCTGAGGCCACTTTGTGCTGGGCTCATAGCTGACTAGACTATTGACTGTACTGCTGTTAACTGACTCCAATGAGTCATCAATGTATATCAGTTTCTCAGTGTAATGAACAATGAATGTAGAGTGATTAATGAAATGATGGTGTAAAGGGAAAGGAACCTATGTTCTAAGATGATGTGGGAGTCTGAATGAGAAAGGCATCATAGGCTTGTATATTTGAGTACTTGGTCTCCAGTTGGTAGACCTGTTTGGGAAGGACTGGGAGGTGTGGCTATGTTGAAGGAGGTGTGTTTCTGGGAGCAGGGATTTGAGATTTCAAAAGACTTGTCCCAATCTCAGAGTGCTCTCTGCCTCCTACTTGCAGATCAGCTCCTCCTTCCAGCTCAGCCATCATGAAATTTAAGTCTCTGAAACTATAAGCTCAATCAAATGCTTCCTTTTCTAGATTGCCTGGGCCATGGTGTTTTGTCATAGCAATAGAAAAGTAACTAAAACAGAAGTGATGCAATTCTACTGAAATCAAAAATTTCATGTCTACATGAATAAATTATAGATATCTAAAATTCTCTGCTACATATCATAGTTTTATTATCAAGAATGATCAAGTACTGCATTGCTGAGGTAGTTTGCTACAATGTCTAATAAAATATATAGTGTTATATGATACACTCATATAATTTTAGGTCACTTGTGTGTGTGTGCTATGTGTATTTATATGTGTATGCACCTGTGTATGTGTAGGTACACAGGAATGAGGAGGTGTAAAGGTCAGAAGGCAATATTGGGTGTCTTCTTTAACATTTCTCCATCTTTTCTTTTGAGACACTGTCACTCATTGATTCTGCTACACTGATGGGCAACTGAGTCCCAGGGATCCTCCTGTCTCCACTTCTCTAATACTGGGATCACTGCATATACTGCCAAACCTGTTTTTTTTTTTACATGAGTGCTAGAAATCCAAACTCAGGTCCTTAAGAATATATTGCAAGTGTTTTATCAAGTGAGCCAAATTCCTACTCAGTTAATTTTTTAAATACATATATATGTGTGTGTGTGTATGTGTGTATGTATATATATATATATACATATATATATATGTATTAATTGATTCATATATCCTGTTTTGCATATTTCACATATTTTGTATACTTAGGTTATGTCAATTCAGGCTGTAATTTCTATCAGAAATACTTGATCTATATCTGGATGACACAAAACTTATGATTCAAAATTAGATTTATATGTTTGTTGATCAAGCTATACTTAAAGGTTTTTCAATACCAAAATCAAGTACAAGAAAAGTTATCTTTGTATAATATTCAAATACACATCAACAAAATTGTCTTATTTCTTCAGAATTCATTTGATTTTTGAAACGAAAGTATATGGGTTTCTGAAGTTGTTTGCCTGGAAGTAAGCTGGCTCATTCTGTCTCAACTTGTGACATGAACATCAATGTCAAAGGAATCCCACAAGCGTAACTGACTTTAAAGCGCCACACTAACAGAGTGTGCTTTAGCCCTGACTTGGAATGTTTCAGTCAACTGTGATGCTGCCGATTGGAAACAAGCAAGATGACTCTGAATACAGGGCAATTGCTTCTGATCCTAATGACCTGAGTTTAATCCCTAGGACTCATATTGTAAAAACAGAGAACTGACTCCTTAAAGCTGTCCTCTGACCTCTACATGTATGTGGGCTCACACACACACATATACACACAAACACACACACATACACACACAACATTGCAAAAAATAAGTAATAATAAAAAATTGTTTGCACATCAGTTATTTTAGAAATTAAATGAAATGGTAGTTATTGACAACTCATGAAAAGTTTTGATTTTAAAGTACATGGTACAGGTTGAGTTGTGTCCCTCTCAGAAAAGATATATCAGATATATACCCAAGTTCCATAGGGTGTGACCTTTGTTTGGAGAGAGCACCTTTACAGAGGAAATCAGGCTAAATTGAGGTCATAAAGGTGAACTCTCACCATCTGAGTCTTATGTCAGTATATAACAGAAAAATGTGTGTACAGGGGAGAGAGAGAGAGAGAGAGAGAGAAAGAGAGAGAGAGAAAAGCAGAGAGAGAGAGGCAGAGAGGCAGAGAGAGAGAGAAAGAGAGAGAGAGAAGCAGAGAGAGAGAGGCAGAGAGGCAGAGAGAGAGAGAGAGAGAGAGAGAGAGAGATTATTTTGGATTCTTACACTCTTTTTCTCATTGCACAATGCACAAATAGTAAAGTCATTCATCTGACAAACATTAACTCATATGCAAAAATATTGAATGAAATACTGAGCCCTTACTTGTCAGATGGGTGAGATTCCACAAAGTACCCAGCAAATGGACAATAGATTCGAGGTTGCAGATCCTTCACCAGCTGAGCCTTGTAATTCAGAAGTTTTCTTCTTTCCGCTTTAATGAACTGGGCTTTCCATTCCTCTGCAATGACAGATTTGGGGTTAATATCCTCCGTTCAGAAGTCATTAGAAAGTGAATGCCCTGATTCCCACCTTCGTAAGCTGGGTTGTGACTCCATATGGGGACATGTAACTAAATATAAACAGCAGTTGGTTTTCTGAGAATCCAGCTCACAAAAGTTAATTCGGAATAAACCACATACCGAATGGTAGCGCTCGCCTGTGTTGAGTGAGTAACATCACTGAGCACCATGGAGTATTTCTGCAGCCTTAGTTCTGAGCACCCCACAGGAGTGCTTTACCCTACACATGCTGTCATGCAACACAACAGCAATCAATTGTGTGTGCCTTTGGCACACATTCTAAACTACTATATGCTACTAACTACAGATTTACCACACAGGTGACCTTCTCTGCTCTTACAGAAACAGAATGGTTTAATTACAAAAGAAAAAAAAAAACACACTTCTATTTTCTGATCATCCTCCTTTAGAATATATCAAATTAATGTATGTTGGGTTGTACTATGTTAGAATCTTTTATTTTTAAAATTGCTGTTTGAGTTGTTGACTTGAGTTTCACAAAATTTCATAGTTCAATAGACTAACTGGGGATCAAGACAGGATTCATAAAAGCTAATGAAATGGCCCTAAACATAATTCTTTGGTAACAGTAATACATATTTATGTAAATGGAATTCTCAGAATTGATCATAATCAAAATATCAATCAACTTTGAAAACTGCTTGAGATATCCCACATCATACTGTATCAAATGCTCATCCAAGATTTAATTCTTCATATAAATAAATAAGTACATCCTTTTATAGCATACACATTTGCTTTTGTCTATAGAAAATCCTAAATTATATGTAAAGAATTATTTTAAAATCAATTTGTTTATAATTTATTATAAGTAGAAACTTGATTTTTGTACCAAGTTTTTGTATTTATATGCCCAGGGTTACATAAAAATTTCTCTGGTGCCAAGGGATTACAAATGGAAACATTTCATAAATCTTGCTCTGCTTGAAAGAGACTTGTTCAGGTGAAGAAGAAGTGGAGAGCCAAGTGGGATAAATCCTTGTGACATTGATGGAGATGTGCCCTCAGCTCGAGTTAGCAAATTTTAATTATTTACCAGGATACCAGCCACAGGTTCCAAGCTTGCTTCTTGCTCGTTATATTTTTGGAGACTCTAGCTGAACACGGGGCTCAGAGTGGATAGCCTTCCTTTGTAGGCAAGCTCATTCTCTATGCTCTGTAACTCCTACAGTCATTAACCTTTCACTAGTGTGTACTATCACCTGATATGCTGTGAAACTGAAATCTACTTTTTATAACCTGACAACTCGCTGTGACTAAAATCACAGGGACAGAGGTTGGTCACACTTAGGAGCTAAGCCCTGCCCGCCACTTACAGAATTGAGTAGATGACTTGACCTGACTTCTGCCTCCTCCTCTGTCAACGAATCATTATAGACACCTCATAAAGTTTCCCTCTCGCTTTCTTTCTTCCCCTCCCAGTGTTTATTACATATCTTCAATGTTCTCTGGGGCACTAAGCATACAATAGTGAATTAGACTGTGAATCTTATAAACAATAAGAGGGAAGTGCTCCCGAGGAAATGTTTTCTTAGTGAGAGAAGCAAGTCTTAAAAAGTGAAATAAATTATATAAACAATTATATAAAGTGATATAAACAGGACAGCAGGGCAGAAGGAGGTGGGGTGGATGGCTACCCTTAGATAGAGTGATCAGGAAGTATCTGCACTGAGGTGGGGTGGGGTAACAGGGAAGTCAGGGAACAGACTGTAGCCGAATTGAGACCCATGGGAAATTGATGGTCATGCAGAGTTTAGCAACAGGAGGACTCCAGGGAATGAAAATAGTCAATGTAACAAGCTGGTCCAGGAATAGACCAGGAGCACTCGCCTGAGGACACGAGCAAGCAGCAAAGTGGGCTGTCTGGCCATGTTGGGAGGCCAACATGGTCAGAGAAGTCTAGGATTAAACAGGATCTAGAGTTGCAGCATATAGGATCAGAGAGGTGGTGCAAGGATGCAAAACTGAATGAACTGTCTCATATATATACTTTCCTCACACAAACTCCAGCATCACCTTTGAATCTAGAGCAGAAGAGCTCCTAGATGAGAATCTACCCTGTAGAATGCCCTGCTCTGCCTGCACCACCCATGAGTACTCCACAGGACCATTAGGAAGCAGCCACACCAAGTCCCACACACTACATTCGTGACCTCATCCTAAAAGCTTGGAGGCCAGAGTTACCCATCACATCCTTTCAGCATCCTACTCCGTGCTCCACTCTGTGATACTCATCGGCTGTCTTTCTTAGCTCCTCCTAGATACTCCCTCCCAGAGATGCTTGTTCATCTCAGTGGTCTCTGTAAACTCTACCATTGTATTCCAAAACCTCAGTTTGTAGTGTCTGTAGTTCACAAGGTTGGTTCCTTTGAACAGGTGCCATATGCCTGGCATCTTTGTACTTATTCTCAAAGCATCCATCCAAGTACCATGCTTAATGCTCAGTATCACTAGGATAGAAATTATTACCAGTAAATTTTCCACCACTGAAAGTCATTGGAAAGCCTGATGCTCCTCCAGCAAAATCACTCATCATTAGAGCAACTTTCTCAGGCAGCCTTCCCCCATTGGGTCTGGTGCAGTCCACTGTGTTGAGTATTTTATGACCTGTGGGAAAATAACATGTAATCTCAAATGCTGTCGTTTGAATGATCATGCCAACGAAGTTGTCCAATGCAGTTTATGTAATCTAATTCAGTTGATTGCAGAAGAATTGGTATGTCCCCCTCAAAGTAGCTCATCCCTCTGGCTGGATGGGTTCTAGTACTTCATGATGTCCAACTGTCTAATTTCACTGTGATTACAGAATACTCTCTTGTCTCCAAATGCTGAAGCTAAGGAGTTAGCTCAACATAGATGCTCTTATCTCTGGCAACAATCTATGTGTAATTGTATTCCAAATGATTACTGGATAACTAAGGCCATGCCACTCTCATGATGAAATTTTCTAGTGATAATTCTTTGTTTTCCCTTTTCTTTGTTTTGTTTCACTCTTCTCTGCTTTGCTCTTTAAGACAGGATCTTATAGAGCCCAGGCTGGCCTGAACTCTTTGTCAGAGCATGACCCTGAACTCCTGTTTTTCCTGCTTCTGCTTCCTGACTGCTGGGATCACAGGTGTATATCACTGTACCCAGCCACATGATGAAAGGCACTCATGACATTTGTTCAACAATAAATTAATGCTAGTCTTGAAACAATGTAAATATACGTACCCTTGTGTTAAAAACAATGTACCTGTCATCATAGACTCCTAATTACTGGCAAGTTTTCATCTGAAAAAAATCTAAAAGATTCATTTTCCAAAACAAGAGCATAAAATGTACTGTGTTCTCTGAAAATGGAGACAGAAGATGAGCATAGGATGAGGTTTCGGACATCTTTCCTACCCATGGTGCATTTCCCTTTCCATTGCTTTTGGGGATAGGAAGGTACCTTTGTACTCCACAATAATGCATGTGTCCATCTCAGGATGAACACCATCCATCAAGATCATGAACCGGAGACGTTTGTCTACCTGCAATCCAACAATAAAACAATTATGTCGGTCAGCTTGGTCTTACTATTTGAGATTACCATTTTGAGAAAAATTATCAAATCAGATCAAAGGAAATGAAAAACTTTACCTAGAACTAGGTTTATTAGGTTGTTTTATAAGCTTATACATTTGATAAGTGAAAACAAAAGCTTTGAGCAAAGATGGCTATGTCCAAAACTGAAGTTTGATAGAGGTCGCGTTCACCGTGTCTCGTGTACCAACAACCTGGGCCACGTTCTATACATTTAAATGTCATCTCAGAAAGCACAATAAGAAAGCAAACAGATCTCTGACCTGCTGCCATATTCCAAATGGAACCACGTTGATGTTAGTTAACCGGACGCCGCTCTGATCCAGATTCCAAAACACAGGTCTTTCTGTGTCACCAACATAAATGGGAATGTCTGGTCGTCTCTGGGAAAGCTGCTTCAGGGTAGGGTAACTAGATCAGAGGGGTGGAAACAGTGAAGATAGTAAACCAGGATTCACCAGCAAGAGAACAACCTGCTGACTGAAAGAGAAGAAGATGGAGAAGCCAGCCTTTCATGACAGTCCAGAGAGAGCTCCTGCTCACACTCACGACTGCATCCCAGAGGATCTTACTTCACAGCTAGGACATACTAACAAACCACAGAGTGGACATCTGCCAAGTGTGTGAGTCCCATGTTCCACACCAGTGTAGCTCCAAGTGGTGAGGCCAGATGGGGTGGGGAGTAGCAGAGGTCACAGAGAGTCATGCAGATGTTGCTGTAAAATGAACATTCTCGTGATCTTCCTAAGTAGCCGAGCTCAGTAAAACGGAGGACACAGCACAGATAGGATTTCTGTGTGGTCCTAGCTGACCTGAAACTCACTCTGTAGACCAGGTTGCTGTCTCCGCCACTGGAGTGCTGGGATTAAAGGCATATGCCACCATCACCTGGCTCTGCCTGCTTTCTTATAGAACCCAGGACCACCAGCCCAGGAGTGGCACCACTCCCGCCTGTGGGTCACTGCCATGTTTCCTAAAGGCTGATAGTTACACTGACATCATTTATCCTTTGGAGAACTCAAGTTACCAGAGGGATCATACCATAAAATTTAATGGAGATTTAAAAAAACATTCAGCATTCTAAAATCTCAACTGTGTGTAACCCGGCACCCAGGTCTTTTGAGCTGCTTATATACATGAAGGCAATTGTCATTTCTACTGAGCATTAATTACCTAAAGTGATTTTGATGCATCATTGTAGGGTATGGTAGAAAGATGAGCAAATGGTTAGGTACCCATTCTATCACGAACAAGTACACTGCTGTGAGTTTCCACATTTTAAAATTCTTTTCCCGTTGTGTGTTTTATTGTTCTTTTTGTTTTGTTTTAGAGATAGGGTCTCATTGTGTAGCCAAGCTGATCTGGAGTTCTGAAAATTCCTCCTAACTCAGCTTTTTGGGTATTAAGGTTACAGTTGGGAGGGTCTTACTATATATTCTGAGGATTTTTGTTTTAATAGATGAGAAAACATAGTCATAAATGCACAGATAATATAAACAATAAATCGGTGTTCAGACTTTGTTTTTTTCTCACCAAACCTAGCAATGCTCTCATTAGAAGGAAGTTTCTGACTTTTAACACATTTACTTTCTAGTTTTAGAATCAGACTAGTGTCTGGCCAGTTGTTGCAGACCAGGACTCTGCCTGGCTTGGGGGCCAAAAAACGTCCCGGCGTGCGCTACTGCTCCGGCCCACGGGTCAGGGTTTAGCAAGAGAGAGAGTAGTCTGACGAGAAGAATAGAGAGACAAGCCAGAGGATTTGTAGTCAAGTCTCACGTCTCTCACGTCTCTCTTTTATTGTCTATCTCATTGAAGGGCTCCTTTCTTATTTTTCTTTCTTATTTTCTCTCTCTTATTTGTCCTCTTATTTGTCCTCCTTTGAAGGGAAGTCTGGGGTATTTATAGGCTTTTACCACGTGCCTTGTAGGCGTGTGGATACCACGTGACTTGCAGGTGTGGATATGAAAGTAAGCCTGTAAGGACGTACTGCATGCTTTGTAGGCGTGGATACCACGTGCTCCTTGCAGCTGTGGGCACTAAACAGCAAAACAAGCTATGTGGGATATCAGAGTGTGCTTCAGCTGTTGTAGGCTGTTGAAAACCAAATCTCATGTCAGGTATATGGCTCAAGATGGCTGCAAAGCTGATAGCTGCTTTCTAGCCGCTTTCTGCTTAAAGTCGGCTCCCAACAGCTAGTGACTACAAGACTAGTGTACTACATGTTTTTAATCTCCAACAGACAAACACATAAAAGTATCAGACTATTATACCAGATGAACACACAAACAGAATTCGCACGTTAGCATGCATTAGCTGTACCAACCTAACGTTCCTGTGCTGTGAAGAGCTATGGAAATAAGCAGAGATTGTGAGGCCAGGAGAGAAAATAGGGAGCAAGCAGGTTTCATCCTCTAAGTAAAAGATGTAAAAATTCCAGGATTCTTTTGACTTGCCTTTCATCTCTGAGTTCAGAAAACACATCTTGTATCATAAAGAGAATTAGGAAAAAAATGACCCCAAAGGAGATATTTCCTGTTTTTATGAAAAAAAAAACAAGTGCTTTTCCATAAAACACTGTGGTGGCATGGATGAGAATGTTCCTATAGTCTTGGGCATTTGATTTTTTTTGTTGTTGTTTTTTGTTTGTTTGCTTGCTTGCTTGAGACAGGGTTCCTCTGTGTAACAGCCCTAGCTATCCTGAAACTCACACCATAGACCAGGCTGGCCTTGAACTTACAGAGATTCATTTGACTGCCTCTGCCTCCCAAGTGCTGAGATTAAAACACACAGCAGCCAGTTAGTCTTGGGCATTTGAATACTTGGACCCTAGTTGGTAAAAGTTTGGGGAAGCTTAGGAAGTATGTCAGGAGGGCATTCTCTCTGCTCATGTTCCTAGTTCAATTATGTGTGCCATCCACTTGTGTGGCTTCTACAGCCTAGACAGTAATTCCTCCTCCACCCCACCCCATGATGCTCTGGAACAATAAGCCCAAGTAAATTATTTCTCTTATAAGTTGCCTTGGTCACAGTGTTTTATCACAACAAGAAAGTAACTAATGTTATCATCTAACTGATAATTCTTATCTGCTGATATCATGTAACAACAGCATATTGATGTTATGAAATAACTTTTCTTTGACACCTATTCACTCCACCACACTGCTTCCCCCCCTCACTTTCATAATTGAGGAAAGTTTGACCTAAAGTCAAGGTCAGACAGTAGGATCTGGGTAAACGGCATGAGTAGTTACTAATTAACTCAGAAAGAATGCAATGAGAAGGGATTTGCCAAGGAGATGGAGGGAGGGAGTAAAATGCACAAGTCTCAGAAGCTTTTCAGTGGCAAACACTCACCAAATGTTTCACAGTGGGTGTGTTATGAGCCTGTCCTTAGTATGTAACAACTTTGATCAGGAGACCCTGACTCAGGTCTTTGATTTTGCAAATGGACTGGGGGAGGGCAGGAAATGGGAATAGGAGGGATCAGGTGGGGGGGGGATGGGGATGGAGGGAGAGAGTACAGGGAAAGGCGACTGGAATTGGGGGGTGTTTGGGAGGTAGTGTAGAAACCTAATGCAGTAATTCCTGAAACCTATGAGGGTGGCCCTAGGGAGGATGTGGAGCCCGAACCTGCCATTTTCTGTAAACAGGCAAGGCTTCCAGTTGTGGGACTGGGACACAAACCCAGCCACAAAACAGACCTCCAGCCTGTCCTTCCTGTAAGGTGTGCTTCAGCAACGGGCAATGGTGGCTCAGAGCTTGTGGGAGTAGCCAACCAATGGCTGGTCTAACTTGAGTTCTATACTCAAGTCAGGAGTTTGAAACAGGATGGTCCTGAGACGGAGGGTAGAAACAAACACAACTGGAAAAAAGTAACAGGGGAGGGGGAGGGAGAAGGAGAAAGAGACAGAAAAAGAGAGGGAGAGAGGGAGAGAGGGAGGGAGGGAGAGGGAGAGGGAGAGAGAGAGAGAGAGAGAGAGAGAGAGAGAGAGAGAGAGAGAGATTTTCTTAGTGCTACTCTGCTATACTCGTAGATCAGCACCTGCCCAAATCTTCATCAGAGAGGCTTCCTCCAGCAGCTGATGGGAGCAGATACAGAGACTGACAGCCAAACATTAGGCAAGGCTAGGGGAACCCTGCAGAAGAGGGAGGAAGAATTGAGGACTTAATGGGGTCGAGGACATGAGGAGAATATGGCTCACAAAATCAACTAAGCAGGGTTCGTAGGGGCTCACAGAGAATGAAACAGCAGTCACAAAGTTAGGTCCTCTGCATATATATATCATGGTCATGTAGCATTGTGTTCTTGTAGGACTCCTAACAGTGGGAGTAGGGTTGTTTCTGACTCTTCTGGCTGTCCTTGGGAGCCCTTCCCTCTTTCTGGGTTGCCTTGTCCAGACTTGATATGAGGATTCGTGACTAACTTTATTCCATCTTGTTATGGCATGTTCAGTTGACATTCCTAGGAGGCCTGTTCTTTTCTGAAGGGAATCAGAGGAGCAGTGGATCTGCAGGGTCAGAGGAAGTGGCGGGTGCTGGGGACGAGGAGGAGTGGAGGGAGGAGAGGCTGTAGTCAGGATGTATTGTATGAGAGAAGAATACGTTTATAAAAGGGAGGTAAAAGCAGGACATGGTTGTGAGGGATGGTAATCCTAGCACACAGGAGGCTAAGGCAGGAAGACAAACCTGGTTGTATAGCAAGGTGCCATCTCAATAAACAATAAAAAACAGGGTTTGGCAAAACAGTGTTTGAACTGGACTTGGCTCACTCCCTGTTTCTGTATACAGCCTTTCAGGATAAAATAAAGGTAATAATATTTTATGATCCATGGGAATTATATCTACCACTAAAGTTTTATTGGGATACTAGTTTTTACTTTCATTTGTGACTCCCTGTGGCACTCCTGTGTTTCAAGAGCAGTGATAAGTGGGGTTCAACATATGTTCAAAACCCATAATATCCAGTCGGTTCTTTATTTTTAAAGTACCTGTCTGTCATTTTTGAGACAGTATTGTTATGTAGCCCACACTGGCATTGAATTCTTGATCCTCCTGCCTCAGCTTTCCAAATGCTGATATCATTGGCCTTTTACAATGTGTGTGTGTGTGTGTGTGTGTGTGTGTGTGTGTGTGTGTGTGTTGGTTTGTGCTATATACATTTTGAACAAAAACAAGGCCACTCTGATGAACTTTATGCCTGTGTCTGTTTATAAACAGAGAGCAGAAGTCTGTGAGAAGTTATCTTGCACCCTGCTTTCCATAATGGCTCCTTCCTCATTCCTGTCAATATAAACTGTGGAAGCATTGTTAAAATTAAAATTGTGGTACATATACCAAAATCTACATTTTTTTTCTTTCTCATAGTCCTCATGGAGCAAGTCAGAATACAGAAGCATCTAAAAATGTTTTATAAGCAGAGCATAGTGTTGCATGTCTATAATCCTGGTATTTGGAAGTGGCATTATAACCATCAGGCAGGAGTTCTCATCCTCAGCTACATAGTGAGTTCAAGGCCAGCCTGAACTTCATGAGATCCTGTCTAACAACCCCAAAGATCCCACTGATGCCTATAGTTCAGCCGTTGTTATCTGAGGAGTTGGGTGTGTCACTTGTTTACCTCAGGTGGTCTGAGTGCATGTGACTGATGTAGATGAGGTCTGCTTTGCACAGCCTCTCCAGCCAGTCAGATGGAGGCTCGTGTAGCAGCCACCATCCTCGGGCAAAAGCAGGACCAATTAACCAAGGGTCAAACACCATCCGCTTGTCTCCCAACTTGAGGTCCATGCAGGCATGAGTGAGATATGTTATCTGTTAGAAGACAGTGAGATTCCTGTTATGGCTTGGTCAGCAGCAATGGAGCGCAAGGTTCGGGCTGTTTCTCTGACAAGGTCAAACTAGCTCTGGCTCAGCAACAACTGCAGACACACACTGACAGAACACAACACCCTCCACAGACTGTCAGACATGAACTCTAGTGCCTGGTGCTTCATGTCAAATCAATGATGCACCAGATTTTACTCCCTTTAAACCAGCTCTGACGTGTTTAGCAGTGACCAGTGTTAGCACAAGCATCGGGGGACTTAGCATGCCAGTGTGGCTTCAGGGAGTATTGAATACGTGATTCTTTAGTAGTTTGGTGTGTTGGCACAGCTGGGCAGGCTGGACTGAACTCAGGCTATCTGGGGTCTACATTACGCATTTACTTATCCGGTAGGATGCCAAGAGCCTCTGAGGATGGATTTCAACAATGGTTTCCAGACAAGCGCAGGTAGGGGATTCCAGACCTATTCCTCACCTCCCCACCCTCTTGTCTGGCACATCCACAGTTAAAGAACACACAGAGGAACAGAGATATGGCAGCAGGAATCTAGTGTAAGGAGCCAGGAGCAGCCAGGAAACAAATGAGTTGTTATTATTCCTGTTCTGAGTGGAGTTTCATTTGTTTCAAACAAAACAAAATAAAAACAAAACACAGAAATAAAATCTCTGCCCGAATGCACACAACTTCCTAAACATACAGGAAAAAAAAAAAAAATCAATTCTGCTTTTTTGTCTTCCCTAAACTTGTGAGGTGTTTTCGTTAGAGGAAAGTGCTCTGAAGATAGAAACTGTGTAAAAGACTCATAAAGATCTCAGGATGAGGGGCAAAAATATACAACTTGTTATCTGCTCCAATGGGAATGCAGTTTACTCCCCCCAGAGGGGTTCATGTGCTTGAAACTTGGTACCCAGTGTGGGCATGTTGAAAGTGCTTGGGTCTTTAAGAGGTGGAGCCTAGCCGGGCGGTGGTGGCGCACACCTTTAGTCCCAGCACTTGGGAGGCAGAGGCAGGCAGATTTCTGAGTTCGAGGCCAGCCTGGTCTACAGAGTGAGTGCCAGGACAGCCAAGGCTATATAGAGAAACTCTGTCTCAAAAAAAAAAAAAAAAAAAAAAGGAGGTGGAGTCTAATCTAAGGTAATTAATTCATTACTAGCAGAACTTTTAGAAGAGGTCAACATAGTTCTTCCAGGGTCACAGAATCTCAGGATTGGCCAGTTCCCCTGAGAATGTTTTTATTTCTTTTTAATGAGAGGACTGGCACCTCCCTCCAGTCATTGTTCTGCATGTCTGACAGGATACCTTTATGCACACTCCCACTATTGTGAGTCCATCTACCCTGACGTACCCACCAGAGCTAGGCACATACAAAACACCATGCTCTTGAAGTTCTCGAACTATGAATAAAATCTTCATAAAGTTCTCAACTTCAAGTATTTTATCATCAAAGCACTGACTGACATACCATCTTATCCACAAATGTTCAGGCAATAAAAATACTTTCTGAACTTCTTCATATACCTCTGTCTGTCTATCTATCTATCTATCTATCTATCTATCTATCTATCTATCTATCTATCTTCTGTAGTATATGTTATATATAATCTCTAGGTACATATATGAATATAGTTGTAAAGATATGCAAATATATGCATGAGTGACATCTTAGTTTCTTTTGTTATTAAGAATATTATAATGTTAATGTTTCCTTACCTGTACTTCCCCAAAAGCTAACTCTTCAGGAGACCTGGGATCAGAGTCCCAGGGGTTAGGAGGGTTCAGTTCTACAAGGGAAAGCCCATTGTTTTCATCCACTTCGACAACTAGAACCAAAGGGAAATAAATCTGAACACATGAGGAAAACGACACTTTTGAAAGTGTTACTTAAATACAAACACGTAATCAAAATACAGAAGGTGAAAACTTCACACAGTGGAAGAGAATACTCACTGAGCACACAGCAGTTACCAAGGCAACAGCTGCTGCTCATTTGTACATGCTCCACTTAAACAACTCAAGAGATCTCTGGCATGTTTAACACATGTACTGTGATGAAACCAGTGAAAGACAGAAGGTCAGGGTGCTGAGAGGCTGTACAGGAAGGAGCTCCTAACCTGACAACAAAAGTCAAAAGAAGTAGGAAGCAGTTTCAAACCATTCAAGCTAGACATGAACCATAAAATGTCTGACAGACACAAATGAAATAGGACGCAGGCAGTCTGCACGGTGCATGATGTCACGCAGAGGTATGCTGGCATAGGACAGCTTAGAATTCACGAAGATCTGTTACGTGTCCAATCCAACCACGAGCCAAAATAAACCTCTCCTCTCCTAAGTTGCTCCTTACTAGGTATTTGGTCGTAACAATAAGAAAAGTAATTAAACAATTCCCAACAACAGTTGTCTCACAATCTGTTGAGATGGGCCTCTGCCCAATGCCACCCACTTTCACAAATTTCTCAAACAAACAGTCAAAAAAAAAAAAAAACCAAAAAAAAAAAACTATCTCCATTTCAAAGCGAGTAGTATTCACAGTACTTTGGGATAACTTCTATCAAAGAAACTGTTGGAAACAAATTTTTAAAAAATCCAATTTAGAATTTGTCTCAGTAATACTAAAAAACAAGACTTGTTTGTCATAATTTCTTTTGGGTATATGCATGCATGTTTCTCCACGTGTGTGGAGGTGCAGATGAACATACTTCTGCACATGATGTGTGTGTATGTGGAGGCCAGAGGTTAACCTTGGCTGTTCTCCCATCTCATTAAGACAAGGTCTTTTATTTGACCTAAAACTCACCAAGAAGGCTAGCCAGACTGACTAGTGAGCTCCAAGGATCCTCCGGTCTCCTCCTCTACTTTTCTAGAATCACAAGTATGCACTACCACACCCAGCTTCTATTACATGAGCTCTGAAGATCTGGCAAGCACTCTGCTGGCTGAGCCAATTCTGTCCTTGTGTTTCAAACATTCAGACTGTTCTCTACTCACTAGAAAAATGCATATTTATGTCATTAAGCACTGCTCATCTCCAGCTACACCCTTATGCCTATTAATCATCCAAAGAGCTTAGTCAATTCTCCAGGTCAAACAGAACTCCTCAGCCACAGTGGTACAATGTCTTTCCAACCCTCTACCACTCCTCATTTTCCCCCCAAAGCCATTGTCATCACTAGATATATTACATATTTTTCTCTAAGACACCTATGCTCTTTCCAGACTGCGAGTCTTATGAGACATGAGACAGATCTTGCAATGTCAGAAAACAGTATGTGGTCTACATCAAGGTATGTTTCATGATATTCCCTGAAGCCTTCTCCTGCCCATTTTGCCCCATTTTGAACCAGTATCTTGTTGTATAATCCTGGCTAGACAGATATTACACAAGCATGTTTGGAATCCGTGGCACTCCTGCCTCAGCTACCCAAGTGCTGTGATTATAAGCATGTACTACCAACCCACCCCTCCTTAAAATCCTTATTTACAAAGAATAGGAAAGAAATGGAGCAAAAGGATGTCATAAAATTTCAATCACCAACATGATTGGCATTAGGACAGGCAAGTGGATTGTAATGACATGATGGCTGTAGGTGGCATGAAGAAAGTGTAAATTGGGGAGCTAACAAGTGGTGCCACAGCAATTGGTTTACTGAGTTTTCTGGTTACTTGATGATACAAAAAAAAAAGCCACCAAATCATGACAACAGATGATAAAATAACTTTAAAAAAAAAAAAGACTTGTGAATTGAACAGCTATAGAGCTATAGAAGCAATTCCCACAAGAAACTAAAACAGATAAAAAATAAACTGGAAAAATTCTAACATCAAAAAAAAGTTACAAAACACATCATGCTAAATGTTAATTATCATCACATTAGCATCACATTTGACAAAGAGATGTAAACAGAAACAATGAGGAGATGTAATTAGTACCCAAATGAGACGAGTGGAAGAGCCTAATCATGTCCTGTGCAGTGCGGAGAGTATAAAAATGTCTACATATTGTTTCTGGGAGGAAAAGCCTATACATTCCAGCAAGCAGATGTCAATGTCATTCACACTGAGAATGAATGAATGAATGAATGAATGAATGAATGAATGAATGATGGTCTCATAAGTGAAAGGGATGTTATGTCCATCCTACTTCTCAGTTCATCAAATTTTGTCCATGCAAACATTTTCTCACTTAATTCTCCTTTCACTCTCATTCATAAGTTGTATTTGATACTATTTTGTAAATGATGATACTGTTTTGTAAATGACTTTTCATACCGACATTCATAAAAATATTGGTCTTTGTTTTGTTTTTGTGTTTTGTTTTGTTTTTTTCAGTGTTTTTGTCTGCATCAATACCTAGTTGGTCTGAAACAGAATCACATGTGACCAAGTGAGCTTCATACCAGCCTGGTTCAATATTTGAAAAATGCAATGATGATTCATTATTCAAAAGACCAATGGACTACATCACATTCATGGAAGAGATGTGGGAAACATATGAGCATCTCAATGGATACAAAAAAGATAGTTGACAAAATACAACATTCTGAGTGAGAAGATACTGTTAGGAGGCAAAAAATAGCAAAGCAGGTCTTCAACCTGAAAAGAGCTGGCTGAGAACGCCCAGCTGCTACCACTGTGAGAGCAGAGACAGAACAAGGAGGCTTTTTCTTACCACTTCTGCCTGGAGGTCTTAGACAAAGCAACTATGCAAGAAAGTGAAATAAAACACACACAAATTAGAAAGAAGTTAAGTTATCTATATTCATAGAGAACATGATCCTAAATACAAAACATCTAATACATCTAACAAAAAACTATACAATTAATAACTGAGGTCCGGAAGTTTGTAGATACATGATCAATATGGAAGTTAACATTTCTATATATAGCAATGAGCAATCTTAAAGTTATACTTATAAGATGATCAAAAGGAATATAATATGGACGGAGCCATCTAGGAGAGGCTGAAGGCTAGCAGGTGATTTCCTGGGACGATTCACTGTGGACTGTGATGAATGAGCTCTTGGAGGCAGGACCCAAGGGACTTTGTCTATTGACTGATTCTTGCTATTGATGTGCCTTTCCTGTCATTATTAAATTGATATAACAATTCTTGGGATTAGCCTACCCTATTGGGCAGATTATCTGCAAATCAGTGAAGACATACTCTTTCATAGCAATGCTATGTAGAAAAATAGATGATTTCTTAATTCCTAATAATGATTCTAAACTTACGCAATTATATAAAAACCCTCTGTAATATGAGAACTGCAATTCGAACTCTGCTAGTCTTCAGGTGTCATGAGTTAATTGAGCTAAAAAAAAAGCGGGCATGATATAGATTTATAACTTAGGAATACATTCCTTTAAGCTGTAAAACCAGTAACTAAAGGCCATAAACTGGAAATGAACATTTTATTGTAAGTGAAAGGACAGAAGATAAAATATTGACTGAGTTTATCTATACAAAACTTCAATGTCAATTTAGACCTAAGCATTATAGTTTTAAACTCTCAATGAACCTATGGGGCTAATAGTATATAGTGAATGTTTAGTTATATAATTAGTCTTAATGGAGACACATGCAAATATCTTTGTTGTAACTTCTCATTCAATTTATGATTTGAATTTATGTTTGAACTTGTGTGAAGTCTTGGGAAAAAAAGGATGCTTAGAATACCATGTGATTGGTTCTCCTGAAAAGGTAAAGAAAACTAAAAATGGTGAATTAAGATGCAGAAGGAGAATTGGATAGAAGCATTACAGAGATGAGGGGCTGGGTAGATGAGGAGGGACAAAGAAGAAGAGAGAGGGTTTAAGGACATAGAAGAATAGAGGAAAAGCAAAATAGAAGCAGAAGAGACAGCAGAAAATAGCAGAATGTAGCAAGGCTGAGGAGGGAAGAAATGAGACTAAGAAAAGAAGGAGCCATAGAGAAAGCAGAAAGCAGCAGGCAGGCTTTTCTTATAATGAGACAGGTTTTTTAATTCATTTAGCAATGAAGGGTAGAAGCCTTTTCTCTCTCTATGCAATAAAGGTTGACCCTTTTTTTCATGCAGAATGAGTAAGTTCTTTCTGTACTGGTGCTTTTGCCCTATCCACAATATATATATTGTGGATAAAAGGTGTCTGAACAGGCCTGTAGTCCGTCAGGAAACAGCACCAACAACTGATAAATACTCATGGCATTAACAAGCTTCTGCACAGCAAATGAAGCAATTTGGTGAAGACAGCCCAGAGACTAGATGAACATATTTGCTCATGATACATCTGGCAGAGTGTCAGGGGCAGCTTTGCTTATACACTGAAGGCCTAAAATCAGCCATAGGCCTAAGTCAGCCTGCTAACACAGTCTTGGGTCTCTGTGGAAAAACACTGAAACAGATAGCTATAAGATATTGTAAACAAGCAGCTTTGGTGAAAAGTTGCCAAACCTTGTAGATAGGTAGGTAGCCCTGATGGATAGTACCAACTTAGATAAGGACAAGTGAATCATAGATGGAGTCATAGTGACCTGTCCCTTGAAGCTTCACCCAGCTGATACTCTGTTCTGGAAGGTATCTGTACTCCCCCTGAATACTTATGTTCCTGTGTCATTCCCTTTCCCACATCCTGCCTTTTTGTGTGTATAACCCCTGTGTGAAAAAAGTAAAAATGGTGACTTGGTCAGCCTATAGACAGATTGCCATTCTTTGTGTCTTTGCCTTTCCCCGCCCCCATTTCAGGTGACCTCTGTTTAATGCCCTGCTGGACAAGACAGCAGGACAAGACTAGACCATACAAACAATTAAAAAGGCTAAACAGTGAGAAATCAAGTTACCCAATCTATAAATGAACTAGTGAGAGGAAGAAGGAATTCTCCAAAGATGAAATGCAAATGGTCTAACAGTTTAAAATCAGAACAGATTGGAAACTTGGAGTGGAAGTCATTAGGACAAAGTTTCCAAAGTCCCCTCCTCTCCTCTCCCATCCCCTCCCCTCCTCATTGCAGCAGAAAGCACGGATGGGTGTTTACCAAGCTCGTCTTGACAGAAGCTCCCTGGAGGGTTGGTATATTTCATGGTGCTCACATCTAACTTCCAGTTGTGCTTTGTGCATTTAACGGACCTAGGGGCAAATGAGAGTCAGCTGTATGACACAGTGAAAAAAATTAGTTCTGATGAAGTGTGATAGCATCTCAGGACACAGAAGTCAAAGCAATTGATGGAACTCAAAATACATGAAAGAAAACCTATGAAGAGGTGATAGCAGGGCCAGGGGGAGCCAAGAAAAAGCTGGCTAATCACCAAGTGATGCCTTTAAATGTGACGATGAAGTCTGCATCACACAATGATGTGTGTTAGAGAATGGGACTTCAGGGTAACTCCTCCTGGTCAGCGAGTGTGGCTAGAGTCAGCTTGAAATGAGGTTATTCACACACCGGCTTTAGGGGAAGAAGAGAAAGATGGGCATTGGTAAAGCAAGGCTTATACACATGTGATAAGCAAGCTGCTGGTGGGAAGCCATGGTTCTGAAGATAGCTCTTATCCACAAAGACAGAAGAGTGATGTTCTCACAACAGCTAAGTGAGGTGCAGAGAGAATGTGGTCATATGTGTGCATGACTTATCTCTCCTCGGCCCTCACTTTTATTGTTCAACTAGTTTTATATCCCCAAAAGTTTAAGGTTTAAGAGTATTATTACCAGATCAGATACAATCTACTCAGATAAATATGAATTTCAGACAAAGAGAATATTCTCAGACATAGAGAATATTTTCTTTCTTTTTCATTTCTCTCTTTTTTCTTCTTTCTTTCTTTCTTTCTTTCTTTCTTTCTTCATTCCTTTCCTTCCCTCCTTTCTTCCTTTCCCTCCCTCCCTCCCTCCTTCCCTCCCTCCCTTTGTCCTTTCTTTCTTTCTTTCTTTCTTTCTTTCTTTCTTTCTTTCTTTCTTTCTTTTCTTTGGCTCTTTTCAAGACAAGGTTTCTCTGTGTAGCATTGGCTGTCCTGAAACTCTTTTTGTAGACCAGGTTGGCTTTGAATTCACAGAGATCCACCTACCTTTGCCTCCTGAATGCTGGGATCAAAATCATGTGCCATCACACCCTGCTTAAAGTGAGTATATATTCAAATGCACATCTCCCACAATATTTACAACATGAACTAAAATTCTGTTTTATCTAAGCATTTAGGTGAGTGTGCTACATTTCTATTTATTAATTTAACTCCATTTCAGACTAAGACTCAGACTATAACCAATGGGAGACTTTAAAGGAGATAATTTTTGATATTTGCTTGAACTTTCTTCTTTGCTTCCTTGCTTCCTTGCTTCCTTGCTTCCTTGCTTGCTTCCTTCCTTCCTTCCTTCCTTCCTTCCTTCCTTCCTTCATTCCTTCCTTCTTGCTCCTTCAATTTGTTTGAGACAGAATCTTATGTAGCTCAGGCTAGCCCTGACCTTAATATGTAGCTGAGGATGACCATGACCTCTTCATCTCCCTGCTGCCTCTTCAGCTTTCTGTTTATGGGTGTTCACCATCATTTATGGCTCACTGCTCCCGGCTCTGTTTTTTTTTTTTTTTTTCACTCAGAATTTTATTTTGTAGCCCAAACTGGTCTCAGACAGACAGAAATCCCCTGTCTCAGTCTTCTAAGTACTGGGATCATAGGCATGAGCTACATGCCCAGCTCCCTTTCATCTGCCCAGAAAATAAAGCTTGTCAGATCTGGGGGTGCTTAAGTTGGAAATAGGGTACACCTGGGAGTGCTCATTCAGAAGTAGGGTACAAACCATTTTTTTTCTTATCTTTATAAATTCCTGTTTGATGTTGGTTTTGTTTCAAGAGGCAAAGAATCTTTTTTCAACCAAGAAATGGCTCTTACCAGAAGCATTATTAAAAAAAAAAGGAAGAAAGAATGAAAACATATAAACCATATCATGCTGCCATTTCCAAGCTTTGTTGTATCCAGAATTTTTAAGTGTCCTTTATAGGTCAGTAAGAACACATAGTCCACAGTTTGATTTATGAAGAATTACTTTGTAGCTCCTTCTTTCTCAGGAATGAGTGGGAAACAACCTCTAAAAGTCAGGAGGAGGCATTCCAAATGGGACTGTAGAATATTCTAGAACCCAAGAGGATAAGCAGATAGAACCAAGTGTGGTTGGGCAGCAGCTTGATGGAAGGACACTGGGAGGGGACAGGAGTCAGATAGGAGAAGATAGAGGGACAGGAAAAATGAGGGTATGGGAAAGGAATAGGAGACAAGAGAGAGGTAGAAGGGGTGGGCACAAGAAGGACCCCAGCTCCACACACAGAAGCTATGAGGACATTAGACTTAAGAACATGAGATATACAGCTTCTAAGATCCTGGTTATGTGTCAGGAAGGAAACTGGATGGCAGGAAGGAATGGACTATGCTTAACTGTATCCTGAGAAAGATGCTCTTCCAGGACTGACAACTATACAGAGGCTCCAGAAGAATAGAAGGTAGAGAGTCAAATGGGGCTTCCACGGGCACACACTAGTTACTAGGGTGTGTGGTGAGCTCCCCAGAGAAATAAAGCTGAGAGTGCCTAAGCTCCCTGTGAGGGTAGAAAAGAGAACAGATTTATAGGCTAGGGAATGGCTCAGTGGGTGAAGGGCTTGTCACCCAAGCATGAGAACCAGAGTCTGAACCCCTGAATTCCTGTAAAACACTTAGAGTAGAAGCATGTACCTAGAACCAACACTAGGGATGTTGGCATTGGAAGGATCCCTGGGGTTCCTACTGATCTATCCTGATTAGTGAGGTCCAGTTTCAGTGAGAAACACTCAAAACCTAAGGTAGAGTAGGATTCAGAAAGATATCCTCTGTCAACACGGGTCACGTGAGTACGTACACACATACCCTGGGGCTAAGCTGCTGGCAAACCAAAACTAAGACTAACCACTCTAAGGCTTTGCATAAGGCAAGAATGGCTGGTCTGTGGTAAGGAACTTACCATATTAGGGGAGCAAACAATGCATAAACCATCAGTTTTTCCCAACAGTCTGTGTGAACAGACCACAGGAAGTTCATGGCCCCAGGTGTAGTAACAATAGTGAACATTAATTGGCTGCTTATCATATACTACAGGTGATGTTCTTTTAAACATTTTTGTAGGTTTTGAGTGAGTGGGCCTTCTTTGTGTGTGTGTGAATGTGTATATATGCAAGGCACTATTGGGAGTCTTTCTCAATTTCTTTTCCATTTTTTTTCTCTTTTTGAAATTTATTTTCAATAATCCTTATTAACTTTTTTAAAAAGCAGCTTGCAAATAAATAAAAAAAATCACACACCAAAATTATCTAGACCCAAAGTTTGTATAACTTAATAGACTTATATATAGTTAGAACTGACTTTCAGAATGGAACATGAAACTTCACTTTAAATTTGACACGTTCAGTACTGGATAGATTATATGCATTTATCCACAACCCAAACCAAAACATCCACAACAGGATTAGAACTAGAAAAGCAACTAACATCATATCTTCTATCCTAACATGTCTGTCATCTGCAATTACTCCTTCTTCATTTCTTCCGTTTGCTCTGAGAGACAGCATCTCTCTCTGAACCTGAAGCTCATTGATATTAAGCTACATTGGCTGGCCAGGAAGCCCAGAGATGCCCTGCCTTTGCCTCTCCAGAGGTTAGGATTGCAGGCACACACCACAGCGCCTGGCCTTTTACATAAATGCTCTGAATCTGAGCATGGGTCCCCATGCTTCAACAGCAAATGGTTTACTCTCTCGGAATACTGACAACATAGGTGATGGGAAAGGTTACTGTAGAGCTGGTGAGGCAGGCAAGGAGGAGAGAGCCCACTAAGCTTTAGTGCCTCCCTCAGTGGTTAATTAAATACAGAAAGACAGGAAATTCAACATCTCCCAAAGATAATCAGCAGGAAAACAAAATCCTCTATCTACCCTGAGTACTTCATGAATATATGAATGTACCAGAGATGGAAGGAGGTGAGGTCCCCTGCCCTATTCCCTAGGAAGGATGCCAACAATTCAAACTGAATACTATTTGAGTTTCTGGCTACAAATGCAACAGAGAATCACACTGGAAAGTCGACTAGGGTATGGAACTGTATCTGTACTCAGACAAGTCTATGGGTAGTTGTGAGGATATTCTAAACTTGAGGATTGTCCTCTGCACAGTGATAATGGAGCATTCTTGAAGAACTCCTCAGTTCTCTCTACCACCGAACTATCCACACAAGGTCACAGGTAAGATTGATCACACAAAGGAATGACAAATCCCAACACCCAAGGACTCAACCCAGGTAGACCAGGACAGGCTCCAGAGGACTCTAAAGGGTAGGGTCTAGCATTCATGAGGTGACTGGTGCTGATGCAGCAGATGCCCAAGAATTCTCTTCAGCTGTGCCAGATAGTTCCTCAAAGCCAAGTAACTCTGTCCTAACATTGCTGCTGCCCAGAGGACAGATGTTCTATATGGGGACAAAGGCTGGCAAAGGCATAGGCTTTCAGAAAAAATAATCAGAACCACCATTGTGTAGGGGAAACAGCAGAGGTATTGGCTTTTTAGCAAGGTTTAGATAGCACCCTCTGTCTGTTGTCTGTCTGTCTCTCACTGTGTGTGTGTGTGTGAGAGAGAGAGAGAGAGAGGGGGAGAGAGAGAGAGAGAGAGAGAGAGAGAGAGCATGTGCTTATGTGTGTGTCCTGCAAGAAGGACTTCTAGAAGAATTGAATCTTTGATGAATGCAATACCTCATATGTTGTGTTCCTACTCCAGCAACCCAAACACTCCCATCCATGTTCCTATACTCTAGAAGCTAGGTGACAACAGCTAAAGTTGTCGAGCTAATTTACAGTTCTCAGAAAGAGAGAAGAGAAATAAAATTTAAGCAAAACATAATTTTGAAGTCAGGAAACTGTCCCAATGAAACAAGAGGAAAACTTACTAGAAGCACTTTGCTGACTGGGTCATTTAAAATGTCGAGGTGAGCACCCTTTCTGTCAAATCTAACTGTGAACAGGGTCACTGACAGAGAGCAAAGGAGCCCATGGTACCTTCCATCTAAATCCTCGATGTCTTTCATGAACAGGCCTCCTTGGTGCTTGCAGAGGTTTTTGCATGCCTTTAGGTGGTCCTTCTTCTTGTATAAAATGTACTCTTTCCCAGTAGTCTTATTTCGAAAAAAATTGATTCCTTCCTTGAGGTCAGCAACTTCGGCAGGAGACAAGGACAGCAGGGTCTCAGCTGTTGGTTTCCTGCTAAGAAAAGGCAGGTATTACAAGAGGAGCATTTGTCCTGTTGGGTTTGAAAGGATACACATTCTAATATGACATCTGAAAACTTCCCTGTATGTCTGAAGCATCTCCCACAACCCAGGCTCAGTGGCCCTCCAATAGTGAGTGCCCTTTCTCCCCACCTTTAAATCCATGCACTCTGCTTTCATACAGAATTGAGCTCTTTCTCACTTGCCTGTCCATCATCTGCCGGTTCCAGGGTATTTCAAAAGCAATTGCTGGTGTTCTTTCTACTTCTGTGGCTCATACCAGGAAGGGGAGGATGGCGTTAAACTGCCTGGAGAGACAATGTTTACCCAAATTCACTATTTCCGTTGATAGTTTCCGCTCCCCACCCCCACCTCTGTTAAAAAAGCCTGGGTCTTCAGTTCAGCTTTCTCTGACTTCCCTTTTACACCTGGACGTCCCTTTGCCTCAGAGGAAGTTCAAGTCCTGTAGGATCACCATCAGCCTGCAAGTTCCTACAACTAGCCCCTGCTCGGCCAAGCCTTCTGGATCCATCCATGTCTACTTGGTCTGACCCTACCACTCAGAGTACCAAAGCAGCACCTGGTATGCCACCTGCTCGCTTACACGTGTTCACTTTCAGAGCCTGCAGTTATTAGTTTGTTTTTCTTCTCCAACCATTTAGAGAACTGCCTTCCCATGTGTTCTTCAGTTAGTTATTTAACAGCACAACTCTCTCAGGCACTAACTTTGAATGAATGATCTACAGAAAACTTCAGCTGTAGTGAGGCATCAGAACACCATCCCGCTTTAACCCAGTTCCTCAGCAGGCTCTCTCTGAATCATAACAACATCAAAGTTGCACACAGAGATTTTTCAAAATGAATATATATATATATATGATGCAAAAATCTGGATGTGTGGGGGCTTATTTGTGTCTTTTACTCCAAACTTAAAGTGGCCCAAATTATCTCCTCTTCTCATGTTGCCTTTTAAAATGAGCTCAAGTGTGCTGGGATGATTTCACTTTCAGTCTGTAAATGTCTTAAACCAGAAGGTAAAAAGAATCAGGGGTGCATGGTGGGGGTGGGGGTGGTGGCAGGGTGAAGAACTCAAGCTACTTCCCATTCTAAACAGAGGAGGGCACAGCTCTAGGACAAGTTCTGCAGTGGAGACCCACTATCACATCCGCCCTAAACTCCTCCCAATTCTGTTCACAGCAGACGTGGCATTATTTCAGAGACATGGTTTAAGTGAATAAATACGGTTAAAAGGAATCCAGTCTAAACCTTGTGAATCTTTGTACTGATTTCTTATAGTGTAAAGAGCAAGCACAGGCACCACGCCTACAGTGGTTAAAGGTGCACAGGCAAACAGATCTTCAGGTGAATGGATCATAAAACTCACATTCTGTAATCAAGTGCAGCTGAGTCACCCAGTGAAGAGAGCAAGTGCAATTAACTGCAGCTTGTTCTAGCACCAGAAGATAAAATAAAGTATGGGTGTTCCAGCGCACAAGCTGGTTTCTGAGATAGGGTCTCATGGAGTCCATTCTGGTCTCAAAATCATTACATAGGCAATGACAGCCTTGAACTTCTGACTCGCATGCCTCTCTGACTTCTCTGACTCATGGGCATCCCTCCCCAGCTTCTCCTTGCCTTGAAGCCTTATTAGTTCTCTTGTGCTTTCTCTTGGTCCCCTCTCTCTTGCTCCTATCTCTTGGTCTCTTTTGCCTGCACTCTCGTTGTCATCTTTTCTTGTCCTCTGCCATTCCCTCCTCTCATGAACTGGTCCAATCCACAGGCTATGTCCAGTCTACTAACTTCTCTCTCTGCCCTGGACTCTTCCAGATGCCTCTGGCTCTACTTTCCCTCATATCTATACTAAAACAAAACAAAACAAAACAACCAACCAAACAAACAAAAAACCTTTCCCCTCAAACCATACCTTGAAATGGTCGTGTCCTCAGTTTATGCATCTGCTACTGAAATCACCAGGTGGGGTGTAAATGGGTCCCTTTCCAAGGGACCTGACCTCTCCTAATTAAACCATGCCATTGATTTGATTGTTTCTGATAACTTCTGCCACCCACCATAGTAGACTCCAAATTCTAGAGTCTGCCTCTTTATCTGCTTCTTTCATCCACCAGTATGCTTCTTCACTGTGATTCTGGGTGTCTAAGTCTCTGTGGCTCCTAGAATGTGCTATGCTATCCTGGGCACCCATCCCATGGAAAGGTTCTGCTCCTCCCTCTACCAGCTCTTTCTCTGTGTCTAATGGGGTGGAAATACCACCCCAGTGCTGCCTGCTTTGTTTCCATTGGCTCCCTGGAGCTTGATAAAAGCACACCAGTGTGCTGGGAAGCTCTTCTTGCCTCCTGGGCTCCCATCACATGGAAAGAGACACCTCTCTTTTACTATTTGGGACATTTTTCTCTGACAGGTCTCTCAATCCACTTAGGGATGCCTCATATTGTAATTCTTGTCACCGGGACACTTTCCTTCTTCCCCCCCCCCCTTCATTTTCTCTGTTCCCACATGTTCTCAACTCCCTCCTGGAGCTTTCTTACCTGTACCTAGGAGCTGCCTGCTCTGCCTTTGTCCCTCCCATTGGTTCACTGGAGTCTTGTAACTCTCCACAGCTCCCGTATACCCTTATGAGTCTCTACAAGATTGAAATCCTCCCTTGGGTGGAGTTCCCATTTCATGACCCTTTCCCTTCTTATCTAATCTCTTTTCCTCCTCTAACTCAGGGATTTCATCAAAGCTTTGCTTTGTCCTTCTGCAAATGTCTCAGCTCGATGGTCAAACATGACACAATCTATTTTCAAATTCTTGCAGATTGAAATAACTTCTGCCACTGTACAAGCAAATGATCCCCCCAAAATTCCTCATATCTAAACTTCCTCTCTTCCACACCCTCAAAAGTCTCTTATTGCTTTTTTGAAAACACTTTTATTTCTAGAATTTCTTTGCTCTCTGCTCTCAGAAAAACCTCTTAAGACTATTGTATAAACTCTTTATCTCAGGATTTATAAGTTCATTGGGTATGATTAAAAAATTATAAAATCTGTAGCAAAAGCTAGCTTAAAATGTGTAGCAAAAGGCTAATAGTTAAAAAAAAGTCTGTATATAGGTAATCTTAATTTGTTTCAGCATACTATATGTCAATCTTCTACAGCACACACACACACATATATGTATATGTATGTAAACTTGGATTCAACTCTTGTTTAGTAAAATAGATATTTTTAAATATCAGATGTGTGGCTTATCTCCATCTTGACTGATGATTAATCAGGATGGAAGCAAACATGTGGCTGACGGCCGTCTTTACTAAGGTTAAAGAAAGCCAATGCCATGTAACTTTACCACCATCGTGATTAAGATGACCATATGGTATACACCAACAGAGGTGGTACCCATAAACCTTCATAGTCCTATTAAGTCCTCTGTTCATCGTTGTGTCTACTTTAAGAACACAGCGGTAGGTCTCCAAGATGTTTTGGATTAGGATAAGCTTCTGCATGATGATTTTTGCCCCGAGAGTAAAAGTTTTAGATTTTACAAAACCCAACATTTTATTAAGATTTATAAATTCCTAAGGTTTTAAAGTTCTACTCAGGTTAACAGAGCTGACTCAGAGATATATATGTGGCCACTTATGTCTTTGCTAACTGTGTTCAATACCAGGCTTCTAGAAAAATTTAGAAAAGTAGTAAAATATATTTGATAAATAAGGTTTATGAATTCCTAAGGTCTACCCAGGCTAACAGCAACTGACCTGAAGGTCTATGTCCAGCCCCTTTGTCTTTGTTAACTTTGTTAAGCTTTAGCTAGTTGGATAAATTGAGTTATACACACTGTCAACACTCACTCACCAGAGGAAGGCTTTCTCATTCCTGAGCATGACCCAGGAGGAAGGCTCTGCCAACGTTCCTTGGGTCTGAAACATTGATCCTTGGCATGCTCCTGCCCATGTCAACAGTGCACTTCCATTCTAGACTCCATTTGTTCTTTCCACATTCACTTAAGCCTTCCCACAGCCCTGCTTACATTCTTGCCCTAACTTCCTTCAGTCATGGACCCGGAAATGTGAGCTGAAATAAACCCTTCCCTCCCCAGATTGATTTTTGCCATGGTATTTTATCACAGCAATAGAAACCCCAGAACACAAGTTTTCACCTTGGGAATCTAGAAAAAAAAAAAAACAAAAAACAAATTCAAGACAGAAAAAAAAAAAAAGAAATCACAAGCTGAGCAAAAATACATGGGCTTAGAAACAGAAAAATCAATATATAATAATCTGTACACCTAGGTTGGGAATGTGGCCTGGTGGGAGAGCATTTGCCTAGAATGCAGGAGGTCCTGGGTTCAATCTATAGCACCAAACAGCCAAATAATAAGCCTATAAAAAATAATAAGTCTATGAAAAAGTAGACAAAATATAGGTGGTCTTCAACTTATGGTGGTTTTACAACTTGAAAAACCAAGTATGAGCTGAAACTATAAGTCAAATACCTCCAGTCAAGGGAACATAGCTTAGCAATACAGTACACTATCCAGCCATGTCACAGCTCCGGTCTGTGGGCCATGTGTGTCCCAAGATTGTTATAGACACAGCCCAACACTGTATTAAGAGTGTCATGTCCCACTACAAGAGATTAGACACTCCTGCTAGAACATCAGCTGTTCACCCTGGTGATTATACCCTGGCTTATTAGGAGCTGTGGCCACTGTACAGCCATGGGAGAGTATCATACAGTAAACTGCTAATTTAGGAAAATATAAAAATGTAAAGTATAGTTTCTACAGAATGTATACTATTTCTGTACCACTAAAAAGTCAAAAAAATTATAAACTGTCCCATCTTAAGCTAAGGACCATTTGAACTAATATCAGGAATGAAAAGGACAACACTACAGACCTCAAGGCCATTAAGGAAACAATAAAAGTACGCTATGATATTTCCCTGCTTGCCATGGTAATGTCTGGGTGCATGGTGCTAAGGGCTGTGTCTGGGTCTAGAGTCCTTCTGCACCAGGGTCTGTGTTCATGTCTATGACCTTTCGGCTGGCCATGTTGATATCTGTGGCCTGTGCTGCAGCCTGAAGGAATGTTGATATTCTTAGGCAGTGCTGTCACCAGGGGCCACAGTGATGTGAGTGGTCTGCATCGTCACTGTGGTCCTACTTCAGCCGGAAAGGAGGGCTGTGTTTGTGGTCTATGCTGTCACCAGAAACCACATGGCTGTGTTTCCTTTGACTGAAAAGAGTAAAGAAGCTACATTTGCAGTGATATCGATGGGTACAGACACACAGTCAAGAAAGAGGGACATGGAAGGCTTCTGTGACGATTCCTACCCTTCTCCACACACACAAAGCAACAGCCTAAACAGAAAGCCATCAAAGAAAACTCTTAAAAAGCCTAAGGACAATGAAGTGTAGCACTTCATAACTGATGGCTTCTGGTGGGGGTGTGGGGGGGGAACTTCTTTTCAAGGGGTAGGCCACTGAGAGTTTGGCCATGCTCCAGTGAGTATATATAGAACACAAAGTGGACTTGTTTTCTTTTTCTGTTTTTTATTTTTATTTTATTTTGGGGGTAGGGGCAGGGGGAGGTCACGAGGGTTGGTGGGCAGACATGGAAGGACTAGGGAGTGTGATAGTGCATGATGTGAAACTCCAAAGAATCAATAAAAATATTATGTTAAAAGAAAGAAAAAAAGCCCTTCTCACAGATTTGGTAAATTAGATAAGACAGACTATAACACACGTGCACGTGCATGCACGCACACAAAACAACACCAACAACCACAAAACTACTCCAAAAGAAAATTATCAATATCTAAGTTGTATTAAGATGATAACATATTCATTCCAAAACACCATAAAAGAATAAAAAGATTAAAAAGTAAAGGCTTGTTTGCTTGGTCAAATTACAAAATAATTTTCTGCAGAATATATAAGAATTTCTACAAATCCATGGTTAAAAGGAAAATAGGCTTAAAAAAAAAAGGCTTGGACAGGCATTTCACACAAGAGAATATTCCAATTATCAATAATTTTTTTTAAAGGGACTTAAGTATCTCTAGTAATTGTGGAAATGAAAAATAAAACCATACAAGAAATGGCTGCAGCCACTAGATTAACTAAATTAAATAACCGAAAATACCAAGTGTTGTTGCAAGGGTTGGGTATGGGAGTGGCAACAGAAACTCTGGTAAGTTACTATAGGCGTGCAATATGGTTCTGTCACACTGAAAAACACTGCGGCTTTGTCTGGAACAACAGAAAGTACACATGGACCATGTCTCCCAATGCTATTCTAGTCTGAAAACTAGACAAGGGTGTGCATATGTTCTTCAAGACAAGTGTACAAGGATGTACAACCACATTATTTACACTAGCCCTCATTAGAAAGCTCAAATATTCAACAATGAAATAATAAGTTATAGCTGTATAAGTTTCATAGGTCACTTACATATTATCATATTAGGGTACATATGACAGAATTCAGTAGGAAAAGAAACAATTTAAACAACTTGCAAAGACATATAACAATATCCACACACTGGGGAAAAGAAACATACGTGCCATAAGTATGGGAAGGCTCACCTGGTGGTAGGGATAAGAGAGAGCCAAAGGGCTGACCAGCTCAGCTGCCACCCAGACCCAGATTCAGGGCTTTGAGTTTGCCTGTCCCCAAACCTATATCATCTGTGAATTGCTAGGGTGCATGAAAGGACCAGGACCTCCGTGACACAGGGCAGCAACAATGTAATCCGAAGGAGTCCCAGTCAGGATCCAAATATTGATGGTGCCACAGAAGCCAGAGACCTCTAAGCAAACCAAGGACCTATTAAAATGAACATTTGCAAGACAGGAGGATAAACTATGACATGAGACACACTGTGACACACTACAGCACTACAGATACAACAGGATGTTTCCAATGCTGTGTGTGTGTGTGTGTGTGTGTGTGTGTGTGTGTGTGTGTGTTTGGGGGGCAGGTTGGAGGGTAGATATGAGAGGACAGTGAGATAAATTAGACTGGGGTACATGATGTGAAACTTAATGAAAAGTTTTGTTTTTGTTTTTTTTTTTAAAAAGAAATGCATGCTTAATTTTATTCAGATAAAGTTCCTCAGTGGACAAATTTAACATTCACTGTTCAGTAATGTGATCAAAATATTACATCCTCAGTAAGAGAATTATAACTAGAAAAGAATTTGCTGTGGATGAATCAAGAAAGGCAAGGTATAGAAGGTTTGTAGTTTAAACAGCTACACTAAAGAAGAAGAAAACTACCATCTCTGCCTCCATGTTCAAGCTGGGAAAAGCAGCACGGACCAGATCTAAGGTAGGTAGGAGGAAGAATTTGAGAGAATAAACACTAATAAAGTAGAACAAAAAACAGCAGGAACTTCAAACAAATCCACTGTCCCAAGACAAGTTCATTTGAGAAGATTATAAAAGTCAGACATAAGCCATGGGAAATTACCATTACCTCTGTGTAAGCAAGTAGGTAAATTCCTAGAGAAACACAAATTGCTGAACCTGTCTCAAAAAGAAATAAATAATCAAAATAAAGCCATTATGGGCAGAATTAAAAACAGTAAGTTTCCTTTTCTTGGATGCAGCCAAAGTGCTAAGGTCACATTGCAGCAAGGCTCTCCTTTCATCTGGGGATGAACATTCAGCCTAGGACTCTGAGTTTGTGAGTTTGCCTGCCTCTACTCACCTCATCCTCTACAACAACAAGAGACTGGTCACGTAGGATGGGATCGATGTCCTCTTTAAATCAGCTCAGGTAAAGTTCAGCTTTTATGGCCCACATCATTTGCCAAGGCCCTGGCTAACATCAACATTGGGAATCTGCAATTCAGGAACTAGTTGTTCAGTTCCGGCACTGAAGCGGGCAGCCCAGCACCCTCCACCACTGCTGCTGCCCCAGATGCGAAGAAGAAAAAAGAAGAGAAAAAAGGGAGAATCTGAGAGGATCTGATGATGCCATGGGCTTTGGTCTTTGGGACTAAACCTCTTTTGTAGACAGGTTCAATAAAAAGTCAAATGTATTAAAACAAAACATAATTTTAGTTCTATAGCTGGGGGTGTAGCTCAGCTGTCGAGCATTACAACATGTGAACCCAGAACCAAATAAAATAAATTCCATGCCAAAAGGAAAAAAATCAAGCCCAGGTGGCTTGACTGATGAATCCTAGCAAATGTTTATAAAACAATCACTTTTCCAGAGCAAACGGAATTTATTGTTATGAAAGCAAGCACTGTTTAACATCTGTAAATCAATTTGTGGACTAGCAAAATTGCTCCGTAGATAAGGGTGCTAGCCACCAAGCTTGAAGACCTACCTGACTGTGATCCCTGAGATCTACGATAGATAGAGAGAACCAATTCCCACAAATTGTCCTCTGACCTCCACGGCATACATGTGCCCACACTCACACATCATCACATTCACAACATCAATGGTAACAAGTTCTTAAAAATAAACTCATATAATGTGTTAATACAATAAAAGATAATCACATGACAGCACAAAAGCTATAGAAAGACAGAAGGAAAAAACTTCTCATCAATAAAACACGGTTACAAGGGCTGGAGAGATGAGTCAACAGTTAAGAGCACTGACTGCTCTTCTAGAGGTCCAGAGTTCAATTCCCAGCAACCACATGGTGCCTCACAACCATCTATAATGGAATGTGATGCCCTCTTCTTGTGTGTCTGAAAACAGCTTTAATGTACTCATATGCATAAAATAAATAAATCTTTAAAAAGAAACTGTTACAAACTTATAGCTGGAAGAAATTCCTACAACCTGACTATAGTGGTCTATGAAAGTCCTATTTGTAACATTAATATCTAAAGAGGTAATGCTTTATCCCTCAACATAGAAGAAAACCTGATGATGTCTCTTCTTCCCACATCAGCCCATTGTTGCAGAGGTTCTAGTCAGAAAACTTATGCTAAAATATATATATATATATATATATTAAAGTGATCCTTCTGGTTTCCATCTGTGCCTGGAACTGACCCTTTGCCACATCTCTCCATACCAAAATCCTACCAGGAGAGAGCTGGTCTCTCAGGGGTACTGACACACCTGTGAGCACAGGTAAGACCACCACTTCTGCTCCAAAGGACCCGCCTGGAACCCTCAGGACATAGGAATAGAGAAGCAGACTGGAACAGGATCCTTCTGGTTTCCATCTGCACCTGGAGCTGACTCTGTGCCACGGTTCTCAGTACCCAAATCCCACCAGGAGAGAGCTGGTCTCCTGGGACTGCTGACACACAGGCTTATTTATGGGAGGGACAAGCCACAGATTGCAAGACCAGCTAACACCAGAGATAACCAGATGGTGAGAGTCAAGCACAAGAACATAAAAACAGAAACCAAGGCTATTTGGCATCATCAGAACCCAGTTCTCCCACCATAGTGAGCCCTGGACACCCCAACACACCAGAAAAGCAAGACTCTGATTTAAAATCACGTCTCATGATGATGTTAGAGGACATTAGGAAGGGCATAAATAATTCCCTTAAAGAAATAGAGGAGGACACAGGAAACAAGTAGAAGCCCTTAAAGAAGAATACAAAAATCCCTTAAAGAATTACAGTAAAACACAACCAAACAGGTGAAGAAATTGAACAAAACCATTCAGGATCAAATAGAAATAGAAACAATAAAGAAGTCATAAAGGGAGACAACCCTGAAGATAGAAAACCTAGGAAAGAGATCAGGAGTCATACATGCAAGCATCACCAACAGAATACAAGAGGTAGAAGAGAGAATCTCAAGTGCAGAGAACACCATAGAAAACATTGATACAACAGTCAAAGAAAATGCAAAACGCAAAAAGCTCCTAACCCAAAACATCCATGAAATCCAGGACACAATGAGAAGACCAAACCTAAGGATAATAGGTGTAGAGTGAAGATTCCCAACTTAAAGGACCAGTAAATATCTTCAATAAAGTTATAGAAGAAAACTTCCCTAATCTAAAGAAAGAGATGTCCATAAACACACAAGAAGCCTACAGAACTCCAAATAGATTGGACCAGAAAAGGAATTCCTCCCGGCAAATCATAGTCAAAACACCAAATGCACAAAACAAAGAAAGAATATTAAAAGCTGTAAGGGAAAAAGGTCAAGTAACACAAAGACAGACCTATCAGACCTACACCAGACTTCTCACCAGAGACTGTGAAAGCTAGAAGATCCTGGGCAAATGTCATTCAGACTCTAAGAGAACACAAATGCCAGCCCAGGCTACTGTACCCAACAAAACTCTCAATTAGATGGCAAAACCAAGATATTCCATGACAAAACCAAATTTACGTAATCTCTTTCTACAAATCCAGCCCTACAAAGGATAATAGATGGAAAACTCCAACACAAGGAGGAAAACTACAAACTAAAAAAAAAAAAAAAAAAAAAGAAAGAAAGAAAGTAATCTTCTTTCAACAAACCCAAAAGAAGATAGTCACACAAAAGTAATTCCACCTCTAACAATAAAAATAACAAGAAGCAACAATCACTTTTCCTTAATATCTCTTAACATCAATGCACTCAATTTCCCAATAAAAAGACATAGACTACCAGACTGGATACATAAACAGGACCCAGCATTTTGCTGCGTACAGAAAACAAACCTCAGTGACAAAGACAGACACTAACTCAGAGAAAAAGGCTGTAAAACAATTTTTCAAGCAAATGGTTCCAAGAAATAAGCTGGAGTAGCCATTCTAATATCGAATAAAATCGACTTTCAACCAAAAATTACCAAAAAAGATAAGGAAGGACACTTCATACTCATCAAAGGAAAAATCTACAAAGATGAACTCTCAATTCTGAATATCTATGCTCCAAATGCAAAGGACACTCACATTCATAAAAGAAACTTTACTAAAGCTCAAAGCATACATTGCACCTCGCACGTTGCACACATAATAGTGGGAGACTTCAACACTCCAGTATCAGCAATGGACAGATCATGGAAACAGACTCAACAGAGACACAGTGAAACTGACAGAAATTATGAACCAAATGAATCTAACAGATATCTATAGAACACTTCATCCTAAAACAAAAGAATATACCTTCTTCTCAGCACCTCATGGTACCTTCTCCAAAACCGACAATATAATCGGTCACAAAACAGGCCTCAGAAGATACAAGAAGATTGAAATAATCCTATGCATCCTATCAGATCACCATGGACTAAGACTGGTCTTCAATAACAACAAAAAGAACATAAAGCCCACATACACGTGGAAGCTGAACAACGCTCTACTCAATGGTAACTTGGTCAAGGAAGAAATAAAGAAAGAAATTAAAGACTTTTTAGAATTTAATGAAAATGATGATACAACATACTCAAACTTATGGGACACAATGAAAAGCAGTGCTAAGAGGAAAACTCATAGCTCTAAGTGCCTCCAAAAAGAAACTTGAGAGAGCATACACTAGCTGATTGACAGCACACCTGAAAGCTCTAGAACAAAAAGAAGCAAATATACCCAAGAGGAGTAGACATCAGGAAATAATCAAACTTAGGACTGAAATCAACCAAGTAGAAACAAAAAGAACTATACAAAGAATCAATAAAACCAGGAGCTGGCTCTTTGAGAAAATCAACAAGATAGATAAACCCTTAGCCAAATTAACCAGAGGGCACAGAGACAGTATCCAAATTAGCAAAATCAGAAATGAAAAGGGAGATATAGCAACAGAAACTGAGGAAATTCAAAAAATCATCAGATCCTACTACAAAAGCTTATACTCAACAAAACTGGAAAATCTGGACAAAATGGAAAATTTTTCTAGACAGATACCAGGTACCAAATTAAATCAGGATCAGATAAACCATCTAAACAGTCTCATAACCCCTAAAGAAGTAGAAGCAGCCATTGAAAGTCTCCCCACCAAAAAACAAACAAACAAACAAACAAACACCCCCAGGATCAGATGGGTTTAGTGGAGAATTCTATAAGACATTCAAAGAAGACCTAATCCCAATACTCTTCAAACTATTCCACAAAATACAAACAGAAGGAACACTACCCAATTTGTTCTATGAAGCCACAATTATGCTGATACCAAAACCACAGAAAAGCCCAACAACAATACACCATAATGATAGTTCACCACGATCAAGTAGGCTTCAACCCAGGGATGCAGGGATGGTTCAATATATGGACATCCATCAATGCAATCCACTATATAAACAAACTCAAAGGAAAAAAAACCTACATGATCATTTCACTAGATGCTGAAAAAGCATTTCACAAAATCCAACATCCCTTTATGTTAAAGTCTCGGAAAGATCAGGAATTCAAGGCCCATATCTAAATATAGTAAAAGCAATATACAGCAAACCAGTAGCCAACATCAAACTAAATGGAGAGAAATTTGAAGCAATCCCACTAAAATCAGGTACTAGACAAGGCTGCCCACTCTCTCTCTATCTATTTGATATAGTACTTGAAGTTTTAACTAAGGGAGAGATGAATTAGGGTGTTTGCAGAGGGGAAACCAGAAAAGGGGATAACATTTGAAATGTAAATAAATAAAATATCCAATTAAAAAATAAAAGCAACTAAATCAGCACAAAAAATTAAAGTATCCAGATCAGAAATAACTGTAAAACTCTTTGCAGACAACATACAGAAAATCCTGAGTGTCACACACACACACACACACACACACACACACACACACACACCCTAGAGCTAACCAACAATTCTATTCAAAATGTCATTGTAAAAAGAGTAAGGGGGCTGGAAAGATGGCTTAGCAGTTAAATGCAGTTTTTTTTTCTCTTGCAAAGGATGGGTGTTCGGTTCTCAGCACCCATTTGGGCAGCTTGCAACCCACCAGCAACTTCAGCTCTAGGACATCCAATACCCTCTTCTGGCCTCTGTGGGCAACAACACACGTGTGGCATACACACAGGGACAAATACATAAAAATAAATCTAAAACACTAACCAGACATAAGCTTCACAAAAAGACAATTCCTACTCACTGCTTAAAGAAAGCAAAGACCTAAGAGAAAAGGATATCTTATATCATGGAATTAAAGAGTTACAGTCAGCTATCTTCTCCACATTTATCTACAGATTTACTGCGATTCTTATCCAAATCTTGGAGACTGACAAACTGAACTTTACTGTCTGAACAATAACCTGAAAGAAAAACAACAATGCCATGAGAATTGTGGCTCAATTTCAAAACCTACGAAACTACAGTCAGCAATGAAGGCACACACATGCATGGATGCAGAAGCCATGAGCTCTGGAACGAGAACCATGAGAATTTACTCCTTTAATTTTCAACAAAGGTGGTAAGACATTTAGATGCAGCATGAACAGTCTTTTTAACCACTGGTGATGGGACAACTGAATAGACAAGCAAAAGATGAACTGCCCTTCTACACCAAATGATACACAAAAATTAACCCCAAACTAATCACTGACAAAAAAGTAAGTTTAAACTATAGAACTGTTCAAAACAAATGGCAGAGAACTTGTTCTGAGGATCTCTAGACAGAGAAAGTATCAGGGCCATTTAATGACCATACGTAACTGAGTTCTGTAGGTGGCTGCTTTAATGGGCCTACAGAGGAGCAAGCCCTTCAGATCTTGACAGTATCTATAGGCTTTGTGGTGCCACTTTTTGGTTGGTGATGCAGAATCAACACAATGCCCATTGGTAGATGAGTGGATTAAGAAAATGTGGTACATATACATACACAGTAGTGCATTCGCTCCATAAAAAGAATGAAATTCTGTCATTAACCCGGTGAGCTTGGAGGTCATTATGTTAAGTGAAATGATCTAGCACAGAAGTACGGATGCTGCATGATTTCTCCTGTGGGTAGAGCTAAAGATGCTGGCATCATCAAAATACAGAGTGGAATAGTGGCTGGCAGAGGTTGAGAGTACTATGGAAAGGGGGTGGCAGAGAGGTTGGGCAATGGGTACAATATTATAGTCAGATGAGAGATGTGTGTCCCAGTGTTCTATAGCATAGTAACTGTGTTAACAATAACACATACACTACAATGTGGTTAGAAGGTCTGAATACATGTACCACAAAGAAATAATAAATCTTGGTGGATAAAATAACTACCCCAATTTGATCATGTTACATACATCATACAAGCATGTGTCACTACTGTGTATTAAATGATTAAAAATACAATAACTAAAATGTGAAAGAATTAGAGTTGAAAGTCAGAAAAAAACAACAACAACAACAACCGAAGATGATCACAGACCTTTACAGATAGGAAAGCAGCCCATACCAAGGGTTGTAGGCAACCCACAGCTGGAGAAGACCAGGAAATTACTCTTTTGGTAAGCTGAGGATGAGAAAGATAGGATGAAGGGTGGGAAGCAGGCAAAGAGGCAGAGAGAGAGAGGCAGAGAGGCAGAGAGAGAGGCAGAGGCAGAGAGAGAGGCAGAGAGAGATGCAGAGAGAGAGGCAGAGAGATAATACTATCCTCTTCCTCTGAGTTTCTCCCAAGCTATTCATAGAATGTCGGGCTTCCTCTGGTACATAACCCATTTAGTCCATCCTTTGGCCTCAGCTACAGTTCTTTGCTTTCTTTGATTATACTCAGACTTTGTCCCCATTGGGAGGGCATTGAGTTTGATTTTTTGCACTGGTCTAGACTGAAGACTATAATACTAGTTTACTCAGTGCCTCTTCCTCAGTCCACTCCTATTCATATGGGGTAAGGTCACACAGGTGCAGAAACCACCAAGCTATTTTTACCACCAGGCAGTACACGTACACACACATTCACATTTAACTCTAATATAGTCAGGTGAGATAGTGGCACCTGAATTTTGACATAAGGTTTAAAAATACTAGTGCTTTGGAACCATTCCTACAGAACACAGGACTTAGTCCTATGTCCACTGTGTCAGGTATAAAAGGAAAATTGAGAACTGTCATTGTACGGTGGCAGCAAGCCTCTCAGTGTGTACTAACTAATTTCTTAACGTAAGTGCCACTTCGCACAAGTCAAGCATATTCAAACCATTACATCTTCCAAACCCAGAAGGGATTTCTGGTGACCACCAACATGCTTAGCTTTAATGTACCCTTTAAGCTTCCACAGGGTCATATATCTTATGACTATCCCTTTAGTATCCAGGTATTTCTATCTGGTCTATATATCTAGTCTACGAGTCAGTAAAATCACAAGTCTAAAGCTCTGCTGGATAGATATTCGATGTCATTGCAACCAGACTTGCAATCACCTATGAGTATGACATTTGACATGTCTGTGAGAAGGTTTCTAGAGCGGTTTAACTAAGGAGGGAAGGCACCCTGAATATGCCCTGTGATTTGGATCCCAGGGTGAATAGAAAGGAACCAATAAGAGAGTGAGCTGAGCTCTATCACCCACGTCTCATTTGCTTGCTGGCTGCGGACATGATATGGCAGTCATGATATGCTGCTGCAGCCATGCTATGACAGACTTCTGATGGAGTAAAGTTGTTCAGACATGTGAGGTCTTGAGCAGAGTGGCTGCCTGTGGTGGGGTGGAGATGTAATTAGCAACTGAAGTTTGAGGCAGGTGAGAGGAGTGGAGATAAAAATATTATTAAGGGCACACTTTTCTAGGTGGGAGATAGCACCCAGCAATTGTTCCAAAAAGTCAAGTTGAAAATGAACATCTCTCTCTCTCTCTCTCTCTCTCTCTCTCTCTCTCTCTCTCTCTCTCTCTCTCTCTCTCTCTCTGTGTGTGTGTGTGTGTCTTTTATCCATGGATTCAAGGGAAGCTGGGAGAGCGCTGGTAGCATGTCCCATTCCTGGAACTTAGGCAGGGTATCGAAAAGCTACACACAACATCCCCCAGAGGATGTTCTGCTTGTAAACGATGGGCTTCTGCTACCCAACTCTAGACAGAAACATAGTCTCTCCAGGAGTTCCTGTGGTGCCAGAAACTCATCCTAGGGAAAATTCTTCTTGGGGCCTGCCACTGGGTTCCTGGATGGATTTTGGAAGATGTTCCAAGTCTTCTACTAAGAAATCTCTCCTAGGTTGATGGACAGTGCTGGACAGAGTTGGCGAATAATATTGATGGCAGAGTACTTAAGGACTGGGTAGATTAGAATGGTATGCAATGGCTAGCTAAAAGTATAAAAATTGCATCTTAGCCTCAAAGTCTTGGGGCTTGAAAATCTCCTCATAGGTTGGTGTGATTAAAAAGAGCTTGTATCTGTGAGGAGGCGCTACTCATAGATACCTATCAAGAAACAGCTTCAGATGAAGTCTAAGAGACTGAACAAATTCTCTGTCCTGGTTGCCAACAAAAGAACTTACTTAAATCCGTCATCAAAATATATTTCTTTATTTAAATGTTTTGCTTTTAAAAAAAATTTTATACGTGAGTACTGTATTTACATTATTTCTTTCCATTCTGCCCCCTCCAGGTTCTCCCTTACTTCTCCTTACTCTCTCCCAAATTCATGTCTCTTCTTTATTACTGTTACAAAGACAGGATTATACACCCAATATATTCATGTGTTCAGGGCTGACCACTTCAGATTACAAAACCTATCAGGGAGGTCACTTCTGGAGAAAATAGATTCTTTTGCTCTCAGCAGCCACAATTGCCTGTAGCTCTTCTCCCAGGGGTGGAGGCTTGTGAAATTCTACATCAGTGCTAACAGGTCACCTAGTGCTGTCTTTATTCAAGTCTTTGTCAGGCAACCATATTGCCTAACAAAGCCTGTTGCTTTGCCACATAAAAGAGCAGTAGCCAATACAACACATTGTGAGACTAAGACAGTAGTCCTTTATATCATACTGGACAGCATACAACTTCTTCCCTTCCCATACATTTTTAATGGGAAGATTGTTAAGTCTTTTGACAAAAACCCAGGGATAGACATAAACAAGTTACAATATTATGTGTGTTGGGGGTAGCCTTTAATCCTAGAACTTAGGAGGGAGAGGCAGATGAGTCTCTATGAATTTAAGGTCAGCCTGGTCTATATAGTGAGACTCTTTCCTAAACAACAACAACAAAAACAAACCCCAAAACAAAACAAATAAAACCAATATTATGTGAGACATAATAACATTGCTATCCTGAAATACAGAATTCTTAGAAGCACTTTTTACTGTAGATAATACCATGAATTCTGAATAACAAAGCTTAGTCCCTGGTCCAGATACCAAGTCTAAAGTATTATCAAAAAGAAATGCACAGTGTTTACCTGAACCCATTAGGAAGTTTGTTGGCATAATTTTTATCTATTTCATTGGATTCTTATATCTACCACTCTTCCCACCCTCATTACACCCTAATCCCTTCCAACCCCCACAACACTAGGTAGGTGAGGCATAGACCTCTTTAGGCTATTTCCTGCTGATTAGAGGCATCCAGTTTCTAGTGGCAAGTGATCTTCTTCATCAGAATATCAATTTCCAGAAATCCAGCAATAGTAAACCAACAATCTATTAAAAGCAACAGCAGGAAGCAACAGCAGGGGTAACAGCAAACACCACAGGCCCTCTGGGTTCTCCCATTTATACCTTGTCCAGAGTCCTCAGAATTAAACTATCTGCAGCTGGCAACAATAATGCCCCTGCTAGTGCAAGAGGCAAATCATAATCACTTGCTGTGAAGCAGCCTCTTATCCCACACCTGTTCCTCCCATACTCAGAGAGTTATGAAGATATTATTTTAAAGTTTTATAATATCTTGTCCTTGAGGATTATAAGGAACCCCAGTAATATGGATAATATTAAATTGTCAACAAAACATCTCAAATTTCTGACTGTAATATCCAGTTTTATCTATTTTAATCTGATATGGAACACCAAGCATAGAAAGATAATATAGGCAATAACTAATTACATTTTTAATTGTTTCTCCTATTAAAATAATTGCAATTAGAAAGCCTGAAAAGGTGTCAAATCACATATACATATTTTAATTTTTTAAAATAAAAAATGAGTAACATCTACTTATTATAATTGATTAGGTATAAGTCCTCAAGTATTACCACCATTATAAAAAAAATGAGGGCACTAAAAACAAATTTTTGTAATTTGACTTATATGCTCTCTAGAAATATCAAATTATTATCTCAAGTCATTATTATTAAACATATGTAATAATCACTAAGCAATAGCACACCCCTTTGGAGCAGATCTCTGTAGATCTACAAAGATATACTATCCTGTGGTGATGTTTTATAGACAAATAGATGACTTTTTAAGTCTTAATGATTACCTTATAAAAAAATTTAAAATTATATCCATAATTATTAACCTTTTATAATGAGACTGTTATTAGGCATAGTCAAAACTGTAATAAGAACTCTGTCAGTCTCTCAAGTATAATCAATTAATTGTTCTTAGATAATAACCAGACCTTTTTTCCACTCAGAGCACATTCTAAGAGGTTATAAAACAATTTGTCAAAGGTCATTAAAAGGGAACCAACAATTTACCATAGGTGTTAGGACACAGAATAAAATGTTGTCTGGGCTTATCTACACAAATCTTCACTGATAAATTAGTTATAGTTTTAAACCTTCAGTGAACCTGTGGAGCCAGACAGGTGATGGATGTTTAGCCATATAATTACTTTTAATAAATATGTATATAAACATTTTCTATTATAAACTTTTATTTCAATTTATAATTTGATTTTTGGTATAAACTTGTAATGAAATTTGTAACGTGTAATCATATATTTTAAAAAATTTATAAATACTGAAAACAAAAATGTAAGAGGCAAATATAGTGGAGAGATTAAAACAGAACTCTTTGCCTTTTCCCACTTAGAATAACATATAAAATAGAACTTTTTTCCTTTTCTCAAATAAAATAGAAGTTTTCTTTGTACTTTTTTCCTTAGATCGCTTTCATAGGAAACTTTTTTACACTTAGTAATAAATTCTATAACTTTTTAAATGGCCTCAGACTAGCAGGCATAAGTTAGAGCCCAGCAGTTCTTGTTAAGATAAAACAAAGACTGTTTACTTAATCTTTGGCTGTTTTAAGGATGAGGTGCTAAGTGCCAGAAACTGCAATTTCTCTCCTCAAAGGATCACAGAAGGCAGGTCAGCTACAGTGACCTATAATACAGCTATAGTAACTTAGATAAATAAACTTTTATTATATAGCAACTCCAATGTAAAGAATAAGACTATATGGCCAATTGTTTTTGTAAGATCTGTAATCTATCTGATACACAAATTTGTTATGGCATTTTCTTGGGGTCCAGGCAATCCAGTATGAGCTCTTAAATGTTTCATAAAATTAAGGGAAAATACATGTTTCTTAAATTGAGCTGTATTTCTAAAATTTGAAAATTAGTAATATCTTGAAAAGAAACAATTTTAAGCAATTATAAGCCATGAGCTATATACTGGCTATAAGTATACAAATTGACAGCCTAATTTTTTAGCATTTTAAATAGTGGCTACAGCACATACTTCAATTATTTGTGCTGAAGCAAAGGAGAATTCAAGAACATAAACATGTAATCTAAATATATATATATATATAAAACACATGTAATACTATATGTGAAGAATATATGAATATTTAAACACAGTTTTAATGAGGAAAAATATAAAACAGAAAGTGTGTCATTTTGTTTTATTTTAAAGAGAATGGTTTGTCTAATTCAGAGATTTCATCAAACATGGTTCCAAAGTGTAAACTGAAGAACAGCCTCGGAACAGAGCAGGAGCTAAGTGTGTACCTTTGTCCTGTTCTTTTACATCTCTCCTTAGAACAAACTCTTGCTTTGTCACATAGAGTTCGTGCATGTTGTCTTAGTTTGCTCTCTATTGCTGTGATTAACACGGTGACCAAGAGCAACTTGAGGGTAAAGAAGTTTATTTTAGCTTCCAGCTATAGTCCATCATTCAGGGAAGTTAAGGCAGGAACTCAAACAGGGCAGGAACCTGGAGGCAGGAACTTATGCAGAGGCCATGGAGGATGATGCTTATTGGCTTACTCCTCATGGCTCACTCACCTTGCTTTTTTATAGAACTCAGGACCACCATCCTATAGTGGGGTGGGCACACATCCATCATCAATCAAGAAAACAACCCTCACCTTGTCTATAGGCCAGTCTGATAGAGGCATTTTCTCAACTAGTGTGTCCTTTTTTTCCAAATAATCTTGTCTTGTTTCAAATTGCCGAAATTTAAAAATATAAATAAAAATAAATAAATAAAAATTAAGCAACATAATTTGCTTTCTGAAAGGCCGGATAGCACATATTCATAATCCCAATACTCAGAAGGCCAGCCTGAGACACTGTACACAAAATTTCTAAAAAATCATAATAATTGTAAAAAAAAATAAAAGAAGCCAGTTAGTGATAGAGAATAAATTTTTTGCTAAGAAAAATTAAAGAGAAAATAAAGATACATTTTTGTGGCACTAGAGGTTGAACTGAGGGCTCGGTGTGCCAGGCAAGTCCTCTGCCACTATTTTTACTTATTTTTAATATTGAGACAGGAGCTCATGAAGTTGCCCAAGCTTTTCTTGAGTTAGCAATCTTCTTATCACAACCTCCTGAGTAGCTGGAATTAAAGGTCTGTACCACCATACTCAGGTAGAGAAAGAAAAAAATCTTTGCATAACTTGTTCCATATGATAGAACAAGATTTTATTCTCATATAAACTTACTAAAATGGATAAGACAGAATGATAAGATAAGCAAATGAAAGGAGGACCTCCCAGATGGTAATTACACAGTCCCGAGAAGCTACTTTGTGTCTCAGAGTGCTCCTGATGTCTACAGAGGCCTCCCAAACGCTGGATTCTGATACCAACCTTTCTCGGCTGGTAGAGAGGCTCTTTATGATTTTAACAACATAAGGGTGACTTAAGAGGAAATTTTTTTAAAAATGCGATAGCAAGCAGTTTTACTGAAAGTCACCGTGCAGTCCCCTTGAGGGAACTTTGAAGGAAGAAGTCACTTCAGGCATGATTTCCTGGGTGCCAGAGGGCATGAAACCCAAAAGGTTTTGTGTGTGTGTGTGTGTGTGTGTGTGTGTGTGTGTGTGTGTGTGTGTGT
>JANHMN010000006.1:36372925-36433467 GCA_030674055.1 Rhabdomys pumilio
TGTGTGTGTGTGTGTGTGTGTGTGTGTGTGTGTGTGTGTGTGTGTGTTAGAGTAGAAAGGGGATCATGAGAAGGAAGGAAGAGATCTCAAGGGAGGGAGAGAAGAGACAAATTTAAGTTCAGCTTTGCTCTTAGCTTCTTAAATTGTACGAAAAGGATGGCATATATTCAGTGTGTTAAGAAACACGTAAGTGATTTGAAAGCAGAAGAGGGACTCTGGGGAGAAGGAAGATAACCATCTGGAGGAAGAAGTGGGCCCCAGGGTTCAGGCACTGTGTCAGGAAAGCAAATGAGAACAAGCTATATGCATGAAAATGCCAGAAGGAAAACCATTATTTTGCATGCCAAATTTATTTATTTTAAAAATAGACTCGCCAGGCGGTAGTGGCACACGCCTTTAATCCCAACACTTGGGAGGCAGAGGCAGGCAGATTTCTGAGTTCGAGGCCAACCTGGTCTACCGAGTGAGTTCCAGGACAGCCAGGACTACACAGAGAAACCCTGTCTCAAAACAAAACAAAACAAAACAAAAATAATAAAACAAAAATAAAAATAATAAAAATAAAAATAGACTCAAGTGAACCTAACAATGTCTATAAACAAGGTCCAAAACTTACTGAACACAAAGGACTGACCACAAGCAGCTCCAAGCTGCCTAATTTGGTCTGTTTTAGTCTCCTGACTGATTCTGCTTTTTGTAGTTAGAACCTAAAATTGTATTTGTATCAGATTGTGTCAGAAGACACAGAAAGTAGTTTCCCTTTTGTTGTATTCTCTCAGTTGACCTGTTTGCCTCACTGTTTTGGATTAGATTTCCCTAAGACATTAACTATATATTTTCTGGGTTATTTAAATTAGGAATATTAATTTTCTAATTTTATTTAGGACTTTCCTCAAACTTTGCTGAGCTTTAAACTACTGTACTAAAACAATTATAAATGGAACTCAGGCTATGGAAGCAATGTGACCTTAAGATTTATCACAATTTAGCAGCAGGGGAGCGTTACTCTAAGGAGGACAACACAGTGACCATCCACTCAGAAGTAGTCTTGGAAGATTAATCTCCATCCCCTTAGCCTCTCAAGGATGAGAAGTAGGGACTGGAGAGATGGCTTAGAGGTTAGGAGAGCATACTGAACAACCATAAGGGCTGGAGTTCAGATCCTAGTGCCTGTTTAACAAGTTGGGCATCCCACAAGTGTCAGTTAACCCCTGCTCTGAGTGGAACAGAGGCAGGAGGTTTGCTGGGACTTGCTAGCTTCTAGCCTAACTAAGATGACAGGAGCCCTAGATTCAAGGAGAGACCCTGACTCAAAAGAATAGGCTGTGAACATAAAGAAAGATACCTGTTGCCTTCTTCTGGACTTTGAGGATGTGCATACCTGAATATCCACACAGAGACATATATACATACATACATACATGCATACATACATACATACATACACACACTTAAATAAATAGATAAAACTTCACAGTTTTACCTATCTGATCTCCCCTTACCCATCTTACCTGTCCACCTCATTCTCTACAGACAGCTATTAGACTCCCTACTCCTCACTCTCAGGTAAGTCATAGAAGAAACCCGAGCTCAAAGTCAAAAATAGCATTCAAATTTGGAGACAAAGTGTGGGACAGAAACTAAAGGAGGGATCATCTAGAGACTGCTCCACCTAAGTATCCACCCATGTTCAGTCACCAAAGATAGATGCTGATATGAATGCAAGGAAGTGCATGCTGACAGGAGCCTGATATAGCTGTGTCCTTAGAGGTCTGTCAGAGCCTGATATATTCAGAAGCGGATGCTCACAGCTAATCACTGAACTAATCACAGGTTCCCAGTGGACGAGTTAGAGAGAAGACTGAAGGAGCTGAAAGGGTTTGCAGGACCCATGAGGAGAGCAACAATACCAACCAACCAGAGCTCCCAGGGTCTAAACCACCAGCCTGGGAGCATATAGGGAGGGACCCATGGCTCCAGCTGTATAAGTAGGAGAGGATGGCCTTGTCAGGCATAGATGGGAGAGGAGATCCTTGGTCCCATGAAGGCTGGATGCCCCAGTGTGGGGGAATTCGAGGGTAGGTGGGAGTGGGTGGGTGGGGCCACATCCTCATAGAAGCAGGAGGAGGGGGGATGGGATAGGGGGTTCCTGGGTTGGGGGGAAATGGGGTAAGGGAGTAAATGTTTTATTTATGTCTGAAATGTAAATGAAATATCCAATAAAAAAACTCAAAAAAAAAAAAAAAACCAACTCAAAAGCTCCTATCCTCTTTTGAGATCTTTGGATCCATGAATTTAATTTACCTCCTAGGCCAGAACACCCTCAGGTCCAGACCCAAGTTCTCTATGCCCTAGAACCCTTGTTGCTCAGTATCTCTCTTGGCTCTGTGACACTTACTGTACTCCTGAGCAAAGCAGAAAGTATTAGTGCACTAGCAGAAGGAAACGCCTGGAACCGTAAAGATCAGCGGGCTGCTGATTAAAGTTAAGAGAAGAGAGCAACTAGTGACAGTGGATTGCAAAGAGCAGGCTCTGGAAGATAAAAAGTATGGATGGCAAACAGGGTGTGGGTGAAGTGGACTTTCCGCACAAGTACCTCAGTCAACTGCCTACCCAATGTCCCTAAGGTAGACACTGTTATAGAACCATCAACTCTGCCACCAATACCACTCAGTTCTTCTACCTAGTCCCAGAACACTAAAGACAATCTACTTAGGTTATGAACCCTTAAATAAACTTGATGTGGAACTCGGCATCTGTAATCCCAGAAGTGGGGAAGTGGAAGCAGGAGGATTAGGAGTTTAAGATCATCCTCGGTTACATAGGGGGGTTGAGAACATCTTAGGCTACATGACAATCCATTTCGTGATAAGCAACCACCTGAAAACACACACACACACACACACACACACACACACACACACACACACAAGCACACATAATTGAATAGAATAAAATGTAAGCATACCTTTATTCCCTTCTGAGTAGACCAAAGTGACAGCATCTGAGCTGGTCAGGGAACATCAAAAGGCCCAGGCCCAGATCTTCTTTTAATTGATGCTTATAACCAGCAGGAATATGTCTTGGATTTCTTTCAGTTTGCTTGATTAAAATTTTGATTTGATTTCTGTGTGGCCAGGAGGTCTGATTTTCAGAAGCAATTACCAAAGTACAGCTGGGAAGTTCAAGTGCCTCTGGAGACACAGAGACCAAGCAGGCTGATGTGACAATATGTGTCTAACAGCGACACTACCCTTTTCCCAGCTCCACCCTTTAGACACAAGAAAGGAGATTAAAAATTTAGATAAACAAAATTCTATGCCAGGTCAGGGATAGGGTGTATGAATGTTTTCTCGCATGCATGTATCTGTTATAGATACAGACACATAGTCTAACAAGAAACACTAAGGAGAACTTGATCTACCCTTGACTCATCTGGAAGTAAGTTGATGTACAACTACACCTTTGGGTGTATAATGAAAATCATTAGTATTTGCTATATTACAAAGAAAGGATCTGCGTGTCTGGGGCATAGAATTTAGTTGTAGGCTCAATGCCTTCTGGTCCCCTTGATTCCCTGATTAATATCTTTCTGTCTTCCTGGTTCCAAGGTCTTAAAGTCGAAGCCTGGATCTCATAAGACACTTCTAGTTCTCCTCAGTTTACTTCCCTCATTTGACAAATATTCTTGAATTAGCTCTTAGAAGGGTATCTTTTACAGTCATTTCAACAAGTACAATAGTGTCAAGAAATACGAGGTGGACTGGAGAGATGGCTTATTGGTTAAGAGCACTGGCCGCTCTATCAGAGGACCCAGGTTCAATTCCCAGCACCCACATAGTAGCTCACAACTGTCTGTAACTTCTGTTCCAGGAGATCCTCACACATTCATGTGAAACACCAATGTACATAAAAAATATAAATCATTTTTTTAAAAAAGTAATATGTGGTGTCTTGTCTCCCGTTCTAATTTGAAAAAAGTCAGCTCAGGTGCTCTCATTAAAATCAATTAGCCAAACATTGAGCCTCATGCCTGTAGTCCTAGCACTCTGGAGGCTGAGGTAGAATTGCCATGTGATTGAAGCCAATCTGGACTACACTGTGAGTTCTAGGACAGCCTGTGCTATAGAGTAAAACATTGACTCAGTAAATAAATAAATAAATAAGTAAATAAATAAATAAATGCTAGAAGACAACAAAAGCCAAATTGTAAAACCTTATCTTAATTAATTCCACAACAGAACAAGGGCCAGGGAGATGGCTCAGTGCGTCAAAGCACTTGCCCAGTAAGTCTGAGAAATGAGCCCAGGACTCCTGTGAAGCGGAAGGTAGAGATAGGAGAATGACCCTGAATCTCTTGGGCCACCTTAGCAGGGAGCATGAGGTAAAACAACAGAAATAACGAAGGATCCTGTCTTGACAAGGTAGATGGTGATAACCGACTTCCCGAAGTTGCCCTCTGCCGTTCCAATGTGCTTCATGGCACAGAATCCCACCCAGCCCCACAATACACAAGAAAAAAATAAAAAGTAAATAAATAAACTGGTCACAGTGTACCATATGTGTGGTCCTAGCACTCAGGAAGCTGATGTGAAGAGGACAGATAGCCATGTAGCTTAGATTAAAAAATGAGACCCTGTCTCAGAACAATAGCAGCAAAGAAATAACTAATAGTCCATTATGGATTTTTCTGACTCATGAGCCCCGGTAAACCTCCAAACTTTCACTTAAAAAACAAAACAAAACACTAACACTGAGTTCTCTGAGAATTTTATTTATGTGCCTCTTGCCTCCCTAAGATCATTATAAATGTCTGATTAGATTATAAGTCTTCAGTTAGATTGTGAGCCTCGATTTCTGATTAGCTTGCCCCTGCAATTAGATTGTTAACCCTAGAAGTGTAGCTTTGGCCCTGCATTTACCACAGTTTAAAATGGAAACTGTTTAATAATTAATAATAGGAAACAACCTGGCAGTAAGCCAGGAAATAAAAGTGCAGTTCTAATGGCATCTCCATACAGAAGTTTCTATCAGGATGAAAGATGGAAGGGAATTTCCCCTTAACGTTCTTCCAGGCAGTACCTGGCCCCTACAATTTCCTTTTCTTCTCTCAGTCAAGCTCTTTCAAATTCTTGCTTCTCTTCTTCTATCTAGAGTCACGTGACTATTTTTAGTATTTGTTTCTGCTTCTTGTGTCAAAGTCTCACTCTGTAGCCCAGGGGGTCCTCAAATTCATGGCACTGCTTCAGTTTCAGACTCCCCAATGCTAGAATAGCAGGAATAACTCCCCACCTGGCATTTAAAAAGTAACCATTTAAATTTCATATACAAAGGCTTTCTCATCTCATGAGTGTGCTTTTCTGGGTTTTGTTTGCTTGATTTTTTATATAGGCACACATTTATGCAGCTACCTTCCACCTTGAAAGATAGAACAGAGGTGTGGAGAAAGGTCTCAGCAGTTTTCAGTTGTTGCTGTTCCTGCAAAGGACCTGAGTTTAGTTTCTAGTCCCCACACCAGGGTCTCACAACCATTTGTATCTCCAGCTATGGTGGATACAGTGTCCTCTTCTAGCTTCCACTGTCGAGTGCATACATGTAGCTTATACACACAGACACAGACACACACAGCACACACACACACTTGTATGTATATATATGTATGTATATATATATATATATATGTATGTATGTATTAAAAATATATCTTTTTTTTCTAGGTTACAGACAAATTCCAGGAGTTAACACACTCTTCCAGTCAGCTCCCATGCAGAGGATGACCATTCTTCTAAGCCTGCCACTGTAAGGTGATGATGCCAGTTCTTGAAGTTTACATGACGGATCACTCAGTTGCACACCCTCCCAGCATGATAACTATGGTGTTCAACAATACAGCTCTACAGACCAGTAGTTTGTTATCTTTACTAGTGGTTAGCACTAATTTTTTTTTAATAAACAACATTTTGTTTCTCTATTCCTCTACTGTTAGATATTTGGGGTTATTTCTTGCTTTTGACTATTATAATTAGATACTAACCTCTTTGTGCATAATGTTTGGGGAACCCATTTATATTGGGAATGTATCCAAGGGTGAAATCTCAGAACCAAACAGCAGATATGCAGTAAGCTTTCATAGGTATTGTCAACTCATCTTCCAAAGGGTTGTGGTAAATAGCAACAAATGAAAGAGCCTCCTGCTGTAGTACCCTGGCCTTGAGCACCTGGCATTTGTAGTTACCTGGACACTGACCAAGTACACACTGGCTCAATTTGAAGATTGTTAGCACTAAGGCAATAAATAACAAGAACATATCAAATGCACTACCACCCAGAGGAATGACGGCTAGAGATAAGGAATAAAGGGTGAGGGAGAAGATGTGGGAGAAGACGGACAAGGTATGCAGGTATGCGGAGTGAAGGATGGAACCTGAGGAATGAGAAGGGAGAGAGATAAGGACTAAGAGACGTAGGGTGAGGAACCAGAACCTAATGCTTCAAAAAGTGGATCCAGATCAAGGGAGTGAAGACAGAGAGCTGAGCCCATTGTATGTTTCTGGCTTGGGCAATTTGAGAGTCTGGGAGGGGCAGTTGGAGTCCATGTTAGAGTAGCATGCTCGGGAGTCCGTATTTTATTACTGGAAGTTCCATACGAATTACCTTCTTCATAAATTCTATCAGTTTTGTTTTGTTTTGTTTTGTTTTTTGACTCTGAGACAGGTTCTCTCTATGTACATCCCTGGCTGGTCTAGAACTCTCTACATAGACCAGGCTGGCCTTGAAATTGTGACAATCCTGCTGTCTCTGCATCTGAAGGTTGCTGGTCAAGGGCTGGGATGCCAGGCGTGTAGCACCATGCTTGGCTGGAGTCTCACCTTTACAAAGAAACTTGGAGCTGAACATGTTAATATGTCAGAAATTCCTGTCCTTAAGAGGCCTAGGTTAGGGGAATCATGTGGTCCAGGCCACCCCTTGCAAGACTTTAATCTCAAAAAAAAAAAAAATCAAAAATAAGAAAAATTAAATAAAAAGAAAGCAGGAAGCCACCAGCAGGAACTGAGCCCTGCTCAGTGCATGACTGTGAGTCATCTATCATGAAAATGAACAGGTTCCAACTGCTTAGGACAAAAGGACAATTGGTCCCAGAATCCCAGCACTGGGGAAGTGGGGGCAGAAAGGTTATCCTTGGCTACACATCAAGTTTCAGGACTGCCTCAGCTACGTGAAGTTGTGTCTCACATAAACCAATCAGAAACAAAAGAGAAAAGGAAAAGAAAGAACAACCTAGTTGCTCCTTATAAGAGGAAGGTTAGGCATTTAAGGATAATTAGCTGCTGGAAGGTACAAATCGAATCATACAGTTCCCTTGGAGTTTAATAAAGGAAACAGAAAACTTGGCAAAGTGTATTAAAGGCAGAAACCTTCTGAATTCCCAGAAATGGGAAGGCAGATTTTGCAATTTTTTTTTATTTAAATAGTAATATAAGTCTATGTGTTGTAAGGTCCACCAGAAAGGGAGGAACTCCTTTTCTGTCCTAGGGAATTCACGGCCACCCCAATAACTGCAAAGACACCGGACTTGATGCAACAGCAAAAGGTAAATTTCAAATCAACGAGTTGAGGTCGCACTTCCAGCCTGTCCTACGCAGAGGCAAGCAATGAAATACAACCCCCCTTCAGAGAAGAGGAAGAGTGTTTAAGGAAAAACCACAACCCAGGGGAGATGAGGGGGAGAATCATGATTAAGTATGTGTAGAAAGCACCTGTCCAGTGTTCAGCTTCCGTGACAGGTTCAAGAAACAGTCAGGGGGAAATATCTCTTTGTTCTCTTAAGAATCAAACCTTATTTCAGTTCAGTTCCTGGTATCCAGGGTGCATGGGCACGCTGACTCAGAGCTCAAACTCTATTCAATCTATCAGTTTAGTTCCTGGTATCCAGGGTGCACAGGCATGCTAACCTGAACTCCCAGCTCTGAACTCTTATCTATTTTGTCTTGTGGATAGCTAGTTTCCTAGGACCCAGAGCGCAGAACAAGCTGATCTGCACTCTTGACTCCATCTGTGGAAGGTTTAAAAATTTTTAACTCTTTCAGTGTCATTATTTACAGTTCGATGGTTCAAGTCAGTCTGGCAAATGATTACCAGTCAGAGAAAACTGGAGCCAGAGTATCCAAGAAATACAAAAGTCACTCAAAATTGAAAAGACAAACAGCTTAGTGGGCATCATGGTATACACCCGAACTCACAAGACTTCAGAGATGAAGGCAGGGGTGTCAGGAGTTCCAGACCAGCTACAGAATGAGTTTTGAGGTGATCTTGGGCTACAGAAGACTCTATAATAAACAAAACAAACAAACAATAATTTTCTACTGCAGATAAAATGTAGAATTAAAATTTTTCTTGAAATCTCCAAGGGAAGGGGGTTTTGCAAGTAAGGCAGGGGCAGTGGAAAGAAGAAGCAGAGAATAAAACAAATTCTTTACAGTTATGAGAGCCAAGGCAAACCCAGAGGTCGTCAAAGACTTAAGTAGCAGAGATGCCAACACCAAGCCTAGTAGCAGGAATGATCATCTGGACCCATGGTTTGTTCTGTGTCCAGAGAACACAGAAGAACAAATGAAGGCAGGGGCGGGAAACCATAGGAGGGTATTTCTTCATTTGATGAAAACCTCAAGTTCCTAGTCAATGGACCTAACAATTGTTTTGAAAGAACACTGCACAAACTTATATTATACTCTGATGACTGACACCACTCTCCTTTACTCCCCCCCAAAAAAAGTGCCACATAATCCTACAAACTAGGCGTGATAGTTCATGTCTATAGTCCCAGCACTCAGCAAACTGAGATAGGAGTTTGAGTTTGAGGCCAACCTGGTCTGGTCTACATACTGAATTTAAGTCCAGCCCAGAATACATAGTGAGTTCTAGGGTAGTCAGAAGTACATAGAAATACTTTGCCTTTTTTAAAAAAAAAAAAAAAAAAGCAAAAGCAAAACCAAAACCAGGAAGATGAAGGAGTGAAGAGGAGAGGGGAGAAAAAGGAAGGAAGAGGGGGAAGAGGAGGACAAGGGGAAGGACAAGGAGAAGCCCCCCCAAGTTTTGAGAAGACTCTCTGTCCACTCCACTTACCTCCCACAAACTAACACAAAGAAAGTGCCCTGAGCCATCTGGTTCCTCTAGTTTGCAAGCCTGGAGGGCTGCTAAGGGGACTCCCAGGGAGAATCCCCTCCTGCCACGTGCCCAACTCCCTCCCCCATCACATGTCTACCCCACCTTACTGTGATACGTGTTATAAGACGAAAATAAGCTAAAGGCGTTTTAGTCCAGAACACATAGGGTTTCAGCAGCACTGGGAAGATGAAAACCACAGCTTCCTACTTCTCTCAGCTCTGGCAGGTTACAGATGCTCTTCAAGGTGCCCTTCCAGCTGTCTCCATGGAGACTCTTACAAGTTCCTCTCCCCAGAGCTCTCCTTCTCTCTAAACTTTTAACATGTCCAGAAACCTCCCTCTTTAGCTCCCGAGACTCTCCTTCCTCTCCCTTTCCTTCTTGCTCCATCTGCCAAGTCTCTTCAGTACCTTTCACCCATCTCCCCTCATCCTGACTTTATGCCCCTCATTAGGGCAATCTACCTCACAGACTTGAACTTCTGACTCAAGAGACCAGTGATGCCCTCCCACTGAGACCCCCAGAGCCTGCTGCCTTTCTGAGCCTCTTGTACACACCCCTTGTGTGTACTTGTGCAGCTCTTCCTGTGACCTGCTCCTCCCCAGAGGCTCCAGATGTCTTTTCCCCTTAGTGTCTCCATAGCTCTCTTTGTTTTCCTTCCATTTGTTTGGTGTGCCTATGGATATTACCAGCTTGCAAATGTCCCTCCCTTGGTGCTCTTACCTGATAATGAGTCTGTTTGACATACTTGTTTCCTTTGTTTACAGAGATTGAAATCTCCACAAGTAAAGGGAGATGGTGTTATGTGTAGAAACTGCTGGGAAGATCCTGAGATATTTCTGAAACCTCCAAAATTAGAACTTCAGCCTATTTATGCTGGTGCAGGGTAGAGGATCCTGCTCTTACATTAGTCTAAAGAGAGAGCATCCATTGACAAAAGAATGGCCAACTACTGGCACTCCCAAAGTCAAACACAAAAGTTTGCAGGCCATTGTGCTGCATGTATCTTCCATCTGTCTGGGGCAGCAAAGTGTACTGAGAATTTTGGTTTCCTTAAAAACTCAGTTATGTTATGTGAATATGTTTTGTTTTAATCCCAGGTGTGAAATATGGGACTCGATTCAGATTGTCCAAAGCAGCTGACTATGATTTGTCTCATGCTCTGGCAGGGGCATTCCCCTCTCCCCTCTCCCCTCTCCTCCCCTCTCCCTTCTCCCTTTTCTCTACACATACAATATATAATACAAATACTTTATATATTATATACTATAATATATAAATGTTATGTGTGTGTGTGTGTGTGTGTGTGTGTGTGTGTGTGTGTGTTTTATTAGAATGTTTTACAGGCTGCAGTTTAGCTAATCCAACAATAAGTGGCTATGGACAGAAAGTTGGAGGAGTCAGAAAGTTGGAGGAGTCAGTAGTTTCTCACCATGAAGATGGATGTCTCAGCTGGTCTTCATATGCCAGAAACGCAGCAAAGAAGTCAGCTCTAATGCTACTGAAGGGGTGGACTTGCCAGAGGTGAGAACAAGCAGGCAAAGAGCAAAAGCTTCCTTCTTCCATGTGCCTTCAGCAGAAGGTGTGACCCAGATTAAAGGTACACTTTCCTGTTTCAAAATCTGTGCTAAAGGAACGTCTTCCCTTTCTCAAAGATGCAGATTAAAAGGGATTTCTTCCACTTTAAATTAAGCAAAATCTCCTCACAGGTGTGCCACTCCATTTTGGGGTGGTTTTAATTAATTCCACAATAGTCCAGTTGACAAACAAGAATAGCCATCATACTGTCCTACAAAAATTATTACAAATATATCTAGTGTTACTGAAGTTGCTTATACTGACTCAAAATGTTAGCAAAGCCTGTCTGCAGTTGTGCTTAGAGCAATTCAAAGCAGGGAACCAAGACCCCACGCTGATACATAAACAGGGTCCCACACATATGAACATATAAAAGTGGACTTTACCGACATTCAGCCTAGCAGTGGGACTAATACTTGCTAGTTATGGTATGCCCTTTTCAACCTGCATAGAAATTTTTCCTCCTGGCACAGACAATTAGCTTGGGACTTCCACACACAGCACCACCCACAGTCATACAGTTAGGTTGAGAGAAGAAATGGGACTATTAAAAAATGGCACTGGCCAAACATTGCTAAGAAACAGAGGTCCCTTAGCTGGGAATCTGCTGCTTGTATTTGTGTTGTGTGTGCTATAAAGGCAGTTACTCTCTTTTTGAGATTATATTTGGCCATCCACCTCCACAAGAACTCCCAAAGGACTCAAGAGACTTCAGAGAGTATGGACACACCTGCTTCCAGCAGTTCTTGAAAGACTTGGTTGACACCACACACATACACACACACACACACACACACACACACACACACACACACACACACACAAATCCAATCCTCACCATTCCTTAAAGTTCAATCCATGGATACACCACACCCATGCCAAGGCTACTGTGGACTACAAGAGCCAACCAAGACCAACCTCTGAAACTGACCATCTCAAAAAGACCTGGGGATAGGGATGATGGCTCAGCTTCTCTGTCTTTTGATGTTCTTCCTGAACTTGAGGCACATCTGAACCAGCCCTACTCAGCATCTCTCATCTTGTCGATTAGTCTGGAAAAAACCTTGTCCCAGGGCAACTCCCATTCCTGAAAACCCATCAGTATATCAAACTGCTGCCCAAGAGATGGTCTGCCTTATCTCCTTCAGGTGGTGGTACTTGGGACCGGGCCAGTCACAGATCACTCGGACCACATCACACTGCTTATGCTGGAAAAACAGACTGTGATTATTTTTGGTGATGGTCCGTGGTAATGATATCCTATAGATAAGTGACCAGAGGACAAAAAAAAGATTGTCAGGGAGCTTATTGATCTTAGAGGTCACATGTGGACTTTGCCACAAAAGGAACCTGAAAGGGAGTGCCAACAGAGAGACAAGGAGTTGAAGCTGTAACGGGCCGTGGGGTAGGAATAACATGGGAACTGACCATAGGGAAGCCTTTCACGTGGAAAAATAGTGTCTCAAACTGCTGGCTTCAGTAAGTGCCATCTATGAGCTCCTTAACCTAGGTCAGGACTGTGGATCTGTTTACATGCAAACCAGGTTTCTTATGCTGAAGTGGGAATGAAGAGCCAAAGCCCGACTTAAAATGCTTTAACTGGGCCACCTAATCAGTTCCTAGAAAAAGCCCAATGGTCGGAAATAAAAAGGGCTGTACCAGACTAGTTAAAAGAATAGTAGTTCCTAATGGGACATACTTTGCCTGCCCTGAGGATATCTACACTTACTACCCAGGAGACAGTTGTGAAATCATATTTTTTGGTCCCAACTTAGCTGTGCTCCCAGGAAAAGAGGCCTATCAATCCTTGCATCCCTTAGATTCCAGAAATAAAAAGACTCTTGTACTTTCACTAGTCCTGCTAGAAATGACCCTGACTGGGTCCATGACAACCAGTGCTACTGCAATAGACACCCAACAAACTCAACATAGCCAGCTCTCTACTCAGATCAAGCAAGCAAGCAAACAAGCAAACAATTGTTGAGGAAAATATAGTCATCTTAGAACTGGATAAATTCCTGGTCAGCAATAGTCCTCCAAAATCAGGAAAGATCAGACTTGACTACTGTTGAAAAGGGAGGCACATGCATGTTTTTAGAAGAGGAATGCTGGTTTTGTTCTAATCAATCGGGAATAACACAGGGAATGTCAAAAGTCATTTAAAAGCAGTAAGTCCAGAGGTACAAACGGGAGCTATGGGGGCAGTATGCCAAGAGTAACATTCTATCGCTTCAAGGTAGATTCTCAAGGTGTTATGAAGGTGAAGAGGAAGAAACCGACCCAGAGTAAGGTAGAGCACTGCTCATCTTGCTCACTTCCAAACATAACTTGCCTTGCTATCTGAAACAGACTGATCTAGAAAAACAGCTGAAACAATGGGCCGTTCCCCTTACGAGCTGCTGACTGTCATATTCGCCCACTCTGCCTTGTAGTTTTAGAGTCTAAAATGAAAATGCAAACTGGACCTGGGACCAAGGCCTTTCAGGAGTTATCCTGACTTTAGTCTACCAGTGACAACTCTCTTCCACTCTTATTGGTGCCAGAGTACTTACTCCAGAAAGACTCCCACAACAGCTCTACCCCCATAGATGTGAACAATGTGCCCAACATATATCAAAGAAGGACTTGGCTAGATTAGCATCAATGTAATCAGAAAACATCAACTTTGAATCACACTCTAAGATTTTGATTTGTAGCTAGAAAAAAAAAGTAAACATTTAACTGAATAATATCATCTGTCAAGCAAGCCAACATACCAATTCTTCATCCTCTTTCTTAATGAAACTCCTAAGTCCTCTTGCTGTGAGGCAAAGGATCTTATACTTAAATAGGGTTCAGACAATACTGCCGATCACCACTTCCTCCCTTGTGATACCATCCTGTTATTCAAAAGCAGCAGAGCAGCTCCTGGGAGAATTCTCAGGCTGGTTGTGGTCAACATCAAATGGGAAACTTTTCTACACTTCCTGAGCAAGTGTCAACACACCCTGTGGCTTGAATGAGGCTTGGCAGTTGGAAAACTCTTAATCTAAGACTTGTGTTTTCGGTGCAATTGTGGCCTCAAGAAACAGATGTTTGGACTTCCTCTTCCAGTAAGGGCGAAAACTGATTGTGTTAGTGACTGGCTGCTGTGTTCTCAGGTGACCCGTGAAGATGGTTCGCTACTCTCTTGATCCGGAAAATCCCACAAAATCTTGTAAATCACAAGGCTCAAACCTTCGTGTTCACTTTAAGAACACGCGGGAAACTGCCCAGGCCATCAAGGGCATGCACATCCGAAAAGCTACCAAGTACCTGAAAGATGTCACTTTAAAAAAAACAATGTGTGCAGTTCCGTCGGTATAATGGTGGAGTTGGTAGGTGCGCCCAAGCGAAACAGTGGGGCTGGACACAGGGACGATGGCCGAGGAAGAGTGCAGAGTTTTTGTTGCACATGCTTAAAAACGCAGAGTAATGCTGAGCTTAGGGTTTAGACGTAGATTCTCTAAGTCATTGAACACATCCAGGTGAACAAGGCACCTAAGATGCGCCGATGAACCTACAGAGCTCACTGCCGTATTAACCCACACATGAGCTCCCCCTGCCGCATTGAGACGATCCTCACTGAGAAGGAGCAGATTGTTCCAAAGCCAGAAGAGGAGGTTGCACAGAAAAAAAAGATATCCCAGAAGAAACTGAAGAAACAAAAGCTCATGGCACGGGAATAAATTCAGATAAAAGTAAAATAAAATAAATACAGATAAAAGTAAAAAAAAAAAAAAAAGGAAAGAAAAAGAAAAAAAAAAGAAACATGTTTGAGTGAGTTTGCTTATTTCCTCTTCTGTGGAGCTATCTGTGCTCTGGTCTGGTCTGGTAGAGTCTGGCATTCAAACAGGGAAAGCACAGGTTGGGTCTGGGAACATCATACTGGCTCTTCACAGCACTGATAGGATGGAGGCAGCATGTATTTTTCCTTAGGACGCCTAGACAATTTGCAAGCTACCCAGAACTTTATTCTGTGCCTACGTGGATTCCATCGTAAACAAAACTTTTACAGACAACTGTTAAGTTCAAATGGTTAGGGTTAGGATAAGAAACAGTACAGAAACATGTCCTATCCTGTACGTAGGTCCTACCCACATTAACATCTCCCAAAATTACAATGCAGCACAAAAATCAGCACATGAACTGGATGAGAGCATTTCTCCACAGCTTCCTCCATATTGCCCTTTGAGAAGCACACCCGCCTTCCCCACCCGCATCATGAATTCTTGGTGCATTCATCCTGGGAGGGTTAAGTGTAAGTAGTGACCACGGGACAACCCTGGTTGTCATTCCTCAGATGTCATCTTTTTTATTATGAGACATGGCTTCTCACTGTCCTGGAACTTGTGAAATACACTAGGCTCGATGCCCAGCAAACCCCAGAGACCTGCTTGTCTTTACTTCATCAGAGCTGGAACTTTGAACAAGGACAGCTACTCTCATGTGGCTTATGGGCATTGAATTCAGGAGCTGGAGATAGAAAGCAAGCATTTTACCAAACGAACCATCTCCCAAGCCTACAGTGACTCTATTGTTTAATTTAAATGAGACAAATATTGTGTTAAATATGAATACAATTTCCTTCTTCCTCCTTCTCTCCCCTCCCCTAGTGTGTTAGGGATAGAACATTGAGCCTTATGTATGCTAAGCAAATGGAATGATTATAACTTCTAAGTTTAGAAATCAAATGGCAAATTATAGGGAGAAACACAGAACTAAACACAGTGGAGACTGTAATGTTGATAAATATTTGCTGAGTAAAAGTCAACAGGAGATAGTAAAGAGACATGGAGCCTGCCTCTGCACTTCCCTGTCACTCTGGGACAGAGAAATTAAAACTCCTCCCCTCCTCCCTTCATAGGTGCCTCTGGCCTTGGAGAGGACCCAGCCTAGCACAGGAATATTGCAATTCCCTTTTTCCCTGTTCATGGTATTGCTCCATTTCCCCTGACAACCACCCCGGGGGTGCAGATGCTAGCCTTGGGAACAGACAGAAAGCACCATACCCAAGCCCCCCACACCCAACACTCCCTTTGATTGATAGCCAGCACTTCCCCGGTGCAGATGGCTCCCACCCTTAAAGGGATCAAAAACCAATATCCTTGAAATGATAGAAAGTCTACTCTTGGACTACTGGAGAGGGGCAATTAAGTGTTCCCAGACAGCTGTGATCAGGTTGTAGAAACACATTAGCTTCTGATAGCGCAGCAATAAGTTACTTTTCTCAGGTCAGGAAGATCCCTCTCCAGCTGCACGGTTCCGCCCGGCTATGTGAACTAATGTTATCAGGTTTGAAGGTTGGCATTCCCTAATCACCTCCCAAGTTCACGTAACTCCAAAGTTTGAGGATCCCATCTTAATGCATATGCACATATATATATATACCCCAAGCCCCTGGACACATGGCATTCCTAACTTGTGCAGTAGAGAAGCTTGCAATTCAAGTTTTTTTGTTTTTACATTGGACTTGCAATTCCTGGCATTCTTCGGGGGTTCCTGAGAACTGGACATAATAATAGCAACAACCTGTTCAGCTTGGTTTTGGGTTCAGACTTTGTACTTGTAGGTCAGAACTAGCAAGCAGCAAACACTTTTCAAGCAATTCACCCTTCCAGTGACTTTGCTAAGTACTGAGGAAGAGAAGACAAGTCTGCTACCCTCCTGTGTACGAAGTTTAGAGTCAGAAAATTAGAAGGGCCCAGGCTGTTGCCGAAGATGGCAGAGGGGCAGATTCTAGTATTGGATGGTCGAGGCCATTTTCTGGGCTTCCTGGCAGCCATTGTGGCCAAGCAGGTACTGTTTGGCTGGAAAGTGGTGGTTGTATGCTGTGAGGGCATCAACATTTCTGGAAATTTCTACAGAAGAGTCATTTTTAGGTGGAGAAATGAATGGTTTGAGGTGAGACAGGTGGACCCAATGAGAATGTCCCTCAAGTTTAGCAGCTGTAGGGGGTCACAAGAATTACCTTAAAAGGGCCCTGCCATTTGGGAGAGAGGGATGAGGGCCAATGGTCTGGAGAGGATAGAAGGACTTGGTCTCCAATATTGACAGGCAGTGGGCAGAAGACAGTGTGTCACAGTAGATGGTAGTCAGCAAAGTTCCATAGGAGAGAACGGAGGTGACAAAGTAATGGGGTGAGTAGATGGTCTGGGAGGGGAGAGCATTTAGGTGAAAGACCAGGAGTTAGAACCGGACGTCCATACATGAGTTCAAAGGGTGAGATGAGGAGAGGCCACTTGGGGAGAGCCTGAAAAGAGCCAGAGGTAGGAATTTTACCCAATTAAGAAGAAGTTCCTGTGATAGCTTGACAAGAGTGGCTTTTGAAGAGCGATTGCTACTTTCTACCTTACCTGAAGATTGAGGGTGGAAGGGAATATGAAAATGTCAAGGGATGTCTAGGCCTTCGATAGAATTTGAAAGATCTGGGAAGTAAATTCAGGACCACTGTCTGATTGGAGGGAGGCTGGGACACCAAATCGGGGGATGATCTCTCAAAGGAGGAGATCAGAGACTCTGAGCCCTTGTGTTAGTTGTGGAAACGCCTTTACCCACTCTGAGAAGGTGTCCACCAAGACCAGGAGGTACTTGGCACATTTGACAGTGGGCATATGGGTAAAGTCAAATTGCCAATCAGTTCCAGGGAGGCAACCTCTAGCCTGATGGGTAGGAAAAGGGTGCTACAATACCCTGAGTTGGAGTCAGACATCTGACAGATTTTGCAAGAAGCAGGGATTGATTTAAAAAAAAAAAAAAAAAACTTAGGTCCTCAGGAGTAGGCTGTAGGTGGGTCTTAACAAAATAAGATAATGCTTGGCTGTTAGGATGAAAGAGTTGGTGAAGATAGGACAGAGTTTGATGAGTATCAGGGGGTGACGATGAAGATGTGGGTTGCAGTGTAAGAATGTCCTGAGGAGGGTGAGATGAGTCTAGGCCCCTAAGGGCCACGGCTCTGCTGCCTCATTGGCTAGGTTGTTTCTCTTGGAGACAATAGAGTCATGCATCCCATGGGATCTGAAGTGGACAATCCTAGTAGCTGTGGGAAGATGGGAGGCCTTTAGCTGGCCATAATTTGGTTTGCATTAGTTACTGATCCCCCTTTTGTGATAAGTAACCTGTGCTTCTTCCAGATAGTGGCATGGGACAGGAGGATATGGAAAGCATATTTGGAGTTTGTGTAGATGTTGAGGGATTGTCCCTGTGCCAGTTGAAAGGCACTGGTGAGGGCTATTAGTTCAGCCTGTTGATTAGTGGTGTGAGCAGAAAGGGCCTGTGTCTCCACTACCTCAGTGTCTAACACTATGGCATAGCCAGTTTTTCTGGCCCCTTCATATAGAAAAAAGCTTCCGTCTGTATACCAGGTATAGGTGGCTTGAGGCAATGTGCCCTCCTGTATGTGTGAAGGATGAGGTAATAGTTCCTCTGAAGTTTCAGTGCAGGAGTGAGATAGGGAGTAGTTAGCATTAGGTCAAGGAAGAAGACTGGAAATATTAAGAAGCAGACATGATTGGAAGGTGAGAGTGGAGTCTTCTATTAGAGCTACCTGAAGAGAAAGAACCCTGGAGAGAGGTAGAATCTGTAAGCCTTCATACGTTACGAGCTGTGACAGGTTATGAGAAGAGAGGACAGTTATAGGCGACCCTAAGGTTAGTTGTTTTTTGACTCTCGAATAAGTAGTTCAGTGGCTGTTAATGTATGAATACAAGGTACCCATCCCTGAATGGTTAGATCTAGTGTTTTTTTTTTTTTACAAGTATGCTATAGGTGCAAAAGAGGGTCCTAGTTGGTAACCTAAGACTCCAAGGACAAATCCCTCTTTTCCAGTTACATAGAGGGAAAAAGGATGAGTCAGGTCAGGGAGATGTAAGGCTGGCCAAGTCCCAATTTTTTTTGGTGCACTGTGCAAGTCATGGTGCCCCACAAGAAAAAGAGAGGCCAGGCTGCTCTGAAATGCCTCAAGGTGTTGGATGGGATCCCTCCATCCTATGACAAGACAAAGCAGATAGTGGTGTCTGCAGCCCTCAAGGTTGTGAGGCTGAAACCTACCAGAAAGTTTGCTTACCTGGGGCTTCTGGCTTGTGAGATTGAGTGGAAGTACCAGGCAGTGACAGCCACTCTGGAGAAGAAACGGAAGGAAAAGATCCACTATCGGAAGAAGAATCAGCTCTTGAGGCTACAGAAACAGGCAGAAAAGGATGTGGAGAAGAAAATCAGCAAGTTCACAGATGTCCTCAAGACCAATGGACTCCTGGTGTGAACCCAATAAAGACTGTGCCAGAGGAGGAGGAGGAAGAGGAGGGGGAGGCGGAGGAGGAGGAGGAGGGGGAGGAGGAGGAGGAGGAGGAGGAGAGGCTGGAGAGATGGCTGAGCAGTTAAGAGCACTGACTGCTTTTCCAGAGGTCCTGAGTTCAATTCCCAGCAGGCATATGGTGGCTCACAACCATCTGTAATGGGATCCAATGTCCTCTTCTGGTGTGTCTGAAGACAGCTACAGTGTACTCATAAATTAAATAAAATAAATAAATCTTAAAAAAGAATGAAGAAAGAAAAAGAAAGTTAGAAGGTTATAATAAATATGAAGGAATTTATTTTTCTTAGCCTTCTACTTTCAAAATGCCTAGAAAAGAAAAAAGATGTATGATTCATAGCTGTAAGTGTGAGAGTCCAGGTTAGATGGGCATGTCATTTCCCATGATTTTACAGGTCACAATTTTATATCCATGCTCATCCAGTGGTAAATACTTGACCAGATATCTTCCTGTTAAGAAATAAAAGGAAAGGCTTCACAGAGATGAGAGAGCCTTGTGGGCTCTTTTCCCAGTGTGGCTGGGCTGCTGTCTGTGTCCCTTCCCACAGGCTTCTTAGACCATGAAAGCCACGGTTCCCACTTTGTGCCTTCCCATGAGTCTGGGTGGGAGTTTGTAAAGACAATAGAACAGGACAGAGGTAGTAGTGGCCTCACTGGGGGAGGTTGTATAGCCTGTGGGCTGTGGGACCCAGCTGGAAGATGTGGGTGATTGGGGGAAGGGTGTGTCCTGTTTTCGGTCCTATCACCGATTCTTATCAGTGCCTTGTGAAGCAAGGGCCGAGAGAGATCCACTCCCTCTGACAATGGTCTGCCTCTGCAAGGTATCCACCTGGCTCATTCTCTTTGGAATTTTTCTCAGAGGCAAGACACCAGGTTATATAAGTAAGCCTGGGTCTCACAAATTATCCACACACAGGTCTCTGGCAAGGACCCCAATTAAGAACCCAGTCTTCTCTACCTGTGGACACATGAGAGTGTAGACTGCTTAATAATAATAGATTTATTGAGAGAGAGTGTGTGTGTGCGTACACACACACACACACACACACACACACACTCATTCCAGTAATACTTTGATTTCTACTAGTATAAAGTAAAGCTTTTTCAGATATTGTGTTGTTAGAGGTCACACATGCCGGTAACATCATGTAAAACAGTTGCAACACAGGTTTCCAGCAGAGCACACAGAGTCTGCTCACCCTCATTACTGTACAGCCCTGGCTAGGCACAGTCCATACCAGATTTGCTCGTCCCTCTAAGGCTCAATCAAGTGTTTGAACACTTTATCCCAAGACGGTGGTGCTGTTTCGAGGAAGTGAATCTCTGGGGTTGGACCTCAAGGTGTATTAGCTGGCCCTGCTTCCAGTTCTGTCTTTGCTTCCTTGATCTGTCCTATATGAGCAAGCAGCCTGAGGCTCCTGTCACCATATCTTCCTCTCTGTGATGAACTGTGTTGTGTTTTATAAAAAGATAAGAAGGAAGGAATATGTTTGGTGGAGGCGAGGTATGGTGTGAGGGAAGGGAGTGTCTTTGTGGGGGCCCATGCTGAAGCTTTCCTTCTCTTTGAAGTACCAGCCACAAGATGGTATTGTGTAGAACAGAGTTTATTCAGGGCATGGGGGGTGGGGGGAGTTGAGAGAAAGACAGAGAGAGAGACAGAGAGAGAGACAGACAGAGAGAGAGAGACAGAGACAGAGAGAAGGAAGAAGAAGGAGGAGGGGGAGTAGAGTGAGCCATGAGCACGTGGAGTGAGGGGGGAAAATGGAGAAGGGAGGGGGAAGAGGATAATGGAACAGGGGCAAGAGAGAGCAGAGGGGGCAAGCAGCCTCTTTTATAGTGAGTTGGGCACACCTGGCTATTGCTAGATAACTGTGGGGCAGAGCCTTGATGAAATGCCAACAAACTGTACCCTCAAACCATATGGCAAAGTAAACCTGTCTTTAGGTTGTATCTTTTCAGGTTACCACAGTGTGTAGGTAACCAGTTCAGTCTGTGTATACCTCAGAGTTTGTGTACCATATACCTCCGAGGAAGGCAGCAGCTTCTAGCTGTAGGCGTGCCTCATACATGCCGCTGCAGCACAGGTGAGCAGTGATTATGTAACAAGACCAAGGTCTATGTGGCCCTCTAAGCAACAAGGGCCTTCAGAGGCTAGGAACAAGGGAGAAATGTGTACCAATTGCCTACGTTTGCAAGGAGGTTGGGGGTATGCATACAGAGAGCCAGAAGAACAGTCTCCAAGAGCCTCTGAGTAACTGGAATGTCAACACTACCACAGGCAGGCCCAGTCTTCTCAGCCAGGTTGTCCAGAGACAGCTCTTTTTAGACATAAAGGAACAAACTGAAAAAATTATCCTAATCTACTCAGCTGATCTCCCCCGAGTACAGGCAGTTAACATTAGCTGAGTCATTTTTCATATCTACAGAGTAGTGGTTAAGAGCACTTGCTGCTCTTACAAGGGATCTGGGTTAATTTCCCAGCACCTAGATGGTGGTTCCTAACTTCCCTCCTGTTCCAGGGGTTCTGATGGCCACCTCTGGCCTGTGTAGGCACTGTACCCAAATGGTACACATCCACACATTCTCACACATAAAGTACAAATAGGTAAATAAATCTTTAAAATATAAATGCAAGTATCCTTCAACTCAGAAATTATACTTTTTATTTGAGGATATATTCTCCACTTTATTTTGTTGTTGTCGTTGTTGCTGCTGGTGGGGTGTTTTGGTTTTGTTTGGTTTTGTTGTTGAGATAATGACTCCTGGTATAGCCTAGGGTGGCTCTAAACTCACAGCAGTCCTTCCGCCTCAACTTTTTGAGGACAAGAATGATAGGTCTAAACCATCACATTTAGCATCTACGTATTTTGTAAAAAAAAAAAAAAATCTCAGCCTTTATTCAGGAAACTATCGACGGAAGCAAAATATTGATTATTAAACTAACAATCACAATACCTATTTCAGAGACATGCTGGAGTGCAAACAAATACATAAAACAGAACACAGGACATTGCTACAGAAACCACAGAAACTATTCTTCCATTGATCTTCATTCAAAAGGAATATTTCTCGGTCACAATAGCTCATTCTTGTAATCCCAGCACATGGGAGGTTGAAGCAAGAGTATTGCCATGAGTTTAAGGTCAGCCTAGCCTGAACAATGAGATTGTACTAAGAAAGAGAGGGAAGAGGCAGGAAGGGAAGAAGGAAGAAAAGTTGGGAGGGAGGGATTGTGAGAGACAGGTGGCAGGGAGAAAGCTCTTTATGGAGTTCAAGTTCGCTGCAAGAAATTTCAGAGAGCTGCTGTCAGTGTGTCAAAAGGGACAAAGGTGGACAGGAACAATTGAGAAGCACGGGGAGATAACTGGAAGCTAAGCACTGAGGGCAGGTGCCACACCTGAGTGCAAGCCGTGATAAAGAGAAATCATGAAGTTGTATCATGGGCATGAAAGGCTTCTTTGATCAGAACCATCTTGGAATCAGGACGTGTCCATATAAGCTGCTACCTGTGTGGACACTAGTCTTTTCTTGTCACAGCTTTCAACACTGAGTGGAGAGAGAAACACCCACAAACTCAGAAGCCAGGCTTCTAGACCTGAGGACACGAATGTTTGTGCACTGCCCACTTTCATGGATTTGGAAGGCAGAAATGCCAGTCTGACATGTGGGCAGTGTTTCCTTCCTGAGGTTTTAAGAGACATCCAACCCACACCTCTCTCCTTGCTTCATGGGGCATAGGCAGCCCCTGACCTTCCTAGGCTTATAGAAACCCTACCTCATAATACAAATTCATTTATGTCTCTCTCTCTCTCTCTCTCTCTCTCTCTCTCTCTCTCTCTCTCTCTCTCCTCTCTCTGTGTGTGTGTATAGAGAGAGGGGAAAGGAGAGGGAGAGAGAGAGAGAGAGAGAGAGAGAGAGAGAGAGAGAGAGAAGTTTAACTTATAAGTCAGGTACCTTGAAGCGTTAAGAAGAAGAATATGGTTGAGGAGATGGGTGACTCGGTCAAGTGTCTACCAAGCAAGGAAAATAATCTGAGTTTGATTCCTAGAACTCACATTTAAAAAGCCAGACCTTCAATGGTGCATACTTGTAATCCTGGAATTGAAGATGTGGAGACAGGGGAGGTCTCTTGGGCAGCCACAGTGAGAAACAGCTTGAAGCAGTAGATTTAGTAATGTCACATTAAGCTCCACCAAAATAAAGTCACCTGTTTATCTTATACAGGGTTCATCCTTGGGAAGATTCTAGATTGAACGTCAGGACACAGTGTGTTGACAACCGCACTGCCTCACGCTTTGGTGCTAAGTGCTCTGGTCAAGAGAGAGAGGGTGGGGAAAGAAGGGGAAGAGAGGAATGGAGACAAACCAGAGTGTGTGATCAAGTCTAGCTTCTCATTTATTGTCTCCTCTTATTGTCTCCTTTTTATTGTCTCCTTATTATTGTCTTGTCTTATTGTCTCCTTTTATTGTCTCCTTCTATTACAAGGAAATCCCGGGTATTTATAAGCACAAGCAGGGGAACACAGCTAAAGACCACCTGCACCATGCAGCTGGGGGCACTAAACAGCAAAACAATATATGTGGGATAAACAAGATGTTTATCAGAGTGTGCTTCAGCTGTTGTAGGCTGTTGAAAAACAAGTCTCTTGTCAGGGTATATGGCTCGAGATGGCTGCAAAGTTGATAGCCGCTTTCGGCTGAAAGTCGGGTCCCAACACTGTGTCAGAATATTCTACAGGGGTAAAGCATCTTGTGTGTTTGTGGGGAAAGAAGACAGGCAGGAGTACTTTGAGAGTGAAGGAAGTTTCTAGAGTGTGGGCCTTCCTACATCAGTAACCTAATCACAGGCACAACCAGAGGCTAACCTAGTCTAAATAATTCCTCATATCAGCTGGTATTGTAGACCCTGTCAGGTTGACAGAATTAGCCATCACACTCACTGTAGGAGCCTCTCCTCTTTAAGCCCCAGTCTCCATATCTGTAAGAGGGAAATAGTGCCCCCTACACAGGTTGTTGAGGTCGAAGTTATGATGCAGAGCACCCACTACCGTGTTTGTCTGGCACTGCGTATGGATAATCAGTGGTAGACTCACAATTCTTACTACATACTTGCTTTCGTTTCCTTCAGAATCTTTCCTGCTATTTTTAATTTTTGATTCAAATATTACATCATTTCCCCCATCCCTTCCCTTTCTTCCAATTGACCCCTCCCATACCTCTCTCCTACTCCCTCTCAAATTCATGGTCTCTTTTTCTTTACTTTTTATTGCTACATACATATAAGTGCACAAATATATAAAGACAACCTGCTGGGTCTATTTAGTGTTGCTTGTGTGAACATGACTTCAGGGCTGACATCTTGTTTTCGTATCACCAGTTAGGTGACTCATCTCTAGAGAATATTAATTCTTCCTCTCTCGGTCTTGTTAATTGCTTGTAGTTGTATAGGGCAGAGACCCTGGGAGGTTTTCATCTTTGATGTTAGTATGTCTATTAGTGTTGCCATCATTTGGGTCTTGTTTAGGCAGCCATGTTGTTGAGGTGTCACAGCTGTAGCTTCTAAGTGACAGAAAGTCACAACATACATCTCTAGCTTTTACAACCTTTGCACCCTCTCTTCTAAGATGTCCCCTAAGCTTTGTGTGGAGGAGTTCTGTTATCAGTATACATACTTCTGTCTCTCTGAATGATAATAGCTCTGACCTGCTCTATTAAAACAGAATAATAAACTTTGTAGGAAGCTTCCTACCTACAGTATTTATAATAATGCTATGCTCCTAGTTGACATGTAATCAATATGTAGAAAGAACAATTGTCACGGCCACAATTACCCTCCTGTCACCCAGGCTGGATACACATTAGTTGCATCCTAAATACTTCCTATGTTACTAAAAGGAGCCTATACCATTGCATGGCCTCTCACATTGGCTAAATTGAGGGAGGAATGACTTTCTGGCCAGAAGAACTTATATTAAGCCATGGATTTAAAAAAGCAATGAGAGTTCTGTGATGGTTAGTCTTCACGGTCCACTTGAATGGATCTAGAATCATCTAAGAGATTGAGTCACCGTTCTGTTTGTCTGTGAAACTTTGAGATAGGATTTACTGAAGAGTAAAAACTCACCCTTAACAAGTGGCAGCATCTGCACAAGCTTTGTGCTTGGTAGTGTATTAGTCAGGATTCTCTATGGGAGCAGGACTTATAGAATGAAAGTATATATTATATAAATATAAATACATAAATTGTGATGGTTTATATGCTTGGCCCAGGGAGTGGCAGTATTAGGAGATGTGGCCTTGCTGGAGTAGGTGTGTCATGTGTCACTATGAGCGTGGATTTAAGACCCTCATCATAGCTGTTTGGAAGTCAGTCTTCTCCTAGGAGACTTCAGATAAAGATGTAGAACTCTCAGCTCCTCCTGCACCATGCCTGCCTGGATACTGCCATGGACCCACCTTGATGATAATGGATTGAACCTCTGAACCTGTAAGCCAGCCCCAATTAAATGTTGTCCAGTTTAAATACTTGTCTTGGTCATATTGTCTGTTCACAGAAGTAAAACCCTAACTAAAACATAAATATATATGTATTTACTTATAGGGATATATATATATATGAATTTATTAGAAAGATTTACAGGCTGTGGTCCAGCTAGTTCAATGATGACTGTCTACCATTACAAGGTCCAAGAATCTAGTAGTTGCTCAGTCCACAGGCTGGATGTCTCAGCTGGTCTTCATTATATGCTAGAGTCCCAAAGAAGTAGTATCTAGTACCAGTAAGAAATGGACTTGCTAGGGAGATCAAGAGCAAGCAAGCAAGAAGAGTAAACTTCCATCTTCCATGTTCTTTATATAGACTGCCAACAGAAGCATGACCCTGATTAGAGATGGGTCTGCCCATCTCAAAAGATCTTGATTAAGGGTATGTCTTCCCAACAGTGTGTGGTAGTGCACTCCTGTAATCCTAGAACTCAAAAGGCAGGTGGATCTCTGAGTCTGAGACTGGCCTGGTCTACAAAGCAAGTTCCAGTACAGCCAGGGATATCTACATAGAGAAACCCTGTCTCAAAAACAAATAAATAAACAAAAACAAACAAACAAAAAGAAATGGATCATCCCACTTCAAAAGATCGAACTAAGCAAAACATTCCTCACAAGTATGTCTGCATTTGGGGGGGGGGGTTAGTTAATTCCACATGTCGTCAAGTTGACAGCCAAGAATAGTCATCCCAGATGGAAAAGGAGAAGAAAAGGAAAAGTGAGCAATAAATGAGTGGGAAAAAAAGAAATAAAAAAAGAAAGGACACAACTGCTCCTAGGTATAGTGGAAGAGAAGGTTTATTGTAAGTAAAAGGGAGAGCACAGACAGAGGCAGAAACATCTGAAAGAGTCCAGAGTGCCTGGGCCATGTGAGGAGAGATGGGGAAGGAGAACAAGAGAGGAGCTGCTGACCAAGAGGGAGGCCTGGGCCAAGACACTGGCCAAGAGACGAAGAGGGTAACGGTTAGACAGAAAGGGCCAGGAAACCAAAATGGCTGTATTCTATACAAAAGAGCATCTGGGGATAGGGCAGCCCAGACCCTGGGTTGAAGAAGTTTCGAGTGCAGGGTACACCAGGCAGAAGGATCTTGTAGCATATAGGGACTGAGGGATGTTTGGAAAACCTGGCGCCAGGTCTACTTTGATAAGTTAAATAGGGGCAGCTCAGCTGCTTATCCTAGGTTTGAGACCTCATGAGCACCAGCACTCATCTTGTCGTAGGCATGTTTCTGGAATAATCACCTCATCAGCACTGAGAGTGGAAGAGACACATCACCAGTGGACAAAAGGCATTATGAGTGGCAGTTGATAGCTTATTAAGATCAACAATGCATTGTTTCTTTTGGAACAGTCAGCAAGTTAAGGTCAACACTCTGTTATTTCTTCTAGAACATTCTATTTCAGGTAGCAAGTGAAATTATGCTTGGCAGATAGACAATACAAGAAGTGCTTTAAGTGATTTATTAAGTACATGAATAAATAAGTATCTTTAAATTGTGGTTTTTGTACTCTACGTCAATCTGTTTGTTTCCTCCCACAGCCCCAGCCTTGATCTGCTTCTGCCTTGATGCCAATACATTATTTCCTCAAGTTGTAAGCTCCAATAAGCCTTCCTTGTCCAGCTTTTTGTCAGGTATTTGGCCATAACAAAAGAAAAGTAACAAAAACAGGTCCCCTGAAAAGACGAATTATAAACTGGATTGCTTGTTTTCTATTCCAGCTTCCAGGAAGAAAGTTTAGTGAATATTCTGTCTTCGAAAATGAGGGTTTTTTTTTTATTTGTTTAATTTTCCTGTAATTTTGTAAATTGTCTTCCTGGTTTTTCTTTTTAAATCTTTTTGTTGTCTTTTGTTTTTTCCTGGGGCCTCTTATAGACCAGCCTGATCTCAAACTCAAGACGTAACAGACTGTGACCTTGCATTTCTAGTCCTCTTGTCCCCAACACCCCATGATGGGAATACAGGTGTGTTCTTCTATATCTAGCTAGACTTCCTAAAATAATGTATGTTACGCTCACAAGTGGAAATCACACTTCTTTTAGTTGAGAAAAATCCTAAGAAACATAGGAACCTGGTGAGAATAAAAGGCCTTTTTTTTTTTCATGTCTTTCAGGCACACTGGCTGTTACAGGCACTCAAGAAAGAGCAACTGAATACATTTTGTGATCTTTTCTGTGTAGCCCTCCATTCCTGTTGGGCATGCCAAAAATTTACTTAATTAAACAGCCTTAAGGTAAGTGGGAAATCTCTGGCTCTAGTCTGGATACGTTTCTCTTGGTTCCATACAAATTTTTTGTTAGGTTTCAAACCCTGGGACAGTTAGCAAGCAGACCTGGCTGTCTGAGCATTTCTTAGTCCCCACATGTTTCAGGGTCATTAATCCTGAGATTCAAGGAAGAAAAACCAGTTGCACCATTTTGGGCCAAATTTGAAGCAAACTTTATTAAATATTAAGTACTGACCAAGAGATGGACTTAAGTCACGACCATTCCTTGGAATTTCCCAGCTGGAATGACCCCAAGCTATGTGCTGCAGGAGTTTATAAGGACAAACCTATAGGACACTGTACTTTCCCATGAGGCTTTGTAATTTTTCAAGAACTACAACTCCCAGCATTCTAGAAAGTTACCTGGTCCTTGGGCAGGTGGGGCTTACAGGTTAATTTTGGGCATCACATTCCCCTGGAGTTGTGTCTTGGGTCAATTATTTGACCCTATTATGGGTACTTGTTTGGTTTTAGATTTAATAATCATCAGCTTAACATTACCCAGAAACGGTTTGTTATTTAGTTATTGTAACAATAATATGAGCCAAGTGTAATTCGTAGGAAATAATATGAGCCAAGTGTAATTCGTAGGAACAGGAAGGCCAAAGGTCATGTGATAACTGACATCAGTTGTTATCTAGAAGGAGCCTGGAAACGAAGGCACACCAGTCATTTATTTTATCTCGGATCCCCCTTTTTGCAATATTTTTTTGAGTACAGCCAGATTATAATTCTGAATGACTTGTATCAAAGCACCTTTTTTCATAAAGCCATATAATATCTCTTTGTTCTGCAGAGAGCAGACCAAGTGTCCTATCATATTGTAGAACTATAATGAATCTATCCGTTGATAAATCTGGGCCCAATTTCCTAGCATGCCAATGGTCATGCAGGTAGCCATTTTGTCCCCTATGCCAGGAAGTTCTCTGTTGACTTAGCATTTCAGCCTATTGTCTCTCTCTCTCTCTCTCTCTCTCTCTCTCTCTCTCTCACACACACACACACACACACACACACACACCTCATACTCTTAATGTCAGTTGACATTAAGTCATCGTTGCCAGGGCCCGTGAAAGCTAAAAGGCTTAGTCAAAGGCAGACCCATGGGGCATTCACTTATCAGAAGTGTCTGATTAGCTGATCCAGTTGAAGAGACAGAGCGCAATCACATCGGCTGGACTGGTTTACATCAACTTTCAGCAAGTCCAGACCTCAACAGTTTGCAGTCTACAGGTGACCTCTCTGGCTGCTGCATATCTCTCTCTCTCTCTCTCTCTCTCTCTCTCTCTCTCTCTCTCTCTCTGTCTCTCTCTCTCTTCCCATGACTCAGGGTAACATTCACTCTAGACACTCTCAGATATGTCTGCTTCTGACTATATCTTCTTTTTATCTATAATAAATTTTCTTCTCCATCATGCCTAGGGACAATCAAGTCCTTTCCTCTTTTTTCTTTTTTCATTAACTATCCAACATTGATTAATATTTCATTGTGCAGTGACATAGGACTTCAGTGTGACCTGTTTGATTATGCAGATGACTTAGAGGTGTGTAATCGTGAGAACTGAGAACCACTGTTGTATTACATGTCAGGTGTGATGCTCTGGTTTTCCCTCTGACTCTTGGTCCAGGGCTGTTTGATTTTCATGGTTTTCAATATGTTTATTTGCTTTAAGGAACTGAGAATTTGTGATCTTCATAGCTTTATGGACACATAAGAAAAAAATACTCTCCTAAAGGTTCATATGTTATAAAACACATAAATACTATAAGTAACTAACATAACTATAATAATAAATAAAATAGCAAATGCATGCAGCTGTGCACACACATACTCCTAAATATAAATCTTTTCTTAAAAGATTAGGATTCATTGCAGTGACTGGAGGTGCCAGGGTGGCTTGGAACCCAAGGAGACCTCCTCTCCTCAGAAGTGGAGGGAGGGATGCGGGACTGGGAGGAGGTGCTACAATTACAGGGGCTGTAAAGTGAATGAATAAGTAAATTAATGTGGAAAAAGATTAGGATCCAAACGAGCTCCCCACACTGCATGTGGTTGACACCTCACAACTGTTTTTACCAACAGGCTCCCTTCTTTTTCCCATTTATTTGTAGATTAAAAACAAATGATTTGGAATTTTCTGCCATCTGGATTCTGTGGATTTCAGCTATATGATAGGGCAAGTCCCTCTTCCTTCTTAGGTCCAATTTAGGTTAAGCTCAATTTTCGCATAGTACACTTTTCTTCTAGTTCAAGGATGCCCTTGATGTCGTATTCCCTTTTTTTCCTGTGACATTAGTAATTGCTGATGTTCAGTACTGTGATTATGTCACCGAGGACTTGCAAAATGGTAAAATTCTAACTTTTAAAATATATTGACTCGTTTCCTCTTGTATAGAACTGATGTCTACCACAAGGAAAGGCTGTTATACAGTTCATGAAGAGAAGGCAGTCATATGATTTTTGTTTTATCATTTTTTTTTTCAAGACAACGATTTCCTAGAATTCTTTGATTTCATTTAGTTTCATTATGGACTAGTTGAGTCAAACATGTCTGCCACTCTTGAAGGACCTCCACGGTTGTGTGTGTGTGTGTGTGTGTGTGTGTGTGTGTGTGTGTTAATGCTCAAGCTATCTCATCTTGGCCCCACTGGAAACTTTCCTTTTTAAATCAACAAATACAGTTGTATATATTCAGAGTGTCCAACATGCAGGCTCGACATGAATTTACATTATAGAATCTCTGTAATCAAGCAGTTATGTATGGCTTCACATACTACTTTGAAAAGAGAAATGTGAATGAAATTCAGTCTCCTGGAAAGCGTCCCGCGAGGAAAAGGAAAGAGGCTAGCGGTTGTTCGCTGGTGGCGGGTGGTGCGTCTGGGGGCTCGCCGGGCCCCATTGTCCTGGTGTGGCGGTGAGGGCTCATCTTCCCCCTCTCCCTGAGGTTCGGCCTTCCTCTGCCGGCTCAGCCCCCTCGAGGGCTTATAGTCGCTCGTCGATCTCCCCTCCTCTTCCTTCTCCATCTCTTGCGCAACGACGCGGCCAGTCCTCGGTGGGTCCGTCCTCCTCCGCTTCCCGCGGGGAGGGGGACCGTCCCCCGTTGGTGTGGTCTCTCCTGCCCGCTCACGGTCTTCCCACCCGCCCGGAGGGGGGATTCCGGTTTCTCTGACTTTGCTCCTCACTGAGAGGGGCACACTGCGGCCCCGTCCCCTGTCCCCTACACACCCGTGAGCCCCGTCGCATCCGCCCGTGCGCCGGGAGCGTGTCCGCCTCGAGGCCGCTAGACGCGGGTGTCTCCGGTTCCGACGAGTGGCCTTCCCGGTTCCGCCCCCGCCGTCCCCCGCCCGTCCCGAGGCTCCCCCCTCCGATGGTGGTTGCGGGGAGGGGAATCCTGGTTTCCGCGGGTGACCGTCGCAGGTCTCTTCTCTTTCCGCTACGCCCCCACGCTCGTTTCCTCCCCGCTCTGTGCTCGGTGTGGCCGACGTTCTGGTTCTCCCGATGCCACGTGAGAGAGTGAGAGAATGGTGGAAAAAGTGTTTGGGGCGGCGCTTGCTCGCAGATGGGTGCTGGACCCTTGCACGGTGGGGGTGGGGGTGAGGGTCTGGTCGTTTGCCCCTGCGGTCCCTTCCTTCTCTCTCAGCTGTCCCAGCTTCGCTCCAGCTTCCTATCTGGTTGATCCTGCCAGTAGCATATGCTTGTCTGAAAGATTAAGCTATACATGTCTAAGTACACAGGCTGGTACAGTGAAACTGCAAATGGCTCATTAATTCGGTTATGGTTCCTTTGGTCCCTCCCTCCGGATAACTGGTAATTCTAAAGCTAATACACGTCCACAGGCGCTGACCCCCCTGGTGGGGAGGGGGGATGCGTGCGTTTATCAGATTAAAATTAACCCGATCAGCTCCCTCCTGGCCAGGCCTGGAGATGGAACGTTTGCTCTATCAACTTTCGATGGTAGTCGCTGTGCCTACCATGGTGACCTCCAGGGTTCGATTCCAGAGAGGGAGCCTGAGAAAGGATACTGCATCCAAGGAAGGTAGCAGGTGTGCAAATTACCCAATCCCGACCTAAGGAGGTAGTGACACAAAATAACAATTCAGGACTCTTTCGAGGCCCTGTAATTGGAATAAGTCCACTTTAAATCCTTTAACGAGGATCAATTGGAGGGCAAGTCTGGTGCCAGCAGCCCCTGTAATTCCAGCTCCAATAGCGTATATTAAAGTTGCTGTAGTTTACAAGTTCTTAGTTGGATCTTGGGAACCGGAGGGTGGTCAGCCATAGAGTGAGTCACTGCCCGTCCCCACCCCTTGCCTCTCCGCACCTCCTCAATGCTCTTAGCTGAGTGTCCGTTGGGCCCAAAGTGTTTACTTTGAAAAAAATTAAGAGTGTTTAAAGCTGTCAGGAGCCATAATGGGACAAGCTTATAACTAGCAAGTGATCGTTGTGAGATGGCCTGTTTTCAATTATTATATTAATCTGTGCCAGTTTCGCCTTTATTAAGCAAGGCTGTAAGGGATTAATTTTAGGAAAGATTCCTGCTATTAATATGCTTTTCCTGTTGTTATTATTAAACGTAAGTAACAATCACTAAGTAATAGCCCACCCCTTTGGAGCACATCTCTGCAGATCCACAAAGATGTACTGTCTTTTAGTGATGCTATGTAGTCAAATAGATGACTTCTTAAGTCTTAATGATGATCCTATAAGAATTCCTAAAATTATATCTGTAATTATTAAGCTCTTTTATAGTGGGACTGCTATTAGGTCCTTTTCTGATAGTCAAAACTGCAATGAGAACTCTGCCAGTCTCTGAAGTGTCACCAGTTAATTGCTCTTAGTAACCAGACTTTCTCATACTCAACACATTCCAAGAGGTTGTAAAACAACTAACCACAGGTCATAAAAAGGGAACTAATGATTTATTATAGGTACTAGGAAAGAAGATAAAATATTGACGATCGATAAGGCATTCTTTAAGTTGGTGGATGGTGGTTTTGGCAGAAATGTTATGTGCAGGAAAGGCAAATCTATAACCAGAATGAGTATCTACTCCAGTAAGAACAAAATGTTGTCTTTTCCATGGAAAAAGTAGTCCTATGTAGTCAACCTTCTACCAGGTCACCTCGAGGAATGGTGCCATATCTGGGGCTCAGTGTTGGTCTCTGCTGTTGTCAGATTTGGCATTCAGCAGCAGCTGTAGCCAGGTCAGCCAGGTCAGTGAGTGGAAGTCCATATTGTTGAGCCCAAGCATAACCCCCATCTCGGCCACCATGGCCACTTTGTTCATGTGCCCATTGAGCAATGACAAGGATGGCTAGGACATGAGGCAGACTATCTACAGAACTGGTCACCTTATCCATTCGATTATTGAACTTCTCCTCAGCTAAGGTCACCTGTTAATGAGTATTTACACGGAACACAAATATCTTCACATCCTTTGCCCATTTGGAGAGATCTATCCACACACTTCTTCCCAGATGTCTTTTTCACCAATTTTCCAATCATGATCTTTCCAAGTCCCTGACCATCCAGCCAACCCATTGGCTACAGCCCATGAGTCAGTGAATAATCATACATCTGACTTTTTCTTCTAAAAAAAAAAATACCTGTAATACCATGTGTACTACTTGAAGTTCTGCCTACGGTGAAGGTTTCCCTTTACTAATATTGTACTGGTTGGTTTTATGTGTCAACTTGACACAAGCTGAAGTTATCACAGAGAAAGGAGCCTCAGTTGAGGAAATGCCTCCATGAGACCCAGCTATAAGGCATTTTCTCAACTAGTGATCAAGGTGGAGGGGGGGGTTAGAAGGGGGAGAACCAAACTCATTGTGGGTGGTCCCATCCCTGGGCTGGTAGTCTTGAGTTCTATAAGAAAGCAAACTGAGCAAGCCGAGGGAAGCAAGCCAGTAAGTAACATCTCTCCATGGCCTCTGCATCAGCTCCTGCTTCCTGCCCTGTGTGAGTTTCAGTCCTGACTTCCTTTGGTGATGAACAGCAATGTGAATGTGTAAGCTGAATAAACCCTTTCCTCCCCAACTTGCTTCTTGGTCATGATGTTTGTGCAAGAATAGAAACCCTGACTAAGACAAGTATCTTTCAAGGTTGTCCCAGAAAGGAGTTGTAATGCTGCAGCTGCCCACCTCTGGGTAGTGCCTGCATAACGTGTAAAACCATCAGTAAACCAGGTCTTGGTCCTCTCTTCCTCAATCAACTGATCATAGGGAACACCCCATAAGGTTATAGGTGCAGACTTGGCAACAGATGGCAATGTAACAGTAGAAAACACAGACATTTAGGCAACTTCTTCATGTAACTTGCTTGTGCCTTCAGGACCTGCTTGGGCCCAATCACATATATACCACTTCCATTCAGTAATAGACTGCTGCTGTTCATGCCTCACTTTATGACTCGATAGGTCTGATAACACCCAACTCTTGATGGGCAGTTCAGGTCACATGGTAACATGGTGTCCTATTTTCAAACATTCAGCTTCCACTAAGGCCCACTAGCAGGCCAAGAGCTCTTTTCCAAAGAGAGAATAGTTGTCTGCAGATTATGGTAGAGGCTTGCTCCAAAATCCCAAAGGTTTCTTCTGTGATTCACCTATAAGGCCTGCCAAAGGCTCCAAACAGAATCTTTATCTGCCACTGATACCTCAAGTACCATGTGGTCTGCTGGATCATTTGGTCCAAGTGGTTCAAGTATGCACCAGCCTGGACCCGTTGAAGAGCCTTCTGTTGCAGACCCCACACAGAGCTGGAGGCTTTCCTAGTCACTGGTATATGGGCCTGAGTCACACAACCAAGTGAGGAACGTGTTGTCTCCATATTCCAAATAGACCCGTTAAACATCGTGCCTTTTGGTGGTGGGAGGGGCCAGGTATAATAACTTATCTTTTACCTTAGCAGGAATATCTGTGCATGCCCCATATCACTGAACTCCTAAGAATCTCACTGAGGTATACAGTCCTTGAATTTTGCTTAGATTTATTTTCTATCCTCTGATAAGCATATGTGTTGCCAATGAGTCCAAAGTGGTTGCTACTTCCTGCCCACTTGGTCCAATGAGCATAATGTCATCGATATAGTGCACCAATGTGATATTTTGTGGAAGAGGCAGATGATCAAGATCCTTCTAACTAAGTTATGACAGAGGACAGGAGAGGTCATATATCCTTGAGGCAAAATTGTAAAGGTATACTGCTGGTCTTGCCAACTGAAAGCAAACTGCTTCCAGCGGTTCTTATGGACAGATACTGAGAAAAAGGCCTTTGCTAGATCAATAGTTGTGCATCAGGAAATGTGTTAATTTGCTCAAGTAAGGAAACTTGTATCTGTTACTGCAGCTGCAATCGGAGTTACTGATTTAGTTTTCAATAGTCAACTGTCATTCTTCATGAGCCATCTGTCTGCACTGGCCAGATAGGAGAGTTAAAGGGAGATGTGGCGAGAACCACCACCCCTGCATCTTTCAAGTCCTTGACAGTGGAACTAATTTCTGTAATTCCTCCAGGAATACAATAATGTTTTCGATTCACTATTTTCTTTGGCAGAGGCAACTCTACAGGCTTCCATTTAGCCTTTCCAACCATAGTATCTCTCACTCCACAGGTCAGGGAACCCATGTGAGAATTCTGCCAACTTCTAAGTATATCTATTCCAATTATACATTCTGGAACTAGGGGAGTAACCACAGGATGAGTTCAAGGACCTACTGTGAGTTGGATATCAGTCAAAACTCCATTAATCACCTGGCCTCCATAAGCTCCTACTTTAACTAGAAGACCGCAATGTTTCTTGGGATCTCACGGAGTCAGCATCAATCAGAACCAGTATCCAATAGACCCCAGCAAGTCTGATTATTTTCTTTCCCCCAGTTGGTTCTTCTGGGGAAAAATTGGAAAAAGGCTAACAGTAAAACTTTTAGGTGTCTTATGAAGGTCCTTTCTCAGGGGAACCTGGCCACCCCTTCATTCAAGGGATTCTGAGTCTGAAAACTGGTTCAAGTCTGAAAATTGATTCACTGGCTGAGACTGCCTTTTGCCATGATCCAGTATACCCTTTCTTTAAGAATTTTTCTGCTTATACAGTAGGCTTCTTATCTATTTCATGCCAGGAAACATCATAATTGACCTGTAGGCTTAGATTTTTTTAAAAGCTTACTTTTAATACGGGTTCTCAAATGCTTCAACCCCACCTTCTAGCCCCACTTCCCAAAGGTAGAGGAGAAAAGAAGGTAAATAGGACAAGGGAAAGTGGACCTGTTTGGTAGTTCCTTAGGGAGATTCAAGTCTCTGTCATCAGGATACCAGCAGTCCAGTTCACTAGTGTCAGGATAGCAAACACGAATCAGCAGTGGTGGCATGATCTAGGTCTCCCACCAAACTGGCACGAGTCAGTGTCAGCAACCAGGATGAGATGAGATGCCAGGAGAAGTTCTGTGCCGTGCCTCCCTCAATGAAGTGAAGACCAGTAAAGATGAAGACTGGAGACCAACAAAGCATTGCATAGCTAGCCTCCACTGTCCATTGAGTCCTATCTATGCCCTTTCCAAACATCACCCTCAGCAAAACCCCACGTGAGTCTGTCTTAGCGAAACAGCATCTGAGTCTGCATCCTATGACATATCCAGAAACTTCCACTTCAATTGATTAGCCAATACCAAATGTCCACACAAGTCATATCATTATAAAATATATGGTATAAGTCTCGGAAGTGCTGACGATTATGGGTTAGGTCATTATGAATGCTGTTTTGTCTATGTTGCCCATTATAATAAATACCTTATATCATAATCACCTTACCTCTGGTGATTCAGTGCTGCCACTTGGCCCCTGCTTCTTTGGGGCCCAATGAAACCCATTGCATTTAATTCATCCAACTGAACAGTGGCATCTCTAACCCTAAGGTCTGGCACAAGAAAAGGGCAACAACAAAACTCTTCAAATGTGCTGGTACCCCTCTCATCAGTTTGCATCTTATAGGATTCATGAAGGACATGTCTTCTGGACCTTCTTGCCCTTTTCACATGAGGAAATTCATTCTTCCCATTGTGGAGAATTAGGTTTTACACTCTAACATTGCAATTTCCTTGAGCCTTAAAATTCCTTCATCAACACTAAGCCAAGGAATATCAGACATCTCCAACTCCTTTACAGTAGTCCATCTTTAGATAAATGCTTCAGTCAATCATTCAAACAAACTTCTGACACCTTTTTTTTTTTAAAAAAAAAAAAAAACTGTGCAAGCTTCCATATTAAACCTATAGCCTCCACTCAGAGGGCCCATGTCAATAAATTCAACCTGGTCTAGTTTTATGTTCTTTCCACCATTATCCCACACCCTTAAAGTCCATTTCCACACAAATTCCGCAGACTTCTACTTGAATGAATTAGCAAACTCATTAAGCTCCTTAGTAGTGTAAGCACACTTCCTAATGGACTATACTTTCTACCTCCCCTCTGGGGAGGTTTTTTGCCTTGAGTCTGGTTAAGGTTTAGAGGCAACTATTGGTAGGCCTTGGGGAACATCAGTATTGTCTTAACTGGCGTATCCTTTGGAGAAAGTCACTGATGGTTTATCTGGCAATGAAGAATTAATTTCCTCAAGTGAGAAAGGCAATATTTCAAGGGGTGAGGTTGAGGGTACTACTTCCTCAGGTGAGGTAAACCTTTGAGAATCTGAGGATTCAAAGTTCTTAGCTTCAATAGGGTTCTCTTATACATCCCCATCTCAAGTTACAGGATCCCATTCTCTGCCAATTGATGCCCTTACTTTAACTGCTGACATCCTCTAAGGCTGAGACTTGAATTTTCCCTGTAATTCAGCCAACCTTGTAATAGAGGCTTCAGTTTGCTTTTCTGCAACTAGAGCTTTCTGGCTGCTGGAGAGAAGATTCTTTCCAAGAGCACACTTAGAAACCGTTAGAGTATTTTCTTTGCAACTGGAGCCAATCAATTTTATCATGCAACATATTCTGTTCCTTTATCGATTTATTCAGAGATGCTAAGAGCAACAAGCCAGCAAAATCATTTTTCTTATTTGCCCCCAAACTGTAGAAATTTTCGTATACCGGGTCACCTAATCCATTGCCAGTCACGGTTGATGGATCAAGATAATCAAAGGCACTTACTTCTTTAAGTTTGAAATATAGTTTCCACCATGGGCTTTCAACATTCTCCAAGCTCCCAGGAGAGTGTCTGGGGAGGTTTCAGTAGTTAAAGGAGCTGGTGAATTAGAAGGTGCTGGTAAATTATCAAGCCAATTCCAGATACTTAAAAGATTCATCCTTATACCTCTACTATTCCAGGAAAAACTCCAGGTAACAACTTCTATATTAGTCAGAATTCTCTAGAGTTCAGAACTTATGGAATGTCTCTATATATTGTTGGGGTTCAGGAATTGCCACAAGCCACATGAACACCAATCTCAGTCAGACAGGGATGGTTTATTGAACACACACCCTAATACTGATCAATCAGGACCGCAGAAAGAAATAACCTAATTGTGGCACTTGTCAGTCTTCAGAGTAGGCATATATATGAAAAGCCAGGTTCAAAGGTTTAAAAGCAAGCAGTGAAGTGGTACAACGTTTTTGGCTAACTAGATAAAGTATTATCAGCTATCCTTTCAGCTGATTGGTCCTAGGTGAAGAAAGAGGGGGAGGTGTACAGGCAATGAATGGGGGAGGGGAGTTCCAGTGCATTAAGATAACAGAGTACAAGAGATTCAACCATAACTTTTTGGCTTATTTGTAGCATTTTTCAGAGTCAGCTATGGATAATTACTTCTGTGAAGTGGAGTCTGAGAACCTGAACTTAATTTCACCTTATGAGCAAAATGGAGACTGAATAGAATCTCAGGTGCAGAAGATAACATAGAAAATATTGACACAACTGTCAAAGAAATCACAAAATGCAAAAAGTTCTTAACACAAAACATCCAGGAAATCCAGGACACAATGAGAAGACCAAGTCTAAGGATAATAGGTATAGATGAGAATGAATATTGCCAACTTAAAGGGCCAATAAATATCTTCAACAAAATTATAGAAAAAAAAACTTCTCTAATCTAAAGAACGAGATGTCCATAAACATACAAGATGCCTATAGAATGCCAAATAGACTAGACCAGAAAAGAAATACCTCCCGTCACATAATAATTAAAACACCAAGTGCACAAAACAAAGAAAGACTATTAAAAGCAGTAAGGGAAAAATGTCAAGTTAACATATAAAAGCAGACCTATCAGAATTACACCAGACTTCTCACCAGATACTATAAAAGGTAGAAGATGCTGGACAGATGTCATACAGACCCTAAGAGAACACAAATGCCAGCCCAGGCTACTATACCCAGCAAAACTCTCAATTACCATAGATAGAGAAACCAAGATATTCCACGACAAAACCAAATTTACACAATATCTTTCCACAAACCCAGCATTACAAAAGATAATAGCAGGAAAGCTCCAATACAAGGAGGGAAATTATACCCTAGAAAGAGCAAGAAAGTAATCCTCTTCCAACAAATCCAAAAGAAGGTAGCCACACAAAGATAATTCCACCTCTAATAACAAAAATAACAGGAAGCAACAATCACTGTTTCTTAATATCTCTTAACATTAATGGACTCAATTCCCCCCAAAAAAGACATAGGCCAATGGACTGAATACATAAACAGGATCCAGCATTTTGCTGCATACAGGAAACCCACCTCAGTGATAAAGAGAGACTTTACCTTAGAGTAAAAGGCTGGAAAACAATTTTTCAAGCAAATGGTCCTAAGAAACAAGCTGGAGTAGCCATTCTAAAATCTCCAGCCCGAGAACACAAAGGGAGAGACTCATGGCTCCACCTGTATAGGTAGTTGAGGGTGGTCTTGCCAGGCATCAAGTGGAAGCCTTGGTGCCTGAAAGTTTGGATTCCCTAGTGTTGAGGAATTTCAAGAGCAGGGAGGCGGGAATGAGAGGATGGTGGGAGCATACCCTCATAGTAATTGGAGGGGGGGGGATGGGGTAAAGGGTTAGGCATCAGTGGAAGTGGACGGCCTTGGTGCCTGAAAGTTTGAATTCCCTAGTGTTGGGGAATTTGAGAGCAGGGAGGCGAAAATGGGAGGATGGTGAGAGCACACCCTCATAGAAACTCCCAGAATTATATGGATTAGACATGACAGAGGCAGGCTGCCAGAAGACTAGATTCCAGAATTCAAACAAAAAATTATCTTGATACTAAAATTTGTTTTGAGAATTGTATATTGCAGGTTTGGTATATCTACTCATCAAGCAAGCTGAGCAGACCTGCTCGAACCTCTGATGTCCTGGAATTTCAGCTGGATGTAGTAAAGACACATCACCAGAGGCTTATCAATTTACTCTTCCCCCTGCCTCTCTTCTAATATCTCAACACCCATAATCAGCTTGAAGAAGTTAATGAAGAGTCGGCGCCCCTATACCCTGGGCTTGAGGACTGAGGTGGTTAATATTGGGCTGTCTTTCTAGGGTAAAGTAGTGGTTTTGTTGGAACAGGGAGGAATAGCTAGGATTTATTGCATAGCCATAACCTATTGGTTGAAATCTGTATATTGTTATTAAGCTGAAATTATAATTTCTTAAATGGTACAAAATTTACTTTGATTTTAAATTTAAGGTTTTCATTGGCACTAGTTTCTTATTGACATAAAAGTGAGATTAATATTGTTACTTCCATAGGCATTGTGCCTATATAACACATTTAGGGATACAAGGCATAGACCCAGTCCTTCTTTAACATTTTTAACTGATTTTAGATGGTTAGCCTATGAGTTAAGGGCCTATAGAAAATTCATGGCTTTGAGTTTATTGTTAGGGTGTTTTCTATATCTTATTTAGAAATAGCTGAGAGGAGTTAACAGACAACAGTCCAGATTGCCTTACATGGATAGTTGGTTTTCAAAACGTCAGAAGTCCACAGAATTGATGTTACAAACATTTCTGTATTAATGTTCATTTTTATTAGAGACCTGTCTGCTCCTGACAGCTTCCTGTCTTGGATTCTAAGAAGAAATTGAGCATCTTTGGAGTTACTCCAGTTGTGGTGAGACAGCCACTAGGCAAGAATTGCCTCTTTCCGTCTACAGACAAATCACTGTCCAGAAAAGGACACATTTACGGAATAGTCGACTGATAATATCTGCCAAGACAGAGTAATCAGCCCTTAATAATTATGCATCACTAGGTCTGTCAGATGATCCTGGGCCAAAAGGCTGAAGATCGGATGATCCAATGTTTTATAGTTATAGGGACTGTTCAGGTGTTTAGCAGTCTCTATAAATTGGCTAAGTTTTAGAAGCTATGCTTTGTGCTTCCCATAATTTCAGTTAACTCAGTCATTCTGGATTTCTGATGGGGTTGAAAACTTATAGTCTCATAGCCAGTTCCGGCTATTTACTTTGAGAGAAAAGATTTGAAAGGATGGTTTTCAGCTGACATTCATTCTAAAGCCAAGAAAAAAAGCCAGGTTCAGAATTAAGTCTTTTAGTTAGGAGGGATGATGGAGGTTCTGGTTAGTCAACAAAATGATGAACTGGGTATTAGGTCTATCTTGTACCTTACTGACACAAATTGGTATAGTTATGCTCTAATTGTATTTTAAGAGAAAAGTTTTATTTTAACAGGAAGAGTGATATGTAGGAGGAGCTAAGGTGGGAGGTGTAAGGAGAGGAAGAGGAAGAGTAAGGAGAAAAGGAGGAGAAGGAGAAGAGGAGCTAGGTGATGGGGGTGTGTGGGGGGGGGGACATGGAGGCAGATGTTCGCATGTCTCTGCCAGTCAAAGATAGTTGATATAGCTAGGTTGGGTATTGGGTTACACTTCTGATTGTATGGGCATCTTGTTATTGAGTATTACCAAACTTATAAAGCCTTTGATTAACATTAAAAAAATTGTATAAAAGCAAAAAGGAGAAGGGGGATAGGATAGGGTCTTCTAGGGAGGAGAAATGGGGAAAGGGGGTGACATCTGAAATGTAAATAAAATATCCAATAAAAAATTTTTTTTAAAAAGTATGAACCAAGGGACTGAAGGGAGAGACAGTAGATCTCCCTAGGAAAGTGAAATCAAATAGTTAATTATGTATAGATGTAGGGGAGACTACATTTCGAGGATCAAATTGAGAGAAGAAAGAATCAGGAGAACAAAGAGGGAATGTAGGAAGAGGCAGCTAAAATTAAGGACATTTGAGGAGTAGTATGGAAACCTAGTACAGTAGAAGTTTCCTAAAACATATGTGTGTGAAGATGATCTAAATGAAACTGTCAAATAACGAGGTGAGGTAGCCCCAATTGGACAGCTCTTGTCACCAAATGAACCTTCTGGTACTAGGATTGGGTTACATCTAATTAATTTGTTGGCAATGGGGTTCCATGGGAATCCCTAAACAACTCAAGCTGTTGCCAAGACTATAGGTGGCTCTCCACAATCTGATGACAAGTTCCCATTGCTGAAGACAACATCTACACAACTCATTGAACATGGAGAAGTTGAGCTGGTGCCTACACAGAGTCTTCACCCCCAATGTGCTAGTGTCTTTGGTACAGAAAAGTACCCTGCATGTTACCAAAGAAGAAACACAAACATCAACCCAGCTGCAAACCCTTTTGTCTACAATGGTGTTGCCCACAAGATATGCTAGTGAGATAGTAGCACAGAGTTTGTGGGAATGACCAACCAATATCTGATTGGACTGAAAGCCCACGGCAAGAGGTAAAATTCATACCTGATACTGTTCGAGTGACCAAGAACTTGAAGCCAAATAGCCCAGAGACTCAGAGTATTTGGGTAAAACCAAATACTACTGTTCTTTAAAAAAAAAAAAATGTAGCAGTAAAATGACTCCTAATGATAGTCTGCTAAACTCATAGATCAGTGCCTTATTCAACCATCATCAGAGAAGCATCCTCCTGCAGCAGCTGGAAACTAATACAGAGGCCCACGGACAAATATTATGCAGAGAGTTAGAGACCTTGGAACACTAAGCCTTAAATGGGATATCTCCATCAAATTCCTTCCTGTGGGGCTCAGGGAATTCTGCTGAGGAGGGAACAGAAGGAGTATAAGAACCACAGGGATGAAAGATACCAAGGAAGGAAGGTCCCCTAAATCAACTTGATTAAGGTACATATGAACTCACAGAGTGAGGCAGCAGGGGTCCTGGAGCTTGAAAGGAGAGGTGGACACAAGCCCCTGTCCATAACCCAAAAGCTATGTCCAACTGATAACCACTTGAAAATGAAAACTTAGTTTCCTCCGAGGGAGTCTCGCTGGGGGAACAAACTTCTCTTAAGGGTAGGCTGCGTGCCCAGCAGTGGATGGCCACCAGAAAATGACCTCACCAGCATCTTTGGAGGTTTCTTGTCTCATAGTACTACATCGGGTCTCCTCAACCCTCATCCATTTTAATTTTTTCTTATTTTTTTATTTTTATCTTATTTTATATTTTTCCTCCCCTTTTACCCTACAGGTCCTTGTGTATATATAATTGCTTCCAGTTTAGTGTTTTTATGGGATTCTTGAGTGTGCAAATGAGTAGCTCTCTGATTCTTATGATTTTTCTTGGGCTCTTTTCATTGTTTGTGTTATTCGATTCCAATGTGTTATTTTTGGTTTTATCTTATTATATTTTATTATTACCCATAGAAGGTTCTTTTTTTTTCTAAGGAGAGGCAAAAAGTTGGTGAGGAGCTGGGAAGATATAGCAGAATTTTCTCTGTCCAATCAATTTAAATGTTAATACAAGAAGCCTGTGATTGGACAGGGAAAAGCAAGGCAGAGCTAAGAGTTTCGGGGACAGAGACAGAGGGGAAGGCAGGAAGATGGAGCAAGAGGAAGATAAACCAGATTCTGCATGGCTTTAAATAGCCACAGGCAGCTGTAAATACCATAAAGGATAGAATAATTGGGATAACCTGTCTAATCTAGGTGGGCAGCTTGTATCATTATCAACTGGCTCAGAAATTATTGTGTGGGCATATTGTGAATTGAGAATTTATGATATACAAATCTGACTGATAATTATAAGCTTCTAGAGTTTTGATTTACTGGGTTAAGGGGATTTGTGACTGCTAACCACAGGGGATGGATGGCTGAGAAGGTACAGTCGGCTCTGAGGCAGGCTAACTGGAAAAAGGAAGACTGTCGACTGGGGCTAGCCAAAAAGGCAGTGAGACCACTGGACAGAGAGAGTAGCTGAGAATATCGCAGGATGATGCCTCTCTTTTTAATATTTCCTGAAACAGGAGAAGTATAGGGGGGAACCATAATAAGGATATATTATGTGAGAAAAGTCTATTTTCAGTGAAAGGGAAAAGAAAAATCTGGACATGGACTGGGGAAAAGTCTCAGCTGGTAAAACCATAGAGACCCGAGTTTGCTTTACCAGAATCCAGGTTAAAAAGCCTGAGCAGTGGCACATGCTTGTAATCCCAGTGGTGGGTGGATGGGAGATGAGACAGGAAGACCCCCAGAAGCGCGCTGGCCAGCTATCTATCCTTCTCTGCAGAGCCCCAGGCTAATGAAAGACCCTGTCTCGAATAAGAAGATGAAAGGTACCTGAAGATATTGTCCTCTGCCCTCCCCCCCCACACACACTTGAGCACACTTGCATATACAGGTATGTGCACACACATGGAAAAAATTAATAAGCTGAGTTGATATTCAGTCTATATGCTTTGCCTAGAGAAAACATTGTTTTCTCTGTATAACAGAGAAAATATTGTTTTCAATACTGCCTCAGAATTTTGTTCAACTAGCCCAAATGGAATTCACCACGGTCATAAGCAAAACATGCAGAAGACCAGGACAGGAAAGTTCTGTTTCAGACTTGGAGCTGACATGGGGCCACACTTTAGCCCAGGCCAGCCTATGTTACAAATATGTTCAGTATTGTAAAGTAGAGGACTACTTCATCACTTGCAGTGTCTTGGTAATGCCTTAATAACCAGCATGGCCTCTGTCTTTTATCCCTGTTGAAAGCTGTCTCTCACTGGCTGAAGTCCTACCTCACAGTCCACTCCCGATGGGCTAACTTGAAAAGCAGCTGAGAATGAACAGAAGGGAAGTATAGAGGTGACGATGTTTAAACATTGAAATGTTCTGGGAATTTATGAGTGTACATAGTCTCAAATTCAGCAATGAATCAACATTTCAGGAAAGCTTATTATGTGTGGTTAAAAATGTAGTCTAATCTAACAAACAGTAATACACGGCAAGGGGCAGGGTTTATGAGCAGAAGCAGGGTCAATTATTAAACCAGTTTAAGACAAATTTCTCACACCTGAAATTCACTATGAAACCCAGGCTAGCCTCAAACTAACAGCCACTCTCAAGCCTCAGCCTCCTGAGTGCTAAGATTATATATAGCCATGAGCCAGCACATCCCACTGGCTACAGCTTTTATACCTCTATGGAGTGAGCTTCCCTGGGGACTCTGCCTGCAGTGTTCTGCATCAGAAGGCAAGCTATTAGAACAGAGTAGAGCTTCATCAGCCTCAGTGGCATCAACTCAGGTGTGTCAAATCCACCAAGCCATTTGCATTAGGTCTCCAGCAAGAACTTGCTGAAGCCACACCTCCACAAACCAGCAGCCTGCTATGGCGTGCATCGACTTCTTCTAGAAGCTCTGCTTACAGAGGTCAGGTCCGTTGTATGACAGTTTCTGCTGGGTTCATCTCATTTCTTCCCTGTAAATAGCATATAAGATGCTGTACTTTTAAGCTTCCTTGGCATAAGACATAGCATATGTAATACCTCCTGCATCCTCCTCTTCTATCTTCTTTATCTTTCGTGCCTTGGCATCTCCCATACAGGACCCTGTCACTAAAGAGTCACCTGCTGATGCAGGTTACAGGTCATAGAGATGGCTCTGTATCTAAAAGAACTTTTGGTTGGGCCCAATTGATGACCTGTATTCAATCCCCAGGTTCCATAAGGTGAAAGAAGAGAACTGATTCCCAAAAGTTGTCCTGTGCTCCCCATACATGTGCTACAACATATGCAGGCTGCTTAACACAAAATAAACTTTTAAAATGTAAATGAAAATATTTTTAGGTATTCAAGGTCATTCTCAGCAACACAGTCAGTTGGAACTCAGCCTAGGCTACAAGAAATCCTTCCAAGAAAAATAAAGAAATAAAGAGGAGAGAGAGGGGGAGAGAGAGGGGAGAGAGAGAGGGAGAGAGAGGGGGGGAAAAAGAGGGATAGGGAGAGGGAGAGGGAGGAGAGAGGGAGGAAGGAAGGAGAGAGGGAGAGGGAAGAGAGAGGGAGAGGGAGAGGGAGAGGGAGGAGAGAGGGAGGGAGGGAGGGAAGGAGAGGGAGAGAGAGAGAGAGAGAGAGAGAGAGAGAGAGAGAGAGAGAGAGAGAGAGAGAGAGAGACCAGTTGGAAGAGTGTTTGCCCAACACACACAAGAGCCCTGGGTTCAATCTCTAGTCTAACCCTGCAATCCCAGCTCTCAGGAGATGGAGGCAGATCAAAAGTTCTAGGTCATTCTTAGCTACTTAGAGAATTTGAGACCAGTTTGGGCTACATGAAACCATGTCTAGTAAAAATAGGAAGAAAGAAAGGAAGGGAGGAAGGAAGGAAGGAAGAAAGGAAGGAAGGAAGGAAGGAAGGAAGGAAGAAAGAAAGAAGGGAAAAACAAGAAAATATCAGGCTAGTTTAAATGAGAGTGATTCAAGATCTCTTCCAAATGAAAGAACAGGGTATTAATAGAAACATAGTAGAAATTACCTTTTGTATTTCCCATGCGAGAAGCTGTGAACACAAGACAGCTGCTCCTTCTCCCAACAATAGTATCCTTACTAAAAACAAACAGAAGCTCTACTGAGGACATCTGCTACCAAACTCACACTAAATAAGGTCTTTCCAGGTTCTATGATGCAGCCGTGAATCTAGCTATACCTACCCCGTCACAAATACTACACCCACTGAACGAAGCATTTCATGGACACTCAGAAAGGCAGTAATGGGCAAGATACCATCTTTCTAAATGGGAAGTGACAGTTTTCTGGTGCATGGGTCCCCCATCTGACTCAAGAAATTAACCTGATATTTTCTGCAGGGTAAAATTCTGTAACAGTTACAGCTTTGTTTGGCACAACCCAGGCCTGTAATCCTCACACTTGGGAGGTTCCCAGAAGAAGATGGCTGTGAGTTCTAGGCCAGCCTGGCTACACAGGGAGACCCTGTTTCTAAAGAGTAGTCGTAGTGATGATAGTAATGAGATAGGAGTGGAGGCAAAGCTCTGGCACTGGTTTGGAAGATGGGAAATATATGCAGCAACAGGAAGTTCTTTCCAGAACACATTGTATCTATTAGCATAATGGATGAAATTCACACTTAGCCCAATCCTCTTTTCTTGTTGCCTTCCTTTGCTTGTGTGTCCAGGTCTCCAGCAGCAGTAACCCCGGTCCCTCCACAAAAGCTGGGCATCCACAGAGCATCAGCAGAAACAGCGGTACCCAGAGCACAAAGCACAGGGTCAAGAAAAGAGCAAAGAGAGTAAACACAACCCACTCGCTGCAGCTCCAACTGAATCCGCGCTTTCTTTGCCTCCAGTCAGACCTTTAACCACCATGATCCTCAAGGTGCATCAGAATTTTCTGACATTTGTGTCTTATCTACAGATTCTTGGTGTGTCAAAGCTTTCTATCTGTTCTTGGTTGGCACTTACATTGTCTATTTCTTAGCAAGGACTGTGGGAGTGTTATCTCTGCATATTAAATTCCATTTTAAAGTTTTTTGAGTGTATGAAATTTGTTGTGACTGAAGTTTGTCAGACAAGATTGACTGTTAGTCAATTTCTGTTGTAAATTTCTAGTTTGAGTGGAATAGCTAGACAATCAGGCACCAGTAGGTGCCCAGTGCTTCCTGTTCATCTACAGATAGACCAAAGCTGACTCTGGGTACTTCTATCTTGAAAATGAACCATCATGTTTTCTTTTGTATAGTCTGAGCCAACATGAGTCCCTGTCTCAACAGCTGTGCAGTTCCAATGCAGTTCGACACAATGTCATAGATTTTCTTCACAGACAAAGTTCACAGATGTCTTCCAACTAGTCCCTGAATGAAGGATGGCTGTTTTGTTTGCTTACTTGTTTTATGAGACAGTGTCTCACTTCATATTCCAGCTGGCCTAGGACTGGCAGCAAGTTTCTTCCTCTGCCTCTTTAGTTCTGAGATTATGAGTGTGTGCTACCACACCCAGATAAAAGAACATTCAGTCTGGATTTTATTCCTTCTTGTTTTGTTTTGTTTGATTGACTCAGTACTGGATCCAACCTAGGGTACATACTATCCAAGTACTCTAACCCAGCTAGCTTGCTCAGTTTTCCTTCTTCGCTTCCTTCCTCCCTCCCTTCCTCCTTCCCTCCCTCCCTCCCTCCCTTCCTCTCTCCCCTCCATTTCTTTCTTTCTTTCTCTCTCTCTCTTTCTCTCTTTCTTTCTTTCTTTCTTTCTTTCTTTCTTTCTTTCTTTCTTTCTTTCTTTCTATAGGATTTCCCTAAATTTCCCAGGCTAGGTGTGGGGGTTTTAATATGCTTAGTCCAGGGAGTGACACTAGTAGGAGTTATGACCTTGTAGGAAGAAGAGTGCCACTTTGGGGGTGAATTTTAGACCCTTCTCCTAGCTATCTGGAAGATAGTCTTCTCCTAGTGTTTTCTTAGAGCACAAAAAAGCTGTGTTCTAGAGATAGCCAAGGTTGTACCTTGTGCTGCAGCTGGACTTGGTAATGTTTAAGAGTCATTCAGCTGGTACTATCTTTGAAGTCATGAAGGGGTGATGGAGAGCAGCTGAGACTCAGCAGTGTGAGAGGCCAGTGAAGGCCATTCGTGAAGGTGCAGCCTCAGTTGTAGTTGATGGGCCAGGACTGAAGGGATCTTGGAGAGAAGTTGAGGCTTGGCACCATGAACCATTTGGGGGCCTATGAGAGGCTGTTGGCAAAGGCTAGTTGCAGAAGACTCCAGTGAATTGGAGATGATCACCAAGATCAGCAGCAGCAGCAACGGAGAGGAATCAACCAGAGCCTAGAGTGCTACAGAGGGCAGAAGTGATGCCAGCCCTTTGGAGGAAGCCAGAAGATCATGTGTGGATCCCAGACATTGGAACAAGAAGCTGTAAAGTTAAAGTTGCCTTGGATACCCAGGATGTTAGAGATGTCAGAGCCGTTCGATACGTGCTGGGGAAAGCAGCTAACAGGGAGTGGAACCAGCTCAAGAGAATGAAGTTTGTTGCTGCTGAATGTCAGATCTGCTGACAGCAGTCAACAAAGATGGAAAGAGTTGGAGCTCTGAAGAGTGCTTAGACATCAGACACGGACATGCAGAGTTTAGAGTCTGTCCGAATGGCTTTTGGTCTGGCATTGGTCCAGGATTTCCTCGCTGTGACATTTTGGAATGGTAATATGTATCCTGTGATGTTGGAGGCATATGATCTTCTTTTTAATTCTAATTTTATAGGGGATTACAGTGAAGTGATTAGATGAATCTCAGGAGAGACTTTGAACTTTGACTTTTAAACATTGGTGAGGCTGTGATAGACTATGAGGATTTTTGAAGTAGGACTGAATGTGGTTTTGCATTATTCTATGGCTAGGCATGGCCCCTATAGACTCATGTGTTTGAACAAGCCTATGGGATGTGGTGGTTTGAAGGCCAGGAAATGGAGTATGGTGGTTTAAATATGTTTGGCCCAGGGAGTGGCACTATTAGGAGTTGTGGCCTTGTGGGAGGAAGGGTGTCACTTTGGAGGTGGGCTTTGAGACCTTCTCCTAGCTGCTTGGATGACAGTCTGCTCTTAGCACTTTTAGATCAAGATGTAGAACTCTCAGCTATTCCCAAGCCATGCCTACCTGGATGCAGCCATGCTCCCCGCTTGATGATAATGGATTGAACCTCTGAACCTGTAAGCCAACCCCAATTAAATGTTGACCTTTATATGAGTTGCCTTGGAACTCTTGGTCACAGCAACGGAAACCTTAACTAAGACATGAGATTTGAACTTGCTCTGTTCAGGCCTTGCCCAGGTATGAACACATTATGGTCCTCCTGTCTCAGTCTCCTGAGTAACTGGGATTACAGGCCAGAACTACTAGGCCCAGTTTAATGAGTTTTAAATGAAACCTCTGAACTAAGTAGCTTAAGTGACATTTGAATGACATTCAGACCCTTCTCTGTCTGTGAAGCACCAGACCCTCCCAACGTAGTGCCCAGTGGAGCCTCTGGTTCCAAGCCCGATGCTTACCTTGGTTGTAGATGCTAAGGTTTCAGGATGGAAAACAATGAAAAGTCTACATCAAGAGTTCACAAGATGCTGAGGAAGCTATGCCGTAGATTAAGGGAGAAGCCGCCCAAAGACTAGACGTGGACCTGCTGGATCTACATGTGAAAGGAGAGCTCCTACAAGTTGTCCTCTGACCTTCATATGTGTACCATGCCACATGTGCATCCACACACATGCACACAAAGTAAATAAATGTAAGGTTTTAAAGTCTACAAGGAGGCTCTGATGTCTGTGTTTAGATTGCTGTTCCAAAACAAACAATGTTTTTTGTTTTGTTTTGTATCTCAGATGATAGGTTAATCATATCTACAGAGCCAGGTTTGTATTGAGGAGCTTGTCATTCCAGCCTCTAAAGAGGCTGAAGCAGGAGGATCATCTGAGCAGCATAAGACTAGCTTGAGCAACAGAGTTAGACCCAGTTCAAATATTTTTCATTGACCAGGGGTAATGGAGAGATGGCTCAACAATTAAGAACACTGGCTGCCCTTCTAGAGGACCCAGGTTTGACTCCCCTCACCACATGGCAGCTCACAGTCATCAGTAACTCAAGTTCTAGGGGATATGGGACCATCTTCCATCCTTTTCAGGTACCAGGCATACATGTAGGACACAAACATTATGTGCAAGCAAAAGAGCCATACACATATAATTCTTTCTTTCTTTCTTTCTTTCTTTCTTTCTTTCTTTCTTTCTCTTTTTTTTTTAAATGTTAGCATTTAATTAACCTCCTGGGTAGCTTTAAGCTACCAGGATACAGGCACTTCCAACACTCTTATTAATCTTCTCTTCAGCTCTTCTGCTGACAAATTTGGCCTTCACAATGACAGGTTGCTTAGGGAGCTTTCCCTTCCCCAGAACTTTGTAGTAGCCTAATCACACAACATTAATGATGGGAGCAGCTCAATCTTGTGGTTTGCAACATTGACCCATGACTGCTCGCTGACCAGTGTCCACAATTTATCCAGGTTGATAGTTAGGGCAGAAGCTCTAGTTCCCCTTCAAGTTGTAATGCCCCATGACAACTTTCCCAAAGTAACCTGGATGATATTTGTGGAAGTTGATCCTGTAGGAATGCATGCCTCCAGCATTCCTGCAGCCTCCTGGGTGCTTGCAGTGCTTACTGATGTGGCAGTAGCCATGGCTCACATGGCCCTGGAGTATTTTGATCTTCCTCAGTCTGGATGGCATGGTGGTAGCAGAAAGGAGAAAGGTCCACATAGAGTTCTTAATGAAATGAAGTTTGTAAGTTCAGGTACCTGACACTGAAGCAAACCTGGCATTGCCACCAGTAATGGGCAGTAGACTACACATCACCGCACTATAGGAAGTGTTTTCTGAACACACATGATTTTCCAAACCTTCATTTGTAAAAAATGTATTTATACTTTGTAAATAGAATCTGGCCTTGAACTTTATTTTTAAAACAATTTTATTACATTTACTTATTTGTATGGATGGATGCTTGTGCCAAGGCATAAGTGTGGTGGTCAGAGACAACTTGTGAGAGTCATTTCTCTCTTTCTATGTGTGAGTCCTGGGATTCAAACTCAGATCGTTAGTTAGGGTTAGGCTTGGTTAGCAAGTGCTTGCTGGGCTGCCTTGCAGGCCTCACATACAAATAAATATACACATGGAAAACTAATGTGTGTGTGTGTGTGTGTGTGTGTGTGTGTGTGTGTGTGTGTGTGTATACCCCTCAGGAACCCTCATTCACAGTGTTAACAGTAAGTGGAATTGCAAACTGGTAGAGCCACTTTGGAAATCAGTGAGGAGAATTCTCAAAAAGCTAAAAATAAATCTACCATATGACCCAGCTATGCCATCCTTAGCATATGCTAAAAGGACAGACATCCTACTCCACAGATACCTGCTCGTTATGTTCACTGCCTCTCTATTCACAATAGCTAGAAAATGAAAACAACCTAAATATCCCTGGACCAAGAACTAGATAATGAAAAATTCTAACTAAACTTAGAAAAAAATCAGTAACAATGACACAACTGAAAATTTCTCACTGGTTCATAGTCCTCAATCCTGTAATAATCAGTATACTTTTGATATAGTAAAATCACACATTTCTCCCTTCTCTTTCCTCCCTTCAAATCCTTTCATATATGTCTTCTTGCTCTCTTTCACATTCTTAGCCTCTTTTCCATTAATTGCTGATACACACACACACACACACACACACACACACACACATATATATATATATATATATATATCTCCAAGCAGGTTATATTTAGGAATATATTATATATTATACACATGTTCATATATTCATATGTATTTATATACATGATGTTGCTTGTATGTATGTTTTCAGGGCTATCCAGGTTAGCAGAAATTAGTGGCTAAACCCAGCTCTATGAGAAGGCTGGGATGAGGATGTGGGTCGGAGGTAGAAGCCTTCCTGATTCCCCAGAAGGGGAATTCAATTTCTGAACCTTCACTAACAAGGAAGTAAATACTTCTTTCTTTCCTGCAGAGTTGAAATGTATTTGGAGAGCTTTATTCTCACAAGCCACTGGGTGTCAGTCCTGAGCTATAATGTAAGAAAATAAGCATCCAGGATAGTCAGGTTGATAAACATCATACTAGCTGGTTAGAACTGCGTTTGCTTCCCTCCTTTGGAAGCTTACATGGTGCCTTCTTGTACTATAAAAGCTAGGCCATAGGAGGCATTTTGGTAGTTAGTTCAGGGGCCTCTGGGTCCAGTTTCTGAAGCATATGGTATCTTTAGCAATAGAGATTTACCTTCTACCTCCTAGAGCAACCAAAGCAATTCTTCTACCTCTCCCTCCTGAATGGTGTGGTCACAGACCTGCATGACCATGCCTGGCCATGGGGCAATCAAAGGCCATAGCAATCAGTTGTATGTTTTAAGATTCTTTTGCCCAACTCCAACTAGCAAACAATTCAAAAGAGGGCTTCTCATGTCTAGTGTTGGCACTTTGTTAACTAGTGTTTGTCAGCCTACCTTCTTATACAACCCAAGACAACCTGCCCAGGAATGGTACCACCCGTGGTGAGCTGGGTCTATCAGCATCCGTGCATAATAAGAAATTCCCCATCACTTTGCCTACTGGCTAATCTGATGGATTAGTTCCTTAGATGAGGTTTCCTTTGCCCAGGCAATTTTACCCTGTATCAACCAGCATAGGGTGTGTGGTGGTTTGAATTGGAGTGGCTCCCATAGACTCATGAGTTTGAATGCTTGGCCCATAGGGAGTGGCACTGTTGGGTTTTCACTTCTGCTTGCAGATCAAGACACAGAACTCTCATCTCCTTCTCCAGCACCATGAATGCCTGCATGCTGCCATGTTTCTCACCATGACAATAGCATACTAAGCCTCTGAAGCTGTAAGCCAGCCTCAATTAAATGTTTTCCTTTATAAGAGTAGACACGGTCATGGTGCCTGTTCACAGCAATAGAAACCTTAATGAAGACATGGCACTTTCTGCTGCAAAAGCATCCTTTCCATACCAGTTATCACCAAGGCAACATTCTCCAAGTGATGCCAGGCCTTCCCAGTATCCCAGTAAGCCCAGCTTACAGTTCTTCCTCTTCCCACTGCTTGGTGTTAGGGCTGATGGGCTACAACACACTGTTGGGCTGCATCTCAGGCAGTGCCCAGAGTGATTCTTATGTTCTGGAATAGGGGGAAACGTCACTGTGGAACTAAACTTGACAAATGATACACATAGTCGATTGTGTTAGAAGATAAAGGAAATGAAAACAGAACAGAGGTGAGAAATGCCTGTGAGAAGCCTTGCAAAGTGTCTGTGCTTCTCTAACCCCAGCACCCAGGACATAGAGGCAGAGGAGAGGTATCAGGACCTCAGTGTTAGCCATGGATATATGAGGCCTGCTTCAAAACAAACGAAAGGAAGGAAGGAAGGAAGGAAGGAAGGAAGGAAGAAAGAAAGAAAGAAAGGAAGAAAGAGCGAGCCATAATTATTCAGAATATTAAAGTGTTTGGCTACACATGACCAAGCAGATCTGTGATCACGTCAGTCAAGAGGGAAAGATGGCTATAAACTCAAAGCTAACCTGAGCTACATAGTAAGTATAGGCCAATCAAGGCTATGTAGTGAGATCCTGCCTCCAAAAGCAAAAATAGTCAGGTGTAGTAGCACATGTCTTTAATCCCAGCACGCAGGGGGCAGGGACCAGGGGGCAGGGGGAGGCAGAAGCAGGTAGATTTATATTAGTTCCAGGCCAGCCTGATTTACATAATAAGTTTCAAGCTAGCTATAGGCTATAAGCTAAGACCCTGCCTTAAAATAAACAAAAATAGCCTGCCCCTAGAGGTGTTGCAGCTGTGTCACATGTGCATCAGTAGGTGGCAGAAAGGAGAGAGGCTACGTCTACACTCAGTGTTCTGGCCTCTGAACAACTGAATGATTAGTAGCTCAAGATTTCCTGAAAAACAAAGAGCCAGCCTGAGATGACAACTAGACTGACACCAAAGGGCCCAGACAGGAAGCTAGCCTGAAACAACATCAGTCCCATGCCTTGCAGACATGGATGGGCTCCCAGAACTAGGAGTAAGTTGGAAACTAGAAGAACCCCGCCCCGGACCTCAGGTCCCAGGTAGAAGTGAGCCTGAGACAGATAACCCTTGCATGGGGGCACTCTGTCAGGCTGGGCTAGGAGCAAGCCAGAGATGACCACCAGACCAACGCCATGGGGCCCAGACAGGGATCTAGCCTGAGATGACCACCAGTTTAATGCACAGGCTGAGGTTGGGGGAGCAGATCATCCCTGAGATGATGCCTGCCCAGCATGACCCCTGCCCAGCACCATAATGCATGAGTGGGACGCAGCACTCCTGAGACCACTCCTGAGACAATCCCAGACATTCAGAGACCCCAGGTGCCACTAAGAGAAGCAAGTAAGTGGTAAAAAAATGGAAGAGAAAGAGAAACAGAAGGATGTGGGCACAATGAAGAGAGGCAGAACTGGAGGGTAATGAGGAACAGCCTGATGTGAGTAGTTGGGCATGCCATGTGAGATCATGGTGGGGCCCTGGCCTGTGCTGTCCCTGGGGCTCATGTATGGGCCTGTGCCCCTATAGCAGGAGAGGTCTGTTACCACCAAAGGCCAGGCAGATGTCTCTCATCTGGGCTGCTGCCTAGGGATATGTTGATGTATGAGGGCTGTGCAGAACTGGCTCCACCCCTTACCTTGGCATCATGGGATCGCTGGTCCTGAAGGCACAAAGAGCAGGAGAGCTGACCTTGCCCCTAGCCAGCTATAGTACTCAGGGGAGCCGGAGTGGCACATTGTGGGAGTTATGGATGAGCCAACCGAGGATACAAGCTTAGGAGACTGTCCCTACCACTTGTCACATCCCCTGCTGTATCATGGATGAGGAAGAGATGCCCCCCCCAACCTCTCTCCCGACCACCTAGTGCAGCACAAGAGCTAGCCCTGGGGTCCTGAGAGCAGGAACGCTGGCCTGCTCCTCACCTGCTACAGCATCCGGGAAAGCAGTCTCTACATCTCGTCTGGGCAGCACAACAGAGCTGGCCCTGGATGTGGACGTTACAGGTGAGCAGGTCCCGAGGGCATGAGCCCAAGAGAGCTAGATCTGCTTCTTCTCTGCTGGGTGTTGGTGCTGATGAGGGAGAAGCGCTCTCCTCCTTCTCTCATCCCTCACCATCTATGGCAGAATTAGCCATGTCTCTCACCAGCTGCAACACAGGAGAGCAGGCCTCACACCTCACCTGGGCAGTAGGGTGGAGCTGTCTCTGGTTACAGGGGTTCCTGATGAACCACCTTGAGAATGGGAGAGGGGAGAGCTGGTGAACCCACCACTCAGAATCCTCTCGGGCCAAGATCCAGGGCTTTGAATTGACCCACTCCAACATCTACCCAATCAATGAACTGCTAGAGGGTATGAAGGGGCGAGTCCTACAGATCCAAAACTAACAGCGTCTCCATGACACAGGGCAACAACAGGATATCCCAGAGGAGTCCCAGTGAGGTTCCACTATCGATAGAGTATCAGAAGCAAGAAGCCTCACACCAGACCGTTGCAATGAACATTTGCAAGCAAAGAAGTGTGGACACAGGGAGTACTGTGGGACACACTACAGCTTCCATGGTGAGATTTTCTTTCTCTATTGGGGAGGTTGCAAGGGTGGAGGGCAACTACGAGGGGAGGAGAATGAAACTCGAAAAATCTTAAAAAAAAAAAAACCAAAACGCAGAGCAGCTAGCTATCTGGGCCACCCGCCATATTCCCACACTAGAAGTAACCAAAGGTCAAGAGCACCCCATGAAATGTTACCATGGCGGCTGGTTCTGCCGATCAGCTCTATAGACCATGACCATGACCATGACCATGACCCAAAGCATGGATCTTGGGCCAACCCTGTCACCCTCAAGGTTCTCTGCTAAGCCCCAGACAATACCTGCCATGCTCATGGTACCTGGTAGAATGAAGACTCTTGATGCTTTAAGGTTATCCAATGGATTTATGTATTTGGAAATGCTCATTACACAAGGTGCCCATCCAATTAGCATTGTTTCTCAATATCTAACCTTTTGATAGAAATTGCTACCTGGGACTGCTAGAGATCCATGGTTCTTCCTCCATGTTGCTTCTTCTCTCCACTCCTCTTTCCTCCTCCTCCTTTTCCTCCCAACTCCTCGCTCCACCTCTTCTACTGCCCAGTCACCGAGCTCCATTGCAAATACAATGAAGCAGAAAAACATCCTGCTACATGAGTGGAATCGGGGTGTGCGATGCGAAATTCACAACAAATAAATAAGAGAAAGGAGAAAAGGAGGAAGCAGGAGGAAAGAGGGAAGGGAAATAGGAGAGGGAAGAGAATGGGAACCAATCTTGATGTACTGGCTGGTTTTGTGCGTCAACTTGACACAAGCTGAAGTTATCACAGAGAAAGGAGTTTCAGTTGAGGAGATGGCTCCATGAAATCCAGCTGTAAGACATTTTCTCAATTAGTGATCAAGGGTGGGAGGGCCTGTTGTGAGTGGTACCATCCCTGGGCTGGTAGTCTTGGGTTCTGTAAGAAAACTAAGCTGGGCAAGCCAGGGGAAGCAAGTCAGTAAGTAACATCCCTCCATGGCCTCTGCATCAGCTCCTGCTTCCTGACCTGCTTGAGTTCCAGTCCTGACTTCCTTTGGTGATGAACAACAATGTGCAAGTGTAAGCTGAATAAACCCTTTCCTCGCCAACGTGCTTCTTGGTCATGATGTTTGTGCAGGAATAGAAACCCTGGCTAAGACATTTGAGTACTTTGAAGCTAAGGTAATAGAGTACCTGGTACCTGGTACCCAGAGGCGGGGGAGGGGGGGCAAATTGCACTACAAAGGAAGAGGCTGGGCTGACAGTACAGATCAGAGGTAGAGTATTTACCTAGCACACACAGGAGAGAGGGTGATTGAGAGAGAAGTTCCAGGTATCCATATTTTGATTCAAAACTATATTTATATAAACATGTTCAGGATTCCTGTTTTTGTTTTTTGAGACAGAGTCCTTTACTGTAGCCCAAATTGGCTTGGAACTCACTATGTAGCCCTGATTGACCTCAGCCTCATAGTGAGCCTCCTGCCTGGCCCCTCGATTCTGGGAGTACATGTGTGGGCCACCATATCCCACTTTATAGTCATTTTATACAAGGTAAACTAGTTCCTTGACAGGCACAAATAATAGCCATCCTGAGCTACTGAGATTGCAACTGAAGTGTATCCCTGTGGCCATTTATCAAAATTGGCCAGTCTGAGTGAGACACAGTCTCTCTTCTTATAAGCTGAGCACAGTGGGCATCACAATCCAGATAATGCCCACATTATGTTTTAATGGAAAATTCAATCCTTCCCTAGATGGATATTTGCAGGAAAACATAGAAGGGCTTTCCTAATGTCACAGTTCACCTGACTCGGAGGACCAGGTACTTCTGATTGTAAATCAGCCCTTATTTGGAACTTTTGTCATGTTTAGATTTTATATACTGTAAGAAGTAATATACATACTTTCATATACTATAAGAAGATCCATCTTACTCTATGTTCAGGAAAATAAGACAGAAAAACTGGGGAAAATGCATGGAATACAATGTTTCACATCTATTCTCTAGACCCATGGCACTCAAAGTGGTTCATGTAGCCAAGCATACTAAGAAAATATAGACTTTCTATGTGAGTTTGAGTGTGTCAGCCCTGTTGGAAGCCTGGTGTCCCCTGTAGGAAGGGACAGGATCCTTAGGGATTCTGTCCTTGGAAAGAATGAATGAAGTCTTCCTGATATAGTTTGGATGTAAAAGACATCTGTAGTTGAATACATGGTCTCCAACAAGTGATGTTGTTTACAGAAAGTCCTAGAAACTTTGGGAGGTAAGCCTGGCTGGAGTCACTAGGTAAAAGATGGCGGGGGGGGGGGGGGGGGGGGGGAATGGTTTCCAGGTCTTCATGTGGCTATTCTAATCTAAATGTGAATCCACTAAAATTAAACTAAGGACTGGTAAGATGGTTTAGTTAGTTAATTGTTGGGCATTCAGGTATGAGGACCTGAATTCTGGTCCCCAGATCCTATTAAAATTGAGTGTGGTGGACATCTGCAGCCCCAGTGCTGGCAGGCAGGGGTGCAGACAGACAGAATTCTGGAGCTCACTGGCCTGCCAGCCTAGCTGAATCAATGAGCTGCAGGTAAAGTGAGGCTCTGTCTCAAAAAGTAAGGTGGAGAGCAATAAAAAACACCTGGACACACACACAGAGGTGGGGAGGGAGGGAGAGACTATTAAACTAGAGAGTTATGCTATCATTTACTAAGCACATATGAATGACACTCGGATGCCACCTGCGAGTGGTCATTTCCATCAGGGCAGGAAAACCTATTAAACAGCAATGACATAGATACATCCAAACATTTGGGATGCTGGTCTTTACTGACAAGCTAGCAGAATAATGTGAAAGTAAGATTGGTCCCCCTGCTTTTTATGACATTATAAACTATCTATATGAAGTCAATCATTATAGCTCATGACTGTGATCCTAACACTCAGAGGTAGAGAAGGAAGGATCAGGAGCTCAAGGTTATCTTTAGCTACACAGTAAGTTTGAAGCCTGTCTGAAAAAAAAATAAATGCCCCCACCTGATAAAAATAATAGCACCCCCAGCTGCCAACAGCCAAAATTTGAGATCTAGGATGGTCAGGCCAAGGAGACCTTGCTGACACACCAGAAGGAGAGTCACCTGAGGGCCAAGGAGACCTTGCTAACACACCAGAAGGAGAGTCACCTGAGGTACTTATTGGAATCACTTCCTGAAACCCTGCTTCACATCATGGAATTTGCCTTCGGTGGCTTTCCACATTCCTCTGAGCCAGAAAAACAACTATGACTAGAATTTGTACATCATAGCCAGCAAATGAGAACACCTCATGAAAAGAAAGCATTAGATCTGAAATTTCTTTCCTCTTTTGAGTGGAGTATGAGCCTGCATACTGAACCCTGCTCTTTGGGGCTTCCTCACCCCAACAGCAGGCCTTCTAAAATTCAGAGGATACCTGCTACCTGCAGTTGGCAAGGATTTTCCTCAAATCAGTGGAAGAATGAGAGGGAGCTGCATCCAGCAACCATGGGCTGATCAGAGGGGAGATGCTAAGACTTCCATTCATATTTCAGCACAGCCCCAAATGACAACAGGAGCAAAATCTTAGGAAAATTTGACATCATCTTGTAGGGACCTTGTTTGAATTAATAGGGAATGGAATGTCCTTTACAGATATTGTGGGCTATAGAGACAGATAAGAGAGCAATGGATTTTCCTGGGAAACAGAAACCCACTTTATGTGATTTCAGAGGAATTCTGAGTCAGAGTTTGGCCTGAGCTAAGCCCCAATCACCATTTTAGGGGTTGGGACCTAACAGTTGTGACCCACCTGCTATGGGTTCTGGGGACCAAACTCTAGTCCTCTCCCAGGGCAGCAAGTGCTCCTACTGTTCTCCAGCCCCTGGACTACTTTTAATAAAGAGAATGTAAAAATCTTCTAGTTGAAAAAATATTTTACCAAAGATAGTTTCTTAATCACAGTATAGGAGATGCTAAAAGTCAGGAAAACTGCGTGAGAAGTGCATTGGACTATAACAGCATTCATTGCAATGACAAAATACCAAAGGCTGCATCATATGTATAAAAAAGTTTCATTTTTTTAAGATTTATTTTTATTTATTTTATGATTATGAGTACACTGTCCCTGTCTTCAGACACACACTAGAAGAGTGCATCAGATCCCATTACAGATGGTTGTGAGCCACCATGTGGTTGCTGAGAACTGAACTCAGGACCTCTGGAAGAGCAGTTAGTGCTCTTAACCACTGAG
>JANHMN010000006.1:36433867-36464345 GCA_030674055.1 Rhabdomys pumilio
TCCTCCTCTTCCTCCTCTTCCTCCTCCTCCTCCTCTTCTTCCTTCTCCTTCTCCTTCTTCTAAGATTTACTTATTTTACTTTATGTTTTTCTGGCACACTCCATGTGCCTCCTGGTTGGGTCCCCTGGAACTGCAGTTACATGCATTTGCAAGCCAATATACGAGTGCTAGGAATCAAACCCAGGCTTTCTAAAAGAGAACAAGTGCTCTTAGCCACTGAGCCCTGTGACTTTCATTCTAAGCCCTTCATGTATTCCTTTTCCTCATCCAAGTTTGGAGGACTAATTGGTCTTTTTGTTCTGGTATGGCTTTTTTAATTTATTTGGTTCTGTTGGTTCACTGTGTAGCCCTAACTGCCCTGTAACTCTCTATGTAGATCAGGTTGGCCTGGAACACACAGAAATCTACCCACTTCTGCCTTTCAAGTGCTAGGATCAAGGACATGTATGTACCACTATGCCTGGATATTTTGTTTATTTTTTGAGAGAGGGTCTCATGTAGCCCACACTAAGCTCAGACTCACTATGTAGTCAAAGAGGACCTGGAACTCCTGATCCTCCCTCTGGCCTCCAGCTCCCAGGTGTTGCCATTACAGGTGTAAGCCACCACACTCTGCCACCTAACTGGCCTTACTGCTGCCCAGGATCACACATTCATCAGTCTGATCCCACAGGTAATTGCACTCTGCAATTCTAGGTCTGTTCATCCCTCACCATGGTGTGAAGCTGCTTCTCGTACACTGAGACTAGATGGTTCTAGAACACCAACCATGCAGCCCAGACAAGAATATGTCTCTGATCCTCACCTTCCCTTTTCCAGGCCCTGGCTTCTCCCATAAAGTCCCGTCCTCCATGGTCCATGATTACTCACCTCACCATTCCTCAGAATGGAAGTTTTATGCTAGCTTTCTCTCCCCAGGCAAAAAGGAGGGCCTTTTACATGCAGCCACTATTTTTATCCTACATGCTGACACATCAGCCTGTTTCTCTGCCCCCAGCCCCTCACTCCAGCCCTGGAGAAACTCTCTTCATATAGTCAAAGAACCGAGGCCATTTTCAACCTACTTGCCTCCATTTGAGGTTTTTCTTGAAATGTATTTTTTCTATTTATAGTCTTTGTATAGGTCTTCCCCATGAATGTCATATTCCACACAACTCTGTGGGACCGAGCATATAAAGAAAGAAAGATCTTTGACCTCATCCATCACCTTTATTGGAAAGATCCCCCATAAGCATAAAATTTGACCTGTTTAGAGAGTGGATTTTATGAACTGTGCTCATCATCCTTATTTCAAAAAAGGCAGTTTTAAAAAATTGTACAGTGAGTATTGGGTCCTTTTCAAACTTCCCGTCAAAAGGTATGCAGTAAGCAAGAGAATATCTGTGTGGGAGTTCTCACAGGAGCTTCTTGTTATGGGATATTCACTAGAGAAGACTTCTCAGAAATGGGTTTAAGCCGATAGAAAGTCTTTATTAGCTTGCTGGCAACTACACTGAGTGTCCAGGATCCCAGTGTAGACCCAAGCCTTTCTCTGGGTGAGCTCTTAAGCACAAAAATTATGTTCTGGGTTGACATACTTCAGATAACAGGAACAGTTAACCAGAAGCAGAACTACAGAAGACAAAATCAAGGTTAGTACATTTTTAGAGACTTTCCCAAAACAACGGGCTTGGATGGATCAGGCCTTTATTTCAGTTTTGGCAGATGATGCTGTCTGTGTGCTGTGTTTTGAAGCTTGAATAGTACTTATGCAGTAAAGTCCGTTGAGTCCAGGGCCCTGTTACACCTCTAGTACTGAGACTTTAATTGCATTTTTCCTTTTGGGCTAGAGATGATCTCGACCTGAGTTTTCCATCTCAGAAAGGAAAACAGACGATGCAGATTGCTTCTAGTGGAGAGCTCAGGAGCTCCTCCTGCAGGTGGGCTGACCTTCCTTTTCTAAACCTTTTCCAATGTTTAGCAAAACCATTTGGAAACAGTTGATGTGACACAAAGAATCCTGAGACACAAGAATTCCTATTAGCTGGAGGTAGTAGTCCAGGCCTGCAACCCCAGCTCTTTGGAGACTGAGAAAGAAGGGTTGCCTGACATCATGGCCAACCTGGACTACAGAGTGCTACCTGTCTCAGAACAAATAAACGCCAGCACAGATTTAATGTATTTAATCATATACGCTTGTGTCTTCCAATGCAACACTCAATCTAGAAGTGGGCCTGTATGAAGAAAGCCTTACTCCAAGGCAGCAGTCCTTAAGCAGGTTCACAGTCACTCTTCTCCCTGTCATTTGGAAACATTAGATACATAACTGTAGATGCTTCTCACGTGGAAACTAAACACACTGATTGAAAGGATAAAGTGGAGTCTGGGTTATTTGTGGGTATGAAAGGAACAGGAGAAGCGTCCTGATGATGGCTTCAGTCCTCTCTCCTGCTTGTCCAGCCTGCTAGGCTATTGTTAAACCCTAGCAGCAGCCTTTGCTATAAAACCTCAGCTACAGATAGCAGACCGTCCGCGGGGCAACAAAACTTAACTGGCAGAGCCACGAGATCGATCACGGAACCTTGAATATCTCATAAGGGCCAGATATGAGGGAGTCAAGCTGCAGCTGATCTTGGCTGACTGTGTCTCCTGATAGTCAGAAGGCCCTTTTGTGGTGAAACGCCCTTGGGGCTGTGGATAAGTTGTTCCCACTGTATCAAAAGCAAAGGCTCCACGGCATTCTCCTACTGTGTGCACTAACAAAGGGTCTTTGTCTTCAAAAGACTTTGGGAAGAAACACTCCCAAGGAGATATCTAGACCAGAGAGATTTGGAAGGGAAAACAGGTCACCTTACCCCGTGAATATGCTACCCATCTGACAAATACTTACAGAAGCTTCTTTAAATCCTGTATGCAGAATGCAGCACTGCGCTGTCCTGCACTCTTTGAGATAGCCTGCTCCAATTCCTGCTGTGCTTTGCTTATATAACAAACAAATGCCTAAACTGTCGGTGTGTCTTGACTGAATTCTTTACTTTGAGAAGACAAAAATGGAGAGACCCCTGTAATACAGGGACAGGATTCACAGCAACGATGGGCAAGAGGGACCAAAATTTAATTAGCAAGAGGAATACTTTCTAGTGTTTTGTAGTACCTAGTGATTATAATCTAGAATAATTTCTTTTATACTTTTATTCATTTTGTGTGTGTGTGTGTGTGTGTGTGTGTGTGTGTGTGTGTGTGTGTGTTTAGGCCAAATAATGACTTGGAGGAGTCAGTTTTTTTCTTCTACCATGTGGGTCCAGGGATTGAACTGGGATCATCAGGCTTGGTGGCAAGCACCTCTAACTTTGGTGGCAGGCACCTTGAACTTGCTAAGCCTTCTCACGAAGAACTAGAAAAGAGGAGACTGAAGGTTTCCAACCTAAGGAAACAACAAAGGTGTCAGGTGCTGGTTACCATGTTGTGACAGTTATACATTGTCTTCATAGATGAAATACCATCTTGGCTAGAAGTGCCAGCACCACTACCCCTAGCACAGCTGGGTTACTACAAATTTGAGCCACCCTGAACTGGATACATATTAAGACCCTGCCCCCCTCCAAAAAAAAAACCCAAAATTAAAAATAAAATGAAAAGGCCAGGCCCAGTGCCCCAAGCCTGAATGTACTTTCAGTCACTCAAGGCCGTGTGGGCTACAGGGAGTCAAAGCTAGCTTAGACAATTTAGTGAGACCCTGCCTCGAAATAGAAACTAAAACAAGGGCTGGGGTGGTAGTTGTATGGTGGGGTGTGTGCTTAGTGTGTTCAAGGCCCTGGGTTCAATTCCCAGTACGGCAAAAGGAATGAGAGAGAAATACTGTGGTTTGCTTCACAAATATGCATAGCTTTTGAATGAAATAAATCAGGTGGGGAAGGGTAGCTTAGTGGTAAGCATCCTTGACTAAGGAGCTGATTCATTAATTAGTTTTAAAACTTGAGTCAAGGGGCTGGAGAGATGGCTCACTAATTAAGAGCACTGGCTGCTTTTCCTGAGGACCAGGGATTGACTCTCAGCATCCACATGGCTGGTCACAATTATCTGTTACATCAGTTTCAGGGGATCAAACACCTTCTTTTGTCCTTCTCAGGGAGCCAGACACACAAGTGATACACAGACAGACAGACATACAAGAAAATATAAAAATAAAATAAGGTATTTTAAAAGTTCAATCAAGACATGATTACCACAACTCTGGAGATATTAAATAGAAATAACATTGGTGTTAGTGACAAATTATAATGACACATACATATGAAATTGCTATAAGGATCTGATATCTTCTTCTGCCCTCCACGGTTACCAGGCATGCATGTGGTACACAGCCCTGAATGCAGGCAAAACACCCATGTACATAAAATAAATACATACATAAAATGTTAAAGACAAACAAATAAAATAAATAGATTGCAAGAACTTTGTGACTGTGGAGAGTTGGAATATTACAAATTCAGAGCCAAGATTATCTTGAGCTCTCTGTAATCCCTTTAATGGTCACCGATTGTCCCCTTTTTATCTGTCTTAACACAGTCATCAAAAACTTCTTGGGAAATAGTAATAGACCCCTAGCTTTCCTAGCCCCCAAAGTTGAGACTGTTATCAGACAGCATCCAAAACCAAAATGGAAGGCAATACAGGAGACACTTGACATCTGCCTCTGGCCTTGACATGTATATGCATCTGCATATACACACGTATGTGCATGTATATACCACATGCACGTATGTATATATAGACACACTGAAAAATCTCTTTTTGAAGCTATGTCTTGACCGTGAGGCTCTCAACTTTACACCATATTAAAGCAGTGAGAGGTGATCGGGTGCTTGTGGATCCAGAGCCAGCAGCACAGCTGATGGAGCGGGCCGACCTCGGCAGACCTCAGACAGAAGCATGGCTCTGTCTAGAGTGGTCCCTGTATTCTTTTGAGACACACGAGAGTGGTGTGTGTTGTTGCACACCTGTTATCCTGGCACTTCAAAAGCTGAGGCAAGAGAAATACCAAAAGAATGAGGCTAGCCTGGGCTATAAAGCAAGACTCTTATTTCAAAACAACAAATTCTCTTGTTATGATCCCCTGAGTATGAAAATTCAAGACTCTTCTGGGCACCATAGAGAGATCCCCATTCCCAAGCTGTCAAAAATTTCCATTTGTCCATTCTCCAAATACTGAGCGCCTACAAAGCATCCGGCACTTAATCACTATACATGGCATTAACCTTAATCTCTGCACACAGCAACCGCCTGAGTCCAGGTACTTCTGTGTGCCACCAGCAGATGGCAGTAGTGGATGGTGCCAATTTGGATTAAAGCTTGACACATTTTAACTGAACCTGTCCTCAAAACGATTAGTGCTCATGTGTGTCCAAGGGACATTTTGGGGGCGAAGTTTTCACATCTGAAACGTAATTATAAGTGTAATTACAAGTGTCTGGAGGATGAGAGATTCGATGCACCAAGAGTTCTCGAGTCACAAGGATAACGGGCTCATGGATAAGATATATTATTTTGCATGACTGATACTGATCTCCTGACATTTTACAAAATGTCAATCTGCCAAAAAAAGAAATCAAATCAGACGCTGAAAGGAGACTGCTTGGCAGGACACCAGCAACTTTCACCACAAGAAAACCAATATGACAGATCCCAACACAAACTGTTAGGCAACCGTGTGACAGAAAGCAAGAAGCTGGAAAGAAATCGAAGCGGTTGCTTTTTCCACAGGACATTTGGAAGTACTCAGGCGGTCACTCCCTCATTAACCCAAGGCCTTCAAGGACCCTGCGTGGCTCTGTTGATCAGGGGCTCATAGCCACACAGCCAAGGAATTACAAAGCCACTAGAAAGCTAGATCTAACCCAAGCTCGTTGTTTCTTGGACAAAAAGATTTTGGATACCAAATGACTCAGTTGAATCAATCCAGAATTGGGAAGCCTCAGAGTGAACTTATCTCACTTCCTGTAAAGATTGGGGGTGGGAGGAATAGAGGACACAATTGGAGGTGAGGGTTGGGGAGAAGAATGATTCCATCATGGGAATAAATATAAACTTTAAGGGGTGGATAATGTCAGAGGAATCTCAAGCATCCTGTTAAAGAGGCAAACCGGTTCCAACTGCGATGCCAACCAAACATCTCCCTGGTAACACATGGAGAAGCTTTGTAGGAAAGGATGATACTGAACTTCTCATCCTCTTGCCTCTACCTTCCCAGTCCTAGGATTGCAGGAGGTTCTGGGATCAAACACAGGTCTTCCTCCATGCTGGACAAGCACTCCACCAACTGAACTACATCCCCAGCCCAGCAAAGACTACTTTTGCACGGAGATCGTCACAGCCTGAACTGACGGTGGGCAACATCGGTTGTTTTAACAATGGCCTCATTTTTATAATGATTCATAGGATCAAAAATGAAGAGGAAGAAAACTCACACACAATGCTGATAGCATCTGTGTCTTAAGATGATCAGTTATCAGCATTTAGGGTAACTTCTCATTCAGCAAGGTGTGGATCAGCAGGTAAACATCCTTGCTGCTAAGCCTGATGATCAGAGTTTGAGCCCCAGGACCTACAACGGTAGAGAGAACCAATCCCCAGAAGTTGCCCTCTGACTGCTGCATGAAATTGTGGTATGCAAGCACACACACACACACACACACACACACACACACAAACAAACGTGTGTGCACGCATAAAATAAATGTAAAAGAAATTGTCACAGGACTAGATTTGTTTAAGTTAGGAAATTTGGAAAGATTTTTTTCTAAACTGATGCCATGAACTTTAAGGTTGCCTTATTCCTTTTATATAGTTAGTTTTGTTTCTTTGGACTCTCACTATGTAGCCCTGGCTGGCATGGAACTCACTGAGATCCACCTGCTTCGAATCCCAAGTTCCAGGAGCAAGGTCGTTCATCCCTATGCCTGGCACTGGACCTGTTTCGTAGCCTTGCTGCAAAGATGCCCATACTTTTCCTGAGAACATAACGGTTAAACAGAACACACAGTGACTAGCAAACACAAGCACAGCTCCCAGCTCCAGTTACCTGGTAAACATGGCTCTCTCCCCTCATCAAAGAAGCGTCTTTTTGCAGCAGGTAGACACACACCATCACAGAAAACCACAAGTGGTCAAAATGCAGAGAACAGCTGTGCCAGGGGTGTCTTGCCTCAGTGAACACATCTACAACACAACTCCTGCACACAAGGCTCAGAGAACATCACAGAGGAGGGGTCAGGAGGATTGTAAGAGCAAGAGGGTACTGAAGCCCTAGCAGGCCAAATGGGCCACGTATTCTGACAGTCAATTAAAGAGACAGTCACAGTAGAAAACAAAGATTTATTTACACATTGGAGAAGAGACAGATGTGGGGGTCCAGTGACTAGGGTTGATCTCACGATTTGTGTTTAAGCAAAGGAAGAAGTAGGGCGGGAGGACAAGAAGAGGTGTCGCTGAGTCTGCAGCCCTGGTCAGGGTGTGGTCAGCTTCATCACTGTCTCCACTCCCGTGTTTCAGAAGATCCCATAGTTCTCAGGTCAGGCAGGTTCTCAGGAGGTGATTATATCTGCCCCAGTGCAACCTCGCCCCTGTGATAATTGCCCCTCCCCATGTCTTGGGTGGGGTTCTGCCCTGCTAGCTTTTACTGTTCTTGCTAACTGCAGATTTATCTCGGTGGCTATTTTTGTGCCCTGGGAGGGGATGAGGCAGTTAGGTGGACAGACGCTTGCGGTTTGGGGGCAACTGTGCAGAGTGGAGCAGCTCACTGGGCATTGGGAGGAGCCAGAGAGAAGCAGAGCTTCTGGGTTCTTGTCCTGCTTTAGTCATCTGAACCTGTTGGGGAGAGGTTTTGTGCTCTTTGGCAAAAGCAGCTTTATGGGTATTCTTTGGGTGAGTGTGTGCACATGAGGGCAGGTGGCTGCGTCAAGAGGAGAGCTCCAGGCTAGACGAGACCTGGTGTTTCAAGCAGCTGTAAGCTGCCAGACCTGGAACTCCAGTCCTCTAGAAAAGCATCAGGCACTCTTAACCACCTAACTGTTGCTCCAGCCCTCAGAAAAGTAGCTCTTAGTGCTTGCCCCTTATATGGTGTGACCTCTTGCCTTTACCTCATCTGCTTCTGACTAGGTGGTTTTGGGTTTGAACTTTTTAGAGTTCACCTCCAAAGTTAGGCGACTACAAACAGCAGGGGATGGTGAGAGGTGGAGAGGAACTGAATAACCAGTCTGAGCTGTCATATGCTTTACCCCTCGCTCTCTCACACTAGCTTCCGACTCAGAGATAACTTATGTCTCTAGTTCCTGGAGTTTTTCTTTTTTCAGTTTTTGAGACAGATTCTTATCTAGCCCAGCCTAGTTCCTAACTCTGTGTAGCTTAGGATGTTCATGAATACTGGTCCTGCTACCTTCACCTCCCAAGAGCTGGGATTACAGCCGTCTCACTCTGGGGTTGTTCTTGAGCTCTGCTATTGTGTTTTGAATGTGAAATGGACCCAAGCAGGGTCAAGTGTTTGATCCCCAGCTGGTGGCACTTTTTAAGAAGGCTACAGAAATTTTAGGGAGGGGAGCCTTATGGGAGGAAGTTGGTCAAGTTGATCACTTGATGGTTTTATAGCCCAACCCCACTCTCTGTCCTTTGTCTGCTTCCTAAGTAGCAACATACCATGACTATCCACCTCACGTTCCTTCTTCCATGCCTTCATCAAGATGGACAGTAGCTTCAAACTTCAAGCCAATCCTTTTTCCCTTAAAGTGTTTCTTGTTGAATATTTAATTTCAGAAATAGGAAAAGCCACTGATACAGAAAATTGGGGTTCCGGGCTGCAGCTAAGTTGGCAGTGTGCTTGCCGAACATGTACAGTGCCCTGATTTTAATCTCCAGCATGGCACACACAGACTGAGCATAATGGCGAATGCCTGCACTCTTGGCACTTGGGAAGTATAAAGTCAGGAAGATTAGCAGTTCAAGATCATTCTCAGGCCTTTTCCCCAACTGGGAGCTAGAAGCCACTGGATGGCTAGAGTTACTGGAAAGGACATCAACCAGCAGGTTTCCTCAGAACTCCAGAAGCCTTACTCAAAACGTCCCTAAAACTGAAAGTCCCCCCAAGGAATGGACACAGTTAAGCTAGCTAAACATAAGGAGCTGCTCTTTATGATGATGAGAACTGTTTTTACACGTGAGTTGCTTCCATAAAACAGCCCATGTACCACCAGGGTGGTGCTGGGTTGGAGTCATGACCAGGATCCAGGCAGGTAGGAAAATAGCGTTTGGTACAGCACCTTCAGTAGAGGCTCTAAGACTGTGACCCAAGGGTTCCTCTAAATCTTGGAATTGCTGAAAATGGTTGAAAGGACCAAGATGAGGGCTACAAACTAACATTTCAGGAACAGAGCGATCTGGGCAGGATGGCAAGACAGGTGGCAGCTGCCAACAAAAACATTAGAACAAAGGCTTCAGAGTTAATAAATTGCCTCATCTGCTAAAAGAAAGATAATCCTTAGCTACATAGTGAGTTACAAAAAGCCATCCCAGGCGATATGACACAGAGAGAAAGAGGGAGGGAGGGAAGGGCAGAGCCAGAGGTAGTCTATGTTGTTACATTGGGAAGAAGAACTGATATCTTCAGAGTCACTGTCACGCACGTTATATTTATTTCTTTGGCCTGGCCTTATTGTTTTATTTGTATTCATGTGCACACAGGTGTTCATGTACAGGTGTCCTCAGAGGCCAGGAGAGAGACATGTAAGTAGATATGAGCCTGATGTGGGTGATGGGAAGTGAACTCAGGATCTCTACAAGAGCATAACCTACTTAAGTGCTGAGCCATCTCTCCAACCCCTACATAGGTCTTTTCGAGTCAGGGTATCCTTAAACTCAAGCACTCTTTCTGCCTCTTGAATGCTGATTTTGCAAGGCTGAGCCACCACACCTGGCTTGAACTTTAGGTTTAAATAGAGGAAGAGGAGCTGAGAGTGTAGTTCTGTTGGTACAGTGCTTGCTAATAATGCACAAAGTCCCAAATTAAATCCCTGGTGCCACCATACCTGGGCATGATGTCGCACACCTGTAATCCCAGGTGGAAGATCATAGATAGAATCAAGATCATTCTTGATGACAGAGTGAGTTCTAGGACAGGCTGGAATACAAGAGATGCTGTCTCTAATTACAACAAACAAGCAAATGAATGGATAAAAGACTTGACGTGGGCTGGAGAGACAGTTCAGCTGTTAGCAGCTCTTGTTTCTCCGGCAGAGGACCTGGGTTTGTCTCCCAGCATGCATACTAGGAGACTGATCATCGGTTAAGTCTAGTTTCAGGGGACCCAACACCCTTTTCTGGTTTCCTGAGACTCCTCTCCCTAGTGCCTCTGCCATGGTCTTGTTTTACTTTCCTGGCTTCTGGGGTTATCTATGTACATCTGAAGAGTTGGAGCTAGTAACTCACAGATAGGAAGGAGAATGTTGCATCTGTTTTTCTGGGTTTAATATAATATGTTCTAGTTCCATCCATTTACCTGCAAATTTCATGATTTCACTTTTCTGTATGGGTGAACAAACAGCATTTCATTGGTGAATGGACCCATGTCCGTTAGCCACTCCTTATTTGCTGGAGGCACTTTGGTTATTTTCGCTTCTTAGCTACTGTGAACAGGAAAGCAAGCAGTGAACATGGCTGGACAACTATGTATAGAGATGGATGTGGAGTCTTTTTGGTCACATGCTAAGCGTCGTATAGCCAGGTGGTAAAGTAGACTTTCAATTTGTTGAGGGCTGTTTTCATCTTGAGGATGATGTGTGCTTTGGATCTCCTGCTTGGAGGTAACTTTAATTCGTTGTCACAGAGATGGCACAAATCAGACCTGTTGGTTTTGGAATCAAGGGTGACTCAAGAGGACTTGAAAAGGATAAGAGGTTAAGGAGCCCAGGAGAGGTTTGAGCTGAGTTGTAGTAAGGAGGCAGACAGGAAGTGAAGGTAGAGATGCCAGCCTTCCATGCTGCTTTTGGTTACACTGTAGTCTAGGTGTGGAGGTGAGGTGGGGTGGGAGCTGGGGTAGGGTGGGGTGTGGTGATGTGGGGTTTGGAGGGGTGGTGTCAGTACTTGTTTGTTTTAAGACAGGGACTCACTTTGTAGGTCTGGCTGTTCTGGAACTCACAGAGATCCTCCACCTGCCTCTGCTTCTGGAGTGCTGAGATTAAACACACACACACACACACACACACACACACACACACACACACACACAAACTTTAAAATACTAAGTGCCCAACTCACTCAGTTGAGTAAACTTTACAAATGGATCTTTTGAACATCTAGGAACTTGGCGGCAGATGCCTTTAATTCCAGCATTAAGAAGGCAGACACAGGTACATCCCTTTGCATTCCAGGCCAGGCTAGACTGCATAGCAAGTTATACATAGAGAAACTCTTTTCCAGAAAACAACCAGAACAATAATCTCTCGGTTGTGTGTGGTATCCCACAGCTTTAATCCCAGCACTCAGGAGGCTGGGACAGGATGATTTTTTTGAGTTTAAAGCCAGACTGGAGAACAGAGTGAGACCTTGACTTAAAAGTGAGACCTTGATCTTAGAGAAGCTCCCTGGGTGTCTGTGAAATGTGTTAGAGGTTCTTTAGATGGAATCCTTAAGCAGAGAGGGTAACATGCCGGGCAAGGACACATCTAGCCCTGGGGGTTCAAAGGCAGTGTGATGACTGAAACATTGCATCAGTCATATGTGAACCAATCCCCACTTCTCTATTCAGAGCAAGGATGAATCCTGTCACACAGTCACATGTTCCCTGCTCCCTCCACCCCACCTCTGTCACAGCACAGGTCAGCCTGTTTCCTTATGGTGTAAGGCCTCCCCATTCCCTGAAAACCTTTGAAAATAGACATCTTGCTTTGCTAGCGGGGACTGAAAAAGTTCTCTGAGTCTCCTGCCCCCGCCTAATTATCTGCTGTATTGATAATAAGCCTATTGCTTGAAGGACACTGTTCAACTTAGCTCCTCTCTCTTGATCGCTCTCTCTGCTCCCTCCCTCAAACTGTAAAACTTAGAAGCTGCCTTTGCTAAATGCTGACACTGTCTATGACTCCTCACTTGGGCTCACACGATGACTACAGTCAGGTGGGAAGCTTGGCATCTCTGCCCTCATTTTGAGTCTGTCTCCTTTACCTGAAGTCAGGTTACTGCTTGACTCTGCCTATCTTCATTGTCTACTGGACTTAGAGTCACCTAGGAGATTCACCTCTAGACATTTTTAAGAGTGTTCCTAGAGAGGGTCAAGTGAGGGAGAGGGTCAAGCTGTGATGTGACCGGCACTATCCAATGGAAAAGCCACCTGAGAAGCAATATTTATGTCTCTGTGTCCTGACTATGGACACAATGTGAAGAGCTGGCTCATCCTCCTCTAGGACCGCCTTTCATCATGATGGTCTGTATCCCTTCAAACTGTGAGCCAAAAATAAATTCTTCTGTTCATTTTTTTTTTTTTGTCAGGGAGCTGGTCACAGCAATGTGAAATACATAACCCATCACATCCCTTGGTCATGATGGAGACACATATATGAATCACTCTCTTACTTTCCCCTTGAGTGATCTTGGGTACCAGAACCAATAGGACTGATCTATAAATACCACTGTGACAAAGGACTAAATCCCTACCCCACATCCCGTCTATAGGGAGCCTGCAGGGCAAACTGCCCTTGAGACAAGAAGCTACATCCTGGAGCTGATCTTGTAGGAGCATAAGATTTGACCCCACATGGTTGTGGCAGGAATGAACAGATTCAAGGCTATGAGGCAGGATCACACCACAACCTGGGCTTCTTATCTAAATTCTTCCTCCATTGAAACCTAAAGTTCATGTCTCGAGTGCTTGTGGTAGCTCAAGCTAGTAATTGCAGCATTCAGGAGTCTGAGTCAAGAGGATTGCTATGAATTGAAAACCAGCACAGTGAGTTCCAGTCAGCCCAAATAGCGTGAGACCCTGCCTCCAAAACAACAATGACAACAACAGTCAAACCCCCCCACACCCCACTGAAGGTCATGATAGTACCCCAAGCCACTGGGCTCTATGGATTTGTCTTCCCAGTGTGGTCATATTTAATCTTCTTTCTCTGCTTTTCACCGTGCCTTGTCTCTTTTATTGGTACATTGGGATTGATGCCAAGATTGAGCAAATGCCAGAGCCCAGACTTGTGCCCTAAAAGTCCAGTGACTGAGCCAAGCCCAGTCACCTCCACACTTCTCTGGGAGTCAAGCCCAGGAACTCAGTGAAGGGGAACAAATACTGGAGAGAAACAAACCTCGGCCTGGAAATATCAAGTTCTCCACTCAAATTTGACTCTTAAGAGAACCCTGGCTTTAAAAAAGTCTTTCTACAAATCTAAATTCGTCAATATGCCATGATAAAGATAAATTTACTACACAGAACCAAACTGCCTATGGGTTTCTTGGCTGTGCCAAACCATCATCTCCTTCATGCTTTGTCAGTGGCGAAGATGTGACAAGGTGAGTATTTGTATTAGGAGTGGGGCATAAGACAATGTTAGTTGTCCTCAATAATTATGGAATGTACCTCATTTCATTATCCTTACAATAAGAAAGGGCCACTATGATAGCCATCAAAGTGCCACTGTTTCTGAATTAATACTGAGCTGGGTTTTTTTCCTTCTGCTCAGTGAGAGTTGCTACTTAGTATGTGTTCTGTGTTGTGGTGTGTGTGTGTGTGTGTGTGTGTGTGTGTGTGTGTGTGTGTGTTCATATGAGTAATGAGCATGCTATCGCTGACACACGAGAAGAAGGCATCAGATCCCATTATAGATAGTTGTCAGCCACCATGTGATTGCTGGAAATTGAACTCAGGACCTTCAGATGAGCAGCTAGTGCTCTTAATCATGAAGCCATCTCTCCAACCCCACTTAGTGGTTTTGTTAGTATTGTCAAGGCACTGTCAAGTGCAGGCAAGACAAAGGAAAGAACATTCATGAGTCTAAGACCCAGCTCCAGTGAAAACCAACCTTAGCTGCTGGGTTTCATCAACATCCCTATTCAACATGACGGCCAGCACCCCTCATGGATTGTTTCTAAGCAAAAGGTAGATTTTATATGATTCACTTATTAATACTTTGAAGGGTATTGTTTAAAGGCCATTCACCTTCCATTGTCTCCCATGTTAAGTAAACAAGACGCTGTGTCTTCCTCCTGTTTTTCTCCTTTCCTTTTCTTTCTTCTCCTCTCCTCCCTACCCCAACTCACGTAGCCCATGCTACCCTAGAATGTAGAACGGGCTAGAACTCTACTGTCCTCACCTCCTGAGTACTTCAATTACAGACCAGGCTTGTGTCGCTGTGCCCAGTGAATGTGGTGCTGAAGACTAACACTAGGGATCTGGGCATACGATGCAAGCACTCTGTAAGCTGAACAACACCCCAGTCTGTACAAAGGTATTCCCAAATTAGTTTGAATCACAAACCTTTTGTGTGTGTGTGTGTGTGTGTGTGTGTGTGTGTGTGTGTGTGTTTTACTGGAGATTCTATGAGGCCTTCAGACATGCAGCAGCCAAGTGCTGGTCACTTAGCTACACTATTGGGTGACTCCACACACTTTTGAAAGGTCTCCATTAACTCACTGAGAAGGACATTTTTATCTTTTTATTTTATTTTAGGAGAGAGTCTCTTTCTAATCAAGGCTGGCTTGGAATTCACTAAGTAGTCAAATATGACTTTGAACTCTTCCTGTGTTGGGTTACAAATATTAGTATTATGGGTGTGAGCTCTCAGTCCCATTTTATATACTCTTGATGCATGGTAGTTTCTTGGGTGGGAGATACGTCTTACAATCATTAAAAGATTCAGGGCAGAGATACAGTTCAGTGGTAGAACACTTTCCAATCCTGGTAAACTCCTGCTTTGTTTCCTCAACTAAAGAAACAGACAAACAAATACACACAATTATATGGGAAGTAAAATGCTGTTAACTGGGTGTCTTATGGTTTTACTGCTGTGAACAGACACCATGACCAAGGCAACTTTTATATGTACACATTTAATTGGGGCTGGCTTACAGGTTCAGAGGTTCAGTCCATTATCATCAAGGCAGGAGCATGGAAGTGCCTAGGCAGGCATGTCACAGGAGGGCTGAGAGTTCTACGTCTTTATTCAAAGGCAGATATTAGAAGACTGGCTTCCATGAAGCTAGAGTGAGGGTCATAAAGCCCATGCCCACAGTGACACACCTACTCCAACAAGGCCACACCTCCAAATAGTGCCACTCCTTGGGCCAAGCATATTCAAACCACCACACTGGGGTTGGTGAGATGACTCTATGGATTCAAATGCCTGCTGCCACTCCTGATAACCTGACTTTAGTCCCTGGAGCCCGTGTGGTAGAAGGAGAAGCTGGACGAAACACACACACACACACACACACACACACACACACACACACACAATTTCTTTGGAAATGCTATTGGTTCTGTCTTAGGCAAGATCAAAAAGTAGCCTAGATAAGTTGGAGTTCTGTTAGCATGCTGATCTCTCCATTTCTGTTTGTTTTGTTACCATGGGCCTAATCACTAGACAAAATTGGTCTAAATGATAGTATCTTAAGACATGATAAGGGCTGGAGAGATGGCTCAGTGGTTAAGAAAACTTACTATTCTTCCAGAGGTCCTGAGTTCAATTCCAGCAACCACATGGTGGCTCACAACCATCTGTAATGGGGTCTGATGCCCTCTTCTGGTGTGTCTGAAGAGAGTAATGGTGTATTCATATACATGAAATAAATAAATAAATCTTAAAAAAAAAAGACACGATAAAAGCATTAAGTACTTATGGCAACTACCTTATTCACATTGTATTTTCTCATCATAATGGAAAACAAAATGTGCTATAGTGGCACAAATGTTCATGTATGAATTTAAAACACACACATCATTTCCCAAATCAATGTTGATATCCAGTATGTGCTAAACTTATTGCACTGTGTTTAATTTAACATCTTAAAGTGAGGTGTGGTTGATGCCCAGTGAAGGAACACTTGTCCATCATGCAAAGATCTGGGGTCAATGCACAGCACAGTAAGGAAAAGAGTGGGGAATGCTGGGTGTGATGGCAGACTTCTACCAAACCAGCATGGGAGACTTCTGGAGGAGAACTACCATGAGTTTGAGGCTAGCATGGGCTACATACATTTTTTAAATGTTCAAGTGTTGAGCTGGATCTGGTATCTCCTGCCTGTAATCACTGCGAGGGGCATGTGGAGGTAGAAAGATTACCATGAGTTTGAGGCCTAGCTTTGGCTAGATAATGAGTTCCAGGTTAGTCTGATCTACAGAGTATGACTCTATAGAAAATAAAAAACAAAATCAAATAAAGTTTAGGGGGCTGCAGATGGAGCTTTGATGGTATTGTGCTTGCCTAAGATGTAGAAGCCTTGAGTTCTATCCCTGACAGAACCAGGCAGGATGGTGTGTACCTATAATTTCAGCATTCACGAAGTAAAGACAGGGGGATTGAGAGTTCAAAGTCACCCTTGGCTACAAAGTAAGTTTGAGACCAGATTGGACTACCAGTAACTCCTTGTCTCAGAGCACCAGAAGGGTGGGAGAGTGACTTATCAGTTAAGAACACTAGATAGATACTCTTACATAGTACTACAGTTCATATACCAGCACCTATATGAAGGCTTACAGCCCTTCTGAAACCCAGCACCAGTGGCCTCTTCAGGCATTGCACATAACTAGTGTACTAATATACATAAATTAACACACACACACACACACACACACACACACACACACACTGAAAATGAAACTTAAAAAAATGAAATCTGAAAAAATATGTTATCTTGGATTGCAGTCCACTCAGCCTTCATGTTCCCTTGTAGCTCTCCAGGCCAAAGGGACAAAGATCTTTTCTTTTCTTTTTTTTTTTTTTTTTTTTAAGATTTATTTATTTTATATATGTGAGTATGCTGTTGCTGTCTTCAGACACACACCAGTAGAGGGCATCAGACCCCATCACAGATGGTTGAGAGCCACCATGTGGTTGCTGGGAATTGAACTCGGGACCTCTGGATGAGCTGTCAGTACTCTTAACCACTGAGTCATCTCTCCAGCCCCCAAGATCTTTGTTCTTATTTTCACAAGTTCCCTAATGTGTGGAGCCTTCAGGGCTATTTTTGAAACTTCACTGTTATGTCCCTGAGAAGCCTGCTAAGCCACAGGTATTTGAGAGGCTGTTTTGAGTGGTAATTTCTACCTACTGCAGGTAGGATATATTGAGGAAATACATAATTTAAACAGATTGCCAACTTTATTAACTGAGCTAAAGGTCTGAGGTAGAAAGCTCAAGTTAACTGGTGTTTATTGGACATCTGCCTCACCTGGGTCATTGAGGTAGAGGCTCCTCTGGCAGTGTGCAAGAGGCCCTGGGTTCAATCCCCAACAACACACAGATACTTTCCACATTTCCTGCCTTCAAAGTACCTACTGTCTAGTTAGGAAACTACCATCTCCCCCCCCACCCCCCAGCCAATCCAGGACTCAAGGGTTAAATAGTAAAACTGGACAAAGTCACAAGAATAAAGAGAAGCCCTTGCATTCTTGGGCTTATAAGTGTGTTTTTGTCTTAGGAGTCTCAGAGATCTGAAAAGCCCTAAAGAAATTTTATCGAGAAGGTACACAAATGATAGGTTTGCAAACAGTAAGATGCAGATAACCGGAAAGACTTTTGGAGAGAGTAGAGTCTGGCGGGAACTGGGAGATGGCTCAGTTGGTAAAGACATTGTCAGAAAACCTGAGTTTGATTTCTGATTAAACTGATTCTACAAGTTGTCTTCTGACCTCCACAAACCCCCAACTGGCCCATTATGTGCACACACAGTAATAGTAAATTACAAAAGAATGGAGTCTTGCTGTCTGATTCAGGGATGGAGTGTGGTAGGGTGAACCAGGTGGGAAGAGCCAGCCATCAGCAGAGTATCTGTTGCAGGAGGTACTTTCCCAACACAACCACCGTATTCATTAGAATAGTGGTTAGTTACTTGTTAAGAAATCCGTTGACTGCTGAAGGAAGGGTTGGGAGAGTCAATAATATTTTACTTCAGATTCCGGTTACTCTCGCCCACACCTCTGAGCCAGCGGTATGCGATTTGGCCCTAATTGCCTGTGGCCTTGTAGTCTTAAGGGTGCTAGGATCTATAAAATGTGGACTCCCAGTTGAAAGTGGGGCCCCATTTGTACATTTGTGAGAAAATCTTCATCCATGTAAGGATATGTGGTTGCTTTAGGGTCACTCGCACTCTCATAAATTACTCCTCATCCTTGTTCTGTGTAGGTCCAGTAACCTCATTGGTTCTCCAAGATGGACTTAGATGAAATGGAACTCTGTGATTGGAGCCCTGTAAGGAGGGTGTTTGTTTACAGTCTTCCCAAGGAAAGAGCTCCACCAACAGCACTCTAGAGAAAACGTTATTCTTAGAAAAGCAAAGTCCACAGCAGCCTTTAAAACCAGACTACCAGCTCAGCCTGAGAGCACACACCAGGAGTCCTGGTACCATGGAGGCTGAGGCAGGACTGTGGCCTAGGCTACCACTGAGACCGTTAAATTAAAAAAAAAAAAAAAAAAAAAAAAGAAAGAAAAGAAAAAAAAGAAAACCATACCAAACCAAACCACCACCAACAGACTTAACAGTCAGAGGCTTGCCTTTGATACCAGCACTCTGAAAGTCAGAGGGAGGCAGATCTTTGTTTTGAAGACTGGATAAACTTGGTCTACATAGCAAGTTCCAGGCCAACCTGGATTACATAGTAAAATCCTGTCTCAAAACCCAACCAACCAGCTGACCGGCCGACCAACCAACCAACAACCAACCAACCAACCAACCAACCAACCAACCAACCAACCAACCAACCAACCAACCAATACAACTACAATAACAGAACCTAAGCTGCCAAATGCCAGCGATTCCCCTTCTTTTCCTGTCTCCCTCTTTTCAGCCCTTTAAAGCGGGAACCTGATTGGTCAGTCAAGGGCATTCTCTGTGGGTGATGGAAGTGCACATGAGTACTCCAGAACCTAAGGTCGTTCCTCTGGGAAGGTGGATGGGTTGGATCAGATTGAATCAGATTTAGTAGTCAGTGTATTCCAGCTTTTAGGGACCGCGTCTGGTCCTCCGATTTGCCTCAAGCTTAAGTAGACCGGGTGGCCACCAAAAGGCATTTTTCAAAGAGGGAAATGCCTGTCTTGTCATCTTATGGTTGTCTATTGACTGTGTGTAGCTCTTAATCAACATAGATGGGGAATTAATAATGAGGGTGCGAGGACACAGCGCACAGCGGGGCCTGAGATCCAGAAGTGCACGAAAGGATCTCAGAAAGCACTAGCTTCTGCGCAGGGGGCTCTGCAGCTCTGAGCCTCAGGATCCATTGGCCTTCCGGGATTTGGAGGATAAGCCCCCGCGCAACTCGGGCCCTCCAAACTGGCAGCCAGCAGATGGCTCTCGGGCTCTCTCAACTGCTCTGTCTATCCCTCTCCAGACGCAAGCGTCTGCTGCACCGGAGCGAGGCTGCGAGGAAGGGCGCGAGCCCGGCGCCGCCGCCGCAGTCAAGGCAGCAGCCACCGCAGCCGAGCACCGCGTCGGTCCCCGGGCTGTGCCCCGCGCCGGGCACCGTGCGCCCAGGCCCGGAGGCCGGCCGGGGACCCGTGCGGAGGCCGCTCTCGCGAGGCGGGGAGGAGACGCAGGGGGACCAGGAGGAGGAGCAGGAGAGGGTGAAGGAGAGGAGGAGGAGCGGGAGAAGGGGAAGGAGGAGAGCAGAGCCGGCCCGCCCCTGCCCAGCCCAGCCCGCAGGAGGCCGAGACCAGCCGGGCGGCCCAACCCTCGCCTTCCGCTTCACCTACGCCCAAGGTGCGGCGCAGAGGCCGGGCTGCACGGCGCCCGTCTGGGGAAAAGCCGGTGCTGCAGCCGCCTTGCGTTCGGTCCCTGGAGCTGCGAACCGAGAGGGCGGCATGTAGCGGCGGCCGCAGAGCCAGCTCGGATTTGCAACTCTTAGTATTTTTTTTTTTTTTTTGGTACTGCGGGCTCGCGGCAACCTTGGATCAACCGCCCCGCTGCTCCGGCCGGCCCACTCTTTGCAAGCTGCGGCTTCCTCGTGGAAACAGTAAAGGGTTTGGGGAAGGGCGCCGGGCCGAGAGTCAGAGAGTGGGACCCGGGATCTCCCCGCGCCCAGAGGGCAACCATGACGGACGAGAGCTCCGATGTCCCCCGGGAGCTAATGGGTAAGCCTGGAGCGGTGGCCGACTGGCCATCTTCCTCTGCGCACACCTCCTTTCCGCCTCCCTCTTCCCACCTCTGTCCTCCCGCAGTCTCGGCGCTCTCCTGCGCAAGTGGTGTGGGGCAGGGTCGCCCGGGTTTCCTAGAAGTTTGCTGGCTTCATGGCCGCAGGAGCTGGGTGCAGAGAGAGAGGAAGGAGTGGGGAGGAATCTGGATCCCTGGGGGTCGGGGGTGGGGGGGAGGGCCCAACGCAGATCTCTCTGTCCTGCCCCACCAGGTGAGTCAGGTTGGCGGAAGATGGAGCTGGAGGGGCGTCCCTTCCAGTGGCCAACCCCGTGGTCTTAAACTCTGGAAAGTCCGGGAAAGCCTAGCAAGGAGGATGCTTGGTGACAGCATTGTAAGTCCTCTCATGCTCGTGCCAGGCACCCTCCAGGAAATTCCCGTTTGGGGCTGCCCCTCTCACTGACGGCCTCAGGGATGGAGTCGCCCGTCCAGCGCCAGGACCCAGCCTGACAAGGCGTGGCTTTGAGGACTGAGCTGGAAGCTAGAGGATTACCTGGCTGATGCCTTCTCAGTCCAGAAAATGGAGGGTTAATGACAAAAGACTCACTTTAATAATGATTAACCTACCGACCACCTTCAGTCTCTTTGGGAACACGTGTGTGGTACCCTGTGTTGGTGACTGGTTTGCTTGAGGCCCTAGTTGGGGGAGGAGGGGTGTCTTCTTTTGGAGCAGAGGGTGGAGAGACCATTGCCTAGAATTTAAGTCTTGGAGTTTAGCTTTATCTGGAAAGGTTAAATGGCAGTTGAGCTAGGAGTGCTGGAAATCAGCGCTCATGCTCTGTGGAGTGCATTGACTTGCACTAAGGTGAACATGACTTTATGGACATGCTTTGAGCTCCAGTGACCCATATTCCCCGAGGTATCATGCTGGGCACACACTTAATGTTCCCTGGGCCCCGACAAGGAGGGTAAGTTCTCACTGATTCACCACAGTCTGGAATTTGCCCCTCTGCTGGCACAGCATTGATACTTGAGAGGGCTTGGTGTGTGTCCCCACACTCTGCAGGTAAAACTTGGCGGGAAGAAGCTGTTGCTGGTTTTGTATGGAACTCTGCTTTTGTTGAATCGAAAACATGACCACCACAATAAAAAAAAAAAAAGCGAGGTATTTGTGCACACCCCCTACTTTGTTCCAGGCCCTCTCCTCAATCCCGAGAATATTTCTGAGACATCAGCGAGTGGCCCATCCGGTCGGTTCTGGGTGTTTCCAACGCCCTGTTTGAACACGAAACTAACATTGGAGGCTCCAGAGATGCCTCCAAGGGTGGTAGATTTTTTAGAAAATTATGTAGCATTGTCCTGGGACCTGAAGTTCAGGTGATTTGGACTCCAGATAAAGAGTAAACGGTGCAATAAAAATACTCTGCTGTTTATCAGTGATTCTCAGTACTTCAATATGTTTAAAAGGTGAATTTGACCCCTCTTTTGAAAGGAACTTTTGTGTTGATTCAGTATTGTATACTGGTGATTTTGGAAGGACTGGCTAACCATTTGGTGTATGTATCACTTCATTGCCCTTCTGTGATTTGTCTAGTAGCGTTTTTTCTAGGCTGTTATGTTGTCTAGTTAGGCTTTGGTGGGGATTTACCTCCTGTTGCTTCTAGTTCCAGGAGCTCACAGGCATTCTGCTGATCAGTTAGAAAATACAGCCTGCAAAGGCCTCACTGCCTTCTCCTAAACTTTTCCTTTAAGGCCTGTAAGCTGTGTATGATGTATCTTTCTGATTAAAGTTTTGTTTTTGTTTTGTTTTTCTTTTTTTAAAGACAGGGATTCTTGTAGCCCAGGATAGGTGCCAACTCACTAGATGAGGCTGGCCTTAAACTATTCTCACTCTTCCTCCTGCCTCAGTCTTCTGAATGCTGGTTTACATGTGTGCACCACCCCTTGGCTTTTATGGAACAGTTTTAAATACAGAAAACAGAGGGTGTGTTTGTGCTGGGGGGGTACATTGTTCCAGGCTTTTAATCCAGGTAGTGGAGATGTAGAAGCTAGGGGGTCTCTGTGAGCTTAAGGCTAGCTTGGTCTACATAATGACTTCCAGGCCAGTCAAGACTACATAGAGACCTATGTCTCAAAAACAAACAAACAAATAGACAAATAAAGAAAAAGAAGAAAGAAAACAAAGACAGAGAACAAGAATACTTGTCACATGCCACTTATCACCACCCAGAGGCTACTTTTATCTTTTGGATATAGCAAGTGAGTTTCAGAGGTCTATTTCCCACAAGTCTCTTAGTGGGGGAGTCTATTCGGCTTTAGGTTCTGATGAGATAATAGTAACTGGACAAAGAATATCCAGTGCCTGGCCTCCCCGCATGTACCTATTCCTCATTCTGCCTGCTTGCTATTCCTTGTGCTTTCTTTTCTAGCCTTCTCTTTCCCTTGCTCACCTTTTCTATAAGCATAGTACACTTTAGCCCATATACACTAAGACATCTACATTATACAGAGTAAAAATTCTATACCTTAGTGGACTGTATTGGACACCCCTTTGTAGAAACCAGAAGTCTGTTTCCTGTGGGCCTCTTCAGCTCAAAGTTCTTCTGTCCCAAACCCTCACACCCTATGCTGTCTGTGAGCAGGTGTGCCGTGTGAAGATCCATTTAGTGGTATCTCTAGTGGCTTTTGCTAGATGGTAAACCACCACAGACAGCAAGGAGATAGGAGGGCTGTTCATATTTATTGAATCCCTGAATAAGCCAAGATGGTTATAATACAGAATACAGGGCTGTGAAAGGAAACCTAGAAGAGGGGAGCTGGGATCTGAAGGATAAGTTGGATATTATCAAGAGAATAGGGCAAAGACGTCCCAGAAAAAAGAGTACATAGAAACTCCTGTACTTATATAAATCCAGGGAGACACACACCCTTGTGTGTACTGAGAAATGGAGCTGGGGAATGTGAGATTTACACACTGCAAGCTCTTGCTCAAATGACAATACTTACAACCTGGAGAGGCAAACTCGAGCTGCTCCTTCACAAAGGCTACCATGGTTAGGAAGGCAAGGGGCAGACTTAGGGAGAGATGCCAAGGGTCTTGATACAATCATCCCGGGGCTCAGGATTTATTCCGCAGTTAGATTTTGGGGAAATAGACATCTCATTCACTCAGAGAGTTGAAGAAAAGCAAGGTGTCCAGCTTTCTTAGTGGCCACTGAAGATGAGACTGAGGTTGATTTGGGACATGTTTAGGTTGGGCAGCTCATTAGAGTCACAGAAATACAACTCTTTCTTCCAAACTTTGAAATCTTTCCTCTCTAATTCCTCTCTTTCCATGACCTTGGCATCCATGTGCTATTGTGTTTTGATGGTTTGGGGGGAGCTGTTTTCTGAGCAAAGCATTCCGGGTAGTCTCAGTGTCATTTTGGCTATTTGTCTGAACATTTCTATCTCCCAGAAGCCTCCAGGTTCATCCCAATGACAAACAACTGTCAAGATTTCTCAAAAATAGATAAATAAGTAAATGCATACATACATAGAAAATTAATATTTGAGACAGTGTCTTGTTTTATCACATAGGCTCCTGTTAGATTACTAGACTGAAGTGGTTTGTCTGCCTCATCCCACCAAGGAGTTGGACTACAGACAGGGACCATCAAGCCCAATGGGGGTAGGAGTCTGGGGATTGTTTTCAGGGCCTTGGTCGTCACGTGCAAGTGCTGGACCACTGAGCTGCACCACAGTCCACTGCTGTCAGAACTTTAATATCCAGAATTGGAGAGATGGCTCAGCAGTCCAGAGGACTTGAATTCGGTTCCCAGACTGTCTCAAAACAAAAACCTCTTGATGGCTGACAACTATCAGACTTGTTAATCAAGCAGAAAGAAAGGACCAATAACAAAACCAGCTAGACACAGTCTTCCAAATGCCTACTGTACCCTAATGCCCCCCTTTCTTGCCAAAGACAGACTATAATGAAGCCTTTTCTTTCCTTCAGAAAGCATCAAGGATGTTATTGGCAGAAAGATCAAAATCTCAGTGAAGAAGAAAGTGAAGTTGGAAGTAAAGGCCGACAGAGTGGAGAACAAAGTGCTGGTGAGTGGCCCGGTTACCCTTGCAGAGACGGTCAGCTGAAGTGTCTTCTCCCTTCTTCCCTCTCCACCGAGTTTTCATGCAGCCTTCCTTCTAGTGCTTGGTCTTTTCTTCCAGTGTCTGATGACTGATTTCTGAGATTCACTGGATTCTTTCCTTGTTGAAAGTTGAAACGTTCATCAGGGCCGAGTGTGTGACTTTGTTTATCGTCTTCTGGAGGATTGTAAGACAGTCTTGTCTCATTGTGTTAACAAAACGTTCTCAGGTGTTACATGTGTTACGTCATGGGGGGGTGGCTAATGACTTGAGAGTGTGAACAGTGCACCTGTTGCCTTCCCTGGAGAGCCAGTGTTCTAGAGGAGTCACTAGTTTCTTTTTGTGTTGCGCTTGGACTTGATATTCCGTCCCTGCTGTTTGTCAGAGGGAGTTACTAGGAGATGAGGATTTGGACCCTCTTAGCACAGGTCTTTAGGGGCCACCAGTGCCTGGTTGAGAGGATAACAGGTCTAATTTTAAGTGCAGGTATGACGCTGGGTGTTGTGACTCACATCTATAATCCCAGCACTTGGGAAGCTGAGACAAGATGATTATTGTCTTGAGTTTGTAGCCATCCTGGGTTACATAGTGAGTTGTAGCCCAGCCTACACCACCATGTGAGATATCATCTCTAACAAAAGAGAAAGAAACCAGGAGCTGGAGAGATGGCTAAGTGGTTAAGAGCGCTTGTTGCTCTTGCAGAAAACCTGGGTACCCACATGGTAGCTCAGAACCACCTGTAACTCCAGATCCAGGGAGGAGCTCTAATGTTCTCTTCTGGCTTCTGCAGATACCAGACATGTATATGGTGTGCATACACACATGCACAGAAAACACTCATATACATAAAATAAAATAAATCATTAAAAAAGTAAAGAAAAAAAATACTTCCCACCCCCTCAATGAAGGATTTTTTTGAGAAAACCTCACTACTGTACCGTGGCTAGCTTCTACCTTGCAGTAATCCCATGCTTCAAGCCTTTTGTGCACTTGGATTATAGGCATGCGCTGTCATACCCAGTGTGGAAGAACATTTTCCAACATCATTTTGCCATGGGAACTGCAAACAGGCAAAAGTAGAGCAGAGTGTTTTATGGAAACCTGTGAGTTTGTCATTTAGCTCTAATAATTTTAGTGTTTTGCCAATATTGCTAATTTATCTATCCTCTTCTAAAGATTTTTTTTTTCTTTCTTCAAGTATTTTAAAACAAATCTGGAGCTGATGGCGATGAAAGAGAATATTTCCAATATTCCATTTTGTTCAGTGGAATTGGCTGTAAAAGCTTAGTGGTTTTCTGATAATACCTGTCCTAGGAATCTTAGGAGGTCATTGACTCAGGCAGGATATGCGATTGTCTCATGTTGGCGTGAGAATGATGTTGTTGACAGACGGCTGCTAGTTCTCTATTACACTAGTCACGTGACGGTAGCATCAGGATGGGGAGGCTCGGGTGACCTTTGCCCTGCTCTGAAATGTGCTCCTGTAGACACATGGTTCGGGTTATTAGTAGTGAAAATGATTGATAAGGCTGTCCTATACTTAGCTTTAAATAGTCAGATCCCTTAAATTGTGTTTTTCTTAAGAGTGTTCAACCACATTTGCGTTATCTTTTAGGAATAGTGCAGAGAGAAGACATGTTGCTGTTATGTGGTTCTTTTATATGTTCAAAGTAACTTTATTTTTTGATTTTCTTCATCCATTCCTTCCTATGGTAGGAATCAAACCTTTCTACCATTGAGCTACAGCAAGCCTGGTGTCTTTGACTCCAGGGCCTTGTCCATGCTGGACAAATTCTTTACCACTGAACTATACCCCTAGTTTCCATATGAAGTTTTGTTTCTGTAGAATATACCATAAACATTAAGTTCTATTTGTTCTAGTGGCCTGAAGAATGGTATTTGGTATCATGATACCAGTTAGTGATGTGAGTCCTTCATTTTTGACTCTCCCGGAGTTCATGAGACTTGTAATCAGCTTACAGATGGATTTGAATTTAATAACTTATCTCTCCAAATCTGAGATCTTCATGATTTCTGCTCTGGGTTTCTTTGGCTGGTTTTAACTTTGAACAAGGTGATTCAGGAAATAACTTTCACATTTTGGTTTTTGGAGTTTTCAACATAGAGAAAGTGAGCTAATTACAATCTACTGAAACAGGTTATTACTGAGTTTAATTCTTCAGTGCAGTTCTTGGAGTGTGTGTGGTGCATGCATGTGGGTGCCCTGAGGAAGCTGAAAGGAAGACATTGGGTATCTTCCTCTGTTGCTCTCTGTCTTGTTGCCTGAACCAGAAGCTCTTCATTTCTGCTAGACTGGTTGGCCAGTTAGCTCCCAGGATCCTCTGTCTCTGCCTTCCATCAGTGGCATTATAGCTATGCCTGGCTTTTTATATGAATGTTGGGGATTTGAACTTAGGCCCTCATGTTTGCAAAGTGAGTACTACCCACTAAGCCATCTTCCCAGCCCCATATGCTTATTTTTCTTCTTCTCTTCTTTTTTCCTTTCCTTTTTCTTTCCTTTTCCTTTCTCTTTCTTTTTCCTTTCCATTTCTTCTTTCCTTTCCTTTTCATCTGACAGGGTCTCCATAGCCCAGTCTGTTCTTAACTTTCAGAAATTCTCCTGCCTCAGCCTTCTGAGTCCTGAGATTATAGGTATAGATTACCACAGCTGACTGAAAGTATCCTGCTTCTCCTTTATCTTTGGGTAGATGTTTGTCTTCGTCTTTCTTTTCATGAGCAGAGTGGCCCATGTTTTGTAATACTGAGCAGGTGCTAGACTCTGTGTGCGCTTCGAGCGTTACCTCCCATTCCTGCTGCAACCCTGTAAAGCAGGGGCACTTTTTGTATGTCTGATTTTCAGATGTGAATATTGAGATTCGGAGAGACTGAAATGATTTGCTTTGGATCATCCACTGAGTTCATGATAGAGCAGAACCCAGACCTTCTGTACACAGAGGCTTTCTGTGCTTGTGCTTAAAGTAACAGAAAAATAGCTTTGTTTGTTTGGTGGCTGCTCACTTCACTGGCAGGAGAAAGTGGGAGTTTAGAAGAACCAGAATGTCTGACTTTGCTTTGGTTGACCCAGCTAGGTACGAGGTTCGACAAGTTGTATGTAGTCTCTCTGTAGGATCTCCACTGTCAGTCTGGTATAGGAGGATACACCTATACTAAGTGTACTCACAGTAACCAGACTGTGGCTTTGACTTGTGCTCTGCAGGAATGAATGGGGATAGAGAGAGTGCACAGAAGGGGTAGGGAGGAACATCTCAGAAAGAGCTGAAACCTACGGTAGTGGTCAACCAGCTGAGAGGAAACAGCCCGGGGAAGAGTAGAGACCAGTCTGGACAGAAGAGAACCTGTTCTGGAGTGCCTGGAAGCCGTAGTGAGCGCAGAGAAACCTCTGTCTGGTGGTAAATTCCTTGCAGCCCTCTCTCTTATCTAGAAAGTCAGGACTGGTCAGACAGGTCTCTTTTCACCCCCTTTCCCCCCCACCCCCCCACTTGCTCTTGTTGAGCCTCCCTTGGTTCTCTCCAGCAGTGGGAGGTAAAGGCTTAGCAACTTTAGAACAATGTTAGTCATTTGCGTTCTTGAATGAAGCCAGTACTGCAACCACTAGCGAGCCAAAATGCTTTGCTTTGGGGGATTAAGCACATGTATTTAAAAACTGGCAGGCATACTGTGAAACCTAATACTTCATCATGATGCTCCCCTAACCCAGGGGCCCTGCATTCTCTTTTGTCACTGACCAAAACATGTTAATCTTAAATCCTGGTACTTGATACTTCCACTGAGGGGCAGAGATTTGTTTGTAAGGCCAAGAGAGTTTATTCAGAGTTGGTGGCACCTTATTAACGCTAGAAAGCGACAGACTATGGTGTCTTAGGGGAGAAAGCAATTCTGTGCTTTTATAAATTTGATTTGTACAATCAAATTCGTATCAACTTTGGATTTTCAGGGACATTAATGTAATTAATTCTTAAATTTTATTTTTAATTTTTTTTATTATTGCTATCTTTTAATATGTATGAGTGTTTTTCCTGCATACATGTATATGCAGCACATGCATGACTGGTGCCTGAAGAAATTAGAAAAGGACTTTAGATCCCCAAGACCTGGAGCTAGAGACTGTTACGAACAGCCACGTGGGTGCTGGGAACTGAGCTTGGTCTTTTAGAGGAACAGCCAGTGCTTTTCAATACTGAGCCATTTCTTCAGCCCAAGAGAACTCGTATATTTCTGTGTATTTTAAAGAATAAAGTAGACTAGAGCTTCAGACTTGGTTAGAGAACCCAATGTTACAAACTGGGGAGCTGGGATAGTCCAGGCCAGGCCAGGGCTCTGGAAGTTTAAAGGCTACAATAGTTGAGCTTTCATTCAGAGTGTTCTTCTAGAGGACAGTCTTTCAGCCCATGTGTTCTCGTGGGAACTAGGTCTCTGTGACCATGATGGACAGCCAGTCCTTCTCTTGTAGACATGCCTCTTTGGTCTTTAGGAGTTATATTTAGCAAGCGACCCTGTGTGTCTTAGACTCTTGTTCAGTCATTTGATAACTGAATTAAAACTTTCACTTCTAGAGAATTCTAGATTTTTATACTTAAAGCAAATCATACAGCGAGTGGTCCCTTTACCTTCTGTGACCAGCTTGCAAGATGCTATAGTATCACAACTAAGATTCTGATATTGACTGACTATATGAACTACAAATATCCTTCTACAGGTATCCTTCATGGTAGCCATGCTGTCTTTAAACTTGCTGTATAGTGGAGGGGCTGGCCTTGAATCCGTGATTCTTCTGCTTCTCAGTGCTAAGGCCTTGAATCTTTCTATGGGACTGCCATTTCGAGGCTGTTATGTTGTTGGGCATCATAGCTCAGGTCTGTAATCCCTTAGGCTCACGAAGGACTGTTGCCTAGAGTTTAAACCCAGTCTCAGGATAGAATGAGGCCCTAAGAGAAATTTACAGGAATAGTCATGAGCCATCTGAGGTTGGCTTGTCTTAAGGCAGCTTACATCAAGTTTCTGTATCAGCCTTACCCATTTGCAGGGGACTTCTCCATGGCAACGTGTGTTGCATAGTTTATTTGGGACCGTAACATGGCAATGTGAGTTTATTTGTTCACAGTGAATGGACTCCTGGGTTATTTCCAGTTTGGGGCTATTTGGAATGAGAAGGATGTAGCTATCCATCTACAGTTTCTGTGTCAACAGTTGGCCTATATTTCTTGTGATAGAGGCCGAGGATCCTAGCTTCCGGCTTGCATGTTCTCATAGAACCCAGCAAACTTGCCCAGAGTGGCCATGCCATTATGTAATCCTACTTGCTACATGTGAACCATCCAGTTTCTCTAGCTTTTTGGCAGCAGTTGGTATGGTCTGGATCTTTTTTCCTCCTAATGGACTGATGACTGAAATGAAAACAAATGAACCAAAATCACAGAAATAAATAAAACCTTCAAACCACTGTGAGGAGGGAGCAAGGCCCGGTGGTTGAGGTCTTCCCTGCACCTCCTGCTGGAGGTTCTCTAAGGAAGGCATTTGCCAGGCCTCCCTCCAGGATGGTGGCTCAGAGCAGTCAGAAGGAGGAAGGTCCAGTCCTGGTCTCAACTTGGCTGTTTGCTTTTGAAATTCAGGCTAGAAGGTCTTCTTGAAGCCACTGTTATTTTATACATGTTGTGAGAGGAGGTGGAGTTAGGAGCAAGACTCCCTTTTCCCTTCCCATTTTCCCTCTTTCATTCTCTCCCCACCCCCTCTCTTTTTTGACATAGAGTCTCATCTGGTTCAGGCTAGTTTTGAACTTGCTATGTTGTCAAGAATGGCCTTAGGCCCTGATCCTTCTCCTTCCATTTCAGCACTGAGATTATTTATGTACATGTATGGACTGCTAGGCCTGTCTTGAACTCTTAAAAAATCATCCTTTTGTTTTAACAAGTTAACCTGGAGTCCTTGAATGTATTTTACTTGACTTAGCATTATATACCTTCTTAGCATCTTTTTCTTCTGTCTTTCCCTTCCTTCCTTCTTCCCTTCCCTCCTTCCTCTTATGCTTTGTGGGGCAGGG
>JANHMN010000006.1:36464745-36476485 GCA_030674055.1 Rhabdomys pumilio
CTCTTCCTCTTCCTCTTCCTCTTCTTCTTCTTCTTCTTCTTCTTTTGAGTCAGAGTCTCACAATGTGCCATGTCCATGTGGACCAGGCTAGCCTCCATCTCACAGATCTGACTGCCTCTCATTTTTGGGTGCTAGGATTAAAGGGGTGCAGCACTATGGCTGGGCTTGAGGGTGTTATTGTGGATGACCTGTTTTTCTGAAATACTTATTGTCATTGATTATTGTCAATGTTGTCATTGATTTAAAGTACAAACTCCTACCTATTTAACTTTTCTCCTCAAAAATGGAATATCTGATAAATTTTGCAAGTATCTGCTGACTGAACATGCTTTGTATTGTTAAGTCTGTGATACATTCCAGTATGGAAGATGCTGATCTCCTACACCTGGCCATGTGGTTTTGTGGCTGGCTGGGCTAATATTTTCCCATCCCTGCTCTCTAGCCCTCCTGCTCCTCAGCTCCTAACTTGGTACAGCAGTACCTGCGCTCCACTCAGTCTTCCATGAGTGTTCCTTCTGGATGCTGTGCTGTTCAGTGGTGTCAGGTTGCCAGCGGTTACCATACATTAAAACAATAACAATAACAACAACAACAACAACAAATCACATAGTTTTCCACAAGACTCATAAAGCAGTAGTGTTTTAAGAGTATGTTTTGTAAGTTTGTTGGCAGCTTCTGAACAGTGAGGCTCCAGCCAATATCCTTGAGCTTGCTGGGCAAATGTTCTGCTACTGATAACACTCCAAAGCCATGTTTGGTTGATCTGGAGAGAGTCTAGCTGCCTTGACAGTGTTTGGGATAGCCATCTTTTGATCTCTGGTCCATCTCTGGGTAAGTAGAATGGAGGCAGAGGTGGGTGTTGAACACATCGATGGTTTGACTGTGGTTATGGGCATTTCAGTCCTGCTGTTCAAGTATCTACTTGATGCCTGACTGGAATTTGCATCTAATGTCCGTGGACTGCAGTGGCGTTTGAAGAGGGCTGTTTGGGAGTGTCATGGCCTTGGGTTTAGTTAGATCCTCTGCAAGGCTGTGGGACAGTTGTCTTGTAATTTGAACAGCTCCTTTGTGTACCTGGGGAGTCTCAGCTTTTCAGGGTCGCTTACAATTCAGCACACAGGTGATTTTCAAAGTGCCTGGGTGAAGTTACACAGCTCTAGAAAGCCGAGCTTTAGAAAACAGCAGTCACATTGAACTGATCCTCAGGGGTGGGTGTTGGAGGCATGTCCTTGCTGCCAAGGATCCTGGCACAAGTTCTGGGAAATTCAAAATAAAAGAAGCCGTGTTTGAGTGCTTCAGAATTTCCCTGAACCCAAATTTGTGGTCAGTGCCCACCTGGCTGCTGCCTCTCCTCTCTGGGTAGGGGTGGGGGTGGTCATACTTACCCAGGATGCACTTCTGCCCGTGTGTGAACTGGTACCTGAGCTGCATTCACATTCTACCCAGGTCTGCAAGTGGCCCAGTTTCTGCTGTAGTTAGCACCGCCTGCAAGAATCAAATGACCTTGGGCAAGGAAGCTGCTGGACACATACCCAGCTTGGTGTAACTTTTCATTGTTACATAGATACTGTTTTTCCAGCTTCTGGGATTCGGCCTCCCTGGGAACTGGCATAACGTAGCTGGGAGGAGGGCAACTGAGGAGCGAGGAGCTGAGGGGGTATGAAAGGGGCATTGTATTAAGCAAGGGGCCAGGAAAGCTCACCAAAATATGGAATGAACTGGAGAACTCCCTTTTCTAGTTAGTTACAGGGGAAACAAGAAGACATTATGAGAGTTTACCTCAAGTTTCCATTCCTTAGAAACACTGTTTACATCTATTGTTCAAGTAAACTGGAAACTGAAACAATTGTTCTTTCTTTCTTGAGAGAGAGAGAGAGAGAGAGAGAGAGAGAGAGAGAGAGAGAGACGAAGGGGAAGGCAGGCTTTTCAAGGCTGGTTTGGAATTCAGTGTAATCCAGATTGGCCACAATCTTCCTGTCCCAGCCTTTGAAGTGCAGGGATTTGAAGCCTGAGATTTTATTTAAGTTTTTGACACAGTCTTATGTAGTCCAGGCTGGCCTGGAGTTTACTGGGTAGCTGAAGATGACTTTAAACTGCTCTGCCTTCCCAGTGCTGGGGTTATAGTTGTTACAGTCATATGCCACTCCCTAGCGTATACATGGTGCTGGAGAGAGAACCCAGGGCTTTGTACAATCTACCTGTAAGCATTTTACCAATTGAGCGATGTTGCTATGTTTTCAGCTCTTAGATTTTTTTTAAATTAATTTCTTGGAAATAACTTCTTGTGTACCTATGTTTAACTCAAAGGCCCTCTTTCTAAAATGCTTTTGTCTGTTAGTAGAACTTGAGAATTTACATGGGGTTTACATCTATGATCCAACAAATGTGGACTCTGATTATAGCAGCAAAATGGAGTGCAGTGTAGGCTACAGACCCTGTCTCAAAATGAAGTTGGGTAAACACATGGCCTTTAATCTCAGTATTCCAGAGGTAGAGGCAGGTGGGTCTCTGAGTTTGAGGCTAGTCTACATGACAGTTTTAGGTCAGCCAGGGCTACATAATGAGACAAACAAAGCAAAATACAAACAAACAAACAAAAAACAACAACCAACCACACCAAACCACACCACACCACACCAGACCAAACCAAACCAAACCAAACCAAACCAAACCAAACCAAACCAAACCAAACCAAACCAAACCAAACCAAAACCCAAACCAAACCAAAACCCAAACCAAACCAAAACCCAAACCAAGCTGGGGAGATAGCTCAGTCAGTGAAGTGCTTGGCTTGGAAACATGAAGATGTGAGTTGGGTCCCTTGAGCCCAGGTAAAGAAAAAAAGCATGCTTTTGTAATCCCAGCACTGGGCAGGAGGATGAGATTCCTAGGTGCTTACTGGTCAGCCAGTATAGCCTGTCTGGTGAGTTCCAAGATAAGAGATTTTGTCTCAAAAAACTAGGTGGATAGCACACATGCATGCTTACACACACACACACACACACACACACACACACACACCCTCATACCTTTAAATCAGTTCTTCTTCCAGGAAGTCACATTTTAAAAGAAAACAGAATTAGTAAAAGTTTTGGATTAATGTAGAAGGGACATGATTTAGACAACAATTTCTTTTCCATGGAAGGAATTCAGGCCTCGTTCATGCTATCAAGCACTCTACTATCAAAGAAAACCTCTGTTTAAGTTTTAAAACTTAACTTTTGAGATGGGAGTCTTATTCTATAGCCTGAGATACACTAGAATTCACTATGTACCTTAGGTTAGTCTTGAAATTGCAATCCTTCTGCCTCAGCCTACCCAGTGGTGGGATTGTAGACATGTATCACAATACCTTGATAATCTGGCATATTAAAAAAAAAAAAAAAGAAGAAGAAATCTCAGTACTATTTTGTGGTCTCCCAAATTTCATCTTGACCTTTAGCTTTCTGGCCTTACTCTTTTCTGAATGAGTTTGAATTTCTTTGTGGTCCTGTGTTGGGCCCTATAGAACTGTATTATAATGTAACCATGTTTCCATAGGTAGATATTCTAGTTGTCTCCAGTATCTGGCCTTATAAGTGTGCATACAACCACATTTATCTTGGAGAAATTTCTGGAAGAGGATTGCTATGGAGGCAGGCATTTAAAGGATGATTTTTCTGATTATTATGCAGAAAGTCTTAATACAAAAGAATTCTCCCTCACCATTTTTATTTGCTTATTTATTTATTTTAAAGATACTTCCCAGAATTGATCTCTTTGCTCCTTGGGCCCTAGCTCCTGGGCTGCAAACTTCATTGGATTTAGTAATTTTCTTCCATAAATTATTAGGGACGGAGGATGCTATGGGGGTGGTCTCCATGCCTACAGGTGGGTCTGCAGTTGAAGCTCTTGGCTATCACTGTCTTGGGTGCTGTAGCTTGTGCCTTAGGCTGGACTCTGCAGAGGACTGAGGTTGCGTTTTATGACACAGACCTTTGTTCTCATCATGGAGCTTTCTTGCCTTTGGGTCTGTGAATGCTCCAATAAATGATAGACAGTGGATTGTACATGATAAGGTACATGGCGCCTTCAACTGGTAAAGTTTACTTAGTAAGAGCTGTGAGCTCACGCAGGCAGGCTTAGATCAAAGTCTTAAGTATAACAGTGTTTCAATTGGAAAGGCAACACTGCCTTCTCCGCAGGGTTCCTGGCATGGCAACAGTCTCTGAGATCCTGTGGACCTGTCCCGCCTCAGCCTCACTTATCTTCTCCACCTTCCAACTTTTCTCCCTGTCACCTTGCCTTTCGGGGAGATAGGCCTTGTGATCACGAACTGTCACTTTTCCTCACTGAAACTGTTATGGTCCAGTCTGGCTACCTTTCAGAGTCACTGCTGTGTGTGGCAATGTGTAGCAATGGTTTTCCCTCCAAGTCCAGAAGGTAGGGACTGGGATGCCATCCAGAGGTAGAGCACCTGTCTAGAATCACCCAGTGAGGGGCTGACTTAGGTAGTGTGGGTCAGTGGTTGGGTGCTGCCTATCATGTGAAAGGCCTTGGTTTCTACCCCAGTATTACCCCAAACACAAGCACACAGAACTCTTTCTATTCCCAGAGTATATTAGTTAGGTTCCTCTAGAGGAACAGAACTGATGTAATGAATATACATTAAAGGGGGGGTTATCTAACCTATATGATGTGGTATGGTCAGCAACCAATGCATCTCACACAACAGAAACCATGAATCTGTTGCCAGAGAACACTTTTTGTTTTCCTGAATTCATCTGCCCTGAGTCAGTTGTGTAGTTCATCTTAGGGAAGATTTTACGTTACATCAGAACTGTGGGCTGGAGAGAGCCCAGTTGTTTGACTAAGACTTGGACAGTTGAGCCTGGTTCCCTCTTTCTTCCAGTCCCAGCAAAGGCTGCCTGAATCCCTGGAATCCACTCTTCAGATTTAGGAGGTATGTGGTAGGTTTGATCCCCTGAAGAGCAGGCACGCTGAGTGTGAGGACCATGGTCCTCGCTGCCTACAGAGACCGGATTGCCATTGCCAGCTCTTAAACCATTTTTCTTACCAGAACTTTTACTTCCTTCAAGGCCAGTGTTTATGAATTAACTCAACTTCTGGGAGTGATCTCCCTTTCAGCAGCTTGTCTCTCTTAAAAATATAAGAAAGCTTGGTGTTAAAATAGTCTGTCCCTCTCTTTCACTGTATCCATAGTGTCTGTGTCCAGAGCCGATAGAATTGTGCTGCTCAGTTCTTCTCTTCCTGCTTTTCTTTTAGCTTTTTAGGGGTACTGGGTGTTGATCCTTAACCTCATATCACGCCATGTGCTAACCTTCAAATACTTAACCATTTGTATTTTATTTTGAGACAAGATCTCAATATGTAGCCTCTGCTTACTTTGCTTGAACTCACTATGTAGCCCAGGCTGGCCTGAAACTTGAGGTCCTCTGGCCTCAGCCTCTGTATCCTGAGATGACAGGCGTGTACATATCCCAAGCTCCATCCCATGTTCCAGGCTTGCCTGTAGGGAGCCGGTTTAGGGAGGGAGCTGGTTTAGTTTTCCTTGCCTAGCTTTATTGGTTAGCAATCTGTCTGAGGGCAAGAGGTAAGATTACCAGTACCTTCTACGCACGGTTTCCTCAGCCCTACACTGTGGAGTGTTTTTGCCCCAGAGACTGAATAAAAGAGACACCTGTTCTGTTTGATGCATGCAGGTTGCCTTCAGGGCCTGGTGGTAGTACTGGGTGTGCATAGAGACTTCATATCACTTCTTAGCCCAGCTGTGCTCTCTGGAAGTCATTCCAGTCATTGTAGGTGGCTCTAAGACCCTACAGCTGTGATTAGCCTTTAGACAACAGGCTGTTGCTTCTGTGTCTGTGTCTTTAGTTTATACCTTCATTCCTCCGGTGGCTTCCTTCCTCTGTGTTTTTGGATTGGTCTCTTGAGGATGAAATTCCCGAACTACCATTTGGTCCCATTTAACCCAGGCAAGTGATGCTCTAAGTCACTGGTTCTCAGCCTTCCTGATGCTGTGACCCTTTATTACAGTTTCTCATGTTGTACTGACCCCAGCCATAAAATTATTTTTATTGCCACTTCATAACTGTAATTTTGCTTCTATTTTGAGTTGTGATGTAAATATCTATGTTTTCTGATGGCCTTAGGCAACCCCTGTAAAAGGGGTCATGACCCACAGGCTGAGAACCATTCATTGCTTTAGGCTCTCAGACTTACTTTCTATCTGTAAATTGAGTGTAACCACATAGCCTGCTATGCCATTCTTTTTGAAAATTAAAAGACACACTAAGTGTACAATACTTTAAGTGTGTCTAGTGCATAGTAGGCCGCCAGACCTTTTAGGTACTTTTGTTCTAAATCAGGCAGGATGCTTCCTTAGTGAGAATCTGTGTCGTCACTGCTGCCGAGGACTCGGGTGTGGTTTATATAAGTAGTTCAGAAGGACACGTTCATCATCGCATCCCCCCTGGCTGTCTGCAAGGTATTTGCAGCTGCTCAGTCTGCACAGGGCTGCTGTCAACCAGGGTCAACGGGCTCTGGCGTGGTCTGGATGATTTTTCACCCTGCTCCTCTCAGTAGGGAGATGTTTTATTTTTATTTCTTAAGTACGTGTGGAGTGTGTGTGCACGCATGTGTACAGGTGTGTACACCTATTGTGCAGTTGCAGAGGTGGAGATTGGGTGTCCTGCTCTGTCATGCTCTCCCTTACTCCCTTCATGTAGGGTCTCCTCACTGAGCTCAGCAACGCAGGGCCAGCAGGTAGCCTGCCTTGGCAGTTGTCCTGTCTCTGCCCTGACCCTGCAAGCTGGGTTACAGGTGTGTGTGACTATGCCTAGCTTTTTACGGATGTAGATGCTGGGCATTTGAACTCAGGTCTGGATGCTTGTGTACCTGCTGAGCCATTTCCTAGGCCCAAGTGTGTTGCTTTTGAAAAATCTTTTGTTATTGTTTTGAGGCAGCTTCTCATACAGCTCATGCTGGCCACAAATTTGGTTTGTAGTTGAGAAGTACATTTCTGAAGACAGCATTGTACACGCCTTCTATCTTTTCTATCTCCTTTTTACTCTGCAAGGAAGGTATTAGGGAACAGGCACAAACTTTCTTTCCCTTTCAAGGTCCTTGGTAACATTGTTAAATATTCAGTCCCTGGCAGCAGTCTGCACTGAAGGGTTTGCTTTTCTGGCGTCAGCAGCCTGGTACCTCCTTCCCAAGGCTTCCTCCCTCTCAGATTTCAGTTAAGATTATTCTACAGATTAAGATTAAGGTTGGCTTTTGTTTGGTTTTTCAGACTAGGTCTCACTTTAACCCTGCCTTGTTTAGAACTAGATATGTAGATTAGTCTGGACTTGAACTCAGCGATGTGCTTGTGCCTGCCTCCCAAGTTCAGGGATTGAAGGCGCGTATACTATGCCTGGTCTAAAATTGTTTTTAGGTGGGGGCAGTGACATGGTTTAGCAGGTAAAGGTGTCTGCTGCTAACCCTGATGACATTTGTTCTCTGGCTAGAACCCAACTTAATGAAGGGGAATAGAGTATGGACTCGCAACAGTTCTCCGATGTCTACATACATACTATGGCTCCTATGAGCAACACACCCTCAAATACACGTGATAACTGCAATTAACAGTGTAAAGGGCTGTTTCCTAGGGGAGGAAGCATGCTTTGGGGCTATTCGCTCTTCTAAGTTTTGTGTTGTAGCTGTGCTAGGAGGGTCCCTGATGTGTTGGATTCTTAACCTGCAGGCATTCTGGACTATCATTGTTGGGTTGTTTCTAGGTTTCTTTCTTTTTTTTTTTTTTTTTTTCCCTTGTAGAATACCCCCTTCCTTCCCCCTCCCCCCCTCCCCCGCCTGTTTTTTTGAGACAGTGACTTACCGTATAGTGCTAGCTGGCCTCAAACTAGTTGTTTAGTCTTGAAAACCAAGACTGGCCTGAAACTCATGTTCCTCCTACTTCAGCCTTCCAAGTGCTCAGTGGATTGGCATATGCCTCGATGCCTGACTGGCAGTTTGCTTTAACAAGCAGATAATCCGGTAATTCAGATGGCTGCTAAAGTTTGCTACATCGTTGGCTTTGTTATGGAGGGCAGCGACAATAAGAGACATAAGCCTGGCAATCACAGCCTACCGTGTACAGAGCTTCAAACCTGTTTAGGAAAATGAACTGACTAGGCTGGTCTGTGATGTCTATCACTCTTCCAAGTGTGTGTGTGTGTGTGTGTGTGTGTGTGTGTGTGTGCGCGTGTGCGTGCGTGCGTGCGTGCGTGCTTGTGTGTGTGTGTGTGTGTGTGTGTGTGTAGGCCAACAGCAGCCAGCGCCACGCACTCCCTGACATGTATTACTGGATTGGAACCTTTCCCATCTTCTTGTTTGGTGTTTGCAACAAAATTGGGAAGAGAACCTAAGACAGCAGACATCAAAGCTCTTGCATATACAGACCCATGAGATGCGTAGGAGGCTGGAATCAGATGATGCCGCTGCACTGCTGCTTTCATAATGGTAATGCTCAACTTGAAGTTTAGTCAAAGACCTTCAATGAATGTATCCATCAACCGTGTGTTTCCAGTTTACTCCAGACCCAACTGAATAAAGTTGCTGACATGGCTCCCAGCCTTCTACCTCCTCTTTTGTTTATGTCTGTGGTATCCTTATGTGAGAGCGCTGTGATCTAAGGCAACCCCAGGATGTCATTGTTCCTTCTTACTGGGAGAGACTGGCATACACAATCTACTGAACTCTTGATATACTCAGTAATCCCAGCACTTCGGAGGTAGAGACAGGAGGATCAGACACTCAAAATCATCTTCAGGTACATAGTGAGTTCCAAACCTTCCCATTGCGAGCTATGTGGAACCCTTTCTAAAACAAACAAACAAACAAACAAACAAACAAACAAGATAGAGAGTGGTCTTTGCAGCCCATGTCATGGCTTCTTCAGAGCAAGGACAATCAGAGCTTTTTACCTGCGAGCACTGGGGTTAGATGTAACTCAGTGGTAGAGTACTTACTTAGCATGGGTGGAGCCTAGGGATAGAGATGGAAGCTGTTCATTTCAACCTGTTAATAGTTTACCAAAGGATGTCACCTAGGGCATATTTCTGGAAGCCTGGGACCCTACTTTACTTCCATGGATGAGAACAAAGAGCCCCACTAACTATATTGGTTCTTGATGTCCAGTGCTTTGATATTTTTTTTTATTGGATATTTTATTTACATTTCAGATTTTATCTTCTTACCCTATTTTCCCCTCTCCCAGGAACCCCCTATCCCATCCCCCTCATCCTGCATCTATAAGGATATGTCCCCCAGCCCCCCACTCCCACCTCTTCACCCTCAAATTCCCCTACACTCAGCATCCAGCCTTCATGGGACCAAGGATCTCCTCTCCCACCTATGCCTGACAAGGCCATCCTCCCCTACATATACAACTGGAGCCATGGGTACCTCCCTATGTGCTCTGTGACTGGTGGTTTAGATCCTGGGGGCTCTGGTTGGTTGGTATTGTTGCTCTCCTCATGGTGCTGCAAACTCTTTCAGATCCTTCAGCTCCTTTTCTCTAACTCCTCAATTGGGAACCCCTTGATCAGTTCAATGGTTAGCTGTGAGCATCTGCCTCTTAATATGTCAGACTTATGTCCTTGTTATATGTTGGAGCATCTTCTGGGTATATGCCCAGGAGTGGTATAGCTGGGTCCTCAGGTAATGCTGTGTCCAGTTTTCTGAGGAATCTCCAGACTGATTTCCAGAGTGGTTGTACCATCTTGTAATCTCACCAACAATGGAAAAGTGTTCCTCTTTCTCCACATCCTTGCCAGCATCTGCTATCACCTGAGTTTTTGATCTTAGCCATTCTGACTGGTGTGAGGTGGAATCTCAGGGTTATTTTGATTTGCATTTCCCTGATGACTAAGGATGTTGAACATTTCTTAGGGTGCTTCTCAGCCATTCGAGTTTCCTCAGTTGAGAATTCTTTGTTTAGCTCTGTACCCCATTTTTAATAGGGTTGTATGGTTTTCTGAAGTATAATTTCTTGAGTTCTTTGTCTATATTGGACATTAGCCCTCTATTGGATGTAGGATTGGTAAAGATCTTTTCCCAATCTGTTGGTTGCTGGTTTGTCCTATTGACAGTGTCCTTTGCCTTACAGAAACTTTGCAATTTTTTGAGGTCTTATTTGGCTTTGACATTTTTTTTATGTGTGAGGCTGTGCATGCTTGTGAAGACCCTCAGCGCTGAATCCTCCAGTTGAATTCTCTCTTTCTGTTCCTGTGGGAAATGTGAAACAGAAGAACAGCAACTAAATGAACAATCCAGCATTTGATATACAGGGAGTACAGAATGATTTCAGCCTGTGGATCATCTTATAAAACTCTAGTAAGCTTAAAGGGATAGTGTTCTAATTGGAATGGTTGATATATATATTCTCCTGTTGGCTGGTACCTCCCATTTCTAGTCTGTCATTTCTTCTCTTTCTCTTTGCCTTTAAAGCCAGAGAGGACACAAGCCCAGAAGCCTTTATGTGCAGCAAAGTCTGGGTTCTTCCACAAGTCCGTCAAAGCTTGTGAGTGAGTGAACACTCAGAGTATTCTGCCTGGCTGCTCAGGTGTGAGTAAGTTGGCCAAATCCTACCAGAAAACAGTCTGGGCTTGTGTTTAAGACCTATTTTCAAGGCCAGCCAACTTAAAAGAACAAAACAAACAAAAAAATCCAAAACAGGTTCCAGCTAATGATATAACAGAGATCTTTATTCTCAAAACAATATCTCTGAGGATGAAGGTACTCAGGACCCTAGGAGTTTTTCATTTTTCCTCTTTTGAGTTTTTGAGACAGTTTCATGTAGCCCAGGCTGGCTTTGAACTGTCTATGTTGCCCAAAATGACCTTGAGCAGCTGATCTACAAATGCTTCAATGACAGGTGTGTAGAAGCAGGCAGGGCCCCACAACAGTTGATTGTATTTCTTTATCTAGTGTTTTGGTTCTAATGATAGTCTTTTCAGGACATGCAAATCTTGTTTGCCTAGTAAATGACTGAGACCTGGACTATGAAGATCAAACTCAAACTGGTTTGGCAGGGTCTTGGAGAGTCTCTGCTCAGCAGCCACATCTGATCAAGCACAACTTTAATTAGCTCTATAAAGCAAGATGCAGGATTGATAACAGAGACAAGAAGGGAGGACTGTCAGCTGCACACAGCTGCCCATGAAAGCCTTTGAACCAGACTGCTTCAGTCATTATAGTTAGAAAGCCATTAGGGGCTTGTGGATGGGATCCTCTGAGCTCTGCTTTCCATCACGTTCAGTTTCTAACCCTGGAGGTTACCTGATGTTAAAGGAGCACACATCCTCTGTGGGCCCTCCACGTGGGTGGCACTGTGTTCCTGCTGTGGCCTTAGGACAGTGAGTCATAGCACAGTAGGTAAGGCGCTCCTCCTGTTTCCTCTTCTGCTCTGTCATTTGAGAGAGCAATTTATTTCCTGCTTGGGAAGGCTTGACCTCATCTTGTGCATAACACACACACACACACACACACACACACACACACACACACACACGAGACAAGGATATCAGATGGACTTTCACCTCAGCTGCAACTCAACAGGATAGTCTTCCTCTTTTGTGAGAGACGTCTTTGCCAGGGTTTCTAATGCTGGGTCAAAATATCAACACCAAAAACAACTTGGGGAGGAAAGGGTTTATTTCAGTTCTACACCACAGCTCATCACTGTAGGAGTCAGGGC
>JANHMN010000006.1:36476585-36493272 GCA_030674055.1 Rhabdomys pumilio
TATTTCTCTTTGTATTATATCCCAACCTACAGTTTTCCCTTCCTCTTTTCCTCACAGTGCCCCACCCCACCCCCAATTCACTCCTTGATTTCTCCTCAGAAAAGAAAAGAGCTGGCCTCCCAGGGATATCAACCAAACATGCCATATCAAGTTGCAACAATATAGATAAATCTTACAGAGGCGTTTTCTCAATTGACGTTCCTTCTCAGATAATCCCCTGCTTGTATCTATCAAATTGTCAAAACAAACAAAGAAAATAAAACAGAGAAAAAAAAAACCTAGTTGAGTACAAATATTTGTGCCAATTGAATGAAATACTTTTTTCTTATGTTTTCAGTGCTGACCTTTCATTTCTTTCTTTCTTTTTTTTTTTGTGTAAATGTATGTTTGTGGATATAAAGGTATTGTGTATCCCAGGCTAGACTTAAACTAGGGATCCTCCTGTCTCAGCCTCTTGAAATGCTGAGCTTGTGTGAGCCATTGTGTCTATGCCTAGCTTTATTTTATTTATTCAGCTTTTCACTGTATTTATTACTCGTGTGTATACATGTAGAGTGTCCACGGTGTGTGTGTGTGTAGAGGGCAGAGGACAAGTTGGAGGGGAGTTGGTGCTCCTTCTACCATATGTGTTCTGGGGATCAAAGTTAAGTGGTCAGGTTTGGTGACAAAGCCTGTCCTGGCTGACACACTGAGATAATCTCACAAGCACCGGAGGCCCCCCCCCCCCCCCCCCCCTTTTTTTTTTTTTTTGAGACAAGATTACTCCTAAACTGGCCTTGGAGTTAGTATACAGCTGGCCTTGAATTTGTAAATTTCTTCCTGTTTCTACCTCCTGAGGGCTTGCATTCACAGCCTGCACTGTCAAGCTGGGTTTTCTTCAGTGCTTGGGATCACATTGAGGGCTGTTAATGCTGAGCAAGCACTTTTACAATTGAGCTGGATGCCTAGTCTTTCTTTTGAAACAGGGGCTTACGTATTGCAGGCTGGCCTAAACCCCTTTATAGCCTAGGATGACCTTGAACTCCTAATCCTCCTGCCTTATCTCAGAAATGCTGAGGCCTTGGCTCTGCAATCTTGACTATTTTTAATGAGTAAACTTATTACCTGAGCTTCATGTAGTTGTTGGGAAAACCAGGAAAGACCATTTCCTGTTGGCTCTTCAAGCATGTGAAGCCGAAACCTCTGTGGCTTCAGGTACAGGCTCATTTCCCAGTGAGGAGAAGGCATCCCCAGAACTGTATGCTCAAGGCCTTTACTTTGCACAAACTTCAGTGGTATCGCCATCTTTCAGTCCTCAGTACCTTTTCCATCCAGTGCAGCGAGGGCTCTGCATCTCCTGAAGCCTTGCTTTGTGTTTCACACAACAGCACGCCCTGAGGACCTCAGAAAGCTGATAGACATTATGGCTGTGGTATTTTATCCTCTACACAAATGAGTCGTATGTTTATGAGAATTTGGGCTGTTGTCATGTTTATCTGACATTTTATAAATCAGCCAGCTGGGAAAAAAGTATGTGAAGGGGACCCATTCATTCATTCTATTCTTTGGGAAGATTATTAAAGTGTTTCATTAAAATTACTGTGGTTGATGGTCAGGGGGGAGGGGGCAGAAATGGGGAAAGGGGATAACATCTGAAATGTAAATAAATAAAATATCTAAGAAAAAAATTACTGTGATAGGAATGGTGGTATATGCCTGTAGACTAGGTCAGAAATTCAAGGCTAGCCTGGGCTACATAGGATGTTTGAGCCTATCCTGAATTACCTGAGACTGTGTATATATTTTATTTACTATTATTGAATATTTTATGTATGCAAAGAAGCCATATGCTTCACCATAAAGGAGGAACACAGTGACTTGGGAATTGCTTGTTTTTTTTCTTTTTTTTTTTTTTTTCAAATATGGAAGTCCCTTTCCCAGGGACTGTCTTTGTTGGGTTGCCAGGTAAGATATTAGCCTGCATATTGAAACAATTAAAAGATAACTTTAAACAATTCTACTTAAAAGGCATTGAGGAATAGAGCTGAGAAAGATTTTGATAATAGATTGCATCCTGCCTGGGATGTGCAGTTTGTAGTGAAGCTGCTTTTGTGGTGCTGAGTAGCCTGTACACACAGAAGGGCTGTCATGGAGTCTAGGACCGGATTTGTTATCTGTGGGAACAATGGGGGGAGGGTATGGAGAAACAGGTCATGGCTAACAAGGACCTTAACAATGGTCCAGGCTGTCTAGTAATAGGATGCTGATGGGCAGGAGGGGACGAGCTCCCAGCAGCCACACAGGCTCACATGGGCATTGTTTGTCTTGCACATTGTTTGACTTCACAGTGGATGTTGTTGAACACTTTCAGGATTCACAATCTTTATTGTTCATGTGTCAAATCACAAGGTAAGTTACACAGTTTTACCATTAAAACCTTTAAAACGAGGGCTGGAGAGATGGCTCAGAGCGTAAGGCTTGGGTTCAGTTCCCAGCATTTACATGCAGTGGCTCACAACCACCTGTCATTCCAGTTCTGGGGGGATCTGATGCCCTCTTGCCTTTATATACCCCGTGCACATAAACTGAGGCACACACCCACATGCATAAAAGTAAAAATAGTGAAGCTGTTAATAAGAATCCCTTACAGCTTCCCTTCGTGATGTCTGATAACGTAGATCCTAAGGACAGAGCCGTCCTCCATGTTGGCTCCTCTGGTTCCGTGCCGCTGTGGCTGAGCATGCATCACTTTGACATCAAATGGAATGAGGAAGTCTGCTCTCGGCTCTCTGCTGGGTTTGCTGCATTTTGTTCTGGTAGAGATGAGAAAGAACATCTTGGATGTATTAAGCAGGGTTTGCTTTTTTCTTTTCTTCTCATTTTTAAATGACAGGGTCTCCTGTAGTCCAGACCAGCTGTCCTCAAACTCACTGCGTAGCTGAGGATGACCTTGGTTTTGTTTTTTTGTTTTTTGTTTTTTGTTTTTGTTTTTTTGTTTTTTGTTTTTTGTTTTGTTTTGTTTTGTTTTTTTTGACATAGTTTCTACTTCCTGAGTGCTTGGATTATAGGAGTGGGCTCATGTTGTGCTGTTGACAGAATTCAGGGTTTCACCTAACAAGCACTGTAACACCCTAGTCATATCTCTAGTCTTTGATTTTACCTTTCTGAATCTTACATGAAAAGCCTCTGCCTGCTCTTTGGGTGGTAGAAAGCTGGGGCTGTTTTGTGTCTCTCTACAAGGAAGGTTATGATGACACATTGTAGTGTCAGGAGTTTGGGAATAGGACCCAGGAGGATTAATACTATGATTATGAAGATGATTTTTTCACGCCTGAAATTTTAGTCAGCAGTGTTGTGGTGGAAAAGACTCCTTCCAGGTTTGTGTGGAAATTAAGAGGAAGTAGGCCCTTTAGGATTTCAGAACAGGTTGAAGAGCTAAATCAGCAACTATGTTTGTTATTTCTTTTCATTCTACAATGAAATAATGGACAGAAGCAATTTAGGGAACGAGAGATTTATTTTGGCCCCTGGTTTGAGAAGATACGGTCCATCGCAGTAGGGAAAGCATAGCCCCAGCCTGTGAAGCACCCACACCAGTCTGTAGTGAAGAACCAGAGAAAGGTAGAAGCTGGTGCTCCACTGGCTTTCTCCTTTCTCTGTTTATTCAGTTCAGGACCTTCCCTAGCTGCTGACAACAATGCCAGCTGTATTCAGGGTGGGCCCTCCTTCCTCAGTTAATCTACTCTGGACACGCTCTCTCAGATACATCCAAAAGTGTGACTCTAAATCTAGGGAGGTTGTCAATAGAGATGATTTATCACAGTGATGCAAATAGAGTCTTTGTTAATTCTTACTTCTTGATTTTTCAATATGATTTTTTTTTGTTTGTTTGTTTTTCGAGACAGGGTTTCTCTGTATAGCCCTGGCTGTTCTGGAACTCACTCTGTAGATCAGGCTGGCCTCGAACTCAGAAATCTGCCTGCCTTTGCCTCCCAAGTGCTGGGATTAAAGGCGTGCGCCACCACTGCCCAGCTCAATATAATTTTTATATTCTAGATTTCACCATTCTATCAATTGCCAAGAATTTCACTGAATAGTAAATAGTAATAGCAAATGGCTGAAACACTTAGTACATACCAAATGACCTTTGCTTCTTTTTGAGACAGGGTCTCTCTATGTAGCCCCGGAACTTGCTAGATAGATCAGATTGGCCTCGAATTCAGAGAGATCCACCTGCCTCTGCTGGATGTGGTCTTAGGATGACCCATCCATTTTTGGCAGCCCTGAGAGGAGGATTAAGAGTTCAAGGCCTGGGGCTAAAGAGGTGACGCAGCCAGTTAAAAGCACTGAATGCTCTTCTAGAGGTTCTGAGTTCAATTCCCAGCAACCACATAGTGGCTCACAACCATCTATAATGGGATCTGATGCCCTCTCCCTGCATGCACACAGAACACTGTATATGTATGTGTATATGTATATATGGATGAGTTCAAGGCATGCCCACCTCACATTTTAAGTTGTGAGTTGTATCTTGTGGAGTTGTTGAATATTTCCTCAAAAACTTTAAAAAATTATTTTTTTTTTAGTTTTTGAGATTATAATGTAATTTCCCTCTTCCTTTTTTCCCTCTAAACCCTTGATCTCTTTCAAATTTATGACCTTTTAAAATTAATTGTTGTTTCATGTATACATTTATCAGCACACGTGTAAGTGTGTGCACACATTCCCCCCTACTCCTAAAAACATAAATATAGCCTACTCAGTCTGCATAATGTTATCTGTGTGTTTGTTTTCTGAGATGACCATTGGCATCAGATAACAACTGGTGTGTTCATCTCTGGGGAAGCTAGTGTCTCCAACTCCCAGCATTCTTTTGTTGGCTGTAGTGCTTTGTGTAGGGTTCGGCCCTTGTGGGCTTTCCTCTGTCCACTTTAGCATGTCTATTATTGTCCTTGGTCAACTCCTGTATAATGGAAATGCTGGTGAGACATTACTAGGAGACACAGTCTTATACCAAACTCCCAGATTCCAGACTCTTGCAATCTTTCTGCTCCTTCTTCTACCATCTTCTCTGAGCATTAGGTGGGAGTTACCTTAGAGATTTAATTGGGAGTGAGCTCCACAGATCTGCATTTTGATTGGTTATGGAATGATGATAGTCTTTTATTCTCCAGTTGTTTTGGTGGCTGACCCTGTTAGCTGAGAGTGGATGAAATAATGCAATACAGTGTTTTTCTCCCATGAATAGAGAAAGAGCAGGCACCTCTGTGAATATGTAGCCACTCTGTAACTGGACAGTAGGGTAGTCCCATGTCTGCCATCTTCACTATAAAGATAATAAGTTCATTGAACATAAACACACACATGTGTATGTATATATATTTATATATGTGTGTATATGTAAATATACATATATACATATATACACATATACATATATACATACACACATATACATATGTATGTGTGTGTGTGTGTGTATGTGTATATAAATATGTCTGCAGGCCAGAAGAGGGCACCAGATTCCATTACAGATGATTAGTGAGTCACCATGTGGTTGCTGGGAATTGAACTCAGGATCCCTGAAAGAGCAGATTGTGCTATTAACCTCTGAGCCAGCCATCTCTCCAGCTTTTGCATGTATTTTTTTTTTTTTTAAAGTTATGTTCCTATGGTTCAGGCCAGGCTCAAATTGGTGATTCTCCTGTCTCAGCTTCCTCAGTGTTGTGGTTAGTTATGTGCCACCATGTCTGATCAAAAAACATTGTGTTTTAAGATTTATTTTATGCATGTGAGTACACTGTAAGTTGTCTTCAGACACACCAGAAGAGGGCATCAGATCTCATTACAGATGGTTGTGAGCCACTATGTGGTTGCTGGGAACTCAGGACCTCTGGAAGAGCAGCCAGTGCTCTTAAAGCTGAGCCATCTCTCCAGCCCCCCAAATAACATTTTTTTAACACAGGAAATTATCATTAAACATTACATAATCTAAAATGAGGCATGGTAATACATGTTCTATACTCTGGGGAGGTTAAAGTTGGAGGATTGTAAGTTCTAGGCATCTCAAAAAACAAAACAAAACAAAAAGCAAAAAACAAAACCATAGGCTAAATCCCCCAAACAAAACAATTTTTCTAAACCATTAGAGTGAACCAATTCAGTACTGTACTGAGTATATAGCTTAGCGGCAATGGGTGGATTCAGGGTCCAGGTGATCTCATCATGTATGCTGGGCCCCCTCAGCCACAGCTTCCCACACCCATTCCTGGCACTGTAACTGCCTTTCTACTCTCAGTCTCTAAGACACACTTATTCTGAATACTTTCTAGAAGCAGAATCATGTGATATTTGTCCTTTTGTGTCTGGCACATTTTATCTGTCGTAGTACTTGCTTTTATCTTTCATTTTCTTTGTGTTGTTTATTGAGAGATGGTCTTTCTACGTAGTCCAGTCTGACCTAGAATTTGTGTTGATCCTCCTGCCTCTGCACGCCTCCACATGTGGTTGTAATATGTTTTCACCGTTGATCCCAGCGTTATCAGAAATCCATTCTTTTAAAGGCTAAATAATATTCTGTTTATGTACGTGTTTTCCCTCCATTAATTATTTTAATATTGTACATGTATATGTATACGATGTGTGTGTGGTGGTACTTGCATGCATGGTGTGCATATGTGTGTGAGCGGAGGGCAGACTATCATGTTCAGAAGTTACTTCTCTCTTTCCTCCTGTTGAGTTCTGAGGCTGGCTTGACAAATACCTTGACCACTGAATCTTCTTGGGGCTGTACATGATGTTTGGCTGTTGCTATTCATTTTGGTGGACATGGACTGCTTCCTCCTGTGACAGTGTGGACAGTGCTGGGAGCTGCCTCAGTCTGTCTGGTCATTTTGCTCTTTGCTCTGTTCCTGTGTGCTGAGGAACTGCTGTATCATTCAGGAACACTAGGGGTCCTGCTAGAGAATCTTCTAGGCTGTGTCCCGCCCCATTCATTTTTAGAACTGAGCAACAGTAACCATGTTTGTGAGAAATGTCCTCGTATTTATCAGTCACTTGGAATTTTCAACTGAAGACAAGAACAGAGTGTCCTTTGGTCATATTTTTTTTTAATTGTTTTTTAATGACAGAACTTTCTGTGTGTTCCTTGCATGTCAGTGTTTGGGAACCTGCGAATCCCCCCCCACCCCCACCTGATTTGCATTCTTCTGTCCTTGATCACTACTTTGTGTCTTCCATAGCATTTGAGATATCGATTACAGATGTACAGCATAGCTCTAAACCATAAAAACAGATTCACTTACAGTGCTTGGTTTTTCTTTGCTACATTTAAGATCTGATGTCATTTCTTAATTTGTTTTGGCTACAGTAGGGGAAGTATTCCTGCTATTAAAAATAAATATTAAGAAGATAGTCAACAGAGAGAAGTATTTAGACAGCAGGGACCAGCTTCCTCATGGAGTCCAAATAGTGTGGGAAGAGGATTCTATTATTAGATAGCTCTGCGCTACCTCGTCCTCATTGTTTATATACTGTCTTTCCTGGGGCTTGCTGGCAGCTTAGAAATTTTTGCATCTTAAAATTATTTTTTTAGATATATTCATTTTATTTTATGTATGAATGCTTTGCTTGCATGTATGTATGTGTACTACGTTTGTGCTTGGTGCCTAAGAAAATCAAAAGAAGGCATTGAATCCCCTGGAACTGGAGCTAGAAATGATTGTGAGCCACCATGTGGATGCTGAGAATCAAACATGGGTCCTCCAAGAGAGCAACAAGTGCTTTAACCACTGAGCTAACTCTCTAGCTTCTCCAGCGTCTCTTTTTTTTTCCCCCAGACAAAATCTGTGAAGTCCATTTGGCATGGAACTTATAGCAGTCCTCCTGCCTCTGCTTCCTGAGTGTTTGAATTACAGTCATGTGCTACTATATCTGGCTTAAATTTTTAGTTAAACTATTTTTGACAGATGAGGGGGTGAGTGAAAGATGGATTTAATACTTGCTGGTTTTGTTTTTATTAGATATTGAGAATTTTCACTACTTGAGTCAGAATTATGTCCACTCATTAGCCAGGCATGGTAACACACGTCTGTAATTTTGGCAGTTGGTAGTGGAGGCCAGGAGATTAGGAATTAAAAGCCAGACTGGTCTACATAGTACCTGTGTCACAGAATGAAAGTACTTGTGAGAGTATGAGCACGTGCATGCACGTGTGTGTGTGTGTGTGTGTGTGTGTGTCTGTGTCTGTGTGTGTCTGTGAGTGCGCACGTGTGTGTCAACTTATTAAAGCATACATGCGGGCAGCTGTGGATGTTGACTTTCTAACACACAGTGATAAGACCTTAACTGGGTAGTCACTGGCTAGGCTCGGACTAAAATGACTCAATAAGTTCCCCATTTCACACTGATGTAAGATTTACTCTTAAATAAAAGTGTCAGTGATCCCTTTTGGGTTTGTTCATTTCCCCAAGGGAATGTGAGTTCTTATTTCTTATCTCTTTGAGTGGTTAACTGTTGGTCATAGCTGAGCTTCTACTGTTTTTGTAAGTAGGACTTAAGCTGAAATTTGCAGTTGGCATGAGGCCAGTGTTTTTTCCACTCTTCTTGATGGACCTGGGGAGCTTTCATTAGCTGACTGCCACACAGAGTTTTTCAGGACAGTATGGCATAGCCTTCCCCTCTAAAATGGAACAGGTAGAAAACACAATATTATTTTTTGTTTCCTAAAGAAAAAAAAATACAGGGCTAGGTAGAGAGTGGGTGAGTAAAGCACCTGCTGAGAGGACTTGGGGACCAGAGTTCAGATTCCTAGCACCCACACAAATGCCATCTGGGGTGATGGCTTACCTGTAATTTCAGTCTCGGGAGGCTAAGACTGGGCATCCTCACAGTGAGCTGGCCAGCCCGAGTAGCTGAATTGGTACATTCTGGATTCCAGTGAGAGACCCTGTGTTAGTGAATAGGGGTGGAGATGGATTATTAGGAGGACCAATGTCGACCTTTAGCCTCCACATGTATACACGTACACACAATTGCATCTTCATATACACGTATGCCCCCACACATGCAAACACATAGTTGCATATGCACTCATACTACACACAAGCATGCAAAAAAAAAAAAAAGCACTGATAATCTTCATGTTGTGGGGCTGAAGGCTGTGGTACTGATGTCAGTTAAATGAAAGCAAAGTCCATTTCCTTCTGCAGGCTCCTCCTTCCAGAGGCTCCTCAGGTGGAAGCTTCTACAGGGCTGAGGAATCGTAGCCAGTACCAGAGTCAACATGAGTGTGTGTGTATGTGTCCATCCTCTGAGTGTCTATAAGTGGATACTGTGTACACACTATGGTGGCAAGAGGTCAGGTTTGAGTAGCATTCCTAAGTAATTATTCTCCTTATTTTTCTATTCTCTGTTAGTTTCGTACATGTATATAACAGATTTGAGTCTGTTCCACCCCCCTAGTCCCATCTCTCCTCCTCTTCCCACTGGACCTCGTCTTCTTCATCATAGGTCTTCCTCCTACTTTTTATGTAGGAAAATTCCTCCTGTCTTTTTAATGTGTGGCTCACTGAACAAGAGGGTTCTTCCTGAACCCAGGGCTTACAGATTCAGCTCACCTTCTGAAAGACCTTTTCAGCTAGGCTAGGCTGGCCAGCATGCCTTGGGATTCTCTTTTCTCAGTCTTCCCAGTGCTTGGATTACAAATGCCTACTCACTTTTTGATGTGGATGCTGGGGATTGAACTCAGGTCCTCAGGCTTGCTTTGCAAGAGCTCTTTATTGACCGAGCTGTCTCCTCTGTTTCTACTATTGGGTTTTTGAGACAGGATCTCATGTAGCTGAGCCTGGTCTTAAACTGGCTCTGTAGCAGCTGAGAGTGGCCTTAAATTCCTGGTTCCACATCCTGAGTGGGCATACAGGATTGGTGAGGCGTGCTTACTTGGCTGGAGGCACACAGGGAAATGCCAGAATGAATTCCTTTGCACTATGTCCATTTTCCTTTAAAACACAGCTTTATTAATGTTGGTTTCTCTGCTGTATAAGCTACAACTCCATGGGTACTAGCACATTTACAGGCATGAACATCCACCACCCGAGTCTACTTTAGAGCTGTTTTGCTCCCTACATGAAGCCAGATGCCCTTTAGATCTTGCCTCATCCTCTTTTCTCAGCATGGGGCCATGCTGATCTGCTTCCTGTCTTTATGCATGAGCCTGTCCTGGATATTTTATGTTAATGGTTTATATAATAAAATAAGTATCTTGTTGTGGCTGATATATGTCACTTAGCCTTACATTTCCAAGGTTCTTTCATGTTATAATTGCATGCCCCAGGACTTCACTTCCTTTTCATGGCAAAATAATATTTCATGCATGGATATAGTACACTTTGCATATTGACTCATCTGTTGATGGACATTTCAGTTGTTTTCTCCTTTTGGATTTGAGGGTAATTCTGCTATGAGTGACTAGAAGCTTTTTCCTGGGGCCAGAGGCTGAGTGGGTAAAGGTTCTTGTTGCCAAGCCTTATGACCTGGTTCAATCCCTCTGATTCACATGGCGAATGGAGAAAACTGCCTCCTACCAGTTGCTCTCTGGCATCCACATATACACTTTGACATATGCGTCTCCTTCTGTTCCTTCATGGATGTGTAAAAAGAAAGCTTCATATTCTTATTGACCATCTAGATAGGCTTGTCTCTCAGATGAAAATTGTTATACTAGAGTAATGTAGATAAGCAAGGGGCTACAGAATGTGAAAGTGGGGACACAGCCCATCCACAGTTAAGAGCTCAGGAGGCTACTGCTGATATGGGCTGAGAATCTGAAATTCCCAATCTGAAACTTCACAGTCACATAAAAGCCTTTCTGTAGGTACCATCCACTGACAGGCCATGACATCCATTCTCAGTCATGGCCAGCCTTTTCGGGACATGAGCTAAAATGGGGGAGAAGCTGTGTTTGTGTCTGGTGGAGGGGATGATTGGGAAAGGGGAGCATTTAATCCTGTCAGTGTTGTGTGAGGAGGTGGTGCATTTAGTGGAAGACGTGTTCTGTTCTGTGCGTCTCAGTCAAAGCAGTGTGCAAACTACTGTTCTGGGGGTTGTTGGGATCGAACACTGGATGAGCTTTTTGAAGCCTAAAACTTCCAAAGGGGCACAGGATGAGAAGAGATGATGGATGAGTCAGGAATTTGGAGCTCCTTTGAAGATGACAGTCTGTGACCTTTATGTCTATGTGTTTTAAGACAGGGTCTCTCTGTGTACTGCAGCCTTGTCTGGAACTCCTGGTTGAAGTCATCCTCCTGCCTTGTCTGCTGGTTTGCCAGGATTACAGGCTTAGTTCATCATGTCTGGCTGGAATAAGCTGAATTGTGAAGGTCTCAGCAAGGGATGTCACCTCCTTAGAAACCCAAAAGCCCAGGAATAAGAGCTCCATGTGTTCTTAAGGCTGTGTGATATGGAGCTGAAAGACAGCTTTGATCGAAGGTCTACAGTAACTTTCAGTCTTATCTCTACTTCCACCCTAAGAATGGGACTTCCCTCCTGTCTTGCAAAAGATTCTATGGCTATATTGTGAGGCTGTAAACTACTAGCTACTGACTCCCCTCCCCAATCCTTCCATACCTAAGAGATGAAGTATGCTCCACCAGAGATGGTTCAGTGATTCTTAGATAAGTCAGGGGAAGGATAAAGGGACTTTATCCTTCTCAGAGGGCTGAGAACTGTGTTGTGAAAAGCTGTCTGTCTCCAGAGCAGTGATTCTCAACCTTCCTAATTCTGTGATCTCTTAATACAGTTGCTTATGTTGTAGTGACCTCCCTAAATGCAGTTGCTTATGTTGTAGTGACCCCCCCCAAGCATAAAATTATTTTCATTGCTACTTATGATGGTATTTTCTACTGTTATGAATCCTAATGAAAATATCTGATATTCAGGATGGTCTTAGGTGACCCTGTGAAAATGTCATTTTGACCCCGATAAAGGAGTTGGTTGCAACCCACAGGTTGAGAACCAATATTTTAGAAGATTGCAGAAGATATTACCTTTCACCCTCATCTTTTCATTCAGGTCTCTGATTCTGTCCTAGAGGCTCTGGCTAGGCAACAAGATCACTGGAATTACTGGGGTCAGAGTCTATGCCCTGGCATCTATCTATAACATGCTAGGCTCAGCCACAGTCCTCCCTCAATAGGCCAATTAAACAAAACAAGGAAAATTGAGAGGAAGACGAAGAATTGTAGGAAGAACAAAGTGGTCCACTGACCCTTCCCAACCACCTTCATCTTCAGGGGCTTCTGATACAGGGTCTGAGTTTAAATAGAGAGCAAGAGGTATGCATAGCAAGGCAGTCAGGTTTTGGCCTGCTCTGCCCATGACAGACCTGACATTGTTTCAGCTTTAGCTCCTCCGCAAGGTGGTTTAACAAGTCTTCAGAATTACATGGGATCTCTTCTGGGAGACAAGCTCCTCTTATGGCTGGCACTAGGCATCAGTCTTGTTCTTCTTCCCAGAATTCCTGGGGAAGTTCCAATTTTGGTGGTCTATTGTTTGATTGCCAACCGATAGTCCAAAGGGAGGAGCACGAGGGTCCCTTTGGAAAGTCTTCACTCCTGCCTGGATGGTCACACAAAGGAAAGCAACAAAGGAGGAGAAACACTGACATTTCAAGCAGGATTTGTTACTGAATACATCCTTCATTTGTTTTGAGACAAGGTCTTGTTAAGTAGCCCAGGTTGGCCTCAAACTTGTGGCAATCCTCCTGCCTCAGCCTCCTGAGTCGGAATTACAGATGTATGTCACCAAATCTGGCTCACATACTTTCAAAGTAAGGTATCTTGTCACGGTGAGGGTCAAGTTGCTGCTTTGTTCTGTCCAGTCTGCACCTCTGAGACCTGTGGCCAGACCTCTGGGGATTTCTGCAGTGTCCTTAGCAGAGGGTAGGCCCCCCATTTGTAATGAACCTACTAAAATTCTGCTTGTGTTAGTCTAAGATTGTGTGCTCCCTCCCAAAGACAGACCAGGGGCTGTTCAGAGGTTCAGATGCTGAGGCTGTTTCTGAGTCTTGGGCTGTCTTCCCTTCCTCCTTCTTCCCCCTTTCTCCATTAGGAAAGGGGCCAGCAGTGTTGCAAAACATAAGCCATCCATTATGTAGGCAGGCTAAATTCTGTGAATGTGAGTGAGCAAGATTTCCTGAGGGCCGACACCCACGATAAACCAGACACTTGACAGTTCATTCCCAGTTTGGTTTGTTTTTATTCACACATGTGGAGAATCTCTAAAATTGAGAGCATTTGGTTGCAAAGTTCATATTATGAATGGAAACTTTTTTTTTGTTGTTGTTGTTTTCTTTTTCCTTTTTGGGGGGATAGGGTAGTAGTCCAGGATGGTTTGGAGCTCATGTTTGCTATAATCTTCCTGACTAAACTCTCCCAAGTGCCGCCATACCTTACTTTGGAGACTTAACAGGTTCTTTATTTACAATCCTGTCACCCTGTCTAGGGACGGTGTTAGCATCGCCCATCCTGCCCCTTCAAGTGGCTTATTTCTTTTTTCATTGCGAAGTCATGAGGCCACATTGCAAGGCCATAAGGTTTGCACTGCTTGAGGAGACCGCTGGCCCAGCTCTGTAGTGTCCCACCTGTCACTACTTGAAATTTTGAAATTTCCTTTGCATGACTCAGTTAGAGAGAGAGAGAGAGAGAGAGAGAGAGAGAGAGAGAGAGAGAGAGCGAGCGAGCTAGGGATCAGAGAGAGCCAGCGAGTGGGAGGAGAAGGCAATGTTTTCCCTTCTGAGCTGCAGGGGCTTTTGTGTGGGTCTTTAGGGAACTGAGCCAGCTTCTCTAGCTGCTTGAGGCTTGTGCTGAACCTAGTGAATTCCTCCTCTCTCTTAATTTGGAGGAAGTCAGAAGCTCTAGGGTCTCCTGTAATTTTAGTTAGGAATATAAACCAAACAGAATGGAATTTCTTTCTGCTTCATGAGCAAGACTGTGTTCAGGAATGTGGGTCTGGTTGAGAGAAAACCAACCAACAGCTATTGCATGAAGGCAGACTTCCAGTTATACCCATGTGCTGGCTAGTTTTATGTCAACTTGATACAAGATAGAGTCACAGAGAGAAGAAAGTCTCAGTTGAGAAAATGTCTCCAAAATGTAGCCAAGCATGTAGGGCATTTTCTTAATTAGCTCCTGATGGGAGAGGACCCAGCCCATTCTGGGCAGTACCACCCTGGGTAGGTGGTCCTGGGTACTATAAGAAAGCAGGCTGAGCAAGCTCTGAGGAACAAGCCAGTAAGCAGCATCCTTCCAAGGCCTCTTGGATCAGCTCCTGCCTCCAGGTTTGAGTTTTTGTCCTGACTTTCTTCAATGATTAACAGTGATGTGGAAGTGTAAACCAAATAAACGAATTTCCCTCTAATTGCTTTTGGTCATAGTGTTTCATCACAACAATAATAACACTAACTAAGACAACCCAGAAAGAGGAAAGGGTCTCTCTCTGGTCCTTTGGCTCTTCCCTTCTGTGCTCAGCCTGCCCAGGGTTTGCTCCCTAGCAGGGTAAACAGGAATCCTGGCTCCTGCCCACAGGCCAGCGTCCTCATGGTTTGTTTCCTGCTCAGGATGCTTCTTCTATTATTGCTTTGGCTTTTTGAGACTGAGTCTCAGGTAGCTCAGGTTGGCCTTTGAACTCACTGTGGCCGGGCTGACTGGTATCCCATCCCCCATCTTTTCACACCCTGTACCTTTAGCTTTATAGACTCAAATGCCTGCCCACTGGCACAAAAACCAAAAAGGAAAGCAAGCCTACTGTGGTGGTACACACTGGTAATGGCAGCATGTGGGTGGTGGGGGCAGAAAGATCAAACGTTTAAGGTCACCTGCACCTTGAAACTCTGCCTCAAAAACCAAACTCAAACAAACCACTACTACTGCTCCTCCCAAGGCCTGCCTGTGGTTTCAGGTTATACGATGTAGATGTAGCTAAATGCCCCAGATCACTTCTGATTTTAGAATGCTTTGAAACTTTTAAAGGCTAAGTAAGTAAGTAAATAAATAAATAAATAAATAACTAGCTTGACGCAATTAAATACTTCTTGCCTTCCCAACTCCTTCTGCGTCTCCTTTTTTCCCCATCCAAATTCATGCTCTTTTTTTATTGTGACTATTACACACACACACCGTGTATATATAACCTTCTGAGTCCATGTAGTATTGCTTGTATGTACATGTGTGCAGGGCTGAGGACATGGGACTGGATAACCTCTGAGGGAGGTGAAACTGACTGTCCTACTCTAAGGAGACATTGGTCACCTATAACTCTTCACTGTGGATGGGACCTTGTGGAATTTCTCCTATTCCTCTGACTGTCAGCTGGTGTTCTCATTGTACAACCATATTGTTGAGATACTAAGGCTGTGTTCCCTGTCCCGTCTAGAGGACATAGTCTCTAGTAGCAGATGCCATGGTGTTCTGGCTTTTATAGACTTCTGCTCCCTCTTCCACAAATTCTGCTGAGCCTAAGTGTGGGAGTTATATTGTAGATGCATCAGTTAGGGTTGGTCACTCCATGCTCACGGTTTGTTTGTTTGTTTTCTCTGCATTTTGACCAGTTATGGATCCTGTACTGGTCTCCATTCATTGCAAAAAGAAGTTTCTTTGATGAGAGGTGAGAGTGAAGTTTACTGGTGGGCATAAGGATAAGTATTTAGATAAAATTAGAAATTATACTGGTTTAGGAAAAAGGCAGTAGTAGGAGGCTCTCCTTTAGGGTCCGTAGTCTCTCCAGCCATGGGTGGCTGGCTAGGTTTACAGTACCAAGCATGAATCCCCTATTGTCCAGTCAGCCTTAAGCCAGACAGTGACACTGTCTCACCATTGTGATATCTCCCTGGGTCAGCCATTTTATTGTTATGGTTAAGAGGCTGTAAGCCAGGGAGGACAACTGATTGTTTCTCTGCAGCTTGCATTGCCCCTTCCAACAATCCGGTGTGAGCCAGTCTAGGAGACTTCAGGTCAGTTCCACTTCAGTTCTCTAAGCCTGTGTCAAGTGTCTTAAGCAATCAGGGATTTTTTTTTTTTAAATAAAAAAGATGGAATGCTATTATAACTAATCATTATTTTTAAAGTATCTTTTTGTTTTTTCATTAGTCTTTTGGAAATTTTCTACAGTGTGTTTTGATCCTACATACTTTCTCCACACTCTTTCGAGTCCCACCCCGGCTTCCTTTGTGTTCCCACTCAACTTTGTGTTGACCTTGTCATGCTTTCCTACCCACGAAGCCCAGTGCGTGCTGCCTGTATATTCTCGGAGGTGTAGCTTCCCTGGTGTGTGCTCCACTTGCCAAGAGCCTGCACTCATGGGAAACTGACTTGCCCTCTCTCAGCAGCGGTAGATTCCCAATAGCTGATAAAATTGCTGAGTTCACATGGGCAGCGGCCCTGCTGGCTTGCCGGGACATGGTTCTTTGTATTCATCCGTCACCTCTGTCTCACTGTCTTCCTGCTTCCTCTTCAGAATAATTTCTTGAAACTGCTGGTCACCTCACCACCAGTCAAGAGCAGAGGGACAATGCGTTCGTGCTGCTGCTCTACTCAGCCGGATTTCTGCATGTCACACGGTCCAGGACCTCATTCTAGGTTGTGTCGAATTGATGATTAAAGCAGTGTATTGTATTGTATTGTATTGTATTGTATTGTATTGTATTGTATTGTAT
>JANHMN010000006.1:36493282-36504294 GCA_030674055.1 Rhabdomys pumilio
ATTGTATTGTATTGTATTGTATTGTATTGTATTGTATTGTATTGTATGACAGAGGTTCAGTATACAGTCCAGGCTGGTCTCCAACTTAGCATGATGCTCCTGCCTCAGCCTCTATAGTGCTGAGGTGGTAGCTCTTCATGCTCACTTGGTAGGTATTTTCTGGAATGCATAGCTCATCCCTTGAGAGTAGCATGGGCCTCTCAGTGACACTTGTCTCCCTGCAGGTACAGGCTGGCATTCCTGATCTCTCCCCGACCCCTAATCCTCCTTTAAGGGCTCCTCAGGACTCTACCTGCATGGAAGGTGCCAGGCCTAGCCGCCTCTCCACCCCTTCCTTTTCTCAGCAGACTCTTCTCACACCTCTTTTTGTGTTTGGTCTTTTTTCTAAGCAGATTAATTCCATTTTATGTCTTCTCTTACAACAACAACAACAACAACAACAACAACAACAACAACAACAACAACGAGTTCAAGGGACCACTTGAACATGTCTTTACTCTCTGCCCTCAACCCCGCCTGTCTCTAGGCTTACCTTGAACTTGTGTCCCCTGCCAACGCTCCTTGTTTCTCCTGTTTGTTGTTGTTTTTTTAATGATGTCCTCATTATGTTAACCAGGTTGGCCTTTAAACTTGTGATCATCTTACCTCAGTCACATCTGGCTTAGTGGTCCAGAATCATCTTTTTTTTTTCCTCTCTTCCAAGTTCATTTTGGGACTTATGAGGGACTGTGTTGACCTGGGTAGATTACAGGAAGAAGCAGTAAGCGTGCTCACTAGCTTTCTGCTTTATGATGACTTTCTTGCTGGTCAACCTTGTGTGAAGTTGGGCTCTCCATGGGTCACACCAAGCAGCTGGAGGGCTGGAGGGCTGGAGGGATGCAAGCCATGTCTGTGGTCTGAGATAGGAGTATCCACATTGCAATTGGAGGGGAGAAGATAGGACAAAGAGCGAGCCATCCTGGCTACCAGTGAGGTGCAGAGAGTAAAGAAAGGGGGGGACTATGTTTGATCTTGGTTCAGACAGTGTTGCCTTGGGAAAGAATCTTTTAGATTTTGATGGTCTTTACTGAATCTGGGGGTTCTGAGGATCCAAACCTTGGACCAGCAGAGAGACTTTAAAAAGTCATATCTGTTATACTCCCTTCCCTCCCTTTACCCTAAGTCAGGCTTGGTGGTGTGCTCCTGTAACTGCAGGACCCAGAGGTGAGGTTGCTGAGGCTGGAGGATTGTCATGAGTTCCAGGACAACCAGCTCTAAATGAGATGACCCTGTCTCAAAGACAGAAGCAAAGCAAAGCAAAACAGATGTAAACATGGCCCAGGGAGATCCTGAGTTAGTAACGTGCTTGCTACACACGAATAAGATTTGAATTTGATTCCCTCAGCACTCAGCAGAAAGTTGTATGGAAGCACACTATTGTCATCCCAGCTTCAGGGAGGCAGATACAGGAGGAGCCCAGGGGCTTGGCTGTCAGCTAGTCTAGCAGAGCCAGTATTCCAGGGTTAGTGAGAGACCTTTTGTTTTGTTTTTAATTTCTTTTTTTAAAGATTTATTTATTTGTTATTTATATGAGCACACTGTAGCTGTCTTCAGACACATCAGAAGAGGGCATCAGATCCCATTACAGATGGTTGTGAGCCACCATGTGGTTGCTGGGAATTGAACTCAGGACCTCTGGAAGAGCAGTCAGTGTTCTTAACCGCTGAGCCATCTCTCCAGCCTTGAGACTTTTTCTTAAAAATTAAGGTTGGGGGCTGGAGAGATGGCTCAAGTGTTAAGATGCTGTTCTTCCAGAGGTCCTGAGTTCAATTTCTGGCAACCGCATGGTGGCTTGCAACCATCTGTATTGGGATCCAATGCCCTCTTCTGGTGTGTTTGAAGGCAGCTACAGTGTACTCATATACATTAAATAAATCTTTAAAAATAAGTTAAGGTGGGAAGTCATAGAATACCCAGTGTATCAACCTGTGTTTTTCACATGCACTTGTGTACACACACACACATACACACACACACACCCTCACCCTCACCCTCAAACAACAAATCCTCCCTTGCCTTGGAAGTGTGGTGTGGCTACATTTATTTACTTTCCTCTGGCCCATAGCTCAGTTTGTGCTCCTAGAGGGAGGAGACTGGATTACTGTTGGCCAGTACTCCCTCCTTCTGGCAAATTTCTGAGGCTTGGTAAAGTTCTGAGAGTGGGGAAGGAAGTGTTTCCTAGGTCCGTTCTTGGACGTCTTGTATGGTAGCTGGGTTCCCTGGAGGAGGGCTGAGTATACCCAGAAGGCAAAGGTGCCCCTTTTGTCTGGACTCTACACAGGAGATGGATATCCTCCATAATAGGAAAAGCCTCATTTAGTGAACAATGTGTTTATGGGAGACTGGGCTCTTTGGACTCCCTTAAGTTAGATATCTTGATGTCAGCAAGGGAAGGCAGGCCCAACAAGGAGAGGCCTTCTCTAAAACAATGGGGAGCATAGACACTTTTTATTTAAAGAGTCCCAACTCTACTGCAGAAGCCTCAGCTTACGCACGGAGTAAGCTAATTAGAGTAATTGTGAGCCACTCTCTTTTACGCTGAGAAATACTTCGTGGGCTGTCAGGCTTCTCTTGGCTCCCTTCCTGGTGGGACTTTGTATTTACTGCTTAAAAAAAATAAATCAGTTCTACCATTGATGTGTGGCAGTAATTTAGTGCAATAGTTTAGGGAAGATTTTACAGGGCGTATTAGTGTGTATTCCTTTAATATTTCTTTGATACTAAAATTATGCTAATTTCAGAGGGCTCCATTTCCTTAAAAGGAAGAGCCTATGCATCTAGCAGGAGCTAATTAAGGGAGGATCACTGGCTTCAGAGGGGGCTAGGTGCTCGGGAAGGTAGGTGCTTTTTCAAACTAACAGTTCAAAGTGGGGCTCATTAACCCCGAACCACACATACAAGTCTGATAGTAATGTTGTTGTTGTTGTTTTCTGAAGCCCGTGTTGCTATTGGATCTGAGTTCTTTGTACTCTTTTGAATTTGTCAACTTAATATGAGCAAGGGAAGGCTGGTCCAGAGAAGAGTGGCCTTCTTTGGGCTCCTTTGAAAGAGTCCACCTACGACTCCTAAGGAATGGATGATTCCTAGAAGCACAAAACGTGTGTAAAATGTTCTCCTGAGGCTCATAAAATTGCTGCAAATTTTGAAAATGCTGAGTCTGATCATGTTCTCACCTCTTTAAGAATGCCTGGCTCTCTGAAGGAGAATTAGTGAAGGAGAATTAGTGAAGGAGAATTAGTGAAGTACCACTCACCTTGTTGTCTGTCGTCAACATATTATGCACATCTTAGGTTCAGACAAGAGTCCGATAGTGGAGCTCTGACATTGGGGGCTGGCCAGGGCCATAGGTGATCTCACTTTAAGACCCAACATAAAAGCTAGACATGATAGTGTTGCCTGTAATCTCAGCACTTGGATGGGTAAGACAGGATTGTTCTAAGGTTGAGGTTCATCTGAGCTACCTAAGTTCCAGACCAGCCTGGGCTACAGATTGAGACCCAACCTTAAAAACCAATACACACACACACACACTTCAAAGACACGAAATAAAGCTGGATGTGGTAGCACACACCTGTCACACACCTGTAATCCTACCCTGCAGAAGGCTGGGGTAAGAGCATCTCAAATTTAATGTCAGTCTGGGCTACATACCTGAACTGTCAACCTTAGAACATGAGTGAATGGTACTAGTTTGGAATGCTTTAAAACAAGCTGGGTAAAGATAGAAACACTTTGGTTCTCCCTGTGGCCTGCCCAGCCCTCTGTATGGGTAAACAACTTCAGGGGTGATTTCTAGTGGGTGAGAGAAAGCAGGGTTGAGGAGACCTGCCACATCCACCAGTAGAAAAGATGAGGCTGGCTCCCAGAAGAGAGAGGGACTAAAAGTAAAGCAAATAATGTTAATGGCTAACAAGCATGCACTTCCTGCTTCCCATCTGCTTGCGATCAATTCTGAATGCTTTATGTATAACTCGTTTTATGCCCTGCAACCCGGCAACATACTATTATTTCTTTGGAGTAGGTCCTCAGAGAGGTAGCTGTGATCCTTTCCTGTGCTGTTTGGGCTGGCTGCTAGAGGGGGTCTCTTTGTTACTTGGTATCCTTGGTAGCTCTGGCCCTTCAACTGGACACTGCTTCTAGCTTGCTGTGGCATCTAGTGGGAGGGATCTCCATCGGCTTCCAGGAATGAGAAGGACCTTAAAGATCTAGATCTTTCTGTCCCCCCCAACCCCCACTCCTATTCAGCAGTCTCCCTGTCTTGTCTTTCTTGTTTTAGAGATGAGTCTTATGTAGCTGAGGCTAACCACCAGTATCATTAGCCTTGAACTCATGATCTTCCTGCCTCCACCCCCCATGTGTTATAACCACAGAGTTGTGCCACCATACCAGGCTTTTTAAGTTAATTAGAGAAAAATCCAGAGGAATAAAAAGAACAATTGTTAGAGCCCATACATGGCAGTCAAGTGTGTATGCACTTACATGCACAGTACACATGCTGTTTGGGGACCATAAGGCTGTCTGTGCATGTGGTACACACTTTGCAATGCCTGTTCCACTATGGGAGTGAGCACAATCCACTCCCCATGAACTTAGAGTCAACAGAATTTTTTGTGACTCCCAGAATGTGTTGCAGAGCAGTGGAGACACTTCTGAGGGAGAAGTGTGAAGTAGATGGAAAACACTCGTCAGGTCTGACCAGTGAGGTAATGGAATAAAACAGGGATGATGTGTGTCTGCAGGCCTCCCTGGGCATACAGGAGATGCCAGTGTGTGACTGACTTTCTTAGGCTGGTTCTTATATGTTCATGTAATGCCAGCTTGAGATCATTGCTGTATTGATGGAGAGCCACTAAGAAAATACATCAGCTGAAGGTGTTAAGCCTTGATTGACATTTTCACCTGGTTTCTTATAAATCAGGCTTATCAGTTATGGAGCTAGAATTTGAAACAGGAAATGGATTCAGCCTAGATCTGACCCCAAAGGATGTCATAGTGTCTTTGAGGAGAAAGCAGGTAAATCAAGTATTCTTTGGTTTTCTGCAAGAGCTATGGTGGGGATGAGCAGAGATTGGTAGGTGACCTGAATTCCATTCTTCAAACTAGGTCTTCAAGGAAAATGGGAGTATGTTAGACTGTCGTGGGAAGAGTCTGTGGAAGGTTCTGAATCTGTAGGAAGATGGACTCCATTTCAGAATTGAAGTAGTTAGAAGGTGGAGGGAGGAGATACAGGCAGAAGCATGGAAAACATCAGAGGAGAGAGGAGAAGGGTTCAGAGCATAAGCTGAAGAGAAGAGAGCTTTCCTTGAAGGCTACTAGAGAGGCATGGGAGGCTTTAGAGCAGCCACTGGAGAGGGTGACAACTGTTTTGAGAGTGGTTTTGCCCAAGGGAGGGCACTACAGAATGCTGTTGAGGATGGCTCTCTCTCTCTCTCTCTCTCCTTACTCCCTCCCTCCCCTTTCTTTTTGCTCTCTTCTTCTCTGACACTTCTTCTCATCTTTTTTGTTTCAAGGATCCTAAGCTGGCTTTGAACTCTTGGTCCTCCTGTCTCAGCCTCCTATGTCCCACCCATCCATCATTCATCAGTCGATTTATACAAGTTTCTGAGATGAGCAGGTGTGGAAGAGGCCTTCTCTCAGCCAACAGAGAAAGGCACACATTGTCTCGGGTTCCAGTTCAGGTGCCTTGTTTGAATATGCTCAGTTTGCTCTTGGATATCTATGATATCAATTCTCAGACCCTATTTGGTTGGGGGACAGCCAGAGATGTGAGTATTTGCCAACATGAGACACGAGCATTTGTTTTGTGAGATCATTCACAAGTTGCTACGAGCTGTTCAGTCTGGAAAGATTTGTGCCATGTCATGTGCTGTGAAGGCTGATAATTAAGTACCTTAAAAATGTGGGGAAAGAGGACCCACTTCCGAAGGCTCTGCTTTTGGGACTGTTGCTAAGTGGCATTCTCCCTACCACAGCTCTCATTTGCTATTGTTTTGCCGTATTGGGAAGATAACTTATCTTTAAAGAGACTGACTGAAATAGCCTGACACTTTGCATGATTACATTAGCTTGGAGTTTGCAGTTACTGCCTGTATTATACAGTTCTTCATTCATTTACTTACCCACTCAGATATATAATAGAGATGTATTCAGCTACCTTGTAGGCAGCAAGAGAGACAGATAAGAAACCAGATATTAATCTCTTTTATGTTGCTGTAATAAAACACTCAAGGTTGGGTGCTTGATAAAGGAAGAAAGGTTTATTTAGCTCAGTTTTATCTGGTAAAAATCCTCTGTGGAGGACTTCTTGGTTGGTGGTATCTCACTGAGAGAGGGAGCGATGACAGAGCAAAGCTAGAGATTCAAGGGCCTGAGGTTGGCTCTTTGTATAACAGTTTGTTCTGGAGAGCTAGCTCACTGGGATCCCAGAGGAGAACTATGTCAATCATTTGCACGAGGACCACCACCAGAGATCTAAGGACTACCCACTAGCTATCATTATGTACACATCTAAAAGGTTCCTCATCGCCACACTGAGGATCAGGCTTCTGGCTTGTACAACTTAGTGGGACAGGTCACCTCAAACCTGCCCCCTCAAGCCACAGCACTGGCACACACATGCTCCTTGTGGTAAGCCCTAAAATGAATCCCAAAGTGCATGTTTGGAATTGGATGAGAATGTGTAGAGCATTCAAATGTATGGTACTATGCCTGGCTTTTGACACGAAGCTAGGCATCCAAAGTCAGGTCTTCATGCTTGCATGGCAGGCAGTTTACTGGGGAACCATGTCCTCATATTCTCAGCCCTATTACTTACTAGGTTTTTTTGGTTTTGTTTTTGGAGACAAGATCTTATGTAGCTCAGACTAGACAAACTCCTGATTTTACTGCTTCCATCTCCCTTGTACTAGATAGAATTGTAGATGTGTACCATGCCCTTCTTGGAGTTAGCTTTTGAAATTTATTATTGTTATTATTATTTGTATGTGTGTGTGTTCATATCAGTTTTTGTGCACCTCATGTGTACTGGAGCCCATGGAGGCCAGAAGAAGGCATCAGTTGGTTCCCCTGGGACTGGAGTTACAGATGGTTATGAGCGTCCATGTGGATGCTGTATATTGAAACTTAGATTTTCTGCAAGAGCAGTATATGCTCACTCGTAACCACTAAGCCATCTCTCCAGCTCTTGGAGTTTAGTTTCAAACAGAGAAACTAGCTGGACATGGCGATAATGGTGATACATGTGTATAATCCTGGCATCTGGAAGTTGGAGGCAGGAGGTTCAAGAATTCAAGGTCATCTTTTACTACCAGATGAATTTGAGGTCAGCCCGGGCTATATGAGAGAGAGAAAGAGAGGGAGAGAGGAGAGAGAGAGAGAGAGAAAGAGAGAGAGAGAGAGAGAGAGAGAGAGAGAGAGAGAGAGAGAAAGAGAAAGGAGAGAGGAGAGAGAGAGAGGAAGAGGAAAGGAGAGAACAGAACAGAAGAGGAAAGAAGAGAGAAGAGAAGAAGGGAGGGAGAGGAGACAGTGTATATAAATGACTAAGAATGAGAATGAGCTGTCAAGGGTCAGTGGGACAATGGTGAGGACCAGGAACATTGGCTTTGTCTGTGGAGGATCCGGAGGGATCCGGAGGGACCCAGTGGTGACTGGGTCCTGGTACCTTGCAAAGCTGAGTGGGTAATGAAACAGCATAGATATCAGTGACCTTCTGAGCAGGTCAAATTAAAATTCAAGAATCTCCTTGATGTTGCAATAGGAATTTTACAATAGAAGAACCAGAGACACTTTGTCCCTATTTTATTTAGTATTTAGTGGTTTTCCAAACGTCAAGGTTTCATTGATTTCTCTGGCTCCCATCCAGCCGCCACTGCTGTGTGCAAACATACACTAGATGAGCATTTTGTTGTCTGCAAAAGGAGAGCATATGGGCTTCAACAGCCGGTCATAGTTTCATTTATTACTCTATTTAAGACAGCATCCTAGAGAAAACAGAATGTCCTGGTAACTAGCATAACAGGCTGCTGTAATAAACATGATCGTTGTCCACTGTGTGGTCCTCTGTGTGCTTCCTACACTTCTGGAATCTGGTGTCTTGGGATTGACAGTCAGTCACAGAGCTAATCTGGCCCTTGCCAGATTTGTATTAATGAGTATGTAAGGCTTGTAACTTCTGGCCTCTTGAGCTGCTGTTTAAATGGAGTTGTTGTGTTTTAATTGTTTTGACATTCTGAGTGATTATGAAATGCTGGGACTCAGGTGGGAGGACCTGGAGGTAGTGAGAACTCAGATATGGTTCATGCTTGATTTGGGGGTCATTGTAGTTATTTCATTTAATCACTATTATGAGGTAATTGTATTTTCTGCTCTTGCAGAAGAAGAAACCAACTACTAAAGGTAGCTACTGTCATTGTCACAGCCATCCTTACTATCACCATCACCCTTGTCATTAATCTTTGCAGTGCCAGGTAGAGATTCCTGGCCTAGCCCATGCTAGTAATTTTTGAGTGTCAGGGATGGAATCCATAGGCTTGTCCATGCCAGGCAAATGATCTACCATTAGGCTCTGTCCCAGTCCAAGAAAATGCATGCTTGTTTAACTTTAGGTCTAGTGGTAGGTAGCATCTGCCTGTGATCTCAGCCCTTGGCAAGTAGAGGCAGGAGGGTCAGGAGAGCTCAAGACCAGCTTTGGCTGCAGAGTAAGTTTGAGGCCAACGTGGGCCATGTGAGACCATTAACATAACGATCAAGAGATGATATGCTTAGAAGTTTGTGCAGCCAGCTCCTAGCCTCTGTAGGTTTCTCATCTGTGGATGTGACCAACCATAGGTCAACAATATAAAAACGATATCTTTTATGACTGAGCATACACTTTTTTTCCTTATCATTATCCCTGAAATACTGCAGCTTAACCAGGACATCTACACTATGGATTTCTATTGCATCTAATGATGCTAACGTGTGCCATTTTTACCATATTAATATTATATGGAACCTAGAGAGCCTTTGAGGTATGTGAAGGAGCATGTTAAAATTATATGCAAAGACCACCATTTGAAAGGAGGGCCTTGAGATTTTGTCTCTGAATCAATCTTCTCCACATACCAAGCCATGACTGTTACCTTTGTGAAGACTAAGGGTGAGGAACTGTGAAGAGACACTGTTGTTATGCAGACTGGCTGTGAGTAAAAAGGAGCACTCACTTCAGTGGGGTTCATCAGAACCCTGGGGGAAGCTGAAGGAGAGGGTTTGAATTGGGCTGGGTTACACACGTGTGCCTGTGAGAGGCAGAAGGACTAGCAGGACCATTCAAGAAACAAACAACAGAAAAACAAAAGGATTTGATCATGTTTTTAGTCATAACAAAATGCAGATTTCTTCTTGTGCCAGACAGATTGTTTTCAAAGATTCACAGATTCTCAGTTGCTGTTATATGTGGTTTGTGCACGTGTGTATTTGTGTTTATGTGTGTGTGAGCACATGAGGAGTGTGCAGGTGTGTATGCCCTTGTGTATGTATGGATGTAAGGTCCAAAGTCTTACTCTGTCATTCTCTATTTATTGAGGCAGGATCTCTTGCTGAACCCAGAGTTTGCCAATTCCAGTTAGTCTAGCTAGCCAGCTTACCTCAGTGTCTTAGCAACTTGAAGAGGAAAGGGTTTATTTTAGCTTACAGCTTACAGTCCACTATCACCAATAAATAGCTCAGGGGTTGCCCTGACCCCCAGGGAGCTAGGCCCTCACATGTTGATCATCGGTCCAGAAAATGTACCACAGGCTTGCCCACAGGCCACTTGGTGGGAAGATTCTCCCCCCCCCCCCCAGACGGGGGTTTCTCTGTATAGCCTTGGCTGTCCTGGCACTCACTCTATAGACCAGGCTGGCCTCGAACTCAGAAATCCGCCTGCCTCTGCCTCCCAAGTGCTGGGATTAAAGGCATGCGCCACCACTGCCCGGCTCAATATAATTTTTATATTCTAGATTTCACCATTCTATTAATTGCCAAGAATTTCACTGAATAGTAAATAGTAATAGCAAATGGCTGAAACACTTACTACACCTGCCTCACTTTCCCTTGGGTTGAAGGATCCTGATGGTCTTCACTCCCGTGTGGTATATGAGTGCTTTATCCTGTGAGCCTTCTCCCCAGCCCAGTTTGAGTGTTTTGAATGGCAGGCTTGAGGAAATCAGTGAAAAGAGGGGCAAGAGGGGCAGGGTACCACCTCCCACACCACCTGCTCTGGAGGCTTGATGCTTGGGAGGGTGTTTTTTCCATATGGGAGAGTTCCCCATATCATCATTATCTAGACCGACATTCTTTGTTAAGTTATTTAATAATGAACATGTGAGAAGCATGCGGTCCTGTTCAGTACGGAGGACTCATGGCTGATAAAAGCCATTCACATATACTGGAGAGCATGGGGGTGGCCTAAGACCAGTAAGTAGGAGCCGATGAGGTAGCAGAAAAACAGAGCTTCCCTCTGTGGTTCAGTGAACACCCCTGGAATGCCCCATGATGGGGTCGGGCCTTTTTATTGTTGCTAGGAAAAGGAAGATAAGATAAAGAGGAATCCAGCCTGACCTGTATAACCATCTAGGACATAACTACCATTTTGTTTGCTGGGTGACCTGGGCATGGATTCTAAACCCTATGGAATAAGCAGAGTTCTTAAGGTGCACAGCCAAGGGACTGGGAAAATGGTTCAGTGAATGAAGCGCTTGCCATGTAAGCATGGGATCTAGGTTTGGATCCCAAGCATCCATGTAAAAAGATTTATTCAGTGATGTTCATCTTAAGCTTAATGCAGAGGGAGAGCAGGACCCCTGGGAGTTGACTTACTGGTAACTCAAGGCTCAGTGAAAAACCCTTCCACAAAGTAAGGTGGAAAACAATGTGTAGCTATACGTACACACACACACTCACACACACACACACACACACACACACACACACACACACACACACACACACACACA
>JANHMN010000006.1:36504304-36520857 GCA_030674055.1 Rhabdomys pumilio
ACACACACACACACACACACACACACACACACACACACACACACACAGGGGGAGGATGCAGAGTAAGCTGGGTTCTTGATTGCTTGAGTTTATTTTTCCCAGATTCAACTTGGGTCTTTCTATACACCAAGAAAATGTTCTATCATGGACTTACAAAGCTCTCCTACATTGTTAACACTGTTTGAGAAGTCTGGCACATCTTGGCTAGTGGCTGTCTAACATCTGTCTACCTTGACATGTGGTTCCCTGTGTTCTGTCCTAGGGTGTTCGGATCCTCTTGTCTTGCTGCCTCTGATGGCATGCTTCTGTCCATCAATCTCATTGTCCCCTGTGTGATTCTGAACATTGCTTCTCCCTAGTCCTGTGGTATCTTCTACCACAGTGAGAAGTTCTCGTGCCACATCCGTCACTTCTCTTTGGCGCCTTCTGCTTTTGTGACTAGCTTTCCATGCACTGGGGTTTTTATAAAACAGGACTTTGACAAAGAATGTCAGTGCTGTGTGGGTGGAGTGCTCACGGTGAGTTGGATGAGGTTGGCAAGGGTGATGCAGGTGAGCAGGGTTCTGAATGTAGGCTTTATGTTAATGGTTTCTCTGCAGCTCAGAAGTAGGGAAAGAGAGAAAGACACAGGGATGGTTGGTTCTTGGGATATACTTCACTGTATAGTCTGGGCTGGACTAGAACTCGGGATGATCCTCCAGCTTCTGTTTCACAAGTGATGACAACTGCCGTCCCCCAAGCTCAGCAATTCTCAGTTTTCAATCATATACAATTATGAGTTGTGCTGAGATGGAGAAAGGATCAGATTAGGAGAGGGAGGAAGACAGCTAAGTATCCGAGACTTTTAGATGGGAAATAGTCATCACTCAGGCAAACAGAGATGCCATTTAATACTCTAGAGCTCAGGATACAGATCCCTTCCCACTATATCTGTACCCTTCAGCAGTAGCTGTGTATGCACACCTTGCATGCATGTACATGTACTCCACACACTTTGGAAGGGAACTTGTCTTGACGGCCGAGACCACAGGATTCTTGTGTGGTTTTGGCTTCCCCAACTACAGAGAAGGCATTGAGATTTTGTGTTTATGAGTCCATAGCCCTAGTTTTCAGGCCACAGGTGTCCATGTGACCCCAGCAGGTCTTCTTCACTGGGTCTTTGGAAATGCAGCATTGGAGAGATAGTACACATCTCTGTTTTCTGTTGAAGGAAGCTCCTGAAGAGTAGTGAGGAGAGGCTTACCCAGGAATGCAGACACGGAGAGCCTTGTGCTCCTCTGATGTGTGCTTGTGTCCCCTTTCCACTGCGTCCCATGGAAAGCCAGGGCAGCAGTATGTTAGATAAGTAAAACCTTGGTTAGCAAGTTTAAAGAATAGTTTCCTGATGGCTGAACATTGAACATTTTATATCGGGCGTGTTTCCTGCTGTGCGAGGAAGGTTGATGTATAGCGTTTGCTGAAGTTATTTGGTTATTTGACAGTGGAGTGCTTTGGTGTGTTTCCGTGAGGTGTGTGTGTGTGTGTGTGTGTGTGTGTGTGTGTGTGTGTGTAGATGTAGAGAGCTTGGCATGGGACCAGTGGAAACTGCTGCTGGAAGTTGATGTTGCTAGTGGTGGTGTTGATGGGAGCTTGTAACCACTGATACTCTCTCTGTTTTTTCTCCTTCCCTTCCCTGCTTCTAGCTTGCAGGATTTTTATTTTTGAGACAGGGTCTCATGCAGCCCAGGCTGTCCTGAACTTGCTTTGTAGATGAGGCTTTGAACGCTAGGCTCCTGCCTCCACCACCACATGCTAGGATTATAGGCATGGCCATGATACTTTCCATGCCCGGCTCCCTGAGCTTTCTTGATGATTTAGATTACCAAGGTGACTATAGCTCTTCTCTCCTGGGTAGCATGTTAGTATTAGAACCAGATTTTACTCTTTGCTGCGAGTTTTGGCTCTGTGACTTGCTTAGAGTTGCACTGGTGACATAGAGGACTCATTCAAGGCAATGCTCTCTCTGAATTTTCCATCTTCAGGTGAGAGAGAGATGCAGAGAGGAAGCTGGGGTGGGGGAGGGAGGGAGGGAGGGAAAGAGAGAGTGAGAGTGAGAGGGACAGAGAGACAGAGAGACAGAGACAGAGACAACATTTAAAGTGATCTTCCTTTTGAGCTGGATGCACACCTTTAGTTCCAGTGTTCAGGAGGCTGAGGCAAGTGGATCTCTGTGAGTTCAAGGCCAGCCTGTTCTACAAAGCAAGTAAAGGCCATTCAAGGCTATTACACAGAGAAACCCTGGGTGGGGGTGGGGGTGGGGTGGGATGTGGTCTTCTTTCAGAGGCTCTTCAAACACACCATGGTCAGTGGAGCAGCTCAGAGGGGCTGCGTGATGCTGGGGCTAAAGGACAAGTCGCACCTCATAGTAGTGACCTCAGGTGGGAGTGTCTAGAGAAGTGGACTGGGGCATGGAGGGCCTCCCTGCTTGTGGGGGCTCTGGTGCCACAGAAAAGCCTGATTGTTCTTATCCTCATACAAATTCACAATGTCAATTGCTGTGCTGGAGGCTGAGGCTGCAGGGTTGCTTGATTCCTGAAGGCCGGCCTTAACAACATAGCTAGAGCCCTCACACAAAAGTTCTGAGAGGGTTGTGTGAATGTGAACAGCTTGCTGTCTCTTCTCCTGGCTTGGATTGTGCGATGGGTGAATTGCTTTTTCCTATTGTGGATTCTGGTTTCTCAGCTTGCTTACCAGTCTCTCCTCCACAGACAGGGAAATGCAGTATTTTGTTTTCTGATCTCCGTGTTTTCTGTGCTTTCCTCTAGCTGATCACCTGCTGCTTTCCAGAATCCTTAGTTGCCAGACTGCCTCCCTCCCATCCTTCCAGCTCCCTCCTCTTCATTCTCCCCTTCTTGCTTTTTGACACAGGGTCTCCTGCAGCTCAGTGTGGCCTCTACCTCTACAGCAGGATGATTGAATCTTACCTCTGGCTCCCAACTGCTGGGATTGTAGGTGTTTGCACCCTGCCTTGCTTGTGTGGGTTTTACATTTCAGTTTGTATTGCAGCTGGGGCTTCTGCCTGGGACTGTGTTACTCATCCCTCCTCTGCAGATGGACAGTTGATTCATGGAAGTCCTGAAAGCATGCCAATCTGTTGATTTGATTCCCATGCAAGTATGTAAATAACAGTGGCTTGGAATAAGGATGTGCACAATAGAAAAATAAACCAAGGTCTCTGAAAAGTCTTTATTCTGGAAAACAGCATGAAGCAATTTCCACTCTGATGCCAGGGTTGTTAAAACGATGTGATTCCTAAGGATGTGGTCATGTTATTTTTTTATCCTAGATTTTACTGCAGCTAGGCTTGAGTGTTACAACTGTTTAAAATCAGCTAAGAGAGAAGAGAAATAGGATATGATATTTTACTGATTCTGGCACATCCCAGGTAAGAAGCGACATTCAGGACAATTTATACATGAAGAGATCTCATAGTAGGTTTCTAGATGGATTGCAGAGAGCCAATCCTTGGAGACCCTGTGAGCTATCCGCCTCCCTGTGAGGTGTGGCCTGCCATGTGTAGCCCCTTGTTTTCTGGCTGCCTCTGCTTCTTGCATCTGCAGGGCACTAGGCTCACTGGAAGTTGTGGGAGCACAGTCTCTCATGCCTGGTGGCTCTGCTGTCTGCTTTACCACCATCACTGCTGATCTCTTTGCCATTTCTACTACCTCAGCCTGTAACTGCTTCTCAACCTGCCCTCTACTTCCCTGCTCTCTTGCTGTTGCTCACGCCCCCTACTCTGAGAAATCCCCACCAAAGCTTTCAGGTCCTTCCCAGCCTCTCTATTGAATCATGCTCTGCCCTTCTCTGAGCTACTCCATGCTCTGTGGAACATGGTTTCAGGCTGTGACTTGCCCAGACAGCTGTATTTTGAGTTATGCTGGGTAGTGGTTGTTGTTGTGTGTGTGCTTATGTGAGAGATTGAGAGATCTCAATTCAAGCTCAGGTCATCTGAGAACAGGTAAACTTAATTGAGAAAATACCTCCATCAGATTAGTCTGTTGGCAGACCTGTGGGGGCATTTTCTTGATTAATGATTTATGTGGGAGGACCCACCCTTCTGTGGTGGGGCCCCTGTGGGCAGGTGGTTCCCTGGTAGCATATAAAAACAGGTGGATCAAGCCATGGGGAGCCAGTGTGCATCCTTCCTTCTTGGTTTCTGTTTCAGTTCCCGCCTCCATGTTCCTGCCCTGCTTTAGTTCCTGCCTAGGTTTCCATCGCTGACAAACTATAAATAGGATGGGCAAGCCAGGTCACCCTCTTTCTCCAAGTTGCCTTTGGTAGTGATCACTGTCATAGCATAGAAAGCAAACTATGACATAGGATGAGTGTGCATGTCGTTTGCATAAATAAACAGCAGCACAGACTGAAGTAACCTACCCATGTGAGGAACAAGGCCTCACCAATGAACTTCACGATGTACCGCAGGACCACAGAGGCACACAGGCGTGACGCAACCATGCTGGAAACCCGTCTATTACCTTTTGAACACAGCAGACCCATGAAGGGTACAACTGTCTCATCTGCCTCCAAAGGAGTGATACCACATTTTGGGACAGGGACACAGTGATACCCGATGACCATCTGATGCCTGTGTCATGGGATGAGATGGACAGGTGACAAATTTTCAATTGTCCTCAAGGTATTAGCTTAGCCTCTCTTTTTTACCTCAGTCTAAGGGTATTGCCTTGCTGTAGCCTGTCCTGTACCCTATCTACCTCTACTTGGCCTGCCATGAAGGCCTCTGTGAACCTACCTTCCAACAACTTCCTGATTAAACTGGACAACTATGAAGCTTCTGAGTTTGGTATTCAATAGAGACTAACATTATGGAAAGGGACAAAGGTGTCCACTTATGATCTTGACATAGGATGCAGCCAGCATCCTCTTGGCAGACTGTAAGCTGTCCTGACAGGTCAGGGTTTGGCCTTCATAGGTTGTATTGCCCCATGGCCAGAGTACCCTTCTTCCTATTTCCTCTGGTCCATCCTTCGGCACCCAGCCTCTGTTAAACCCATCATGTTATGGCCTTTCCCCATCACCCTCCTTGAGCTTGAGGGTGACTTGATACCTTTCAGGGGTGTTAAGGTGGCCTATGGTCCCAGACTATCTGCAATCAGTCTTACATCTGAGTTGAGTATCACTCATCTCTCACCTGTATGTATGCACTACAGTGGTAGTTAGGATAAACCGAATTCAAGCACGCTTATTGTTCATGGAAATGCCTGTTCAAACAGTCTATTATTTATATTTAAATGTATTAATAAGTTTTATTAAGCTAAAAATCTATTTTTATTCTATTTTATTCTGTTTTTTATGTTCTGGGTCCTGGGCATTAAACTGGGTTCCTGTATGCCAAGCACATGCTTTGCTGTTTATTGACACCACTGCCCTCTTAGTTAATTTTATAGTCCTTGAAACAGGATTTTGCTATACTGGAAGTTGATATATATATCAACATATATATATATATATATATATATATATATATATATATATATTTATCAGTCTGGCCTCAAACTTGGCAGCAATTCTGCCTCTTGAGGGGTTGGCATGGACCATTATGCTTGGCTCTATTTTACGGTAATCCTATATAACCTAGGCTGGCTTTGAATGTACTATGTAGTCAAAGCTGTCTTTGAACTTCTGATGTTTAAATGTTTGGATTATACATGTGTATTATAATGCCTGGCCAGGCTATATAGACTTTCCACTTAAAATTCTCTTTCCATTAACAAATTTATAATTTTTTGCATACGTCCCTTTAACAGTCAGTGCATAGGTTGAATATAAATACCGTGTACAAACTCACCGTATACTTATTCTAATAAGCACTTAGCCATAAAGCAGTTATATTGGAGTATGATGTCATAAGGCTTAAAGACTAAAGCCTATATTGTCTTTTTGTGCTTAATAGTACCAGTCACCACGTGCACTGCTGTACTTTTTATAATTTATCTGCTTGCAAGTTAGTAAATGCCTTGCTGCACCTTAGCTGTATTAATTCAGATGTTGGCCATTCAGTTTCCAGATTTTGATTATATATACATTTGTATTTAGCAACATGCATTTGATATTTCTGAACTCTTGACTTTATTTCTCCTTCCTTCCTTCCTTCCTTCCTTCCTTCCTTCCTCCCTCCCTCCCTTCCTTCCTTCCTTCCTTTCTTCCCTCCTTCCCTCCCGCCCACCACGTTCCCACTTTCCCTCTTGCTTGCCTGCAGGGCTGGTGCTCAAACCCGGAGTCTTGTGCATGCTAGTTAAGTGCTTGGCTACCGAGTTAGGCTGTCAGACTTGTTTTGTTTATGCATTTCTGGCTCATTATGTACTTTACAGTAATTGATCACATAGCTTGCAACCTGGTGACCTCATCCCTATAGAATGTAAGCATGCTAGAAGAAAACTGATCTAGACCAAGTCTAGAAAAGTGGCTGGAGTCAATTGAGTCGGCACACAATGGTGTCATCAGTCAAGATCCTCTGAGAGCACATGCCCACAGTGGCACTGCTGACGGCCGAACTGTATGGAGTTGTTCTCTGAGCAGCTCTATAGAGAAAGCCCAGTGTGCAGGGTGATTATGGCAGCTGTGAGCCAGAGCCTGCTCAAGTGCAGCGAATGAGGCCAGCCACAAATGGGGACAGCACAGTGAATGAGTCTTTTGTCACAAGGTGAAATCAAGTACTAGAAAATGTTCTTAACAAAGGATGCTGCTTTGCCAGAGTGGACATAGCACTGTGGAGAGTGTTTGAAAGCTTTCATTCAGTGACTGATGTTTTGGCTCAATAAAGTGTGATGTTCCAATAAAGTATTCATAGGGAAAGGCAGGTACTGTTTATTATAGCTGTAAATATGTAATATTCAATGTGACATTGGACCCGAGTGGATGTCTTACACAAGTGTCCTAGGGATTGCTGTCCTCACATTCTTTAGTAGATGGAAGCAGCTTGGAGATTGTGCTGCAGGCTGTTATAGTTCCTGACAGATTGGAGCTATATTCTCTCTCTCTCTCTCTCTCTCTCTCTCTCTCTCTCTCTCTCATCCCCTCTCTCCCCTTTCTTTGTCCCCCTTTCTCTGTGTCTCCATCTGTCTCTCTGTATGTCTGTCTCTCTGCCCCTCCCCCCTCTTTGTGTGTGTGTGCGCGTGTGTGCGTCTGTCTGTCTGTCTGTCTGTCTGTCTGTGCATGCACAAGCATATGCGTGTTCATGCAAAAGACAGGTGTTTCTCAGTCAATCTCTACCTTATTTTTTAAGATGGAGTGTCTTACTGAGCCTGGAGCTTGCTGTTCTTGTTACACTGTCTGGCCAGTGACCTTCAGGCATTCAGTTTCTGCTTGCCTCCCTTGCTGGGATTCTAGATTCTCACCACTGCATGCATTGTCTTTCTATACAAGCTGCAGATGAAAATTCAGTTGCTCGATCGTGTACAACAGGCACGTCACTGGCTAAGCCGTCCATCCAGCTTCTTTTCTCTTTCCTTGCTGGTTTTATGAGGAGACGCTACATGTGGTAACAGTATTTCTATTTGCCATTACCTCTGAGCAAACGTTAACTGCCATATTTAATGGGCAGAGTAAGAAAAATTTATTTTCTCTGAAAGGTTTAGGTGCTCTTCCAATAAGTGGGCCATGAACAAAATTAACACCTTGTTATCATGAGTGAGTTCTGTCTATGATAGGATTTCACACTTAATGTTTCTTGGGGCTGTGCTTTTTTTGCTTTTGGAAAGTTATTTAAAAGTTAATTATAGAGATCAGAATGTATAGCTTGTTTGTGGCCAGTGGAAGGGTGACTGCATTGATCCATTATTGAGGTCCTGGCACATCTTATTCCTCCTTCAGTGGTCCCTTAAAGGCAATATTGTATCTTGATGGAATTCATATATTCCATGAATGAAAAAGGCCCGTGGAATTCACTTTTTGTGACACACCCCCTTTGCCACATTGTAGTTTTCTTACCACTGAAAACTAAAAAGACCATGACAGATGCAAGGGGAAAGTGAAGTACTTGGCGCTGGTGGTGTCGGCTCAGGCGGGAGGCTGATCATGCTGAGACCTAGGACATTTGCTGATGCAGGTCTGGGCCTGGGGTTGAAGCGTTAGGCCTGAATCCCAGCCCTGTTCATGTGACCTGTGCCCAGTCTGCCTAATTAGACTTCAATGATCTTGTCAGGGGCCTTTTGTAAAGATTAAAGAGTAGAGTACAAAGCCATTTGGGAGCAAAGTAATTTTGGAGAGGGTGGTTTGTTTTTTTTTTTTTTTTTTTTTTTTTTTTGACAGTGTTATATAGCTCAGGCTGGCTTCTGACTCTGTAGCTGAGGATGTCCTTGAACTCCTCTTGAGCCTCTTGTCTTATGTCCCCAGTACTGGGGTTACAGGAGTGGGCCACTGTGCCCACTTTTGTGTGGTATGACTTTGTTTATGCGAAGCAACCACTCTACGACACTGTAGCCTGGGAGTGATGATTTCATTAGAATAAGTTAAATATAGATGACAGAATCCAGACCCCAGGCTTGTTCTGTCTGTTATTAAACCCAAATTGTCAATGCCATTGTCAACTTGATCTTCATTACCTTTTCCTCCTTATAGACACATGGCTTTTATTTTAAAGGTTGCTTTTTCTTTAGTCCTACCATAGTGAGGCACTTTTGATTCTCCCTCCCTCCCTCCCTCCCTCCCTCCCTCCCTTCATCCTTCCTTATCTCCTTCCCTCCCTCCCTTCCTCCTTCTCTCCCTCCCTCCCTCCCTCCCTTCCTCCTTATGTCCTTCTCTCTCTCCCTCCCTCCCTCCCTATCTCCCTCCCTCCCTCCCTCCTTCCATGGGGTCTTGCTACATAGCTCAAGCTAGCCTTTAACTTGAGATTTTCCAGTAGTCATGCCCCAACATGCTTGACTCAGATTTATTCCTGTGAAAGTAGAAGTAGAATAGAAATTTGAGCATCCTCATCTGAGCCTCTTCCCAGTTAATCCAGTTGGACAGACCTTCCTTAGAAGAGTACCATTTACCTCTGCAGCCACAGGGCAACACAATGAGGGGTCCTTGTTACTTCAAAAGGCAGTTTCCATTAAATCTCTCTTCAGAGTGCAGCTTAATGTTACTTGGTAGGACTAAAGAAAAAGCTTGTTGTTTATTTCTGAGACAGAGGTCATGCAGTGCAAATGGGCCTGCAAGTTGCTATGAAGCTGAGGATGATCTTGAACCTGTGAATCTGCATCCCATCCTGGGTACTGGAGTTATGGATGTGTGTCACTGGACCCGGAGATTGCTGGGTTTTGTTGTTGTTTGTTTGTTTCTTTGTTTTAAACATGTTTTTGATCACAACATATGAACACAGAATATATTCTCTGTCTAACAACTTACTTATAGACCTTCCCTCACTTGATTAAAGAGTATTAATTTTGGTTATATGCCTATAATATGGGCATTACTTATTTAGGGTTGACTCTTAAAGGAGACAAAGACCTGTAGGCCAATTAGTGCAGGTTTGTTTTGCAAATTCAGATCAAACTGGCATCCTCTCTTTAACATGTGACTGTTAGCCACATTCATCATCTGTCACACAATAGTAAAGGGACTGGGTGGATGTTCTGAAGACCGGGAACCACTATAATGTGAGAGTAATTACCTACCTAGATAGGACCAGGGGTGTGGTCCTGCAGTGACCGGTGAGTATGGTGTGGAGCCTGAGGGTCAGTGAGATGATGACTCCATAGGTGATGGCCAGTTCCTCCCAGTCTGCCAGCTGAGTTCAGTCCCCAGAATTCACATGGTGGAGGGAGAGAAGTGACTGCTGCAAGTTGTCCTCCGACCTGTTTAGTGTGTGCTTGTACACACACACACATACACAAACAGCGAACTGTAAGGCCAACAGTTCTAAAGAATGTGGAGTAAGCATTGCACAAGTTGTCCTCCAACCTGTTGGTGTGTGCTTGTGCACACACACATATACAAACAGCGAACTAAGGCCAACAGTTCTAAAGAATGGAGTAAGCATTGCAAAGTGGCATATCCCCAGCACCTCAGACTTTAGGGAAGTCTTAAGTAATTCTGATCCGGGCTTAGATAATCCAATAACAAAAGATAAGGGCAGATATCCAAAGGCATTTGACAATGGCAATTTTCACCTGGATTCAGATCTGAAAAACACCTGTGTGGAAGTCTGGCCTGGAAGGCCTCAGTAACAGCAGCAGATGTTTGCACACTAAGTGCTGCTGAGAACAGTTCTGGGTTTTTGTCTGACAGTAAGTTGATGCAGCTGGTTCTGCCCTCATTGCCACAGAGAGGCAAAGTACAACGGAGTAGTTAGATAGCTGATACAGCTACTTAAGTAGCTGACCTGGAGTTTAAATTGAGGTCACTTGATTCCAGAGAGATTCGAGACTTGCAGAAGATAAATAAGGGCCGCCCAAAAAATTATTAAAGGAAGATTTCTGAGCTGGGTAATTGTGCTGAACACCTGGAATTCCATGATTCTAAAGACCAAAGTAGAAAGATGGCAAGTTCAAAGCCAGCCTTGGCTACTTGAAGAGATAATATTAAAAAACCAACCAACCAACCAACCAACCAACCAACCAACCAACCAACCAACCAAAGCCTCCCAAACAAAAACAAAAAACAAAAGAAGATGAAAAGAACCACAAAAGATGCAAACAAGCAAGCAAACAAAAAACAACCCGCCAAACTAAATAAGAATAGACTACCTACTATGTTAAAAAATATACATTTGAGAAGTAATAAAGATTTGGCTTTATTAAATGAATTTATTTTTCAACAAGGTCTTGCTATGTAGCCCAGGTTGGCCTCATAGTCCAGACTGTCAGAGTACTGAGACTACACTGGGATGGCAGGCATGTGTTATCTCTCTGGACTCAGTAAGAACTCATCTGTCCTCATACATCGCAAATTGGCTTTAAATATGACATTAGCCAGGGCGATGCTGAAGTTGGGATATATCTGCCATCGTTTCCCAAGTGCTGGGAATTCTTGGGTGTGTCAGCACATCCAGTTTTTATTTAGTGCCAGGGATCAAACCCAGGGATTCACACTTGCCTAGGCAAGCAGTCTAGCCAGCAAGCTATACTCTAACCCCTGATTTAAGGACCTTAATAGACATCATTGTTTTAGGGTCCTGAGAATAGATATAGGCTATGGATCCAGCTTATGACACTGCCTAGCATGTATGAGGCCCTGGTTTTAAACTCCAGTATTATAAAACAAAACATTTGGGATGCCATGACCATAATCTCCAAGGAAGCACAGAGAGTGAGGTTAATCTTGGAGAGCAGAGAGATGAGTGACCCATGTTCTTGATGAGGAAAGGCTAGGAAGCTGTGCTTTTTTATTTTTTTTTAGCTATGTACAACAAACTTACCCGATAGCTGTCAGCAGGTTCCACCCCCTCCCCCCCACCCGCTTGGGAGACTTGATTGTCATGGGAACGTCTCAGACAAGATAGGGACACAGTCAGGTCACTGAAGTTCCTTCTGAGAAAGCAGTTTGTATATGTAAGAAACTGGACCAGACATTTGTCTGGCTGTTTGGTTTTCCTTGGGGAAAAGTCACTTAACTCTCATTTCCATAAGGAGGAGGTCAAATTCATAGAGGGTGGGACCACTTTCTGAAGGCCACTCAGCTGTCTGGTGACTTAAGCATGCCATCCCCACAACCGCCCCGCACCCATCTCTTCTTCACTTCTTTACTGCTGCTCTTGCAGAGTGAGGGTGGGGCCTTCAGCTCAGATCCCAGCTCTGCCCGGATTCTGTATGTAACCCTTATTACTTTCGTCTACTGAAGATAAAGGCTGAACAAACTGTGAGGGCTAAATTCATGTCCACTCTTCTTTCTAGTTAGGCCTTTTAATGTATGTAGTTCAAAAAAAAAAACTTTTTTTTTTTTTTGAGACTGTTTTGCTGTGTGGTTCAGGCCAACCTTGAACTCAGGATCTCCCTGCTTTAGCCTCCTGAGTGCTAGATTTACAGGCATGTCTCATTACTGCTGAGAAGTTCCCTTGGTGGTTCTGGGTGATTTGACAAGGGCATTCCTTAAAGTTCCAAGGCATAGGAAGGATTCAGGGCCCTGAAGAACCCTTCCCAGTTCCCTTTTGAAAACGATGCTCCTAACTTTCCTGGTGTCCTAGTTGTGAGAACAGTTTTCTGTTGCCGTGGTAACCACACTCCAGTAGTGCTGTCAGGAACTAGGATGTGATGACTCTGTTTTACAGTCATGAAATGAGGACACAATTTTTTTCAAAGAATCCTGTGAAGCGTATGGCCTGTAATGATCCCCAGTCTCATGTCTTAGGATGTGCAGAAGAGTACAACTTCCCTGACTTTGACTTCACCCACTCTCCACATGCACTCATACAACTGGCTCAACATGGCTTGAGAAAGGCACGCATTATTATTAATTTTTAAAGAAGGTCTCACATAATTTAGAATGGCCTCCAGTCTTGCTCTGTGCCCGAAGATGTCCTCGAACAACTCCTGATCCTCCTGCCTTTACCTCCCCAACAGCTTAGTAGATTACAGCCACAGACCACCATGCCAACTCCCCCGCCCCCACCACGTTGATCATTGCACGCTGACATTAGGGACATGATACTGAGCAGACCGAGACACTGTCTGTCATACTGTCCTTTGCCAGTCCATTCTCTCTGACAACTATGTGTGTGAAGTGTTTGTCCACAGACTTCTTCCTTTCCGTTGTTTTTCTTTTCACCCAGAAGCAGAGATAATCAGAACATAGCTTCCATCCTCCCCAAGTGTCCACCTAACTCCTCCCTAGCTCCTGCCCTGTCTCCCTCCACTCTTCCTCTCTGATCCACTGTGGCTGCCCACCTATCTCAGTGCTGCCCTCCCTCCTGTCGCCACCTCTCTGTTTCCTCAAGGATACTGCCACATGCGTGTTTCCTGCTCCTCCCTCTGTCAGTTTTGCCTGAAGTTCCCTGGAACACGTTATTATTTTCTTTCATTAAAGTGTCTTCTCTAGATTCTGATTTCTTCTTGCCTCCAGCTAGTTTCTTTTTATCTTTTTATATCTAAAGACTTTTTCATCCTTCTCTAGTCCACCATTTGAGCCGGTTGCCTGCACTCAGTGACTGGTGTCCCCTCTCCCATGCTCTCCCGAGTACTGCACTATTCATACCCTATACACACACACAAGAATGCACACACACACACACACACACACACACACACACACACACACACACACACACCTTTATCAGGATATCAGGGGTGTTTCTCTGCTGAAGCCCATGGTCAGGTCCCTTACTCTGTATTCACTGCAAGCCTATTTTCTCCTCAATATCATTCTTCACTGGGCTCCTTGGACAATATCCCCGGCTGTTTGGTTTCCAGTAGGCTGGTCCTTAACTGCCTTTTCTGGTTCTTCATCTGTTTAACTTCTAACTGGAGTGGCTCAGGCTGCACACTCCAGTTAGTATCTATAGTTATACTTTATCATAGATGAGGTTTCTATCAACAACTCCCACCCATCACGGGCTCCTTTATCTAGCCACTCGCTGAACCTCCGTTGGGTATTTCAGATACAGCCTTCCTAGGAGGGAAGCCACAGTCTCTGCTAATGCCTTGGCTCACAGCCTAGACTGTTTTGTGAAGCCATTGTAGCATTCTTTTTTTTTAAGAATTATTTATTTTATGTATATGAGAACACTGTCTGCTGTCTTCAGACACACTAGAAGAGGGCATTGGATCCCATTACAGGTGGTTGTGAGCCATGCTGGGAATTGAACTCAGGACCACTGGAAGAGCAGTCAGTGCTCTTACCAGCAGAGCCATCTCCCCAGCCCTCCACTGTAGCATTCTTGATGTGTTGTTCGCACACCCTCTCCTAGCAGGTACTTTAGACTCTGTTTAGAGTCTCCCAGCCCTGTCATCTTTGCCACTGTCACCCAGGCCTGCCTTCATTCATTTATCTGTGGGTTAAGGATGTATCCTTTTCGCTGGCCTTTCCACTTGCTGCTTCATCTTCTTCAGTCATCAGATGGACATGGGTTGTGGCCGGCCCAGCCTACCTCACTCATAGTAAAAGCCAGTATTATTACTGTGACCCGCAAGGATATTGTGCAGTTTCCTCTCTGTCACTTCCTCCATGCCCTGGCCCCTGACATTTGGTGTGCAGGTATGGCCTCAGAGCTTACACAGTGCTCTCCTTGCAGCCTAGCATCCTGTACCACTTCTTGCCATGTATCCAGGTGACTCCCTTGTTTCCCTCAGAGCTATCCTCAGCTAGCTCATTAAAAGCTGTTATTGTATATGTCTGTGTGTGCATATGGTATCTGTCTGTGTGCAGGTACATATCTTCCATGGCATTCATGGAGAGGTCAGAGAACAAGTTTCTAGGGTTGTTTCCTTCCTTCCATGGTAGGTTCTGGGGCTGAAAGAATGCCAGGCTTGCATGGCAAGTGCCCTTACTCTCTGAGCTGTTGGCTAGCCCTCAAATGACCCCTTTCAGTGAAGGCTTCTGACCTCCCATCCAATGCCCATCCATGCTCATCTTGCACATGTTTTTATCCCTTAGTATTTGCCATAGCCTAGCAGTATGTATTCTATCTGTTTCATTCTTTGTTTCTTTGCCTACTGGACTATTCCTCAATGCCAGGGACCACTGATTAGCCCACTACCCATTTTCAGGACCCAGAGCACAGCTCTGGACATTCTCTTGGCTTAAATTCACTATAATTCTTCCAGAAAGCACTTCTAAAGCCTACAATCACTCTCAATCTTATGCTTTCTCTTAAATCGTGTTTACTATTTATGTCTGAGTGAAGACCATCCTCCCTACCATCGATGTCACACAGACTAGAGGGTCTCCATGTTTGCCACTGCTCTGTTTCAGCAAGAATATTCACAGTGTAGCTCTCTTTGGAGCTGGCCTATTGCCTTATTGTAAGTCAGCGAATATAAATGTAAATCAGTAATGTAAATCAAGGGGGCCCAACTAACTGGGAACATGATGATGTCAGCATGTCGTGACTTTGTTATTTCTGAAAGTCTGAATCTGTCTGTGGTGCAGTGGTCCACTGCTGTCATATTCCTTGCTTCAGTTCCGTCCCTCCTGTTGGGGTAATGAAGTCAGCAGTGCTCCAAATGTGACCTCATTTAGATTCTACAGTGAAAAGCTATGGTGTGTTTGACAGTTTACTTAATCCAAGTCAAATTAAATTATTTACATTGCCTAAATGTACCTGGTCAATATTTTACTAAAAGTCCTTTGAATCCACATTCTGTGGTTATGGCACTTGCCTTAGCAGGCAAGGGGCAGAGCCCTGATTTTAACTAGTTTGCCAAATTGTCCAGGCTGGTCTAGAACTCCTTATATAGCCTAGGCAAGCCTGAACCATGTGGCAGTCCTACTGTCTTAGCCTTCTAAATGCTGGGATTACAGAGCTGCTCTGTTACCCATGACTAAAAGGTTTTATGTTGCTAGTCAATACTGTGAGGTCCTGACATAGGCAGAATGTTAGAGGCAGAAGATCCTGATGAGTGATCACCCTTAAATTGGCTTTTTGGCTGAATCTAAGGCACATGCCTTTTGAAATGTGATTTAAATTCAGTGATTAAAAGTCTTCTCCCCATCCCCGGTAGAAATGTTTTTATTTTTGGCTCCTCCTTAGGAAGCATCCTTAGGTTCCCAACACTTCCATTGGAGGGCTCTATAAGAGCAACAGACACTCTTAACAAATGAGCCATCTCTCCACTCCCAAGTGGGATAATGTTTTTAGAAGTTAGCTGAGTTGGCCTGATAGCCCTGGGCCACCTTCAGACCTGACACTGTCTCCTAGCTGGGGTCCTGTTGTTTGTTCCCTCTACTGGGTATATGCTTATCTGGTGCCTTCTTCCTCTGAGGGGTCTACAGCAGTCCCTGGGGCCCTGGAATTCAGTGCTTGTGTGAGATTGTAAACCGGGTAGATTCCCCTCCCTCCCCTTTCTTCACGTGTGTTTGTTTCTCTGTGTGGTCTCCTGTGTGATTATGTGTTCACAAGAGAGAAACTCATGATGGATAAAGTGTTTTCATAGGTTTCTCTGTCCCTGCTGTCTTTCCAGATATGTTATCTGTTCATTCTATATAGTCTAAAGGTTTTATGACAGACATATTAGCTCAGCATGTGTTCCTTTCAGGGACATTTTTATTCATATACAACCCAAAGCATACTATTTAAAGAACGAAGCTGAAGGCACAGTGGAATTTTGGCATTTGCTGCTAGCAGCCCTGGTCTCTCACACAGAGCAGAAAGTGTAGACATGAGAGCAGAGCAGTCCCATTTCACATTGTTACAGAAAAGTAGAACAGGTGATCACAACTCTAACCACTGAAATTTGGTGACACATGGTATTTCCAACCCAGTATGAACCATAGACCCCTGTTTACCTGGTGCTTCTCACCTGCTCCTGTTCAAACCCTCTTAAACCTGGACTACCTCAGGACTTCTACTGCAGAGTTTACGGTTAATTGTGTGTGTGTGTGTGTGTGTGTGTGTGTGTGTGTGTGTGTGTGTGTGT
>JANHMN010000006.1:36520867-36565982 GCA_030674055.1 Rhabdomys pumilio
TGTGTGTGTGTGTGTGTGTGTGTGTGTGTGTGTGTGTGTGTGTGTTTAAGTGTTAAGGACTAGGTATATGCCGCCCTCTATGGTAGTTGCCAATCACGCGCACCTCCTTGAGCACACCGGAACAGACCTGTCTGGAATGTGATATATCGTGGGTGTAAAACACATGCCGTACTTCACATTGCAGGAGAGAATGGGGAATGTCTCATTGATCATATTTTACTGATTATCCATGTAACATAATTTTAGTTATGTGGAGTTAAGTAAGTTAACATTATCACTATCATTCTTTTAGATTTTGGGGTCAGTTCTCTTTCTGTGCTCGGGGTGGATTTGAACTTACTGTGGAGTCCAGGCTGGCCTCAAATTTGAGGCTAGTTTCTTACATCACTTTCTGGATTACCAGGATTACGGATATGAGTTGATATGCCTATTCTCTCCCTCCCTCCCTCCCTCCCTCCCTTCTCCCCCTCCCTCCCTCCTTCCCTGCCTCTGTGGCTACAAGACTGTTGAGACTTATAAACATACAGTTTATCCGTATGGCCTTTTCTTTTGTTCCGTGATATTCTAGGTCTTGCTGTACTTGGTGGTGAGAGAGAATTAGCAGTCTGTTTCCTAGATCATTGGTAAAGCACAAAGGGCATATGTAGGCAATGGACAGCTGTTTTCACAACTCTTGGGTCTCATAAGTTCATGTTTACTGTTCATATCATTGTCCTTGGTGTAATGACTAGAGGTTGCCTTTGCCACTCACTGATATGTCAACTTAATACAAGCTACATTTTGGAAGAGAAAAATGCCCCTGCTAGATTGGCCTGTGGTCAAGCCTATGGTACATTTTCTTGATTGATGATTAATGCGGAAGGGTCGGTCCCTCTCCATTGTGGGTGGTGCCACCTCTGAGCTGCTGGTCCTGGGTGCTATCAGAAAGCAGGCTGAGAGCCATGATAGAGCAAGCCAGTAAGCAGCACTGCTCCTGCCTGGATGATAGACTACAAACTGTAAGAGAAACTTTCTCCCCATGATGCTTTGGGTCAGGGTATTTTATTACAGCCATTGAAACTCTAACTAAGACACGTACTAGCTGTGTTTTGGTATGGCTTTTACCTAATGGTCAAGAGAAATGAACTATGAGTTATACAGGTGCTGGTTTGGCCTCCAGCTCAGACACCAGACCTCAAGTCAATCGTTTTGATTTTTATAAACCTCAGTGCCTTCCATTCCTTAGGGACCATGGCTTGTCCCGATGTATGATGTTAAGGGCAGCGTGTTAGCACATACTAATGGGTCTTGTTTGTGCACTGCATCAAAGGCCCCAGGCCATTGCAGTAAGCACTCTAACTCTCCTGTTCATCACTGTTTTCTTGAAAACCTTCCGTGAGGAAATGTTTAAGAAAGCATTAAACAATTTGAGCGTTTACACAGAAACATGTATGTAACGTATGGGGCTTCCTATTGGCCACATAGCCACTACAGAGGACAGGAGCTGGACAGAGGATTCGCTCTATCACTGATGAAAAGAGTGGGCCTGCTCAGAGTCTGGCTGTAGTCACAGACGCACCTCAGGTCAGACTTAGGATGTGACAGGTCAATAGATCATCAGGGAAAGCAGCTGTGGTTTAGCAGAATCCTGAGTCTGGACATCTGGCCTCTCTTCCTGTTACTATTGATTATTATACAGTCTGTAACAGTAATGGAAGCATTATTATAGCATGTGATTATGGCTATTATTATATTATGTGTAAACTGTTGTTATAGCTTTCTGGCGTATGATGGGCTGGATGACTCTGACCACTGATTGATTCTCATTTGCTCCTCTCAATGCCCCAGGGGATAGAAGCTCAGATCCCCATTATTCAGGTGATGAAACTGAGGCATAGGCGGTCAGTTAGGCCGTGTAACCTCAGGGTCTGCCTACACTCGTTTTCTCATCTTTGTGCTTCTTGTTTCTCTTCTCTTCTGTCACCTGTGGAGCACACACTCTCCGTTGAAGTGACATTTTTATTAAGGACACTGGGCTACATCACTGAGTGCTTTTTATCCTTCTAAACTGCGCCAGCTGAAGGATGTCTGGCTTGTCACTGTGGTTTAGTGGGACTTTGACTATGTGTTTTCTCCTTCATTGTTTCTTATGTACAGGTTTTGAATTTACAAACTTTATTGTCAGTACTTGTGAGGACATTGTGTTTCTCTCTTAAAATGCCCAAAATACTTAAGTTCAGCAGTGAGTGAGCTCATCCAAACGGGTGTTTAGACAGTTTCATTAATCCCACTTACTCCACATCCGGTCCATCAAGTTGGGGATTGGTCCACATGGTTTTTAATCTAAGGACAGTTTTGCTCTGCAGGGATCACCTCTCCCATGGTGGGAGATACTTTTGATTGTCACAGTAAGGTTTGAGATGCTAGCTGCTGTTAAACACTGCATAGATGAAAGATGTGTCTGGGTATATTGGCAGATGCCCATAATTTCAGTCCTCCAGAAGCAGGAGGATTGCTAAGAATGTCAGGCTAGCCTGGGCTATATATAGTAAGACCTTATTTCAGCACTTCTCTCACACATACTGTCTGTGCACTGATCTCAGTAGTGCTGAGGCTGAGAATGGCCTGCCAGTATTCATGTGATGACTGTCTCTAACCACACAGTCGTGCGTATCAGTCCACTTGGCTTGCAGTTTCCAGAAACACTGCTCTCCTGTGGTAGGAACAGCTCCTTCCTGTTTCAGTCTCTTCTGCCCTCCGCAGGGGCTGGAGCCTAGAGCTAACAATCTTGTGACAGAGTGGCACTGGATGAGAAGAAGGTAAATACCAGCATGCTCATATGGTGAAAAATACAAGTTTCTGGTTGTTTTCATATTTGAAATAAGAGAATTGTTTACAATGGCCATGCCTCAGAGACTTAATGAGAAAGGACCTCAGGACATTATCTTCTATCACTGATGTTTAACGTTTTGAGAGAAAGAGTTGCTACTTAGGGAATGGAGGCATCCCCACATGGCGAAATGCTAGACAGTGTGGACTCGGGACTTCATCTTCTTGGCTCTTTTAACCCAAACTCTCTTACGGTAGTGGCTGGAGAGCCATCCTCATAAAGCTGGCTAGTTTGCTGATATACATTCTCCTAAAGATATTCTAGAATGATCTAAATCAGAATGCTTCTTGTGTCCCTTCCACCAATGATTGCCGCCTAGTACAAGGACCAGATTTCCTTGGTGGACCTTTCCTCTTTTTCCTATTACTGTGGGACAGCTGGCAAGTGAGTTTGCTCCAGTAGAATTTAGACCGGGCAAGCTTACTAAGTGGAGTCCAAGTAGAGGTGAATTGTAATGAGTATCAGGAGAGACTAAGGATTCTTGGTTGCAGGGAGTCAGCTTCACTAGGCTTCAACTGAACATATTTTTTCCATCTTACACAGGGCTCAGGCTGGAACAACATGCAGAGGCATCTTTCCTAGCACCTGTCCTTCCCTCTTACTACCATATTCCCCTAAGGCAGTTTCCTAGTCCTGTTCATACCCTGACATCCATGCTCTTAGGCTTCTTGAGCTCATGAATTCTGTGGTCATCAGCCTGGAGCCCTGGCCATCCGGCTGCCTGGCTACACACCTACTTTGGGAAAGGTGCTTTCTCCCCAGGCTTTAGTGTGTGGTGCTGTGAGACTGAGCTTCTCCCTGGATCCTTTGGCCTTGTCTTAGATCCTCCTGCCTCTACCTCCTGAATACTGGGTTTAAACATGTGTGGCACCATGTTTGCCTGGCCACTTACTTTATAGATGGGTTGTGACTCTCACTACAGAATAGCTACTTCAGTGGGCTTTCTAGGGGTGTGATAGACACTTCGTTCTAAGAGTGCTTTTGTGTGTGTGTGTGTGTGTGTGTGTGTGTGTGTGTGTGTGCCTAAAATGTTATTATCAGTTACTTGAAATTTTTCCAAGGGGGCTCGCCTCTAGAATGAAACAGATGAACTGGTTAAGTGGGATTTTCCAGTAGGGACTGGTGGTGGAGAGATTGCTTGTGTTTTACAATTAGGATAGCAACATCGAGGACAATAGCTCGGACCAAAGCACACAGTTTGTGGCTTGTGGCCTTACTATTTTAGCCAAGGGGAAGCCTTCAAAAGCTGTTTATAGTCCATAATGACTTAAAGGCAAGTTTCCTAATTCAGGGAGGTCAGTGATGCAAGAGTTTATTGCCTCTCAAGGGATGCTTTGTGACAAATAGTTGATAAAATAAAGGAATAACCATTTCAACAATGTTCACTAAGGTGGAGGGTTGTGGTTTGGTGGCCATATTGTCTTTGAGTGAATGGTTCTAGTTGCTTTGAATTTCTAGGTGGCTCCTCCTCAGTGTTTCAGATTCTCTCTCTGAGCCTTTTCAGTCAGTCTAACTGAGCTCGTTGTAAGCCTTTGGTGCAAAAAGCACAGGCTGACACTTATCCCTGCCCTGCCCCGATTTTGTCTGTATAAGGAGTTCCACAGAAGGGTCTTACATATGGCAGAGGTGAATTCTGGTTGTCAGCTTGACTGACTTCAAAAATGCTGAAGACTCAATGGGTCTCACCTCTGGGGGTGTCTGTGAAAGTGTTTCCAGGGAAGATTAACTGAGCAGGGAAGACACATCCTGAATGTGGTGAGGGTCCCAGGCTGAATAAAAATGGAAGGAGAAAAGCATTTGAGTACTGCCATGCCCTTCTCTACTTCCTGGTCTGGGGACATTTGAGCAGGAAGCCTTATACTCCTGCCACCTTGCCTTCCCTGCCATGATGCATGCCTTCAAGCCAGGACAAGCCTTCCTCCCTCAGGTTGTTGCTTGTCCCAGGAGGCATTATAACTGCATCTTATTGCTGGTCATATAGACCATATTGCTGGTCAATAGATAGCAAGTGGCAATAGGGAGCTTTTGTCTGTCTGCCTTGTCATTTGTCACCTACCAGGTGAGGCTGCTACAAACAGGCCCTCATCCAGTCAGATGAAGGCATCTTGAGCTTCAACTTGTCTCTATGAGATAAGATTCTCCCACCCTGGTCAGAAATGGATTCCTCAGGATTTTTCACTGGCTATTGTGAGCAGACACATTTTGAGACCTGTGGCTGGAATCCTTTAAATGGCCTGCAGCAAGCTGGTGATCTATAATGGCAAGACAGCGACCAACTTCCCAGATAAATACCCTGCTTGCTAATGAGCAGTCTGAAGTCTGACTTCAGTGTTAGCCTATAAACTTGTCCTGGATTGGAAGCCACATACAAAGGTATTTATCATAGGGGAGACTTCATCTAGGCTTTAGCTCCTTTCAGCTTCCTGGCCTGTGATTTGTGTTTGGAATTTTAGAGGAGGCACTCTGATGACCTTCTGGAGTAATGAAGACTCAAGAAACTCAAGTAGGAATCTTTTCCCATGGGCTCCCTCATGTGCTCAGTAGGGGTACCCAGGAAGCCAATTTGGGGACATTTTTCTGATTTCTGAATCTGGGGGTAAGAGCTTCCTTTAGGAGTGCTCAGTTTACTTGTTGGTATTTCTTCCCTACTGTGCACAGGCTGGTTCTTGTATAGCTGGGGTGCCAGGGAAGTCCTAAAGGAAAAGTGGATTCAGTTGCTATTTGAAACTGTTTTGCTTTCAAACATGGAAACTCTTTCCCAAGGCTGTGTTCTCCTGCCTGGGTGGTGGGGTTCCTGGGTCAACCTGACTGTGTTTCAGTGTTTGAGACCCCCTTTCCTCTAACCAAAATTCTAGACTTGGGAGTACTTCCCTGGGTGCCCAATGAACAAGACACTTAGTAGAAAGAGATGGGCCAGGTGAAGTTAATAGGTGCTTATTTTAATTGGTGCTACCAGAGGAGGTGTGCAGGATTTTAAAGTTCTGTGATCCTTCATTTTGGAACATTTTGGGGACTTAGAGTGTTACTGAGAACACTTGGACAAATATTGCTTCAGGCCACAAAGTCTGTTTTTTCCCTTTTCCCTCCAGACTCTGCCACATTATTGCCTGTTTGTCATTCATACAGAAGGCTTTGGCCATGGTAACTATCCTGCATGGGGATTTCTTCATCAGTCACATAAGGAACATAAGGACCCTTTGCATTTGTTCTGGGCATTAGTAAAGTCTAGAAGGGTATCCTAGAGGCTCATTAGTGGGAAGTAGGAAATAGCAGCCTGTTTTGTGGGTGAGAGGAAAACTTGACCAGTATACCAAGAATACACGCCCAGCACTTTTATTTTTAAAGATGATGAAATTTTATAAAACACTTATTGGAGATAATTGTAGATGGAATCCAGCTGCCAGAAATAACATAGTGATCTTGAGTTTGACTCAGTTCCTCCAAGAGTGGCACATTTATGGTGACTAATTTCTGTGTCAACTTAATTGGATCAGGAAACACCCAGAGCTGTAGTGAGACCCTCCTTTGGGTGTGTCTGTGTATTTTCAGCGATGTTTAATTGAGGAGCCCAGCGCCAGCCCTAAATGTGGGCAGGATCATTCTATGGGCTGGGAGACCAGATGGAGTAAAACAGTAGAGAAAGCCGCATTGGCTTCTGAGTAAAACCAACCGGTGCAAACTGCAGACCACCCTGCCTTTCTTGCAGGATGAGAAGTGTATCCCTGAACAGTGGGTCAAAACAAACCCTTTCTTTCTTCGGTTGCTTCTCCTCAGGTGTTTAGTTTCCGGAAGAGGAAAGTAACCAGTGCAACGACCCAGAGCAACACTGGAGTTCGCACTGAGGAAATCCTCTGTGTAGTCAGTGACCTGCCTCTAGAACCCTCAGGTTTCTTGAGGACTCTAGTGTGTGCTGAGCTCTGCGAAACGTTAGCACAAGAAACTGTCACAGTTACCGTTAAAAACTGCAGAACAGTTCCTTCTCTAGGACCCTGCGTGCTCCTTTTATAACCACAACCAACTCTTCCCCTCCTTGCAGTCCCCAACCCCTGACAACCACTAATTCTCCATGCCTATAATTGCATCCTTTCACGCAGATTCTATAAATGGAACATATGGTATGTATCTTTTTTAGTTCAACTTTTCAATAGGCTGGCTATTTGAATCCATTATTTCCAACCTTTGCTGAAGTTTCACCAATGGATGAATTCCCTTCCATCACTGAGGCAGTGAAGCCTCTGTCAGTTAGGGGGTCAGGAAGCCGGTACAGGAACACCTAACCCTCAGCCTTGCTGATCTTGCAGAAGGCTTTGGTTCGGTTCTCAGTAGCTACCACCACCTGGAACTCCAGTTCCAGGGATCTGATGTTTTCTTCCTCTTTGAGGGCTCCTAGAATGCAAGTGGTGCACTCAAACTTACAACACACATGTAAACATAGAATCAGTGAAAGTTAACAAAAGTTAGGTAGTTGGCGACGGCCTCTTCTTCCAGGACAAAGGAGAACAATCCAGTTGATCTATGTCAGCTTATTACAGACATACTCAGAACATGCTTCTAGTAGTGACTTCCCCAGTGGAAGGTGATTAGCTTTGGGGAGCCCTTTGGAATGTAAAGGAAATTAACCATTGGATCTGGGTAATTGAGCCTTGCAAACTATCCTAGAAGTGTTTAGACTTTTGCTAAGTTGAAGCACGCGCTCAGTGTTTGCACAGCCCGCTATGTAATTACACGTGTGAGCATGCTGTCCTGTGTTTGCTGCTACACTCTTCAATTTTGCAGTGGAAGTATTTTCACATGTTGGCTGCTACCGTGCAAATTGGTTTCTCTTGTACCTTGGGAAAACAGTGCCACTCTCTTAGAGGAGGGCACAGACTGCTTCTGTGATCGAAGCAAACTTTTGGTTTCAATTCCCTCTGAGTGTTTTTGTGAGTGTTCAGATGGGAAAATGAAATAAGTGTTGCCTTAGGGGTGCTTTAGGTGACGTGTACTTCAGCTACAAAGAACAGTGTGGCCTTTGAGAAAGCTGGGCTGGTAGGGTAGGTGCTTGCTGAGCTGGCAAAGGTCTGCTCTCTTTGAGGCTGTGTTAGTGGTTGGGAGGGCAGCCGTGAGGAACAGCTAAGGCAGTCATCTGTGGCTGGAAAAGTTGTCATAACGTAGTGCTCACCCTGCGGGGATCCCAGCACACAGAGCTGTTTATGATGTATCTGTGTTTGTCTTTCCTGTTAGTGGGTTCAGTGTGCATTAGGGGATCAAGGGTCAAGGCCTCAAGAAGGAAGAATCAAAGGCCAGTATTACTGCAGCAAGGAAGGAATTAATATTTGGGGACAGTCAACACTTCAGTAGCTCACAGTTTTGTCATCTTTAGATTTCCCCTTAACCATGTCTCCTGCATTGGCTCCTCACTTCTCTAGGTCAGCGAGTGAAGAAGTTCAGAGTACAGTCATTTGGTCCTTCCTGATGCTCCTGGGGGATCTCAGAGGACTGTGTCTTTGTTACTTAAAAGTACTGTTAAACTTCAGTAACAAATAGAGGTCAAAGAAGGACAGTTTCTGAGAGTGATCCTAAAGGAAATAAGCCCGACGGAGTTCCCTAAAGCACACTGCACTTGTTCTGTTTCTTGAAATAATTTCCATTTCCCTCCCCTGGCAAAGCAGACCACTGCAAAGAGGCTGAGAAAGAATCCTAAAGCCATTGGGTTAAATTAGCCCAATATGTCACTCATGGTAGAGCTCATGGAGCAGGCAGTTAATGCTGCGTAACTAACACCTTGTGCATGCTGATCAGGGTTTGCAAATGAAACCCAGGGCACACAGTCAACACAGGAGACTCAGCAAGGTAGTCTCAGAGCATGCCGCCTGTAGAATGACAGCACGGTGGCCTGACAGTTCCAGATTTTTCCTATAGAAATGTTTAAATCTGACAACTTTGCCTTTGTGTCCTTTCTTGGCACATTTCAGAAATGGTTGAAATACCTAGATGTGGAATTTTTTAAAGATAGAGTTCTAGATGTGGACTTTTTTTTTTTTAAATAAAGTTTTTGCTTAGGAGCTGTGGCTCACATTGAACTCCTGGTCCTCTTGTGTTGTCCTCCCAAGTGCTGGGATTGCAGGTGTACGCTACTGTACCCAATAGGGTGTAGAGTTATGGAGAGGTTTGTGTCTCTATAATGATCCTGAAAATACTTTAATATGACAGCTTACTTAGTGTTTGTACACCTTCGCTTGTCGTAGACTAATTTTCTAAATCAAAGTATATTAACTGGACAAACTATGTTGTGTTGCCTAATGTAATACACAGAATGGTAGAATTACTGATTCACAGAGAAGAATTGTCATTTTAAGGAAGTGGTCGTTAGGAGAGCTTTGATTCCCCTCTCCCAGGGTTAACAAGAAACAGCCTATGTGACCCTATTCTCTGTGACTTTGAATTTAAAACTGCTTCTGTGATCATCTGCCATGTAGTTGATAAAGCTGAGGATTGACCCCAGGGCCTGGTTTATGACAGCCAAACACTTCAGCACTGGACTGTGCCCCAGGATGCTTTGGGTCCTGTTTTGGGGATGGGTACCAGGAAGGGAACTCAGAATAACTAGATTTCCCCTCATAGCATACTCAGTGTCATAGCCAGCATTAGAGCAAGGCTGCACCCCTGACCTGGCTTTGCTCTCAAAGCATCCATCAAGTTTGCTACCTTGCAGTTGATGGTCAGACTGTATTTTAATTTTGTTTTTCCCCAAGGTCTTTCAGAAATCACCATAGCTGCTTCTCTTGGAGTCCATTTGTACCCTCCTTGGAGGCTGTGTGTGTGTGTGTGTGTGTGTGTGTGTGTTTTAACACCACAATTGCCCACCCCCATTCCTTCCTATTCATTTCTACCAGCCCTCTGTTCTTCACTGAGCATTGAGGTGAAGTAGAGAAGTCTCTAAGAAGTTGTGGATTCTGCATCCTACAGGGAGGGCTGGGTCTTGGTCATAGTAGCTTCTTTCATCAGTAAAACACTTTTAGGGAGGGGACAGCTGTGGGTAAACCCCTGTTCTCTGAAGTGCCAGAGTTACTTGGGCATGGATGTTCCCGTTGGCTTGGAAACATTGGCAGGGAGACCAAAAGGTCCTTGTTTGTGATGGAGTCACAGTGGCTTGCTTTTCTCCCCATTCCAGAACTGTAGAAGCTCCCAACCTTGTAGGAAGCCTGCCTGCTGCAGGAGTGGTTTTTTTTCCCCCCCTCTGGATGTGAACCAGGCTGGTATTTTGAATGCTTCTGCATCCCAAGAAGGTGTCAAGGCATTTGCAGTCCTGGCTCTGTTCCTGGTGTCTCCTCTGCTGGGCTGATTTTTCTTGTCACCTTCTTAATGGTTTAGGGGGCTTTACCTTAGCCCTCCCTCAGCATGCTGTTACAGTATGCACAAAAACACACCAGGTTTCTACCTCCTTCCAAGTGCATCAGAAGCCAGGGAATATAACCACAGGAATTAAGCACTGGAAACTAGCTCAATAGGGGACCTTCTTCATGCTTTGACAAATGAATATTTTTATTTCAGATCTGAGAACTCTGCAGCTTCTGCTCCCCCTCCCCCAGCTCTTTTGCAGAGAAGAGGGAAGTGGGGGGGAGGTGAAGGAAGGACAGGGGCTTCTTGGGTTCCCTGTGTTCCCAGCTCTGTGGGAAAACTTTATGATGCACATCAGCCTGGAAGGTGACTGGCCTTTCATCACTTGTTTATTTTTGAGACTGTATTTAGTTGTCCATTGTAAAAACATGGATGGCTTCACTAGTAAAGGAAAATGAATGAGAAATAATTGTGAACTATCTGTGTGGCATGATTGCTTGTGGGACTGAAATTACAGTGTGCATTTTTTTGTTGTTGTTTGTTTTGTTTGGGTACCACTCTGAAGGAGTTCCCGAGCCTATGCATTTGTGTATCTTACAGAATGCTGTGGGATCTTTCTGTCTCTTTGGTGACTTGTGTAAGCCTGATGTGACGATGCATCTTATATTCCCAGCAGCTGGGAGCTACTTGAGGCAGATTCCCACAAGTCTGAGGCCAACTGGTGGGCCTCATAGCCCACCACGTAGCACAACCCCATTTTTTTTAAAAAAAAAAAGGAAGTGGGAAAATGAAAGGAAGCTAGTGTACCCAGGTTTGTTTGTTTGTTTGCCTCTGTTCACTAAGCAGGCCTTACTATATGCCTTTAGGGCAAGGTAGTGTGTTTGATGTTAGCCTTGGACTCAGACAGACTCTAGTGGGCACCCTGGTTCCCCACTCTTAGATCTGGGAACTCTGGAGCTTTTGCTCCCCCTCCCCCAGCTGTCTTGCAGCTAGAGTCAAGAAGGGGTAAGGTGAGGGAAGGAAAGGGGCTTCTTGGGTCCCCTTGTCCCCAGTTCTGTGGGAAGAACTTTGTGACCCACATCCGCTCATGGTTAATGAATATCCTGTCTGCCCGCGGGACTGCTTTTAGAATTAAGATAATGTATGTGGGGATTACCTAGCCATACTTGTTATTAGTGTGATTATTGAATTGGGAACCAAAAAAGCAAATGTGGTGAGTTCTGACTTTTTGGAGCTTTCAGACCATAAGGATGTGTCTAAGACAGGGAAGTGGGGATGGGGGTGGGGGTAGGGGTGGGGCAGTGGGAGTGTCAGGAGTATCACTTCCTGTGGTGTGGTGGGAGGGACTTTCTGGAGGCCTTGGGATTAAAGCTGCCACTGTTCATCTCCTAGAAGCCCCATCAGCTTCTTTGTGAACGGCCCACATACAATGGTGTAATTTCCATGTCTGGGATTTTGGAAAGGACCTAAAAGGATGTAGGCTTTTAGATAGGTGAAAGGTAGATAACACTTGGTTTGGTGGGATTAAACAAGGTTCTGCAGGGCATGTGAGGTCTCCCAGTGGTGGGGGAGACTTTGGTATGAAACAAGTGAATCAGGGGCTGGCCAAGGCTTTTTTCTCCTCACTGACAGCTGATGGAAGGAGCATCCTGGTAGCTGGTACAGGTCAGGTGAAGTATGATGTTCTCCCCACGTTTCCATGGAGACATCTTTGCTTAGAGCTGGCCTGGCTGTGTTTTCCAGAAGGTATCTTTCTGATTGCCTTTGCACTTTTGTGTCCCGTTTGTGTAAGCATTGTGTATATGAACATTTGTGTAAACATTGAGGCATCTGAAGCTGTGACGATATGTGTTGCCCTGTACCCTGTGTCTGATTTACACCATATGCTCATTTTAGAGCCAAGGTCATGCTATATAGACTCCAACAAGAAGGGCTTTGAACTCTCAGGTCTCTGGCCTCATCTTCCTGACTGGAAATTACAGGAGTGTGGCACCAGACCTTGCTCAGCCCTTTACAGGGTTTTGTTTCTTTTCTTACTTGCTTAGGAATTTACTCTTCTTAATTCTTTTTGAAGGTACTAGAGGTTGAATCTAGGTTCTCGAGGTTTTAAGTGTGTTTTGGCATATTTTTGGTAGATCTCAATTGTGAAGTAAAACTGTAAGAATCAGGAGGAGAACACAGGTTTGGTTATCCTGTAAAATTACCTTCAGTTACATCCTCCAGATTATTCACAAGACACAATATTGCTCAGTGAGCATGTATTTACTGTCCACCTGGTGACTTAAGTTCAATTCCCTGATTTCACTCTTGACAGTTGTCCTCTGACTCTACAAATGTATCATACCATGCATATTCACACTGAATAAAAAAAAAGTAAAATAAATAAGAAATATATAGCATTTTATTAACTGTTCAGTATCTCATGATTCCCTGAAACAGATGTCAAACCTTTCCTCCAGAAAGGCAGAGAACAAATATTGAGACTTAAGTGTGCACAGGCAGTATTCACAGTGACTGGTCACATTTTAGTGAAACTTTTATTTACAGAAATGGGCCTCACTTGAGTCTCTGAAATGTTTACGGCCTCCTACTCCAAAGGAAAGCTATTTTGTCAGTAAGGGAAAGAAAACTGAAATTAAAATGGGGTGAGTCACATAATTTTCAGGTAATTCCACAAAGGCAAAGCGTAGTTATTTTTACTCCAGCTCTAGTGTGCCTTTGCCTGTGGTTTCATCTTCAGTGGCTTTAATTACACAGGGTCCTCTGGGTGTGGCGGTACATGCATCTAATCTCAGCACTTAGTAGATAGAAGCAGAGGCATCAGAAGTTCAAGGCCATCCTGGGCTGCATAGTCAGTTTTAGGCCATCCTGCGGTGTAAGAGATGTCTTGAGAAACAAACAAACAAACTGACTCATTTTTTTTTTTAAGTGATTAATTTAGTTATCAGTGGTTATCTGTAGTTCAACTGGAGAAATCCAGAAATAAATCCTTCATTTAAAATTGTGTGTCATTCTGCAGAGAGGGACAACATTTTGTGACTCTCGTCCTCCTTTCCCCTTCTTTCCCCTTCTCCCCTTCTATTTCCACTTCCTCCCTCTTTTGGAGACAGCCCCCCACCCCCCCCACGGGCTGTGTGCTCCCAGTATAGCTGAGAATTACCTTGCACTCTGAACTCACAGGTGTGTAACACATTCCCTCCTCCGCCTCTGGAGCAAATGCTTTCTCTTTCTCCACGCAGCAGTCCCCCAGCAGTAGTCAAATAATAGTTTTTACTTGATTAAAGACCTCAAAGCATGGGGAGTGAATTTTGGCAGTTGTATTGCAGTATATTGTTAAAACTTCTATATTTTATTATTGTCGTTAGACTCCTGCTGTATTTATCCATGAAATGTTGCTGTAGAAAAGCTCCAGGCACCTCCTGGGGTTTAGGAATGCATTTTGTCTAGATATTGGGGAATGCTATTGCTTAAACTGAATAAATAACAGTGATTTGTAAATAAACCTCATATCGTTATCTGTGGGTTTTCTTGCATTTCTACCTGTCACCTAGAGGCCCCGCCCTACCCCTACTCCTACCACTTTTTTTTTCTTTAAAATCTGGCATCTATTTATAGGATGTCGTCTTCCCACCAGGCTTCGGAAACTTACAAGTTGACTGAGTCACCAAGGTTTCCTTTGGGGAGCAGCTGGCTGGACTTTGTCTTCTTTTAAGCCAGATGTGGGTTCTTGCCTTTAACCACATCAAACACAGGGCCTCAGGCACCAGGAACCCTGTGTTGTGAAAGGAGCCTGGGTCTTTCCTCATTCTACTGTGTTCATGTTTTAGAAAGTGGTTTTGTTTTGTTATGTTTTTCTTTTTTCTTTTTCTTTCTGGGTATATTAGCAGAGAAAGTCTGGAAGAATTTACAAGCAGTGAAAATATTTTAATAACTTAGCTTTCAAAATTCCCAGTCTTGATGATTCAAATGCATGTTTTCTTGCCCTTTAGAGTTTTTACTTAGCTTAGACTTTGAGTTTCTGTGAGTTCTGCTTGCCAAATTATAAATAAACTGTACCTGGCACCTGGCTGCAGAGGGCTTTGCCCTTGAGCGCTGAAACACAGGTTCAAAATAATGACTCCTTTATGTCTAGCCTCCCCCATCCCCAGTATCCATCTGTGTGTCTGTCCTCTGTCTAGCAGTCCCCTGCCCCTGTGTCTGTCTGTCTAGCTACTCCTTCCCAGTCTGAGTATGTATGTCTATCTCTCAGCTCTTCTTGCCTTTTCAAATCATGTGTGTCTGTTTGTTTCTGTTCATAACAGTTTTGGCTCCAAATAATCCAGGCCATGTCCTGTGCCCTGCCCTGCTCCCCTTGCACTAACAATCAGATACATGAATACACAGAAAGGAGCTGGGTGTGTGGCATCCTGATACCCCAGCACTTGGGGATGGAGCAAAGGAGGATCATAGCCCACAGTTATGTATCCAGTTCCTAATTGTATACCCCCACCCACCCCATGAACTAGTAGGAGTTAGCGTGGTCCTGCAGCTTATGGGCTCATAGCCACAGGCTAAATAGTCCAGCCTTCCTATACTTTAGTCCAACTAGGTCTCAAGTTGAATTTCCTATGAACCGCTCTTTGGGTTCTGTGTTGGCTATTATGATTCACAGAATGGTTATATACTTCTTTTTAACTGGTTCTCAGACAGGCTGCATCTCAGTGCTACAGATGTGCTGCATGGAGCTTCCACTCCTTCTCCAGATGCCTTCCCCCTCAGCACTTTTGAACTCAACAAACAGCAGTTCTGAAACCCATTATTGAGGGGGTTTTAAAGAGACGCCAATCTGGGTGTACTGCTACCTGCATTTAATCGTAGCACTCAGGAGGCAGAGGCAGGTGGATCTCTATGAGTTTGAAGTCAGGTGGTCTACTCAGTTCTAGGACAGCTAGGGCTACATACAGAGATCTTGTTTCCAAAAAACCAAACCAGATAGATAGATAGATAGATAGATAGATAGATAGATAGATGGCAAACAACGTGCCAGTTATGGTCACTGGTGATTTAATCATGGACCAGTAGTGGTTCCTGCAGTCTTCTGCCCCCTACAGGAAGTGGAGTTGGGGTGCTGAGATTCCCCATTGAAGCATATGGTTGGCTTTTACCATCTACTGGCTTTCATCCTTTCCAAGACTTTAACAACTCTCCTTGGCCTAAGCTTAGGTGTTATTGAAAGGGGCTTAGAATAAACCAAAGCGAAACCAATGCACCATTTGTTCCTATGGCTCAGGAGGCCCCAGTGGTTTTAGAAGCTCTCTGCTGGGAGCTAGGACTGAAGACCAAATGTCCCTTTCTCCATTACAGCATCAGGGAGAGGCTGGGTGAAGCAGGGAAGGACCTATGAGGAAGGAGAAAGTCTCTGAAGTCCTTTTAGGGGTGGAGTTGGGCCCTCTGCTCACAAGGAGTACAAAATGCTTGGCGTGTTTGGTGACATGATGGGACAGGTGTCACTGAGCCTTTGTGAGGACTTTAGGAGCTGTGAGGGCTTCTGCATGTGAGCAGTAGAATGAGGGTAGTGATGAGCCACAGGGAGCTTCAGAGGGCAGAGCCTGGTGACTAAGAGGCCAAAGGGAATGCAGGGGAAAGGGAGGTTACAGGAAGATGACAGTTGCTTCAAAACTTATGGGAAAAGCTTAGGCAGAAAAGCAAACTTCTTATCTTTTTTCCTCACAGCAATGGAAAGTTTACTTTCACATGAGTCAGTGAAGTACTTTGGGGTGAGAGATTAAAATAAGAAACATTTCTGGCAAATAGTTGGCAGAATATGCCAATGCTAAAACCACTCTGACGCTGTGAGTATATGAACAATGGCAGTCAGTTGTACGTTCTGGTTTAAACAGAGGCTGGTTCAGAGCTGGGGAGATGGCTCAGAGTTTAAGAGCATTTGCTGCTTCTGCAGAGGGACTCTGGCACAGTTGCCAGCATCCACATGACAGCTCAGAACTGCCCCTAAGTTCAGTACCAGAGGATCTGGCTCTGAGGGCACACAGCACACGTCTATACCTACAGGCAAAATTATTATATACATAAGACAGACAAAACAGTGGCTTAAAATATGGAACAATTCTACTTTAGTATATATAGACCCCTCCTGCTGGGAGTAAGGTTGGGATTCAATGGCAGCTTTGTGTATGCCCAGGAAATTCTAAGTAAAAAATTTCAACATGGATAAGTATAGAAGATGAACAAAAGGCACTACTCCTAATAGAAATTCTTTTAGAAATGAAAATATATTTCAACATGTCTTCTCTTAGGTTAGTACATCTTTAAGGGAAGCTCATCTCAATGAAGATTCAATTCATAGCATCTAACAAAGTACCTAGTACACAGTAGGCCTTTCATAACTGCTCACTGAAGGAGTTGGGAAATGATGTAGTATAGCTTTTAGAAAATCACCAATGCATGCTTTTCTTTTTCTTAAGTTTTAATTTTACCACACAAGGTAATGGGCTTTCTTATGGAATTTTCATAAACATGTTATTTTACTTGGTGCTAACTCATCTGCTCCCCTATTGCTCTCCCCAGACATGCTTTTACTATTTTTCTTATGTGTATGTACGTGTGTACTACATGTACAGAGATGTCTTTGGAACTCAGAAGAGGGTATCAGATCCACTGGAACTCCAGTTACAGGTGACTTAGGCCACCCCATGTGGGTGTTGAGACCGAAACTCCAGGCCTCTGCAAGAGCAGCAAGTGCTCTTAACTTCTAAACCACCATTTTAGTCCCTATTTTTGCCTTAAATAAGAGAAGGGAGGGTTGGAGAAGCGGCAGAGGTATTAGGCTCACCAAGAGAAGAAAAGAAGTACAACTGGGTTTCTTAACATATGCCCTTCACTATGATCAGTGATGACAGTTTGTCCTCAGTAGGTGAAGCTGCTTCACCACAGGGATGACAATCACTGAGGGCAGAGAGCTAAGTGTCCTAGCTTCAGAGGGCAAACTCTGAAGGCAAATCCACCAGCAAAAATAGCTTTCAGCCAGCACTAAGGCAAACAAATGGGGGTGGGTGGGGTGGTCCATGAAATGCCTTGCAGGTGTGGCAGCTCCACTTAATGGTATGGGGAAAGAACTAACGTAAGATGTCCTATCTGTCACCCAAGAGACACACTAGTCCTGCTACTCTGAAGAGACTGTTGGCAGTTAGAGTACCCAATGGGACCTCAACAGTGCCTACAAAGGCTCCACATATGCTCTGCTTTGCCTCTTTACTGTTGTCACCTTTGCACAGGTACTGCGAGTTGTCAGAGGGAACATTGAGTATCCTCACTGCCAAAGGCAGACAAAGGTACTTTGGCTGGACTCAGCTGTGCTGGAGCAGGAGCGAAGGGTGCCTCACCACCACGCTAGTGTTCTGACTACAGGTTGTGTCCCCAAGTGGAACATTGAGGAACACTTTAATTGTCAGAAGCTAACCTTTTGAAGTTAGATGTCAAAACCGGAAAACGAGCTTTGAATCCTATTTGCTGGTAGGTCTCCTCCAAGGGAGACTTGATAGAAAATTGATGTATTTGTGTTTAGGAAGACTTTTTCTGGGCACTGTGGGCACTTTTTGTTTTGTTTTGTTTTGTTTAGTTAAGATTATTTCATTTTATGGGCAAGTATGTCACCTGAATGTAGGTGTGCCATGTTGGTGCAGTGCCTGTAGATGCCAGAAGAGGGCGACAGATCCCCTGGAACTGTAGTGGCTGATGTGTAGGTGCTGGGAACCAAACTCTGGTTCTCTGTAAGAGCAGTAACAACTGTTTAACTGCTGAGCACTTTCTCTAGTTGTGGATTGTGGTTTTAAAGAATGGAGTAGCCAGGTTGTAATTCTGGATCTAATTATTCTAATTTTTCATTCCTACATTTAATTTAATAATCATTGAGTTGAATACCTGTTTTGTGTCATACTCTGTTCAGAGTTCTCAGTTTGTTTTTTGATGTGCATCAATAAGAGAGACTTAGCCACATTTATTTATTTGGCTATTCTAATAAATTGTAGAGTTTGCTGCGTTTGGTTATGACAGACTGGTAGACCTGTGCTTTTCTTCTTGAGGAATGAGCTGGTATGTGACTGTTTCATCTTGGCTTTACATTAGTCAGCTCTGATGTCATGGATGGTCTCATCCACAGTGTGGATTCGTAGGGCTCTGGCATCTGTTCTTGAGGTTTTCTAGGACTGATTCTTGGGGGCTGTGGGTTATTCTGGTCCTTAAGAGTCTATTCACTGCTCATGGGTAGTTCTGCCTAATCACTGGGGCAAACAGGAGATGTGCTTCAGGCTGACTGGCTGCTTGTTGGCAGGTTTGAGGATGCAGGCAATGCAATTAACCTTGACTTTTCAAAACGAGGCTGCAGATGGTCTCTGGCTTGCTCCTCTAGATGGCTCTTGCATTCTTGACTGTGTGGTTGATGCTCCCTTTGGATGTATTAGGCAAGTGAGAGTCCACACACATGGAAGAGTGCAGTTCACCTTGTATATTTGGTATGAGCAAGTAGCCTGTTAATCAACATATTTAATTATGTTTCCTAACACACTAATCATTTGCAATATCAAAATACCCTGTCCAAATTGAGGACAAATAAAATTTATTGTGATTTCTACAGTGTAATATTTGTTATTGAATTTGTTAATGTGGTTTAGGGGTTGGAATTAAAAAATGGAAACAGAAATGCCCTAGGAACCTACTTCATGGATTAATATAAACCAGGGACAAGGCCCAGCATATAGTAAATGCTGTATAAATTCTGGTCATTCTTACTATTTATTTTTGAAAAAATCTGTCAGCAGAATTTGCATGAAACTAGCAGGCAACCATCTGGATTCCTGCTGTAGTATGTTTCCAAGTCACGATGAATGTTCAGATTATCTAGTTTTAACTATTCAGGTTTAAGGGAAGTTTAAAATGCTTCTAGGTATAAATCTACATTGGAAGAAATACTAGCTGTGCTGGGAGTGGTGGTACATGCAGATAATCCTAGTATTCACACTTCTGGAAAAAAGATGCAGGATTATCCCAAATTTGAGCTTGATCTACGTGGTGTATTTGAGGCCATCCTGGACATTGTCACTTTGTGTGGGAATAAATGTTTACATGTACAAAACAGAGCGATAACATCATCATCTTCACCATTGGCTAACAACCAGTAAAATGTAGAATTGATTGAGGAGATACCTTAGCTGGTGAAGTGCATGCTGGGAAAACAGAAGAACTTGAGGTCAGATCCCTAGCAGCTATGTAGAGAGATCCAGACATGGTGTACATATCTGTAATGCCAGGGGTGGGAAGGCAAAGACAGTTAGAGTTCTGGTCTCCTGGTAACATTTCATTCAGTTCTGTGAGCCATTCCTGAGGAAGATACTTGGAGCATCATGAAAATAAAGCGGGGCGTGGAAAGTGGACTGTTTCTTGGCTCCAATGGCTTCTAATCCAAATGGGCCAACTCTCTGTGGGGAATGGTGGTAACTTTGTAATCACAACCAAATATTGCCAGTATCAGAACAAGACCCTTCAGGGGAATAGCGTTTATTTGTGTATTATGTGATATGGAGAAGAGTCAGGAGTGGCAGCCAGTGGCCCTACTCCTAGTGGGCAGTGACTCCACCACTAGTTGTGTGTTGGCCAATGGCTTTTACTCTGAATCTCTTCTGGAGTAAAGAAAAGACAAGGGTATGTGGGGAGACATTCAGAAGGAAAACAAGGGGGTATGAACAGATGGGTGGGTAGCTGTAACAGCTTCCATTTTGAGTTCCCTGCTGAGCCTTGAAACTTATCAGAACATTGTGCTTGCCTGCAGGTGAGCTGGTTGTTTGCGGCCTTTTTGATGAGAAATGTTTTGCTTTTTCAATGTTGAGTGTGGAACTCAGGTCTCATGTATGTAGAGAAGGTGATCTATCACTTAGAAAATCCCTAAACCTGGAAGAAGCATCTTTTGAGAGTCGTAAGTATGTAAAAGCCATGCTACTGATAGCATCTTTGTTTAGGACTCTGAGGTCATAAACATGGAAATAGTGGAACATCCATGATGTATATGAAAGCTTCAGGTTATTCTAATTTTGTATTTACCTAGCAGTGACCATTTCCTGGGGTCAGTTTTCACTCCATATGCTGTTAGCTCCCCTCTTCCACCCCCCTGCACACTCCATATGCCTGATTGCACCTTCAATATTACTCAGATGTTTCCTCATGTTGGGATTTGTGATGATACTGGGTTTCTGACTGGAAACTAGTTAGCTTTGCATCTGCATGCAAGGATTCAACAACTATCAAGCAGAAAGTATTATAGGGAAAAGTCATTGTCTGCTGAACCTCTGTAGGTCTGTTTTCTTGTCATGGTTCCCTGTACGAGTATACTGCATACTAACTATTTACACAGCCTTTATATGTTATGTTAGGTGTTGTAAGTGAGCCAGAGATGGTTTAGTATGCAGGAGGACATGCACAGTTTATATGCAAATGCCATCCACTCAGTGTAGAGAGCCTGAACATTCAGCATTATGGATTTGGTATCCCCAAGGTGTCCTAAAATAAATCCCTTGGGGATACACAGGAGCAGTATCTGAAGTGTCAGCAGTTTTATTTCAAGAGACACTGAGCCGACTTCAAAGGGACTCGTCCTTCCGTGTCTCACTAAATGTTTAGAATTTATGGAGCTGTCCATCATATGTTCTTATAACTGCAAATCCTCTTTTTGTCACAAATCCCCCTGCAAAGTGATAGTTGCTTGAGGTTTTAGTTGGATTGGAAGCCGTTTATCAAATCTTTTCTTCAAAGTCTAGAATGGAATAACTACTGGAGCTGAGTTGAATTGCAGCTCCCCCCCCACCCCCGCATATATGTATATATTTAATTCCAGACACTGGGAAAAACAAATAAACATGAAGAAGAAGGCAGGGAATTTTTTCTCCATGCAGTGATTAGAGCCTAGGAGGGCAGAGAGGCTGATACTAGCATGGGCCACGGTAAGGAGGCCTCTGATAATTACAGCAGGGATGTAGTCACCCCAGGACACACTTTAAGCATTACGAAATAGTAAGCAGACACAAATTTTCTATACAGAAAAATTCTCCATGTGGCAGGAGCTTGTTGGGTTATATTGACAGAATATATATATATATATATATATATATATATATATATATAAAATAAGTAATTTGCTCATAGCTCTTCTGATGGGAATTGCTTAATTTTAAAAAGGACAAAACTAGGCATGGTGGAGAAAGCCTGTGACCTTAAGAGTCTGAAGGCTCTGAGACAGGAGGATTGTGAGATTGAGGTTAGTAGGAAAAAAACCTGATGTAAAATCAATCAAGCAAACAACTTTAGAATATTGCAAAGGTGGATTAGTATCAAAGGATCTTCCTAGGTGTCCTGATGTTCCTGATGGGAGTCATTGGTACAGGACCGCTCACTGCTCAGTCACAGGGTTGATGCTACCTTCTCCTGCACTGAAACACTGGCTTTATTAATATCTGTTAGGGCATTTGTTACTAGGCTTCCCTTAAACTTTTGTATATACTGCTAAACCCATCGATTTCTCCAAAGCTAGGATTTGTGTTTTGTTTTGTTCTTGTTGGGGGCAGGAGGGCCTGTACTGCATCTAGCACAACTCCATGGATGGACCTGACTATAGCATCGAGGGAATAATGAAAAGTCAAACATACAGACATACAGACATACAGACATACAGACATACAGACATACAGATAGACACAAGTACAGAAAGAGAGGCTGGGATTGGATGGTCCAGGCTTCCTGACAGAGAAGTTGGAGTGCTCTGGAAGCATAGCATTTTTTTTATAGATGAACAGAGAGACAGTTATTACATAGAGCCAAACTGCTAATCTTGGTCCGGGCAGTCTGGGTAGGGGGCAGTCCTTCAGGTTGTGAATATGGGGCAGGGAAGCGATGGTGGACATTTTCTGCATACACTATCAACATCTACACAGTGATCAGAGGAAGGTTTTGCCATCCTTCTGAGGCTCACCGGAGGTAGCTGGGAGAGGCTTTGTCATTTTCCCATGGTTCTGAGGTTATGGTCTTTGATATGACCAGCTCACACCAACGACACACACCCACACGGGCCTTTCACCATGCTCTTACCCACTGAGCCACCCCACCTGCTCAATTTTAAATTAACTTGTGGTTTGCACTTGTTTTATTTTTTATAGCATATCTGGGTGCTGATTTAATATTTTTGTTTAGAGATTTATTTGATAATTTTAATATTCTCACAATGAGGGACATTTTCTACATATATATTTAATTTTCTACATATGTTGAGATGCATTTCTAATTGTACAACAACTACAAGCACACTGGACTGAAGCAAGGGCACTCAGCATTTAATGACTCATACGAGATGTAGCAGCTCGCCTCAGTGGTGTGTAAGGCAGGAACTCGGCTGGGAAAGTAAGTAACGTGTTCCTGTGCGAGTGTTGGTTTGTCCTCGACTCAAGTTTTTTCATTCTCGGGGAACTTAACCGATCCTAAAGATGGCTGGAAACTTGACTGAACTGCGTGCCCTGTTTACCTCTGGGATATGCAAGTCAGGGGTGTCAGGAGGGTTAGCCTGGGTGATGACAAAGGCAAGGTTGATGATAGCTCATTCTTCATCTGTCAGGCTGAAAATCATCACTGGACAGTGTTGCCCTTCCCACCGAATCTCTTAGGATCCAGTGGGGGAACAAATAAAGTCTATTACACCAATAGGCACCTCACTAATGGGGCCCAGCCTGGCCACTTTATCCTCACTTGGCTGTGTATTGGGCATCTGAGCAAACCTCAGGACCGGTGCTGAGATGTGTAGACGGTTTAAAAATCCAGCGTAGAGGGCAGACAGAGACTGTAGCTCCATTTATTGAGCTGTTGGCATTTCGAAACTGGGCTACCAGCTGCCTTTGAACTGGGAGACTAAGGTCTTGTGTGTAGTTTTCTTTGTCTCATTTTGAAGTAATTTTTCTCCTTATCTCTTCCTAAGCTCCCCTTTTTCTGATTAAGCTGAGGATACACTGTGAAGCGGACTGCTGTTAATCTTCCTCTGCTTTGAATCTTTAAAAGGGAAAAATGCTGAGACTAACACAGCTTTGTCATTCACTGTGATCTCGGAGGAGAAACGAGATACTGATGTTGTGAAGGGCCTGAATGTAGAGCCTAGAGGACTGCTGTTAAGTCTTCATTTTCACGTGGCACTTATGATGTTAGCATTGAGTCTACATCAGTGAAGGAAATCTGTCTGACTGACATTGCCAGAGTGAAGGATGGCCTGTAAAATAGTAGAGTCGCATTAACACTGGAAAAGTTAGCCTTAAACGCATGTATGTGATGTAATAGAACAGAGCATGTCATTTTAGAGTCTATGAATTTCTTTTCTTTTCTTATTCTAGGTTGAGTTCTGCTGCTGTGACAAACACCAGGACCAAAACCAATATGGGGGTAGGGGAAGTAATGGCTTTATTTTATTACAGACCTATTGTCAAGGGAAGTCAGGGAGTAAACTATGAAGAAATACTGCTTGCTGGCTCACTTACAGACTCATGCTCAGCTGCCTTTCTGTTTAGTCTACCTGTCAAGGGAATGGTACCACCCTCTTACATAAATTATCAATCAAGACAGTCCCTCACAGACATGCCATAGACCAACCTGATAGAGACAATTACTCAATTAAGATTTTTTTCTAGGTGATTCTAGGTTGTCATATTGACAGTTAATGCTAAGTAGGACACTTGAATAGTAATTCATGAATGTTTGCTGGTTAGTATATTTTTTTTTCTAGAGGTTTACGGTCTAATATAGTAGCTACCAGCTACAAGGCCCATGTTAATTTCACAGAAAGTAAATCCCCAGTTTCTCTAGTCATATTGCAAATGCTTATTATATTATGTTCCACACATGGCCAGTGACTTATGTATTAGGATGTCCACAAACAGGACATTTGTGGAAAGTTCTATGCGAGCAGTGTTTAGAAGAACCAGAGAAGGTAAAAGGATAACCTCACCCTCTTCCTCCTCAAAGGTACTCTTTAGCATTGGAAAGTCTGGTTATATTCTTTTGAGATGATGAAGGGGCAGGACAGAGGTTGGGCATCATTCTCTTGATAGAAAGATCCATTTTCCTCTGTTGAGAGCAAGTACGCTGCCGTACTAATAATGTTTAAGGAAGACACTTGAAAAACTCTGGAATGTGTCCTTTAATGTGTCCTTTAATGTGTCCTTTACTGTTATTAAAACATTTGTTGTTGTTTTTGTTTTTCGAGACAGGGTTTCTCTGTGTAGCCCTGGCTGTCCTGGAACTCACTCTGTAGACCAAGCTGGCCTCGAACTCAGAAATCCGCTTGCCTCTGCCTCCCAAGTGCTGGGATTAAAGGCGTGTGCCACCACTGCCCCAGCAGCATTTTTTATTATACTTGTTTATATGGTACTAAGCACACAATAATTGTTGAATGAGTAAACTATTTACCTAATTATTTAATAATGACTGTGATAATATTTCATCATGGCCCCCAAAGAAAATGGCATAGATCAAGTGTACTAATGTGAATAGTTTGGTTTTGGTTTGTTTGGGTTCTTCTCTCCCCCTGGCCTCCCCCTCCCCCTGAGGAAATGACTTTAAAAGACCAATCCTCCAGCCTTCCTATGTGCTAGGATTATGAAAGTGTGCCACTATACCTGCTTTGAAAGGGAATTTATTATTTTGGGGAACAAAATGCTATAAATTTAAATTCATTATCTACAAGAGAGAAAAACACAAGGCATTTCCTGATAAGGAGTATCCTCAGGCAGACGCTTGCTTCTACCCTCACTTTGATGTTTCTCTACGTTCTGTCTTTCTCACTCACCCAGGGTTCTTGTTGTTGAATGTGGGGAGTAGAGGGGCAGCCCTGGGTCTTGGAGGTCTGCCAAGTGTCTCTTGGCTGTAGTCATCACACCAGCACCCTAGAAGGACACAGAAGAATTGGAGCCAGGTCACTACAGGTCCATAGACAAGCAGTGGGAGAAGGACTCACATGCAGTCTGCTGTGTTGGATGTTGGCAGTTTGGTAACAGACACCAGGTTTAGCATCTGGCCTGCTGATGACCCACAGGGGAAACCTTGGGAAGGGTTAGGACCATTAGAGAAGGCGGGGTCAGTTCTGCAGCTCCACACTCAGAGGGAAGGAGAGGTGCAGGCAGGCAGGTGCTTCTGACAGAGCTGCTGCAGGAGCCCTGCGTGTGCTGAAGCTCTGCAGCCTTTTGCTTCTTCCCATTGAGTGCGAGCAGTTTGGTTTCAAAATTTCTGCCCACTTGGCAGGACACTTAGTGGCCATAAGGAGAAGGTTGATTTCTCTGTTCCCTGAGCAAAATACTTCTGTACATAGCTGCAGCTCCGAGGAAGAAAAGTTATGCCATCTCTTAAAAAAACAAAGTTGGTGCCTTAGTGTGTCTTCACATTCTGCCTAGCTTTGTTTGTAACTTTTGAGATGAACTTTCTCTATGTAGTTCTGGCTGACCTGGGACTTTTCATGTAGCCCAGGATACCCCCAGTTGGTGTTCTTTTTGCTTCTACCTTCTGAGTACAAACAAGCCCGATTCTGTGTCCTGGTTTTAAAAAATGGCTTGTCTGGTGTTTAAATTATAAAACTAATTATCACTAAAATAATACATGGTAAGTTTTATATTTCCTATAAAATCTTTCTCATTGGGATCCTGATCCATCCTTCATAAATCATTTAGTTCAGTGAATAGATATTTGAAAGTCTTTATTAAGATGGATTTCCCTGAACCCTATCCATTGCTGGCAATGACATTCCCAGCCTCTGGCAATGAGGAAGTCTAGAGCTGTATTTCATTAGTCTTTGAGCACAGCTGTCTTTGAGCACCCTGTATCTGTCTTCTGCTGGTCCTTTCCTTGTTCTCTTCATTGGACAGCGGGTAGATTGTTTGGAAGAGGATGGAGGTAAGCTGGGAACAGAAGATTTTCTGCCATTTTCCTTATGGGATATGACTGTTGACTCAGAAGGATGCACTAGTTACATGGTAGGCAGTAGACAGTGTTAGACAGAACGCAAGATTTATAATTAGATTCACAGGGGCTGGAGAGATAGCTCAGTGGTTAAGAAGACTGGCTGCTCTTCCAGAAGACCTGGGTTAACTTCTTAGACAACTCCCAGCTGTCTGCAAGCTCCATGATCTGATGTTCTCCTCTGGTCTCTATTGACACTGCGTATTCCAGACATGAATAAAATACTCTCATACATGCAAAATAAAAATAATCAGAGTCACAGATTCTGTTTGTGGGAAAGTAGGCAATTTTGGATACTAGAGTAGTGGTCTTGTAGCACAGCCTCAGACAGAGCATACAAACCTGTTTTGAAAAATTGTGTTCAGAAGGGAAAGTAAGCTGAAGTGGACCTGCAAGAACTGTGCAGTGTGCACAGATAGCAAGCACACTGTGGAAGGGAAGCTGGATTTCATTCATGGCTTGGCAATCCTGTGAAGGTAGGTAAGATGTCCGGAGCTCTTACAATGGAATGGCCATACTCCCATCCCTAGAGGAGGAGGTGGGAGAGGAAGAGGAGGAAGAGGAGGAGGAGAAGGAAGAAGAAGAGGAAAAGAAGGGGGAGGAAGAAGAGGAAGAGGAAGAGGGGGGAGAAGGAGGAGGGGGAGGAGGAAGAGTTTGAAGGTCATAGGCAGAGGATAGGATGCTTGAATTAGCAGTCTTCAAAGAAGCTGCGGAGGTAGCTAACAACTGACTTGACTATTGTCTGTGATGCTTTAGGTTTGAACCCAGCACCACAGCCAGTAAACAGAAAGAAAATCTTAGTGAAGTTTGAAGCAATAACTAGCCTAGGCCAAGGTGTGGTGGAATAGTTAAGAAGGTCCAGCTGTGAGAAGACAACCTGATAGAGGCCCTGGGGAGCCTGACAATGCCATCAGATTTTGAACACTTTGTGATCATCCTTATGACAGCCTGACTGAGGTGTGCAGTGTGGTCCTTTGTTCTACAGATGAGGAAAGTGGGGCACAGAGAATGCTGAGGGCCTTGTGCTTGTTAGACAAGCGCTCTACCACTGAGCTAAATCCCCCGTTAATGCTTCCTAAAGTCCCATGGTTTTGTAGTGAGTCAGAATTCATACTAAGGTGGATCTTCAGGAAGTAGTATCGTAAGTGAATGGAGGCACCATCGTTTCCAGTGATAGAAGTTGGGCCATATAGGAAGAATGGAGCCAAATCTTGGTGCCACACATGAAGTCAGCTGAAACGTCTAGGAAAGTGCTTGATCTTTAGTGCCCCAGTTGGGTTAAGTCTCCATCTGCTCCAAAGGCCATGCCAAAGGCATGTTAAAGTCAAGAGAGTTAGAAAGTAGTTAGGTAAGGAGTTACCAGGAGAATTTAGCTTGGTCTGGATCTCACCCCATTATTCATCATTACTGGTTGCCACTGTATCTTCCTCACTCCTTATTTCTCATTTCTGAAATTAGTGCATATTGTCATTCTCCCTGTCGCCTCTATTCACAGTAATATTAAGTATAGTCTGGTCCGTCTGCTTTGTGCCACCTGCACTTTTGTGGAGTAGGAAACTATTTTGTAAACTTTTGCTCTGAAGAGGGGAAGAGAATGCATTATTTTTTGGTTGATGAAGATTCCAATGTGACAAAGGGGGTGGGGAGGAGGAAGGGATACCTGGTCTTCCTTGTATGGGGCAGGAAACACACACAGGCGGTTAAGTTGAAATGATGTAAGTGTGTGTGGCAAGAGAATGACAGCAAAGACAAATGGCACTTCACATTCTTGTCCTCTGTGTGTCCATTTGTTAGCTGTCATCATCCTTCCTTTTCTCTTGAGGATATGCTCTCCCAAAGTGTGCATTGCTCATAGTCACTAGCTGTAACTGTCACTTTCTGTCCTTTGGAGTGATCGTGCATGGCATGGCCCTTGTTGGATGTGACACACAGGATGAAGGACTCTGGCACTACGTTTGCGTCTGGAGAGGGATCTGTAAGAGGAAAATGATGACAGTTGATTCAGCTGGAAGGGATACCTCATACAGTCTTGCTTCTTCCTAAAGATTTGGAAGGTACTGGCAGGTCTGGCTAGAAATGCTGGCATGCTTGGGTGAATGCCTCTACATGAAGCTTTCATACAAACCCGTTGACCTGGGTCTAAAGCTTTATTTGACTTGTACTCATCCTAGGTCTAAGAAGGCCCCATTCCAAGGCCTGAGGTTATGATGCCTTTATTTATTTATTTTTCTATATGTCTATGTTGTATGCATTAGTACATGTGTGTTCATGTGCATGTGCGTGTGAGTGTGCATGTGTGTGTGTGTGTGTGTGTGTGTGTGTGTGTGTGTGTACGTACATGTATGGACCCATGGAGTTAAGAAGCTAGGTAGCTTCTAAGGAGGAATTATCAGGAGAAATTTAACTTGCCCTGATTCCTAAGAATTTAATTGATCTGCGTTTCTGTCCATCACTCATTGTTGCTGTTGGTTTGTGCTGATTATTCAGAGTCGGGCTTAAAGGTGTTCACTAGCCACCTGATGGTGAGTGTTGGGATCAGACATTGGTCTTTGGAAGAGAGAGGTAAGTGCTCTTAACTTTTGAGCCATCTCTTCAGTCCTATGACACTTTAAAAGAAGGTTCACTTCTGTTGTATATCACTACTAGGGCATGGTCATTAAAATCTTGTGCCACTCCTCTGTTTTTAAAAATGTCATTAAAAAAATCAGGTGCTAGATTAGAGAATTTTGTATTACGTTGTATTTTAGAAAAAGGATATGATGTATAATTACATTAAGAAGAGACTGAACATGATGGTTCAGTCCTATAATCTGAGTATTTTAAGAGATAGATTGTGGTAAATTTGAGACCAGCCTTGTCTACATAGTCTATTCTATGCCTGACAATGTTATATATAGAGAGCTGTCTATTAAAAACAAACAAAGAAGCATCAAGTATTGATATTGTTTTGAAGTAGGCACATATTTACCTGGTGAGGAAAGGTTCCACTGGTTTGTTTCTTTCATGCTTGACATCTTCCAGCTTGCTGTAATGGGATAGCAGGAAGAATGGAGTGATTATGTCTGACAAGCCGTGTGTAAACATTCCATTTCTGTGTAAGCAGAAATAACCAGGCGGGAAGAAAGGATTTGCACAGGTGTTAGAGCACAAAGCCTCTGCTGGCGCCAGGCACCAGAATAGAAGCTGACCTCAGCAGCTTCTTGTCCCTTTCTGCAGAATCAGGGACCATGGGGTGACATCCTTTTAGTAAACATTTACCACCAGGGGCCTGGTCTTCCTAGAAGTCCACGTACATCAAGGGCAGGAGAATCTCAGAATCAGGGAAGCCCAGAGAGAGCTTAGGCAATGGCTTAAGAATAGTGGAATGTAACTTAGAGACTGGTTTCAACATTTATGCACTCATTCACTTCATTTATTCTTTAATAACAGGATCTTATAGTGCAGCCCAGAGTGGCCTTATTCTGTTCTTAGGACCCGTCTTTCCCTGAGTACTGGGATTACAGGCAAACTCTTTCTCTCTGTCTCTTTGTCTCTCTCTATCTGTCTCTGTCTCTGTCTCTCTCTCAAGTTGATATAGTTAGTGTATTAATTTTTTTAATAAAAATATTTATGTTATGTGAGTATGTCTCTTAATGTATACACACACACACACACACACACACACACACACACACACACACACATATATATATATATATATATATATATATATATATATATATGTATGTATGTATGCATTGCCTGTGCAGGCCAGAAGAGTGCATCAGATTGCCCTGGAACTGGACTTACAGGCAGGTGTGAGCCATCCGAGTACTTACTGCTCTTCCATAGACATTAAAACTTGTCCACACTTGGGTCACCCAGCTAACTTATTCACTCAGGCTAAATCTAGATCTCTCTCCCATCAGTTTCACTGCATTATGGTCATACTATAAATTCAGTTACAACAATATAAACAGATACTATGTAAGCGTTCCATGTAGCAGAATTTCTTTCAGCACTTTGTGTATTAGCTCACCTAACTTATACCACAGCTCTATAAAATACAGATACTATTTTAAAATTCTTAATTATTTTTTGTGTGTAGTATACATGTGTTTGCACATGTGTGCTGGTGTCTGTGTTAGTCTGTGTGTGCGCGCGTGCGTGTGTATCGAGGTGTGTGTGTGTGTGTGTGTGTGTGTGTGTGTGTGTGTGTGTATGTCCATGTGGGGACCACAGATTGATGTTAGGTATCTTCCTCAATCATTCTTTATCATACCTATTGAGTCAGGGTCTCTCACTTGAACCCAGAGCTCACTTACGGAGCTACTGTGGTTAGTCACTTTGCTCTATGGATCCCCTGTCTCCCTCTTCTAGGCATTGGGACCACAAGTTGGCTGCTGGGCCCACCTGGCATTTAACACCATTTTTCCTGCTTCATGGCAGACACTTTATTCACTGAGCCACCTCCCCAGCCTTTAATTCTTTAAAGTCACTTGTGCTCTTGCTCCAGCCTCTCAGGATTGTCAATATATGCCACCCCAGCAGCTTTATTGCTCTCCATCACAGAGGAAGAAGCCGAGGCACAGCAAAGGTTTAGAATTTGCTCCAGGGTCATAGAAATAGTAAACACTGAAGCCGAGGACCGCAGTGAGATACTCTCTTAGAACTAGCACCCACATCAAGTGGCTTATAACTACCTCTGACTCCAGCTGCAGGGCATCTGGTACCCTCTTAGCCTCCCTGTGTACTTGAACTGATGCGTGCATACCGCCACAGAGACACACACAAGTACATTATAATTATTGTTTGTTTTAATGCCAGGGATGGTACATTGAACAAACTGGTATGGTTTTATATCAATAAAACCCTATGAAGCTGGACCCAGGGACGCAGGCCCACCATACTTTATATTCAGCAATGAAAATGAGGGACAAGGGAGGCATCTCAGTTTAGCCTTAGTGAATAAGGTACATGGGTGATCCAACTATGAACAAGTTTTATTATTACTGGAAGAGCAGCAGGTGTTTTCAACTGCTGAGCCATCTTGTGGAGTAGCTCACAACTTCTTGTAGTGCTTAGAAGGCAGGGACCTTGCAAGCTCAAGACCAGCCTGGGTGGCATAGCAAACCTCCACATCATAAAACTAGAAACCCAACCAAATAATCAACATTCTCCACCAAACCCCACAAAATAGATGGGTGTCTGCTTTTGCCATATGGTCTGGCTTGCTAATCCTGTGCCAGGCTATATGGTGTGGTGAGGACACTCACTAGTGACAGTAGAACCCACACTTGTCAATCAAGAATGTTGCTTCTGTTTTAAAAGGGACTTGGAACCCGGGGAGGCCCTTTTTTGAAAGATTTCTGATATTCCTTTTGGATAAAATGTCCTCTAGCTCAGCTAGAAAGCCTGGTGGCTACACTGGCTGTGTATGCTGCTAGGAGGCTTAAAACCAGGAGTGAGGTCCTATTCCTTCAACCATGTGACCTTGCAGGGGCCTCTCACTGAGAGATATCTGTCACTGAGAATTTTGTAAAGTGGTGGCCCTGTGTTTTACCACTTGTTTATGCCCCTTACTCAGATTATACAGGGCTTGTACAGGATGCCAAAGGAGCTGGGCATTTGGAAGAGGGAAACTTCTTGCAATTAGTTTGCTTGGAGTTTAGCAGATGCCTCAGGGTATAAGACCCTATTGAGTGTTCAACAAGCAGCCTGTACTAGCATGGGTTTAGGCAGTGAAGTTCGAAGGGTACCATTTTTATTAGTATCCACTGAGAGAGGTCCAGAGTCCACCTTGGAATGTATCACCTCTGTAAAAAAATGTAGGCAGCTCTGCTGAGCTGTGTGCTTTAACAGTATAGAGAGTTTTTAGAAAAAAAAATAAAAATAAAAAACTAGTTAGACTGTGTATTTGGATTCTGTTAAAATGAAAGGGACTGATGCCTTTTAGCAAAGATCAGATAAAATTCATTAAGGTTGGCGCTGTAGGGTGCACAGTAAATAGGGAGGCAGGGGGGCAGTGATGGCTTTGCTCTTGGTGAGGAGTGTCCCTTGGCTAAGTGTATATACTCTCCATATCCCACGCCCCTTGTTTCTAATAGTCAAGGTCTTACTTAGTAGCTCAAGTCTGGAACTCAGTGATTCTTCTGCCTCAGTACCCCAGGTGTGATTGTAAGTGTGAGCTATCATGACACCTGTCCCTATTCTTTTTTTTTTTTTAAGTTTACAAGGAAATTTTTTTTATTCAAGGTCAAAACCTGTGTCTTCACAGAAAACTTCCACTTAGAGTTTGCCTTAGTATCTTTGTGAATTTTGTTTGGTTGAACAGAAGTGAGGAAATGAACCTTCTTACCCCTTGTACCTAAAGAAAGAGTTACAAGAGAAGCTTCTGTTCACTCCGTGTGTGTGAGGTGCTGGAGTGACCCTGCCCACCTTGCCATGGTGGCCTAGTGGGTGGCTGTTCTCACTTGAGGAGGCTCATTTCCTCACTGCTGCATTTCCCCTACTGGAGGGGTCAGCTTTGTGGAAGAAAGTGAGAGAACCAGACTTTCAACCCACATTTTTCTGAGGCCAACATGCAAGCATGTACCTGGGTTCCTGAGAAGAGTCTTAGTGTTGATCCTGGAAATGTCCTCAGCAGTGTGGAGGTCATGTTCAACGAGGAGGTTTGGGTTGAAAATGAAGAGTCCCTTATAGGCTCATGTGGTTGAATACTTGATCTCTAGCTGGGGGTGCCATTAGAGAAGGTTGTGGAACTTTTAGGAGGTAGAGCCTCACTGCATGGGTTATTGCAAGAGGTTTGCTCTCCTTTCTATGGACACAGTGCCACTAGCTAGCCACCTCCTACTCTTCCCACAGTGCCTTCCCTGTCTCAAGGGATTGTAACTCCTTGAACTGTAAGACCAACTAGCTTTTCTCTCTTAAGTTGCTTTTTGTGTGGTATATTGTCACACCAAGATGAAGGGTTACTCTAACACATCTCCTCACGAACACGATGCTGACTGGTCCCATGTAGGTGAAATCATATCAATGCCTACAAATCCTCTGGGGCGACATCCTGGAGCAGTTTGGAGACTGCTCAGATGGGGATTCCTGGGTGGCTGGAGCCTCATTTATTGACTCCGTTTTTGCTGATGAGAGAAGAGGCACGTTGACAATGGTAGGACCTTCAGTCTTGTCCAGATATGAGGACGCACTGTGCTCTCAAACCAGCAGTCCTGGGAAAGAGTGGGCCGACGCTAAAAGATCCGCTCTACAAGCTTTCTACTCTGTTACAAGCTTTCTTAGAACTGCTGTATGATTCTAGAGACCATAGCTGGCTCCCAGAAGGTGGGACCAGCCAGCACAAAAATTTCATAGCTTGTCTCTTTTCCTTCAAAGTCTGGGCTCTCTCGTGGATGAGTTTCTTCTCAAACAACTTATTTTGAACTGTGTCTAACTTCAAAAGGATGCTGTGTACTTATTTTTTTTAAAAAATAGTTATTTATTTTATTTATCTGAGTACACTGTAGGTGTCTTCAGACACACCAGAAGAGGGCATCAGATCCCATTACAGATGGTTGGGAGCCTCCATGTTGTTGCTGGGAATTGAACTCAGGACCGCTGGAAGAACAGTCATTGCTCTTAATCACTGAGCCATCTCTTCAGCCCCTTGCTGTATACTTATATAGTGTAGCCACAAACACTTGTTCAGATTGAAAGTCAGAACATGGGGCCACAGACTGTGAGCCTGATTATTCCAGGGTGAAAGCAGAATGATCATTAGAAATTACTATGTCTTCCTATATCCAAGAAATGGCTCTTACTCAAAGAGGAATGTGTGGTTTTGTTTTTCTTTTCCATCTCTTTTTTTTGTTGTTTAATACTATGTACTAGCCCGGCGATGGTGGTGCACGCCTTTAATCCCAGCACTTGGGAGGCAGAGGCAGGCAGATTTCCGAGTTTGAGGCCAGCCTGGTCTACCAAGTGAGTTCCAGGACAGCCAGGGCTACACAGAGAAACCCTGTCTCGAAAAACCGAAAAAAAAAAAATACTATGTACTAATGTACTAATACTAATTGATACCCATCCTGTGGCCTTGAGAAATACCTTGTGATGGCACTTGTGGATGGGGATGGCACTTGATCCAGGATATGACCCACTGGTGTGCTGACCTGGGTGGCTGGTGGAGGGAGGTATTCATCCCCAAGGCCTCAGGGTAGGAAGGCTCGCAATGCCAAACGCTGCTGTTTCAGTTGCTTAAGTGTGTGTTTTGAGATTAGTTTTTAAGACGTATTAATTAGGTGCACACAGGGGACCTTGTAAGTGCTTAATTACCCATGCGCTCCTTGTATAATGATGTCCAAAGGCATCTCTTCATTTTCCTTCATAGCTTGTTCTCATTGTTCTGTGACTGTGCTGTATAGGCAATACTCTCCTGGAATGCAGCATTTCTTCTATGATTTGTGTCTTCTGTTTTTCTTTCCAGATGGTATAAAGACAACCCAGGATCTATAGTCATTAAAGGGGTGGGAAAGAAAGGGCTGAATGAAGCAAGAGTAGACAGTAGAGGAAAGAGGAGGCTGGAGCAAGACGCAGAGACCTGGTGGGAACAGTGGCGGCATTGGCAGAGACGGGGTGTGAGGGGAAGAATGGAGAGACCAAGGCTGAGAGGTCTACATCTCGACCCAGGAAGGCAGGGGTATATGGAGATAACGAGAGAGATTAAACTGTAACCAGATGCCAAGATGGCGGCAGGAAGGCAGTCTGACTCACTAGTAGAATGTGGAGCAGCCCAGATGTGTAGCTTGAGATCTGGGTCAGAACTCCAGCTTCTAAGATTCTATTCAAAGCTAGGATTCCTAGATAGGACCTAATTCTCATTTGCTAAACTAGGATTTAGTAGCTAGGAAATTCTTCAGAAAGTGAAGGAAGGTCATTCTCCTGTTAGTGCTTGCAGGGCTCTGGCCTCTTCTTTCTTTTTTTTTCAGAAGCTCATGAGGTTCATGGGATCTCTACCATGCAGAGCCCAGTTAGATAATGGACAGGTAGACTGCTCAAAGTCAGGCATCAGCTACTTTGTATTCAAGAGGGGTCCTCTGCATGGCAAGAGCGGCTTCCGGCCATAGGGTCCTATAGTGTACAGATATCCTTAGCTGATTATCAGAAAGGCAGTTAAATAATATCCTGTCCAAGGAGGTAAAGTTGGAGAAGGTCTCTCAGAAACTCGCCTGATTGTTCTGCCTGTGTGTTTGTAAGTGTTATCAGTGTGCTCCCTGTGGTGGAAAGCAGGAAGGCAAACATGGGTGCTGGCATTCGAGAAGTGCAAACGAGAAGGCACCTGGCCCTTCACTGTTGGCTCTCGATGTAGCTGACTTAGGGTGTTAAGATAATCACCTTTCAGTGTTTGCCCACTCAGTGATCTAGTCTTGGGACCAACTGCTGGTCACAGAGTTCGTGGGTTACTGTTCAATATAGGCCTCCCTATAGGGTGTAGGCACACCTGGGCTGGAACTAATTCTGTTGGACCAAGAAGCTGCCCCAGGTCACTTACCCTTCTAGGGCCAGAGCCAAGGCACGTCACAACACTGAACAACAGGAAGATTGTAGGGTATTAGTGTCTTGAAGTCAGGCAGGAAGGCTGAAACCCTTCAGGCCCATTTGTAGTACTGATGCCAACATCCGCTTTTGTGTTACAGGTGCTCACATCATGCCGCGGCTTCCTCCTGTCAGCACGCATCCCCACCAAGGTAAGCAGCGATGAGCTCTCCTTCTGAGATGGATTGACAAACACACTCTGCATATCCATGTGCGTACTCTCGCACATATCCACAGATTCTCCAGTGAAGAAGGGGTGTCTAACCTTTGACATTTTCATAGGATGTTTTCTCCATATATGTTAAGTTGTCCATACAGCTGTTCTGGAATGCATGCTACCTGCTCTAAAATACATGCACTCACAGATCCATTCCACAGAACATAGCTTTTAGGCTGATGTGTTAGGGTTATCTCAGCACACATGGTTTTAGTTTTTTTATTCCTCTTCAGAATGTCCCTGGAGCTTGTCCTGAAGGATGCTTTGATTGGCGAAGCATGCCGTGTTCTGTCCCCAGGCTCTGTCCCAGTCATTTTTCTCCCTCACGTGTGCTGTGCAGATTCCTGTTCATATTTGCTTCAGTCCAGCAGTGGTGGCTTTTTTCAATCAGGGTTTGACATGTGGGAAATAATCTTCATGATTCTATAGGTTGCACTGCAGGGTTGTGAGCTCAGTACCCTCTCCAGTCTGCATATGAAAAAGAACACTTCAAACTCCTCCTATCCCCTCCTCCCCTCCCCTTCTCCTCCTCCCTTCTCTTCCTTTATCCTGTCTCCTTGCCTTTCCACCCTTTCTATTTCTACCCTCCCCTCTCTTTCCTTCCACTATCCTCCTCTCTCTCTTTTCCCACTCCTTCCTTCCCTTCCCTCCTTCCTTCCCTTCCCTCCCTTCCCTTCCTTCCTTCCTTCCTTCCCTTCCCTGTCTTTCCTTTTCAACCCTCCCCTCCCTTTTTCTACCTTCCCCACTCTCCTTCCTTTCCCTCCTCCCTTCCCCTCCCTCCCCCTTCTCCTATTTTTTTCCTTCTTTCTTCCCCCTTTTCCCCTCCCCCTCCGTTTTCCTCTCCCTGTTCCTTTCCCCCTCTTCCCTTCCCGTGCTCCCTACCCCAGGGCCGACTTAGACTCACAGCAACCCTCCCTGCTCAGATGTGAGTTACAAACTAAGCTCCAAGTTTTACCTCTTACTGGCTTCACTAAAGGAAGATACTTTGGTTCCAACCTTTGTGACATGTAAATTAACATGTTTCCGGTGTTATAAACTGATCAGTTACTATGGCAACAAGGTTGGACTAAACTCTCTCTAAAAATACCAAAGGCAGAGCTGGTGTAGTATTGCATTCCAGTAATATGAGACAGAGGGATCTTGGATTCTAGGCCAGCCTGGGCTACCTAGTAAGCCTTAAAACAGGAAATGGGCAGTGGCAGTGGTGGAAGGCAGTATGTAACAAAGCTAAGGCTGCATTATTGCAGATGAAGATATTTGGGCTTGAAAAAAAAAAACCACTTGCCCTAATGAAAGGAAAGCTCTCAAGCTGAGTCTAGTGATTCCTGCATGTGATTCTAACACTAGGGTGGCAGAGGCAGAAGGTTCAAAGATTGAAAGTCATCCTCAGCTATATAAGGAATTCCAGGCTAACCTGGGCTACACAGTGGGTTTAAGGCTAGCCTGAGCAATAAGAGAGATAGTTTCTGGAAAAGAAAAAGAGACGACTCCTGGGTAATATCTGGGTAAGCACGTGAAATATCTCAAATATGTGGACGTATGTACACACTTGAGTCACATGTCTCAGATCAGTCATGAAGAAATCGCTAGGCAGGGTGACACACACCTATAGTTCAAGTGTTTGGGGGAGTTGGAGACAGGGGGACTGCTATGAATTGTGAGTACCAGACAGTTTAAAAAAACAAGGGAGGAGGAAGAGTGGGCAGGGAAGAGGGGTTTTATGTGGTGCTTTGGGTTGAACCCAGTGCCCCATGCACGTTAGTCAAGCATTCTGACAACTGAGTCACATCCCAGCCCTGCCTTAGCTCGGCTTCTTTTAGTGAATGTTGGTCCCTTCCCACCTCTTCTTGGTTCATGGAACTTGAGATTATTCTTCAAAGACCACCTGCAGTGTCACCAGGGTTCTCTGGTTCTGTAGCCCAGTCAAAGTCCCTGTTTGGACACAACATAATAATTTAAATTGTGGTCCAGTCTCACAAGACAAATTCACAAAAGTTCAGGTTTCTAGCTGGTAACTGACGTCAGCACAGTGTTCATGGTTGTGTACCTGTCCTGTGTCTGCTGGGTTCAATGACAAGCTTAGGGCCGTGGTCCGCTCTTTATGTAGCAGTTATATTGGGCAGTTAAATGAGAGGGCATTTCCATAGCAACAGATACTTAGTAAACAAGGAGGGAGATATCAGAGGCCAACAGAAGTGAATTACTGAGAAAATCGACAGCCTGAGGACCATATCACTCTTACTCTACACAGAGCTGAAGTGTGAAGCACAATCCAGAAATGCCTGTCCTCACCTACAAAGCAGGTGCCTTCAGATGCTCTATTTTATTTATTTATTTTTTTGGAGACAGGGTCTCCTGTAGCCCAGGCAGGTCTCTGGACTCCTCCTCCTTCTGCCTCTACCTCCCAAATGCTGTGATAACAGGCATGTGATGACGGCACACCTGGTTGATGTGGCACTGGGAATCAAACCCTGTGCTTTGTGCATACTAGATAAGTGCTCTACCAACTGAGCCATATCCTCCATCCCAGCTTCTCCATTCAAAAGCCTAGTGCTCACCTGTAAGTAATGCTTGACTCAAATAAAAGCTTTATCGCTGTAGAAAGGAGTGGAATGTCAAGGCGCATTTATATATGTTGATATATTCTCGGTAATACAGGTAGGCAAGTATGCCTTTTTTAGGACAAGTTTTCTGCTATAATTTAAAGAATTTAACCCAGATGTAGATCTTGGTAACATTAAGTAGAAAAGTTACTGTAATTGAATATTTCAAAATATGGGTCCTCAAGTGTGCATGTAGCTCATAGAAGAAGACACATCTTATTCCCCTTAGAGTGTCCAGTGTGGCACATAATAGACTATTCAGAAGTGTTGACTAGGTGAATATGAACAAATGAGTTCATTTATTCATTCTCATATACCACCCTCCCTAATAAAGTTTTGCTATGTAGTCCAACTGGCTCTGAACTCATGGCACTCCCCCTGCCTCAGCCTCCTGAGTTCTGGGATTATAGACATCAGCTGCCACACCAAGTTTTATGATTCTAGCTCCAGATGTCACTGTGCCTCCAGGTGTTTAACTTCGATATCTTCTCCTTTAATATTTTGTCCTACTTGTCTTCCTCAGTACAGCATGACAGCAGAGGTCAGAGTTCAGTCCCTGTGGGTTGACTGCACTTGTTCCTTAAGCATGACAGCTGACCCTTGGTGGCCACTGGTTTCACATCTGTAGATTCCATTTATATTTGTCCCAAATATGTGAACACGTATTGCTTGCCTGCAGACACGTTCTCTTCATTCTTCCCCAGGCTGCTGACTTCTCCGCACTGCATTCATTGTATTAGGCAGTATAGGAGCTACAATGATGGCTTTAAGTATTTAGGAGGACATATGTAACATGCACAGAGTGCCCTGCTATAAGGGACTTGAATATCTACAGATTGTGGTGGCTCTGGGCATTTCTAGAATCCCCACAGCGGCACCAAAGGATGAATATGTGTCTCTAGATTTAATGGGAGATAGGGCTCATGCATGTTCCAGTCAGCTTCCACCATCCTCCAGTCTCATATCCTGTGACTATTGGTGTAAAGAGATGACAGTCTACAAAACTAGGGAGAAAGGTTAGTGATCTTAGATACATCAGGAAATGTACTGCAGTCTGGAGAAAGTTTAGGACAGAAAGAGGTGAGGATTACAGGCGAAGAATCGAAGGGAGGCTTCTTAATTGAAAGGAGACAGCTGAATGGTAGGGTGTTTGGTTTGCACATTCTGGGTTTGGTGCCTAGTATCATTAAAAAGAAAAAGAAATAAATTGTAAGAAAGGGTAGCTTTGTTTAACTAAGTACATGTCATTAAACATAGTTTAAAATTCATAAATATGACATTTATCCAAATCCACCTAAAACGGGAATTTTATGGATTTTTTGAGAAGGTGACTTTAGTGATTGCGTGGTATGGGGCACAAAGAGGAAGAAGGGCTGGGCTATGGATACTGAGGCTTTCTGAAGCAACACTGTAGAGAAAAGGAGGGGAGATAAATATTTTGTGGCTTGGTGTCCCATAGGCTTTTGCTGATGTATTCACAGTGGGGTAGAGTGTAGGCCTTTCATCTGTTTTGAGCCTGGGCGAACTGTAAAAGCTGGGCATGCTACTTCCTCTCTGCTGTTTGTGAGGTAGGTAATACCTCCATTGAGATATGATAAATCCCAGCTCTGTTATGGTGGACAGAGGTTACCAAGCAGCTTGTCCTCAGAAGGTGCACAAACCTTATTTAGCCTTGGGATAGTTCGGATTACAACATGTTTTGAACCTCAAATGATATGTTTCGAAGCCTTCATTACAGGTCTCTCCTTCCTTTTTCCCCCTCATTACAGCTCGAGTTAACCTTCAGCTATCTAGAGATTCACGGAGTCATCTGCCACAAGCCAGCTCAGGTGAGTGTGAGCCCTGGGAGCCTGTCACTCTGTGGTCACATACATGAAGATTTCTTTTTTTTTTTTTTTTTTTTTGAGATACAACTGAAAAACAAGAGGAGAGTAGCATTTTCGAAGGGAGAGACGGCAGAGGCTGTGTGGGTGGTGGTGAGGAGCACATTCTGATGAGAAAAATGCAAATCCAGAGAACCATTCAGCTCCCGCGCCATTGCTTTGTCCGTTTGTCCATGCTGTACGACAGATTAACACCAAAGTTTCACCAAAGTTCTCAGCAATCCCCCTGCCTCAGCTTCCTAAGTATGGGGAACACAGGTGTGAGCCACATGCCTGGCTTTATGAAAATCTTTCTTGGAAGGAAATAATAAAGTGATTTCTTTTGGGTGCTTTCAAGCTGATTAAAAATAGTTTCATTTGCAGCCGTGAAGTGCAGACTTCGATAACTTCTGGCATATGTATATCCATGAAACTGTTAGCACAGTCAAGATAATGAATATATCCATCGCCTTCCGGCCCCTCCCTATCTGCAGTCTCTTGCGGGCACCTGCTATCTGTTACTATAGAGTGTGGGTCACACTTTATAAGACTTCATGTGGCTGGGATCATACAGATTGCAGTCTTGCCTTCCTCATTCAGTTTAACTATTTTGAGGTGGATTTATTGAATGTCTTAGTGTATCCTGCATTCCTGTTGCTGAGTGGTGTAGTGCGTTATAGATATGTCAGTCTTTCTACCCTTTATCTGGTGCAGACAGTGTGTTATTTCCAGTTTTGACTGTACCAGGTCCAGCTGCTCTTAATATTTATGTTCAGGTCTTTGGACATGTATGTGTAGGTCCCAGCAAGCATCATGGCTAGCAGGGAAATGTTCTGGGTGAGGTAAGAACAAAACTTGATTTAGCCTGAGTCAGCCGAGTCTGGGCCAAGCCTCTGGAGTCTGATGCCAGCTTGTTTATTTTAGTCATATTTAAGCACAGCACAATTTCAGTGAAAAGTTTTCTGATGACAACTCAGCATATGTACAACAAAGCTTAATATATGTTTACATTGAAACTCTTTGAAGATGGGTTCTGTTGACTCAGAAACAATGCTCAAGATAAGGGTCTAGGGAGAATGACTATGGTAAACATAATGCCCGTGGGAATCAAGATTGGCTTGGCCCTAAGATAACATAGAAGTTACTCAGGGTGCTGTGAGGTATAGGTGACATCTCTCATAAGGATGCAGTTGTGGACTAAGAAATAATGCTCAAGATAAATGGGAGAAAAGTCTTGGAGAGTCAAATATAATATCCTGGGGGATACAGTTGTTGCCGGTTCCTACAGAGAGGGAAGGGTCACGGGGTTATAAACTACACCCTTTCCCAGCATTCTGTATGGGAGACAGGCAAACATCTTTCTTTAAAGAGACAAGCTATGTCTTTAACTTTCTTGGCTTCTCTAGTGCTATCTCTGTGCAAAAGGACCTCTTACCCTCTACTCTACACAAGTGCTTTCATTTGCCATAGGTACATGTCTTAGCAGAGCGACAGACTCCTATGATAGGTATGTTTAGTGTTGAGTACTGTTAACTTGCCCCACACTGTTTCAGGTTGCCACCAACAGGATGCCAGAGACCGACTTTTTTTATATCCCCCTGAGTATAGATAAGGTCTCTTTAATTTTAGCCCTTTTAACAGGCACATAGGGTCTTCCCCCCCCCAAATTTAAAAACGATATTCCAGATATAAATAATCGACTTTTGCAGTTTGATCTTACATTCTGCTCACCTTACTATGCTCACCTGGTGGAACCAGCCTTTCTTACAGATTTCATTATGTCCTATAGAGATGCTATCATCATTTGTGTGAATATGGATAGCTTTCCGATTTCTTGTCTTTACTCCCATGGGGGAGGTACTCCTGAATTTTATATGCTCCTACATGGCTGGCTGGATATAGTAAGAATTCAGTACACTGACTTCGTTCTATCTAGGATATTTCCCAGAGATATTTTGCAGTGAGCTACCTTGTAGAGAGAGGCAGTGTTTCTCTATGAAAGACCAAGCTTACTTACCATTTCCCAAGATAATAGAAAACTGCATATACACAATGATTTCTGCCTGGGGAGGGGAGGGGAGGGGAGAGAGAGAGAGAGAGAGAGAGAGAGAGAGAGAGAGAGAGAGAGACAGAGACAGAGACAGAGACAGAGACACAGAGAGAGATTGAGACAGAGAGAGAAACAGAGAGACAGCCACATACACATTCTCTTTCTCTCTCTCTCAGGCATCCATCTGAAACACTCCATGTCACTCTTGTGGAACATTGAGCTCTGGGGAGTCTGTCATGGTGCCCATGCCTCTTTGTTATGCCATTCATTAACTTGGTGAACAAGGAGCTTCCTGGCTACAACCAATGTCTGTGGAACAGAAGCAGACCAAGCCACTGGCTTCCAGATAGAGTAGAGCCAAGTCTCAGACCTTGGTAACACTGAGCCAGAACCTCCAGGACAATGCAGAAGAGAAGTGGCCAGACCAGATTTTCCTGTCTCTTTCCTAATCTCTAAGGGAGATTCATTCTTTCACTACGAAATATGACATTATTTGTAGATTTGTTTTGGGAATGATTGTACCTCATTAAGGGAATTCCTTTCTATTCCTGGTTGAGTTTTTATCTGGACAGGTGTTGGATTTTATCCAATGTTTTTCTCTATTTCCTGAGATTGAAGTGATTTTTTAGGATTTTCTCCCTTCCTTTACATGAGGAATTATACTTATTTATTTATGAATATTGAATCTTTCATTCCTAGAACAATCCCCATGAGTCAGAACATGTTACCTTTTTATATATTGTTGATTATATTGAAAAATATAATTGATTTTGCTATTATATCTTATCTTGCTGTATTTACCTAGTAGCTACACTTCCTCTCTTTATCATGTCCATCATTTTATACATGCATGTATTTTTAGTTTTATTAAATTACATTTAATTTTTTAAAAAAGTATCATCTTATCTATTATTCTTCCATATATGCTACAATATATATTTATAGATATTGCATATATAGTTATACATATATATATATATATATTCTATGTGTTAAACTTTAGGAAAGAGTTTTTGCACTGCTGTTTGAGATACTAGATAGTCATTTTCCTTTCTTCTTTCCTTCTCCAATCTGTGTTAGCACAGTGGTGGAGTTACCATATGAACTAAGAAGTAGTCTCTGTTCTGTATGTCTCTTTTTTATGAGACCAGAACTAGCATTAGTTCTTCCTTAGACACTTGTGAGTTGTCTATGCTCTGAGGTGATGTCACTGTTCCCCGAATGGCTCATAGTGTTTACTTGTGGTATCTGTAGAAATCATTACTGATATGGATGGGTTACTTTTGTTAGACATTTATTTTATTGATCATCTCAAAAAACTTGTTCCCTGGTTCAGTTGCTTTTCTGTCACATCATTCTTTTCTCTCATCTTTATTTTATAAGCGTATTGTTTTACTTCTTAACCACATGTGTGTGTTTAGGCTGTTGGAAATATTCTTAAAAAGAAACTGTCAAAACTGTCATTTACGACAGCTGAGATTACATACAAATTTTTGGAATTTTTTCATAGTTCAGCTGAGAGCAATATTTTATCGTTCTCCAGAAGCTAGAGTTTGGGAAAAAAAGTCACAGCAACATATGTTTACCCAAATGGCCAAACATATGTAGAAGTGAGTTTTCACTCATGAGTGACGGGATGGTGATGTCATCCTAGGCTGCTCTTTATTGAGGAATGTCTGTTTATGATTCAGAGGGCATTAGCGAATGTTAATGTCAAGCTTATATTGAAAGTATGATTCAACTGTGGTATTTAATTATGAAGAAGAGGTTGGCACAGCAAGATGAAGTTTCCCCCTTGGCTGAAGGAGTTCACCATTCCATAAGCTGTAGTCTTGTCACCTTTGTGTGTTGACCACTTAGGACTGAATAGGCTGCTGTCTGCTTCAGGCAGAGAGCTTTCCTATCACAGGGAGTCCTTGATATGCAGCTCTTAAGAGTTTCTGTGAGCATTACCCAGAGATGAGTGCTTCAGAGATGAGCTGAAAGTAAGATAGTCTTACAGGTTAGACCCAATTTCCAGTTCTCTAGTGGTGTTCAAGCCCTGTTGTGTTTCATATTAGTGGCCTCTAGTGTGCTTGTAAAGTACAGATACCCAATTGGCAACCTCGTCCTTGTCTCTACTTGCACGTATGCCTACATACACATACACAACATTTAGGGCAGTTAGGATTAAATAAATCTGAGTGGCTTGTTTGTTTTAAGTTACGTATAAATTTGGTTGTCTGTGTCCTGAAGTTTGAGACTCAGTAACCCATGTAACCCCAAGGGAGGATCAGTAACTCGAAAGCCTCAAGTCCCCTGAGTCTCTAGTCTGTGTGAGGTCATGAGACAATGACATCTGCTGGTTGCAGTTGCAATCTGACCATTTAAGGAGCATTTCTTTTTTTTTTTTTTTTAATGTGTGTTGGTGTGTTTTGCCTGTTTGTATGTCTGTGTGAAGGTGTCAGATCTTGGAGTTATAGACAGTTGTGAGCTACCATGTGGGTGTTGTGAATGAACCCAGGTCTTCAGGAAATGCCGTCAATGTTCTTAACCACCGAGCTCTCTCTCCAGTTCCCCTTTTGTTTTTTGTTTTGTTTTTAAAGTAAAGATTTTATTTTTTATTAGAGA
>JANHMN010000006.1:36570982-36626284 GCA_030674055.1 Rhabdomys pumilio
TCCTGGAACTCACTCTGTAGACCAGGCTGGCCTTGAACTCAGAAATCTGCCTGCCTCTGCCTCCCAAGTGCTGGGATTAAAGGCGTGCGCCACCACTGCCCGGCGATTTTTTTTTTTCTCTTAAAAACAAACTAAAAAAAAAAAAGTGACAAACCAGTGATCTCAGAGCTTGGGCTGATGTTTCTCAATATAGGCTCAGACTTGAATGTGGATGTCACCAGGTAGGTCTGTTGCCATCAGTTTGGCCTTTGGGGTCTCTATCAGTTCCCTGGTCACATTCATTGTCAAGAGCAGAGAATAAATGAGTTGGTCTTTGCTTACTTATATTTGGGTCTACTTATCGATTCCTATATTGTTCAGGAATTCCTGCCTAGGGATTGATACCACTCACAGTAGGCTGACTCTTTTCACATTAGTTAATAATCAAGACAATCCACCACAGACATTCTCACAGCCCAGTCTGATTCACTTAGTTTTTAAATTAAGCTTCTCTTCCTTAGTGTTTCTAGGCTGTGCCAAGTTAACAGTTAAAAGTAATTACTATAGACTTGTAAATTGGTTCTATTCCCTGGCTACTGACAGTGCAACAATTAACATGCATGTGCAAGTATGTGGTCTGTAGACTTAGCATCTTTTAGGTGTATTCCCAAGAGTGATACAGCTGTGTTACATGGTGGTTAGGGTTTTAGTTTGTGAGAACACACATTGTTGCTGTACCAGTTTATATTTCCACGATTGAAATGCTTCTTACACACATCACTTTGTTGTTAAAGAGGGAAGAAATCAGGCTCCGTGTTAAGTGTGCTATTTGTTTTTGCAGATGGTGGTGGAAACTGAGAAGTGTAACATGTCCATGAAGATGGCGTCACCAGAGGATGTGAGTGATGTGCTGGCTCACATAGGCACCTGCTTGCGGAGGATATTTCCAGGCCTTTCCCCACTGTGAGTTCTTGTGAGGAGCAAAGATTGTTCCTCATCAGATTCACAAATGTGAAAATGTTTTCTTCTTGTCCTTGTCCCTTTACGTCTTTTTTTCTCAGACCTCTTAGATCACCATTACGAGGACCAGCACCACAATCATCACCATCACTATCTCTGTCACCACCACTACCACCAGTACCAGCCCCACCAGTACTACCAGTACCTCCAGTGCCAGCACCATGACAACAATCACCAGTACCACAGCACCTCCCCTGCCATCACCCTACCATTACAGGCTCCTCCTTGTCTATTACCTCTACCACCACTTGCTACTGCCACCTCACCACCACTGTCATCATCATCACCTCTTTCTCCTCCCCTTCTTCCTCCTCCTTTGTCACCTCATCTTCTTCTTCCTGCAACCTCTCTTTCCTTCTTCCTTTTTTTTCTTCCAACTCCTTTTCTTCTGGGTAAGGAAGGACAGGAAGGGGATTGGAAGGCATCTTACTACATAGCCCAAGGCTGGTCCAGGACTCTCAGCCATTCTTCTGTGTTAACTTCCAGGTGATAGGATTATAGGCATGAGTCACCATGCTCGGTTTAGGATGGTGGCTTAGAAAACAGACTTTGTGGTTGGTTTTGGGCAGGCGTGGTGGTAGTGGATGCTTTTCTGATGGGAGGATGTGTTCCAAAGATTATGGGAAATGCCTTCCTGTTGCCTATGAGGAGTGCTGGAGAGGCTAAAGCCTCATAAATATGTATGGTGATTTGTGGTGCATGTTTCCTGGTGGTGAGAGGGGAATTCTGGCAACTCTTGCTCTTTTTAGAACATGAAGGAAGGAAGAGAGGCCAGCCTTAGGAAAACAAGTCTTCTTATCTTCACAGCAAGGGGATAAAGAGGGCACTGAGGTTGGAGACCCTTTCATTGCTTTGTGCTGAGGGGACCTGCTGGGTTCTGGTAGGTTCTCTTTTCTTCACATCACAGTCAAACTAAATGGGAAGCCTGGCCCTCTGCCTCCAGTGGTTTCTTTTAGAAGCATACACAGGATAGGTGCTTTCTCAGATTGCTTTGTATGCCTGACTTCATGCTCGGATAGGTAAGGGAAGCTGGGATTATTCCCTGCGTCCTATAGTATTTCAAATCTTGAGTGTTTTTAAGGAAAACACTTGCTGGTGTCCAGTCCCAGTGTTCATGCTTACAGAGGCACAGACCTGCAGGTTAGGCTGGGAGATGAGGGGTGAGTCACAGCAGCGGTAGGAAGAAACAGCCAGGGAAACTTCCTCTGGAGTGGTTTTCAGCCACCCTAAAAGACAGTTGATTCTCCTACCTTCCAGCCAGGTTCATATCTCCTTCTGTCCAAGAACGAAGTAAGCAGACAGAAAAAGGTGACCGAACAAGGGCTTTATTAACAAAGAATTAATAATTGAATCTAATAGGAAGTCAGTTGCCAAGCAGGACTGGTACCTCAATGCAACAGTGAAAGATTTGAATTCTTGCTTTACAGCAAGACCATTCAGCAGAGTATTAGGAGTGTTAAGAACTCCCACATGCTGGGGCTAAATGGGCTCGAGCAGCAGATCTAGAGGGCTGGAAATAGTAGGTGCCCAGCAGAAACAAATTCCTGCTTACAGCCACAGGATGAATCTTTGAGGCTGAGTCAGAAACCAGTCACTTTGCTTGAAGCCAAGACAGAGGTTGAAGTAGGAACCAGTTATCCTGCCTGCAGCTGCAGGTCTTGGATGCTGGAGCTGTGGTAGCCCAAGGGGCAGGGAGTCTGTCTCCAGCAGGTCATGAAGGCAGAAGTAGTCTTCTGTTTCTTCTTCAAGGAGCTGTGTGAAGAGTTTGAACAATTAGAACCCTTGAACTGTGTAACATAAAGCCAGGTCGGCCCTTATTTGCGCTGCAGTATGCAAATTAGGTATAGAATTGGACCAATCAGGGAGGAGCTGCCAATCCTGAAGGAGCTAGGGAGACCCAAAGTGTTCAAAAGAGTCCATTCAAGTGTGGCTCCTTTCTTTCACGGAAGTGGTAAGTACAATGAAAGAGTACCTCAGAAGAGTCATGCCTGGAAGTTTGTAACAGTGTCTAGTGGCTGCAGCAGTGTTAAGGTCACTATTATACCAAGAGGTGCTGCTATGATCTTTACCTAGAGGCATCCTGCTGTCTTGGTTGGCTCCAATAGATCATTACTGCTGGTATCCAATCAGCGTTGCAGGCTGTCAAATCCAGCCGAATCCTTGCTCTGATTATGCCTGGTTTTTGTTGTTTGCTTGCTTATTTGGTTGTTTTTTTGGTATGGTTTCTGCTTTTTCTGCTGGCCATTACTTCAGTAACATCAGGGGACTGATCGTGCAGGGAAAACGTGAGTTCTCAATAGCTTGAACTTTCCTTTTATGTGTTGTTAGCAGTGAAGGAACAGAGGGACAGCTCTACCCTGTCACCCTCATCAGCCTGATGAGTTTTCTTTTAGAGACCTCAACTTCAGTAAGCTAAGGACTGCTTCCTCTGATACAGAAAAGAATTTCAGGACTACTCTGAAGCAGAGTTGGAGTTTTAGTAAAACACTGAAAGAAAGGTGATTTTTTTAAAACAAAACAAAACAAAACAAACAACCAAAACACCACGGATCCAAGAGTGTGGATGTGAGCTTCTCAGAAAGAAACTGAGCGTTATTAAAAAGTATTTAAAATGTTTAAAAAAAAAAAGTTTCAGTGGTGGTGCTGGGATTTGAACTTAGGGCCTCCCAGGTATTAGGCACACACTCTGCCACAAGTTCTACCTCCCAGCCTGGTTTTGATTTTTAATATGTACTTATTTATCTGTGGGTTTGTATGTGAGGTAGATGGGGGGGGGGGCTCATGTGTGTGCCACATAGAGACAGAGACCAGAGAGCAACTTGTGGGGGTTACTTCTCTTTCTTTTTTTTTTTTTTTTTTTTTAACCATCTGGGTCTTGGGGATCAGACTCAGGTCATCAGATTTGGCAGCAAGTGGTTTTACCCACTGACCCATTTTGCCAGCCCAAGAAGGCATTTTAATGTGGATTTTAGCCACAGAGGTTAAGAGAAAGATGATCAGAGAAAGAATAAGTGTGGCTATTTCATTCCCTGGAGAGTAGTGATTATGGATTTGTTACACCTTACGTTTTGGTGGCTCTTAAGTCTCAAAAGGTTGTTAGGGGTCTGGAGAGGTGGGCCAGCGGTTAAGATCACTGACTGCTCTTTCAGAGGACCCAGGTTCACATTTCAGCACTTATGTGGTGGCTTAGAAACACCTGCGACTCTAGTTTCAGGGATCCAACACCCTCTTCTTGCCTTTGTAGGCACTGTACCCATACCATGCACACACAGACATTCAGACAAAACACTTAAAATAAAAATACACATAAAGTAAAACAGCAAAACACATAAAATAAAATATACATAAAACAAAACAGCAAAACACATAAAAATAAAATAATAATAAAAAGAAGAAACCAGGTTGCCTAGAATCCTCGCTTCAGCACCATCTTGATTATATTATGATGTCATAAGGTACAGCCAGGCACATTAGTATTACACATAGGTTCTGTCAAGATCCCCAGAAGGTCTGAACGATTCAGCTTGGAAGAGAGAAAGGCCTTAAGCAGTTGTTAATTGTGAGATTCTTGCTTCTTAGCTTAAGAGAAGCTCCTTCCCTTTCCCAAATGTCTCTCTGCCTGGGTGTTCATTTTAACAACGTTCTTTGTACTCGTGTTTCCTCATAATGTCCTCCCTTCACGCCAGATGAGCCCTGATGAGATAGGCAAATACACTGTATTTAATAAGGGCTTAGGATTTCTGGAACTTTACAGTTCTTCAGAGCATATATGGAGTTTCTATGATTCTTTCCTTCCTTCCCTTTTTCCCTTCCTCCCTTTCTCTTTCCCCCTCCCTCTTTTCCTCCTGCCTTTCCTCATTCTCCTACCTACTCCTTGGTCTCCCCACTTTTCTTCCTTCTGCCCGCTCCCTCCCACTCTACTCCTTCCTTTTGCTATGTAGTCAAGGCTGACACTGAACTTTCAAATCAACTGTTTTAGGCTCCCATGTGCTGGGTTGAGACCCTCCATTTTCTTCAGCACATATTTATTTGTTTATTAATGTACTAGGAGTTCAGGTATAGGCTTATATATAAAAAGTTTTTCAAAACTTTTTTCAATAAGTGAGCTTAGTGCTTCAACCTCCCTTCTAGCCCACCACCCACTAGAGGTAGTGGAAAGGAAAAGTTAATAGGGCAAAGGAGGATGTGAACCTGTTTAGAAATAGTTCTTTGGAGCTATTCTAATCTACAAGATGCTGCCAGAATACCACCAGAAGTTTTTTGGTGCATTTCTCTGTATGAAGTTATGACAAATGATAACCAAAAAAAGAGTGGCATGGTGAACCAGTACCACACAGTGTTGTCAACAAAGACCAGTGTCAGCAAAACCCAACAGTGACCAGCAAAGAGTGGCAAGGCGTACCAATGCCACACAGCGCCATCCACTGTCTGTTGGGTTATATTTATACCCTTTCCAAACATGTGTTCTCTCAAGCATCTGATCTAGCATGTGCCCCCTTTCCAGGCTGCTTCTAGAAAAACACCATTTAGCTCTTTTCAGCAAAACATCCTCTCATAAGAGAATTTACAGAAAAACATGACATGACACAAGTGAGTCTTCAAAGAAACCAGAATGTTCCACCTCACTCAAGTGTGGGGATATTACCAATTTAATTTTGATTTTGATATATTTTGTTGTTGTTTGTTTGTTTTAAAGATTCATTTATTTATTTATTTGATGTCATCATGTCCCTTTACAAATGGTTGTGAGCCACTCTGTGGTTGCTGGGAATTGAACTGAGAACCTCTGGAAGAGCAGTAAGTGCTCTTAACTGCTGAGCCATCTCTTCATCTCTATTTTTGTTTTTTTGTTTTTGTTTGTTTTTCCTTTCAGATAACATTTAGTACAGAATAGTGTTTTCAATGTAGCTTTGTGTAGCTGCCCATTTGTAGCAAGGCAGCTTTGATACAGCATTGACTCCTTAGTCCCTTACATTCCCCTACCTGTGACCTGCATTCTCCCCTCCAGTCTTCCTGGCAGACATCTCCATAAGGGTGACCTCAGGCTACATACACTCAATCTGTCCCAAAATAACTGTTTGTCTTACCCTATAAAACCTGCCCCTAACATCCAAATTTTGTTGTGGTCTCATGAAAGGGAGCCATTGGTTAGTTACCAGGCTCTTGATGTCATCTAGGTGAGTCTTGGCTGTGTCTTTGTCTTTCTTTTTGTTTCCTTTGTCTCAATTCAGACCATGTGGCTTTCTCTACTGAAGCATCTCTGTAACTGGTCTGGTGACCTTGCTTTTCTGTGCAAGCAGCCCTCCATACTGATAGCAGTTATCTTTGTATAATTCAAACGCTATCTGTCTGATGGCTCGATTCCTGATAAAGCTGAAACTGTATAGCCTGGCCCAAGACAGTTACTTTCCTACATGTTCAGCCTATTTCAGAACAGGACAGATGCTTACACTTCCAATCCTTTCCACGAAGGCTCCCTTCCTGAGTATTATTATGTCTGACTGAAACTCCCTCCACAGGCTCACATGGACTGTCCAGATTACTCAGGTGTGAGCAAGTGGATATGTTCTCAGGAAAGCTTTACTTTGGAGAACTGCTGAATAGGAGGTAGCGTGGGAGCTCTGAGGAATTCTAGGGAATGTTTGTCAGTATTGAAAATGGGTGCTATTAAAGCCCATGGCTTGAGAGAAGGCAATGAGAGAAACAGAGTATGACTGAGCAGGATGCAATCAAACACAGGAGAGAACTGTATTAAATGTGTGTGTCAGGAGAAGGTGAGAGGAATAGGTTACAGCCCATGCCTGCCCTTGCCTGTCTCCTTTACCCTTAAGCTGTCTGGCTGTCACCAGGTTTGTTCTTCTTCAGTCCCTAGTGCCTAATATATAGGAGGCACTCCCCCTGACACCCCCAGAACACTGTAGCTCAGGCTGGCCTCAAGCTTGTGGCAGTCACAGTACTCTGCAGCTGGAGGTAGGTGTTCAAAGTTCAATGCCATCCTGATACAGCAGCAAGACCTGTCTCAACAAACAAACAACAAAGAACAGCCCACCAATATATCTGTTTGAAACAAATTAAATTTTAGTTTCCAAATCTGAATTTTTGGATTTACCTAGATATAATTATATTTTTTCTCACTAAAAAAAATGTTTATCTGTTTTCTGTATTGACATGCAAATTAATAGCAGCATAGTGACTGTGTAATATGCTTTTGGCATGCTTCATGATCCTTTCATGAGTGTGATACTTTGGGGATTGCTGTATTACAGCAGTACTCTTTACTACTAAACAAATGATGTGTGAATTTCTCTATGAAGACAAACATTGATGAAAATCTGGGGGGAAAGTGCAGTTTAAAGAAAAATGGTTCAAGAGCAATTTTATATGGAAAAGAAAGTGTTTTACTGCAGGGCTGTGGTGGTACAGGCTTTTAATTCTAGTACTTTCGAGGCAGAGGCAGGTGGATCTCTGAGTTGGAGGCCAGCCTGGTCTACAGAGAAAGTTCCAGGACAGACAAAGCTGCATGGAAGAAACCCTTTCTCAAAAAAGCAAGCCAAACCAAACCAAACCAAACCAAAACCAACTCCCCTCCCTGAAAAAAAAAATGTATTTTACCAGTCTCATATTCCTCTCACTTTCCAAAGCAGTGGCAGGCAGGCAGCATGTGCTGTTGGGGTGACATCATGAAAACATGGACTGGAGCTGATGAGAGGGCTCAGCAGGTAAAAACACCTGCTGCCAAGCCTGCTGATGTGAATTCAATCCTGGCCCCACATGGTGAAAGGACAGAACAGACTCCCAAATATTGTCCCCTAACCTCCACATGTTCATGTAGTACACACACACATACACACACACACACTACAGACACACAGATACACACACACACACACACACTACAGACACACACACACACCATGTCAAGTAAGTAAATGTTGTAAGAGATGCTTAAATAGCTTAAATAGTAACTGTTGAAGACAGTTGTTTCTTTGGATTCACACTGGGCTGGAGTTTTAACTCAGTTGTTCTCCATGGATTAAAATAATTCAGATATTACGATGCTAGCAGCTGACTCTGAGACATGCATGAAGACCTGGTATGCTCACTGGGGTCTTTTGTTTTTTGTTTTTGTTTTTGCCACATAGCCATTTTTGAGTCTCATGTAAATTGTGTCCTATCCACCATTGGTTCATGACTTGAGCCAATGAGGAGTCTAGGACGTGAGTGTGTTGCTCAGCACACCTGCTCTCACAACAAATGCTATGCCTGGCTGATGCTTCTGCTGGAGTGTGCCTGAGCTGGGATGCACATGGCTGCTCTGTGCTGTCATTTAGCTGAAGGCAAAAAACATGTCAACGGATTTTCTTCTCACACATAATACACAGGGCTAGAGTAGAAGCAACAGTCCCCGCCTTCTGCGAGCTGAGCTCTTTATCTCTTATGGAAATGTATGCACGTATTTTGCTTCTGACATCTCAGCAAAAAAGGAAGGTGAGAACTGTTGAAAAATGGAGTTGCTTGAAAGAGCCCAGATGGATGCTTCTGCGAGCAGCTCACAGGGACTTCTGTACCAGCTGCCTCTTTTTTTCTTACTCACCTCCCCTTTCCCCTGGGTTCTGTGCTGCTTTTAAAGTAGAAGCCTTTGCTTTCTAAGTCTGCTTATTTTGTTTTTTTCCTCTGTGTTCTTAGAATGCTTTTGGCATAATTAGTTTTCTGTTATTGTAACAAAAGACCGTAGGCAGGGCACTTTACAAAGAAAAGAGGTTGTTTAACTCACTTTTTAGAGGGTAAAAATTTCAAGATTGAGTGTCTCTGACCTCTGGTGAGGATGTGGGTCCTCATGGAGTATGTTACGTGGGGGGAAAAAAAAAACAAAAAGAAAATAAACAAACAAGGAATACCAGAAATAGAGGCAGCCTCATGCAGAAGGGGCCAAGCAGATTAGGTGGCTTTATTTATGCACATGCAAAAATCGCCAACAGAAAAGTCTCAAAAATACAGCACCAAAGCTGTTCAGCCCAGGGCCCTTCCACACATGTGCTGATTTCATCAGGACACACTCAAATCAGGTCATAGTTTTGCATCACTGACAGTGCCCCCTTTACAGCTGATACCCAATTTACCTGTGCTCCACCCCCACCCCGCCCCTGACAGTTATGGCACTGCCCACATTTGAGCATCTGTTCCTGGGGTGCACTAGTTATTTAGTCATTCCTTTCTGATAACATGACCTTTGGCCCTTTTACTGTCTTCCTTGGAAGTGCTTGGGCCTAAGCTTTTTCTTTTCCCCTTTTCTGCCTTTTAGTCTCTGGGAGAGACAAAGCATCATGTAAGTAAAGGTGGCCTTGAAGTCACCTTACAGCAGAGAATAACTTTGAACTCCTGATCCTCCTGCCTCCACTTCCCAAGTCCTGGGATTACAGATGTAAGCTTCTGCTCCTGGTTTTGGATTTTGTCTTTTTCAATGGTCTCATGTTTGCACAGGTCTTGATTCCCTCTCCCCTCTATTCTCTCTGCACCTTAACTACCAGGTCCACAGTGCCCATCCCTGCAGGAAGGCTTTGCTGTGTCCTCACTCTTTCTTTGATAGGCACTCCTAGAAGGCTGTATTTTTTTGTTGTTGTTGTTGTTGTTGTTTTTTTATCTTTAAATGTTTGGGACCCAGAAGGTTTTAGGAGAAATTCCTTAGCTGTTCAGCTTGCTGTCTTGAAAAACCAACTAACAAACAAACCAACAAATAAACCAACAAACGTGGCCTTCATTTTTTGTAAGGTGTTTATCTGCTCCTGTGATGTCCTCCTCACTGTCTCCCCTATGTCCTCCTCACTGTTTTCCCCTGTGTCCTCCTCATGTACTCACTTATGAAGGTGAGGCCAGAGTTCACCTGCCTGACTCTTCCTCTCTGCATGGTGTCCTACGGCACCTCATTGCCTGACAATAAAATCCAGAGTTCTTAACTTCTTTAGTTTGACTGGCAGAGCTCCCTGTGACCTATGCCCTGCCTAGCGCTGAGTTCCCTGGGACTCCTCTTGCTCTCCATCTCTGCTGACTGTTCTGCACTAGAGATTCTGCTGGGCCTGAGCTTTCTTATGGAACAGACATGCTTCCCTTTATCTGAAACCCTTTTGTTCTAGCCGCAGGCTCACTGCTGTTCTTGTCCTCACCCTGTGGTCCTTGTGTCTTCCTTCAAGTCTTTGTACAGGTTGAGCATTCCTAACTGGCGAATTCTACATTTAATATGCTCTAAGATCTGAAACTTTTTTCAGCGCTGCTAGAACTCTGCTCAGGGCATTCCAGATGTTTCTCAGCTGTGGTGTACACTGAGGATGCTGTGTGCACTCCCCCATTGGAGAAAAAATGCAGTGCTGTTTCTGTGCTTACCCGATACCTCACATTAATATTTTTCTACAATATTAGTGTCTTCCTACATTGCCTGCCCACATCCTTTCTTTGAGACAGGATTTTACTTTGGTATTGTGTAGCACTGCCCAGTCTGGTACCTGCTGTCCAGGCCAACTCCACTTCCACTTTCATTAATCCTCCTTCCTCAGTCTCTCAAGAGTTGAATACAGGTGTATTCCACCATTGCCAGGTTGTCTGCTCTTCTTGTTAGATTTCTAGCTTGGAGAATGTGCTAGTCACTGTGATACGATACTACCACTCAAAGCAGTTTAAAGAAGGATGAGTTTATTCTCACTTGTGGTTTCAGAAGGAAAGTTCCCAATGGCAGGGAGGCATGGCAGCTTGTAGCAGGAAGGAAGCTGAGAGATCAAATCCCTAGCAGCATGCAGAGAGAGAACCGGAAGTGTTTGGAGCAAGGTTGTACAGACTCAAAGCCCAGCCCTGAGAATGGCCCTTCCTACACAATGCTGCTGGCTGGGAACTGAGTGTTGAAATATGTTAACCCCTGGGTGGGGGTGGGGGTGGGGGAACTTTCCACTTAAATCACAACTGACTGGGCATTATTATACATTCATTTAATCCCAGCACTCAGAAAGTGTGCTTGGGAAATTGTGAAAATGTAACCCAAACAAATCGTATCCTCCCAAAGTTGCTTTGTGCATGATGTTTCATCACAACTATAGACAAGGTAGATTAGTCTGGTCAATGTCCTAACTTTCAGGACAGCCAGGGTCACAAAGTAAAATTCTGGCTCAAAATAAAACAACCTTACAAGAGTAAACAAGATTCTGTCTATCATCTATCTGTCTTTCTATCCATCCATTCATCATCCACCCGTCTGTCTGTCTGTCTATCTATCTATCTATCTATCTATCTATCTATCTAGTATATATCATATATTATATCATATATCATTTATATATTTGTGTGTGTATCTGTGTGTGGATTTAGTTCACAGCATACTTGGAAGTAGACCCTATCACAATAGCCAATTTTTTTGGATGAATCCAGAAGTTATTAATTAAATGATCAGGATGTGATTATATTAACAAGCTCAGCTCACATTTTAGAGAATCTCCCACGTGCTTCTTGTTGTTCTAAGTCATGTGTTCGTCTCTGTTCTCATACCATCTCTATGAGATAGGAGTCTCCTTATTTTATCACTACTGTGTTAGGAATAATGACAGCTTGGGGAGGCAGGTTGCATTTTTGCTTTTGTTAATTATGTGTCTGCGTGTGTCTGCACATATGTGTGCAGTGCCTGCAGAGACCAGAAGAGAGTGGCGAGTCTTCTGGAGTTGGAGGTACAGGTGTTGTGAAATGTCCAGCATAGGCGCCAAGAACTGACTGCAGCCCTCTGCAAGAATAGTAGGAACTGCTGAGCCACATCGACAGCACTGGGCTACATTTTAATGCACTGCATGACTAGGCAGGAGGTTTATTATGTTTCGAGAAGGAAAAGATGGAAAGAGTGGGATCTGGGCTTGGCCTCGGATCACTCAAGGTCCAGCCACAAAGCCAAAGGATCTGCTACCACAAGAGAAGATCCATCTGATAAACACTTGCACAGGGCACTGTGGATGGACTTAGAAGAGATTTGTACTTTAATTCTTAAAAGCTGGGCACATGTGTTTGGTAGAAGTACAGCATACTAATTCATTAAATACAGTACTTTCTGTTTTTTGAGACAGTGTCTCATGTACTTCGTGCTGTGTTCAGGTTCACTGTGTAGATACAGATTACTTTGGTATCCTTCTTACTCCACTTTTTTAGTTTGGTACTGCAGGTGTGCTCAGCTACTTCTGGCTTATGTGTCACTGGGGATAGAACCCAGAGATTTGCATGCTAGGCAAACACTCTACCAACTGGGCCACACCCATTGCCCCTAACCCTAGAGCACTACTTTTTAAGTATCATAACAAAAATTTTGCATCAGAGAAAAACATGGGAAATAATTTTTAATGTCTGAATCTTTAAGAGGAAGTGAGTCAAGGTATAGTTTTGGCCGTAATTGAAGTAACACCCATCTTTGTTTAAAGCAAACAAAAGAGGTATAGTACAAAATAAAATCTACATATTGTTCCAAAAGCATGAGCTTTGAAATGTGTTGTTGGTGTTAACCTTTCAGGAGAATCATGAAGAAAGTCTCCATGGAGCCATCTGAGCGCCTGGCCGGTCTCCAGGCCCTGTGGGACAGCCAGACTTTGACTGAGCCAGGACCCTGTGGTGAGCATGCATTTTAAACTAAAATGTAAGGGATTGGATGCCCATCCCCCTGCCAGGAAGCTGAGTCTATTCCTGGTTTGCTACTGTAGAGGTACAATTAGTTCAAGGTGTAATTAGCATGTGCAGACTTTAGATTGGTGGACAGAAGTCCTATATTTAAGCCCCGCTGCAGCCTGCTGCGTGTGCACCACGGAGCTGGGGAGAATCCTTGCTGTTTCTCTAGATGGGAACGATAACCTGATTGCCATCAGCTGCCAGACTGAAGCTGTAAAATTGTGATGTAACAATTGTTTTGCTGCAAACCTGTCGATATCAACATCTCTGCTTCATGCTTCAGGTGGGTTTTCTCAGATGTATGCCTGTGTGTGCGACTGGCTGGGATTTTCGTACAGGGAAGAAGTGCAGTGGGTAAGTACATCTGCACCCCCCCCCCCCCCCCCCCTCGTCTCATTTATTTTATTCATTTCAGTTATTATCTTTCTTGTTCTGATTACTCAAAAACCTGCCTGTGTCTCTATGCAGTTCTTTGTGGTTGTCTGGAGTCTTTATATGTACGGGGATTAATTTTCTAACTGGGTTTTGCTTTAAATAGGATGTGGATACAATTTATCTGACACAAGACACCAGGGAATTAAATTTACAAGACTTCAGTCATCTCGAGCACAGGTAAGCCCCATCTTTCCCTTTTTCCTTTGTCCCTTTCCTGTTTTCAGGGCTGTCACTCTTTGATGTCACTTAGGGACAAAGGTAATCTTTGGAGAATCTTTCTACAAGGGAATGAGCAAACTCTAAGCTTTCCCATTGCCATAGATAACTTGTTGAGGTGCCTGTGTATACCCAAGGCTAAATTCCATGTTTGGAAAATACCCTGAAATTTACTGTGGACATAGCTTGTAAGAGCTCAGTTAGGTCTGGAGATATAGCTCACCAGTTAGAGTATGTATTACTCCTGGAAGGGACCCCGATTTTGTTCCCACCAGCCATGTTGAGCAGCCCATAGTAACTCTAGCTCCAGTGGGGTAGGATGCCTCTGGCCTCAGGGGGAACTTGCACATACATGCATATACATATTCACACACTTAAAAATAAATCTTAAAAGTCTATTTGATCAGCACTCTATAAGATGTATTACTGTTGTACCAAGTTACTCCTTTGTGATAGTATTTCTCTGGTGAAAGTTTATGCTTCATTTCCAACAAATGACTTTTGTTACAACTTCTTAGGCCTGGGAAAGTTCTCCTTTACATATGAGCATTCGGGTGAAAGTCAGTATCACCTGCCTAGTGATACTGATAATAAAAACATGTTTTAAGAGTTTTTGAATGACTTGATTGGGAAAAATAGCATTCTGCATGGCTAGCTGAGTGGATAGGGTATTTGTAATGCAAGGACAAAGACCCAATTTCACATACACAGAACCCATATTAAGAGAGCTATATGCTGCAGGGATCCTAATGTGAGATGGGAGAAAGGCAGAGACAGGAGAGTTCTTGGAGGTTTTTGCGTCATCCAGCCTAGAACTCTCAGTAGTGAACAAGAGACCCTGTGTCCTCATTATTTCTGTTGTTGTAACAAAATCTCTGGACCAAAAAGTAGTTTAGGGGAGGAAAAGGTTATTGTAGTTCACAATTCCAGGTTGCAGTCAATCTTCAGCAGGAACTTAAAACAGCTAGTGACATCACAACCTCAGAGAAGACCAGGATGAAATGAGTCCACTGCTGTTCAGTACGCAGCAGCTTTCTTGGCCACTACACAGCCCAGGGCCCAAAGCAGGAGTTGCGGGCACCTATGCTCAAAGTGGATCTTTACAGCTCATTAACCAAGTCATGAAAATCCCTCCTGGGCACACCCACAGGCCAGCCTGACCTAGGTGGTCCTCACAGAGGCTGGCTTCCCAGGTGACTGTAGATTGTGGCAAATTGACAATTAAAACAAGCCTCCCTATCTTGGCTTAAGGAAGGGAATAGTCAAAGGCCAGCACCAGAGGTTGTCCTCTGACCTCCATACGTACTGAGATGTGGCGTGCGAATGCTGTGAAGTGACTCTCACCTGTTAAATTTAGAGTAATTGTCAGCTCCTTCTTAGTCTGAGTAACAATGTCTTTTTTCTTCTTTTGACATGCAATGAAAGAGAACTATTTTTGCTGACAACTTCCATTAACTCATACTTTGTACAAAGACAGTTATCTCTTTGGGAGACTGGAGAAGCATTTTGTATACACGCTCCTATTTATAACACAGAATATTGAAAGGGATCCATGCAGGTGTCTAGATATCCTAGGATGAGCAGCTTATATTTCTTCATTGAGAGCACTGGAAAACAAAACTGACATTTAAGACCAAACAGTCAGTATGACCGTGGGGGATGGGTGCCACAGACAATGCCTTACCTTTCCAGCTCTTGTATATATGCAAATGGCAATGCAGCAAATAGGAGGTGTTTTTAGCATTAGGCAATGGTTTGAACGTGTGAATAGGTCAAGTGAGTCTCCAGGACCCCGGTAATGAACGGATTGTACTTAGAAGGCATATGGCCTGCAGAAAGAGAGATACTGGAGGATGGTTTAGTGTACAACACCTGAGGTATTTTGGTGCCTCGTTTCTGTAGTATCCTTCATGACTGTGGTCTGTTAGGAGCTTCTGCAGTTTGGTGCTGAGACTTGCTGCTCATCCACTGAATTAATTGCTTAGGAATCCTCAAAAGGAAACTAAGGAAGCCATGTGATGCAGATGTCTACAATATATATACCAAAGTAGCTGGTACCAAGAACTTTTGTCAGAGCTGCCGGATCCTCCGTGCAAGTGGATGGAGAGTTTTCATTTACCTGCAAACATTGGACTAACTGGGTAGATGAAGATCTCTACTCTTTTTTTTTTTTTTATCCTCAGAGAATTAAGAGGACTCTTGGGCCAGGTGTCATGGCACACTATTTTCATCTCAAAGCTGGGAAAGCAGAAGCAGATCTTTGTGAGTTCAAGGCTAGTTTAGGCTACATAGAGACTTCCAGGACAGGAAGGGCTCCTTACTGAGACACCGTGTCAAAGAAATAAGATAAAATAAAAGGCCTCTTTTCATCATAGACCGTCTCATCCATGCTGGGTAATAACTACTTTAGACTCTGTGAGCCAGACAGTTGCCTTTGCAATTACAAAAGGTCCTGACAGTGATGGTTTTCCTGAAGCATCTCTTGTCTCCATCAGCATGTGAAAGCGATACTCACTAGACCATCCTGCGGGTTCTCATCCCTGAGCTTTTTTTTTCTTCTTCTTTTCCTTTTTTCTTTTCTTTTTTCTTTTTTTCTGGGCCAGGGTCAGGTGGTTTAATTCACTCTCTCCCATTCATGTTCATATTCATTCATGATCTCTGTTTCTCCCTCTTGCTCCACGCCCTGCCTTTGCCCCTCCTTCTGTCCCCTCTTTCCTTTCCTTGCCTGTGGCAGTTATATTCAGGACCTGGTGTCCTGCTGTGGTTGAATAAGCACAGGTGTGGGCTCCACAGTGGCTCTGCTGGATTCCTCCTGTCCAGCGTTGCCTGGAGAGGACTGGTTTTTAGGAAAATGCCAGCTCAGTTGTTGTTGTTAGGGTCTAACATTCGATTGTAAAGTATCTAGTTTGCTTGAGAATGTTCTTATAGTTTGTTCTGGCTTAGTTAATACTGTGCCAGGAAGAGGCATTGATCAGAAAAAGCCTCCTTCCACATTTCTTATAGGGTGTCTCCAAGGGCTTTGAGCCGACGTGTTAAAAATGTAATTACACTATAATTTGACATGGCAGGGAGGGGTGAGGACGGGGGGCAGTGCTGCCAAGAAAGAGGAGAATATATATAGCTTTGGATACATTGATTCTTCTGCTTCCCAGAAGACTTTAAAGAGGAGCTCATCTCATTAATCCCCTAAAGTCTGGTTGAACACGCACTATTGAGTTCAAACCTGGCCCACGAGAGCACTTCCCGCTGATTCATACTCCTGTGTTGTCATATTTCTTGGTCATGAAGGTGACATTCTTGAGCAGGGAGCTATCAGGAATGAGTTCTAGAGCAGTGTGTGTGTGTGTGTGTGTGTGTGTGTGTGTGTGTGTGTGTGAAGATGGTTTTGAGGTGTGGGGACAGTCTTTTCTACCCCACGTCCATCCAGTCCATCTCCTCATTCCTTTTCTCTTGTGGACCAGGAAGTGGTGCCTGAGGACTGGCTCTGGATTTTGTTACCATTTCTAAATTTCTCTGAATTTTAAAAATAGTGATCTTGAGTGTAGATAAGACAAATTCTGTAAATTTTGCAACAAGATGCTATATTGGGGAACATAGATTTGATGTTGTGTGTATGCATGTGTATGTGTATTATTCTGAAGTTAATACTTTATAACTGTAATGCATGCATGTGATTTATAAATAATCTCATACAGAGTACATTTACAATCCTTTGTTGTTATAAATGAGTGATCAGGAGATTATTTTTTTAAATTTTTTATTTGTAAGTGTTTGTGTATACACACGTCATATGTGGGATGGGCATGTGCCAGGGCATACGTATGGAATCCAGAGGATAATTTTGCGAATTTGGATCTTTTTTTCCATCTTCACATGGGGTCTAGGAATTGGATTCAAGGTGTCAGGCTTACATGCCAAACTTCTTTACCTGCTGAGCCATTTCTCTGGCCCAATATCAAAAGATTTTTAAAGACAACTCTGACACCCTGAAGATGTCTGAGACTGTTTCTATGGTTTTAACCCTCAGAGTTCAAATACTGTCCAGTTAGTAAGCTGAGAATGTATAAAATATACTTCTATAAATGAAGAAACCAGGAAGGAAGTCACTCATGTACAATGGGTCTTCCCGCCCTGACACTGAGACAGAGTTTCATGTACCCCAGGCTAGTCTTGAACTCAGATATGTAGCTGTGGATGGCATTGAAGGTTTGAGCCTGCTTCCACCTCCTCAATGCTAGGTTGTGGCATGCGTCACCATGTCCAGTTATGTAGTAGTAGAGCTGAACCCAGACCTTCCTGCATGTCAGGCAAGCACTCTGACAGCTTAGCTACAACCGCAGCTGTTTTGAACTGTTCTTTCGTCTGTGTTTATGTACATGTGTGTGCATAAGTTTGATTTGGGCATCTTCCTCGATCATTCTTGGATTTGTTCTTTAAGGAAGGGTCTCTCAGGAAAGCTCAGAACTCACCCATAAGACTAGTCTTACTATCCAGCATTTTTGGGGAGAATTCTGCCTCCAACATAAGAGACTGAAATTGTAAGCATGCCTCCATATCCACCCAGAGTTTCGGTGGGTGCTGGGGCTGTGAACTCTGGTATTCTTTCCTGCAGTAAGAACCATAAGCATAAAATAGATATGATGAGAGGTAGTTTACATTATTCCCAGGAAAGCTAGCCAACGAGTATATCAGCAAAGTAGTCCCTCTGTGGCAGAGTTTTCTACCACCTTTTCATGTGTCCCTACTATGTGCATGCATAGTAGCAGGACTTGGTGTTCTTACACGAGTCACCTTTCTGAGTCATTGTTTGTTAGGGTTATTAAGGGAACAACTTTCCTCTTGTATGGCTGTACCCTAAATTCACATGCTTGTTAAGATCATCTCTTCTTGGGCATTCTGGAACTTGTTAGACATCTTTCAAATCTGTCTTTAACACTTTGTTGGTATCTTTCACATACTTGAAAATTTTAATAGGAAAAAAATGTCCCTGAGGTCACACAACCCGGAGAGATGACAGAAAGAATGTTTCATAGGCTGCCTACAACTGGGCAGTAACGACCATGATAGAGCTGGATTCGAACCCTCTTACCAACTTTATGTCAACTTTAAAACATTGCCCTCATGTATTAGTATCTTAATTCAGTTTTTGTTTTGTTAAGACAACATCTTACTGTGTAGCACAGGCTAACCCCAAAATTGATTCTCCAGTTTCTACCTTGTGAGTGCTGTCCTTGCAGGTGTGCACCATCCTGCCATGCAAGTAGTTAACAAAAACAAACAAACAAACAAACAAACAACAAATAAACAAACCTTCTTCAAGAGTTAGTGGTGATACTCTGATGCCAGGGTTCTTATCAAACTCCTAGGCTCAGCCTATTGAGAAGGTTACCCTCACATTGAGCATTTTAGTTTATCTTTATTGTTCAAAGTAACAAGAGTAAACTTTTGTTACTTGACTAATAACTTCAGAATACATTGCAGTGGGCTAAGGATGTAGTTCAGTTAGTGTGCTCAAAGCCAGGGGTTCAGTTCTCAGCATGACGTAAAACAGGACAATGGGTTGGAAATTAGGCAATAGCAAGTGGAGACCTGCTTGGATTACATGAGACCCTATCTCACACAAAACAAAACAAAACAAAACAAAACAAAACAAAACAAAACAAAACAAAACAAAACAAAACAAAACAACCTGAGCCCAAACCAGAGTATATCTTGCTGTTGACTGGAAAATGAGAAAACAAATCATTGGCTAAATGCAATGAAAGAGGTTAAGTTCATTTTATTTGAAAGTGTGCAGGAATACCATCCTGCATGCTCTGTGGAAGAGGCTGAGGGTTGAAAGTGTAGGAAGGAAGTGAGTTGCTGGTGGATTGATGGCCGTCATTAGGACTATGAGTATATATACTTGTGAGTCATACCACCTAGGGTTGAACAGTAGCTGTCTGGACTTTGTATGAGAACATAGACCAACTTACTTCCTGCGTCAGTCATGGGCACCTTCATCTGTCTATGCACTTTATACATAGAAATGTCCAAATAGCCAGACGTGGTGGCACACACTCATGATCTCAGCACTCAGGAGATGGAGGCAGAAGGATCACTGTAGTTTATGAGCACCTGAGCTATATAAGACTTGTTGGGACACAACAAACAAAATTTCAAGTACATTTCAAGTTAGGTGCCTGCAAACCTTTTTCTGAACAGGCTCGAGTAACACAGGAAGTGATCTCAAGAATCAATCAAGGAGACCTTTCTGCATGACCAGAAAGGAACTATCAGCAGAACAAATAGCCTACAGAATGGGAACAGTCTTTGTCAGCTATATCTCAGGATGTGATATGTAGTGTGTGTGTGTGTGTGTGTGTGTGTGTGTGTGTGTGTAGGAGTACACCTGCACGTGCACATGTATGCTCATGTATGTGGACCACCTTATTCTTTTCAGTTTCTCCGTGCACTCAGCCTACAGATTCAACTAGATTAGCTGGCCAATGAGCCCCAGCCTGTTTGCATCCTCTCAGGGCTAGGATTATAGCCACTTGGCACTGGTGTTTTTTTGAAGGTACTAAGGATTCAAATTCAGGTCCTCATGACTGTGTGGCAGGCGCCTTGCTGGGTGAGCCATCTCCCATATTTTTGTTAGTTGATTTTTGTGGTTGCTAATTTTTAAGAAAAAAATATTCAAATTTGTGTCTGTGTGTGTGCACGCGCGTGTGCGTTGGTGTAGAGGTAAGAGGCTGCTGTCAGGTGTCTTCTGCCTTGTTTACCACCTTGTTATTTTGGATAAGGTTTCTCACCAAACCTAGAACATAGCAATTAACTGACTGGGCTAGAGGCTATCATGGTATAAGAGATGACCTTGTGGCAGGAGCAGGAGGCTGCTGGTCACATCTCATCTGTAAACAGGAAGCAGAGAGAGATGAGTGCTGGTGTTTAGTCCATTTCCCCTTTTTAGTTTAGGATGGGATTCCAGCCCATTAAATCATCTTCTCTCCTCAGTTAAACCCTCTGACTTGTCCACTTTTGTTTCCATGATGGTTCTGAATTGAGTCAAGCTGACAATGAACACAAAGCTGCACCCCTGGCCTTTGGAGACCCTTCTCCCTATGTAATAGAGCTACGGCATCAGGTAGTGAAAATATGAGGAAGGCTTAGTTGTGGTAGACAGAAACGCACCAGAGAAACCTGAGAAGCTCTACATGGGGTTGGCTTCAGCTCAGCCATGGCGAAGCTTTGAGACCATCAGTGCAGTGCTGTCTGAGGTTTGCTTATATGTGCATCTCTGAAATCCTGACAAAGCCTTTCAGGATGAGCTCTAGAAAATGAAGATAGTCGTGTCCTGACTACCTTGTGTATTTTCTGTTGAAGTGGAAACTCCCAGTGCTTTCTCCTTGATGGCACTACGATGCTGCATGGTGAATTCAGGACTGAGTCCCCATCCTTGGTCTCATTCTTTGCCTAGCTGTCTTGTTGGTTTGAGGTGTAGGAGTCCCATCTCAGACATCTCAGACACACGAGTGACACACGAGTTTTGTGAGGTACTTTTGGAGCATCCGTTTGTCCAGATTTAGGCTCCTTATTCTCTGCATATTTCAGCCAGGTGGAAGATTGTTAAATGTAGAAGATGTGGGGTTTCCCAGGGTGGCACGTGCAGCTCTAGTCCATTTACTTCTGTTTCTGTTTTGCTTTCCAATTAGGACATTGCACAGTCTATTCATTCTGTTGTTGGCCAGGCATTCTATTTAGTTTATTGTCTGCTAGTGAACAATGCTGTTAAGGCCATTCTAGTGTCTGTTCCCTTAGAGAACAATGGGCAGATATGTACCAGGATGCAAATCATTTAAATTCAGCTGTTTTGCCCACCATTTAATTCCAGAAAGAGGCCACTGCTTTTCTCTGGACTGCATATGCCACTTCCCAGGCACAGTTCCCTCCTCACTACTCCATCTAATTGTAAGGACTTTCCCAATCCTTCTTTTGTTTTGATGATTGACGTATTTTACTAATTTGCTGTTTTGTTTCTTTGATCAAATACTATGACCAAAAATAACTTAGGATAAACTTGGCCAAAGCAGGAACTCAAAGCAGAAACCTTGATGAGACACTGCTTACTTCTGCCTGGCTCCCTGACTCATGTTTAACTACCTTTCTTATACAGCCCAGAGCCATGTGCCTACAGTGGACTGGGTGCTTCACCATCAATTACTAGTCTAGAAGATATTCTACAGACATGTCCACAGGCCAATCTGAGGGCAGCAGCTCTTCAATTCAGATTTCTTCCTTCTGGGTACATTAAGTTGACAGCCAAGATTAGCCACTACAGTGCATATTTTGACTGAGGTAATCCTATAAATCAACCAGGGAAGAATTCTCTACTTTTCTTTGCCCTTTGTTCTAGCCTCAGAACAGTCTTTGCACCAAAGGCTTTTCCTATCCCTTTGATGCTTCTTGTTTGTATTGCACAGATAACCTCCTCAACTCCCCCAGCTTCTCCAGGTACACCCCCCCCCAGCCTTGCAGATATTAGCTTTTTGAAAAATCCTTTATAGAAAAGCTGTTTGTGGCTACCTTTTCTCCAGTAAAGTTTCTTTCTACAGTTTTCATTAGACAGCAAGTGTTGTGGTTATGGACTACTATGTGGTAAACCTCCAAACTTTATGTCCCACAGCACGTACGTCTATAACTCATAGTGATGCCTTCTTCAATCACATCTCTGGGAGTTGGTGTCAGCTAGCTGGTTGCTGGGAGACCTAGATATGGCCCTTCCCTGTGGTTCTAGTTTCCTAATAAACCACCTGAGCTCCATGGGTAAACCAGAGCCAGGCAAAAAACCGAACATGGTCTCTTCTAACCAACTTCCAAGATATGTGCCATCACTGGGGAACACCTGTGGTGTTTCTTCTTTTCGGTGGTTATTTAGACCATCTAAGTTTTGTGCAAATAAAAGTTTTTGCTTCTATTGGACAAATACCCAGGAGTGAAATTAACAGGCCATGTAACTCATGCACAATAAACTCAAGGCAGAGTCAAACTGTCTTCTGCGCCGAGTATGCCATTTGTCCTTTCATGGCTGCATTTGAGAGATTCAGCTGTGCTGTATCTTGGTCTATATTTGTGTTTTGTGTTTTGGGGTGTTGTCTGAAATCTTGCCATTCAATACACACCTGTGTGTATGGGGGTTATTTTATTTTGGCTTTAAATTGTATTCCTCTATTAGCTAGACATTTGAGCCTTCTTATGTGCTTCTTTGATATATACGTATACGTTTATATGTATTAAAGTTGGTGAAATGTCTGTTTAGATATTATAGATCTTATGCCCAGTTTTAAATTTTAAATTTAAAATTGGGGTGTTTGCTTCTGTTGGTGTTGAGGGTGTTGTGTGTGTGTGTGGTGTATAGTATGTATGTGTCTAGGTGTGATTGCCCATGTGGACATGTAGACAGATCAGTGGTGGATATCTGGACATCATCCTCAATGGCTTCACCTGTTTTTTCTATTTTATGAATATTATATATATTTATTCTATATTACATATTTTATATAAATGTATATAAATGATCTATCTACATATAAAGCATGCATTGTTGTATCCCATTATAGATGATTGTAAGCCACCATGTGGTTGCTGGGAATTGAACTCAGGACCTTTGGAAGAGCAGCCAGTGCTCTTAACTGCTGAGCCGTCTTTCCAGCCCCACTTTACCTTATTTTTTTGAGACAGGATTTGTCTCAGTGAGGCTGAAGTTTGCTGTTCTGACTGAGCTCACTTGTCAGTAGCCTCTGGAAACTATTTCTCTGAACACTTGCAGCATATGTTACAGAAATGAGCCACCTTGCCTGGCTTTTATGCGATTGCTGGAGACTGACCTCGAGTGCTCTTTACCCACTGAGCTGTCCCCTCCTAGCTCTGAGACTGCTTCTTACTGCTCACTTTTCAGAGTTGTGTGCACTGGGGATCTCACACCCACTGTTGAAAATGTCCTTTGCAATTATTCCTTCTCAGGATGTGGCTTACATTTTCCTCCACTTAACACCAGTTCTTGCAGAGTAAAAGCTTTTGATCCTGAGAAAGTCCAGTTGAGTGTTCTCATTCATGAATCATGCTTTTGCCATCATGTCTTGAATGCTCAGGCTGGGATATTCTATTCTCTGTTTCCTATTTCATCTGCCTGCAATGTGAATTTCTCTGAATTCTCAGGACTTTGTACCCTCCCTTCAGAAGCCTCCTTGGCTGGTCTGTCTTGATTTGTGATTTTTTTTTTTTTACACAAACCTATAGTGTCTCATTCTCCCTTGGTCCATGTGGCTTCTTTACTGCATTATAGTTGATTTCTTCTCCTTGGTTGCCTGCTGGGCTGTACCAGGCTGTGATTGTTACAGGGCAGGAATTGGGTGCTATGTTCATTGTTACATTAAACCCTGTGATTCATGTTTGGTGGCTGGCACTTACTGAATATATGAATGGAGGGAATTACTGGGCATAGTCAGTCGCTCATGCCTGCACACATCTGTCCCTAATTAATTTAAGTGTTCTGTTCCTTTCTTCCTGCCTAGCCAGCCCCTTCCATCTTCAGAGCCCTGTGAACGAGTGCCCATCTGCTCCAGGTGGAATTACTTGGTTCCTATGCTCTAAGGGCATTTTAACATTCCCAGGATTTGGCATGGCTCCCAGCTGTCTTTCTTATTCACTATGGTGTGGGGAGGGGCAGGGAGGACAATCACTGCCCTCTGCATGTAGTGTTCCAGCCCAGTACTTGGTAAGGATTAGAGCAGTGTAAGTAAGATATATGACCGTCTCCTTCTAACTGTTTTTTTTTTTAATTGTTTGTTTTGTTGAGATAGGTCTAGGTAGGAGTTGGCATCAAATTACCTCTTCTAGGATGATTTTGAACTACCTCCTGCCTCTCCTTCCCAACCAGTGTGATTACAGGTTTGAGTCACCATGCCTAGATTTTAATCCTAACTTAAAGATAACATTAACTCTAGGTTAGTTAATAAAGAGATGTATAAACAGAAACCCTGACAGATGGGACCTGTAGATGAGCCTGCTCATTTCTTTGCACTGTTTATCTGGGATGTCTGTAAGCATGCATCTCATCTTCTTACTCGTATCTGATGAGCTCACATGTGGTACTTCAGAACCAGACAAAACCTGCAGTCTGTGACAAAAACTCTTAGGGACCAAAGTCAGAATATAGCAGTGATATCTGATTTATTTATTTATTTATTTATTTATTTATTTATTTATTTATTTGTCTGTCTATTTGTCTGTCTTCTGTCTATCTGTTATCTATCTAAGTCAAGTTATTAAATCTTCCTAGGTGTTTGTTTATAGAAGACTGAGTACAGAAAAAAATGGATTATCCCTAAAATGTAATTTTATTCAGCCACAAAGAAAAATCAAATCATATCATATGTAGAAAAACGGATGGAATTGTATAGTCCACCATGTTAAGTGACGTAAGATTCAGGAAGACAGGCATCATGTATTCCTCCACCCACTCCATGGAACCTGAGTTCAGGGGGCGGAGTTGGGGTGAGAACAACATGAAAGTGGAAGTAGCTCTCCCTGGGAGGAGGAAGGTGGTCATGAGGAAGGTAGGGTAGATGGAAGAAGTAATGAGGAGGTTAGGTGAATATGATAATTAGAATATATTGTATGCATATGTCATATGTCACAGTGAGATATACCATTTTTATGACTAATGTGTTTCCTTGAAATGGGGGGAAGATCATTTTAATAAAGAGTCTCATTCTCTCTGTCCAGCTTCCCTTCATGTCTCTGGATAACAATCCCTGTGTCTATCAAACATAAGCCATCCCTCCTTGTGTGTTTGCAGGTTCACCTGAGGTGCTTTTTGTGAAGCACCCAAGATCAGTTGGATTTCTCAGCTCTTTCCACCTTCTGCCTGTCTTTGCTGTTTCATTAAATAACAGCATCATCTGCCTCTTACCATGCTCCAAACTAAAACTGGAGCTTAGGTTTCAAAGATTTACAGTCTGAGGTTATAGATGTCAGATGCTGAAGCAATGAGTCTGAGAGACCTAAGTGCTAAATGGAAAGGCATACACTATGTCGGGGTTGGGGATAGGGAACCAGGAAGGCATAGGACAGGAGGTGGCTGTTGGAGGCATCAGAGGCCATGGGAACTTTCAGAACACTGCTCAGGAGAGAGGGGTAATTCTGCCCATGCTGTCCCATGCTATGGTAGATGATTCAGGAACTGTCAGCTTTTTGTTTGGAGTAGGAGAGAGGAATGCATGGTAGGGGCCAATGGCTGGAAAAGTGGTGTCAAGGCAGGGAATTGACATGCAAAGCCTTACCCCGTAGCTTATGAGCTCATGTGAAGCATCAGAGATAATTGCACCTGCTCTGTCTCAGGGATGGGATCAGTGCTAGGAAGTATAAAAACTGCCAAATTGGTTGCAGGATGCTTGCTGAGCACTGAAGTCTGTTTGATGGTACTTACTGTCAGAGTGTATACAGCGTTATCTTTGCTTAGAGAACAACCTTTCAGAGACTGTATGAGATTATTGATGCTTATGAATATATGAAGAGGTCTATAAAGAGCCAGGCTCATCAGTGTAATGATGGAAGTGATTTCTTTCTGAATGAGGATATTCTCTAGATAAATGCTAGCATTAGCCCCTTTTCCCTGGAAAGTAGGATTTGCAAATGCTGGTGGTAATTTGCTTTAATTTTGTGAAATTCTACTTGTATTCAGCTCTGTGAAAATCTACTGCAAAGAATTGAACTGTTTACTATTAAAATAGTTTGGAGGGTGAAGAACTATAATAACTCAGTGGATAAAAGTGCTTGCTGCATAAACTTGGCAACCGAGTTCAGTCCTTGTGAGAAGGACTCCCCATGTAAGCGGATATGGTGGCACTCATCTATAATCTCAGCATTTCACAGTGAGTGGGAAGCAGACTCACAGAGATAAGAGAATTGCCTGGAAGCTCTCAGGCCAAGTGGTCTGGAGAACATAACAGAGAAACAAGAGAAACTTCATCTCAACAAGAGGAAACCCAAGAGTCTATTCTTGAGAGTTATCCTCTGATCTATACACATAAATTGTGGCACATGTATCCATGCACGCACACATAAGATGAATAAAAATATAATGCCCTCATTTTCTTTGTTTTACTCTTCAAGATTGGATCTCATATACTCTAGGTTTGCTTGAGTTTATCTGTCCACCAAGGCTGGCCTTGAACTCCTGATCTTCCAGCTGTCATCTTCCAAAAGTGCTAAGATGACAGGCATGGACACCATACCAATCTAAAACTGCAGTGCTACTGTAGCTCTTTTCCGGGACCTTGCTCATGTCCTTCATTCATGTTGGTTCTAGAGACCTGATCCCCATCATCGCTGCCCTGGAATATAACCAGTGGTTCACCAAACTGTCCTCCAAGGATCTCAAGCTGGTAAGTAACTGGTGATGCAGCCAGCATTGCCCAGCCTTGCTGAACTGCAGAGACCTGATTGATCATTGTCAGAAAGATTTTATTTTGTTACTGCGCTGTTTAATTCTTGAGGAAATCTCACTTCTGGGAATGATGAACATAACATGGTGTGAAGTGTGTGAAGTGAGTGCTTCAGAGAGATTCACCCTCCTGTTGTCAGTGCTTTGGGTAGTTTTAGATCAGGAAAGCACGTGTAGTATTGTCTCCTGTACATACTCATTCAGTTAGCAAAAGCTATTATAGTCACATTTGCACAGCTGCAAACAGCTGGTTTTATAGTCCAGCCTTCCATTTCATCACCATCAGGTTCCCGTGAGAAGAATTTCAGGAAATACCAACAGGTAGTGTTGGTCTGATTGAATTATAAAAGTTAATGTTATTTCTGTAGATGGTCTGGATTTGGGTAGAGAAGGGAATTACTAGAGACACAATAAAATCAAGGTAAAATCTGTTGGTTTTCATATGAAGTTAAACAGCCAAATATTTGGTCTGTTCTTGTAGTTCAAATTGTTGGGATCTTGACAAATTCAAAGCTGCCACACGGAAGGATACTTATCCACTAGTTAGTAGTTTTCAGATACTCCATTTAGGATGAGAAACAATTTTAGATACTGTTTATAGAGTCACGGAATCTGAGGGTAAGATTTTCATAATAAAGACATTAAATTGAGAAAGAGCTTTGCCTACTGGAGGCTTTTGAACAGGCTACTTGGGTGTGTGAATTGGCCTAGGATAGGTATGACTTAAGGCTTCATGGGTGCAAAAATGGCCTGAACTCATTTGGGAGCCTTAGGGGCCATGATAGTGTAGGAAAATCTCAGAAACCTGAGTTTCTTACCATGACTGTGGGAGTGGAGATGAGTTATTTAACCTTCCTAGATCCCATCTTCTTCTGTACCAGTTATTTTGAGTTATTTTGAGATAGTTGTAGTCATGTTCATCTCTGTCCTGTGTTTAGCATAGTGATTGGGTATTGTGGCTCCTCGCTAAAGTAGCTGCATGGTAAAAATTTGCTTCATAAATATAGAATAAAATCACTGAATAAATGAATGAGAGAACCCAACTGTGAAACTAATATGCTCTCATTGAGTAGCAGATCACAGTGAGGAGGAGGAGGAGGAGGTAGAGAGTAGGAAGAAGAGGAAGAAGAAGAGAAGGAGGGGGAGGAGAAGGAGGAGGAGAAAAAAGAAGAGGAGGAAGAGGAGGAGGAGGAAAAGGAAGAGGAGAGGGAGTTGTTGTTTTTGTTTTACCAGTCTCTGACTACCCAGGCATTTCATAACTGTTGACTCTTCAGATAATCAGCATCACAGTTGGTGAAGAAGTTGAGAAACAAACTGGTCTGAGACTGTGTCTGATGGGAATGAGCCCAGCTAGGTAGCCATGGTCTTTACCTATGTGATGGGCTGTGCCAGCAGCAGTAGAGTAGGGCAGCCCTCTGTGAATGAGCAGGTATCCATGACGGACAGCATGGAAATGGGAGCCTCAGGTTTGCTGGGGTGGGACCATCTCAAGGAGGTGACCAGCAGAGGGTGCGAAACTTTGGAGGAATAAGAAGGAATCTTCAGACCAGAACAATAGCCTCTTGCCAAGACACATTTTCTCAGCCCATTTAAACCTTCATACAAGCTTAAGATTTTCACAAGGGGTCCCTGAAGAGGTTCTCAAAAGGCTTTAGATAGGCAATTCTTGGAATTTTCTCAACTCCCCAGTACAGGAAGGTGTTGGCATCTCATTGTTCCTCCCTGGTATCATTCTCTTCTGACTGACTCAGGATTTATAAGCAATTCCATTCTGGGAAAACAAAGAGTGAAAGGGCTTAAATACTTTCTGAAATATAGTGGGATAGCAGGAGGTAGAGTGGCAGGGTTTGTGGACAGCTCTTACTACTTTCCCATTAACTGAATACGTTTGTGTATTCGTGTATATGGTGCTGGGCATCAAAGTCAGGCTTTGGCCATCCTCGGCAAGCACATCTTCACTGAATTGCATCCCCTGCCCTGACATTGCTTAGCTTTAAACTTTTGATAGTTTGAAATGAAATGTGGCCTTTGTAAATATTACTACAAAGCTTCCAAAAAAAAAAAATGGTTGAAATATGGAAGAGTGGGTGGAAAGAATGTAAGAGCCAGAGAATGGGAGTGCCGTGAAGTGCTGTCATCTACATGGGACATGGCTGTCGCAATCGTGAGCTCACTGCCACACTGGTTACCTGTCAGCAGTGTGGCAGGTAGCACTCAGTGGACTCAGTGGGTGACAAGACAAAGTGGGGGGTGGGGGACAAGGAAAGGAAAAAAAAGAAATAGTTTGCCATCACCCAAAGATAAGCAAAAAAAGAAATGCTGCATTCTCTTGAGACACTGTGAGAACTTTCTAAGGATGGGCTTGAAGGAACAACCAACATGTAGAAGCATGTTTCTAAAGAAAAAAAAAGTTGTTTTCAGATGGACACTGTGGCTCATGCATATAATCCTAGCATGAAGGAGATGTAAGCAGGCCTGGACTATGTCCATATAATTCCAACTAAGATTATGGCTGATAATTGTATTCATGATATCAGTACAGAGTATGTCAGTCACATTCCTCATGTGGCACTTTGAGACAGGAGGCTTTTACTGGGCTGAGAAAATCTTAGAAGTGGTGAGAGTTCGAGAAGCTTCAAGGAACTTATTTTTGTCATGAACATTATTCATGCTACAAAGTCCCCAACACACTTCTACATGTACACAAGTAAAAAGTCCCAAGTGTGCAATGAGGACCATCTGTCTGCATTGTTTGGTACATAAAATAGCTGTAGAGCTGGAGTCTGCTCAGCTTGCTTTTATAACTCCAAGAGGTCAAAGTTTGCTGTATCAATGATGTGGCTGTACCAGGCAGTGTATTTGGTTTCTTGTTTTTGTTCTGGGTTTCCATATTTATTTCACTTTTTTGTTAATTCTCTTGTTACTTTTTTCCCCCTGTAAGTATGATTGTTTTTTGTCCTTCTTGTCAATCCACCGGGATGTATCAAATGGACCAGGAATGGTCTGAGACAGGCTTTCTACACTGGATCAAATGAAGCAGCATGTGAGAGAGATACAAGCACACAGTGGGACAGCATTTTTCAACATTACTCCCTATCCGCTAGTTCTTACATCCTTTCCACCCGCTCTTCTTGACGCTTTGTGGTGTAATATTCACAAAGGCCATGTTTTATTTCAAAATATCAAATGTTTAAAAAGAAGCTAAATATAAGCTTAGATCGCTGCTGTACTCCTAGTTTTGCATCCTGTACTATGAATATGGTAGGCAAGGTAACTGTTATGGTTATATATTCTACTTCATATCTAGGTTTGTGTTTGTACTACTTTAAAAATATCACCATTGTTCATTCTCAGGTAAAGAAAAGATTGCTCACAGCCACCTGTAGCTCCAACTCTAGGGATATCCTGTATTTCTGGCCTTTGTGGGTACCTGGACTCACATGCTCAGACCCACACATTCATACATATACATGATTTACAAGAAACTTAAAAAAAAATACTATTAACATGGAGACATTTACTTAGTTCTTTGCCATTTCCCCTTTTACCTACTTTGCTAAGCCCTCGAGACCATGATGGGGCTGGTCCCTGTTGAAGTGCAAAACACTGTTTCCATTACTGTTCTTATTTGTAATAGAGAATGATATAGAGCTATTGGTTTGGTATTAACATATGCATATTGGATGTAGCTCAGTGCCCGGTCCACAGTGAAAACTGTAACAAGACTCTCAATGTTATTACTATCACGTAGTCCTTAGGTCTCCATCTGGGACATCCATCACTGCCTTGGGAAGGCCTTTTGCTTTTCTGAAGAAAGGGTGAGAGGGACTTATGCAGCCCTGAAGCACTGCTAAAGCACTGCTTTTGTAACTGCACCATGTACTTTATCTCAGACTCAGAGTGCCTATTACATTGTCATAGATGGGATAGCTTATACAACAGAAGTTTGTTTCCCACAGTTACAGATGCCAGGAAGTCCACAGTTCAGGCTTGTTCAATATGTGATGATATCCACTTTCCAGTGTGTGAATGGCTCCTTTAGATGTGTCTTTATGTGGTAGAAGGGTTAAAGTAGCTCTCTGGAACTCTCTTTTCAGGGGACTGACCCCATTTATGAGTGTTTGCACCCCTAAAACATAGTCTCCTTCCAAATACCAGCTGATACCATCACATTGTTAGTTGTGTTTTGATGTGAATGAGGGTATGGGGTTTGGCACCCGCTCAGATCACAGCATTCTGGTGTCTTCCCTGAAGAGTAGTAGTGCACTCGGAGACTGTATTTGTGTGGTGGTGTCCCAAGGTCTTCACGGTGGTGCATGGGGATGTCCTCTGCCTAGTTTTTAGTGAATGTGTGCATGGTTGCATGTGCATCTACTCAGGTCTCCATGTTGCATAGATTTAGAACATTGAAGTGAAATGTTTTTTACAAGACTTACAGAATGGTCAAACAAGTGTTTTCTGTTACAGTCTGCGGATGTCTGTGAACAGATCTTGAGGGTGGTGAGTAGGTCCAATCGACTAGAAGAGTTAGTGTTGGAAAATGCTGGACTCAGAACGTGAGTATTTTCTCAAATATGTGAACGTGTTGCTTTAAATTTTTATGCTATTTGCTTTTTTAATTAGTACATGATCTTTTAAAAAGTTGAGGTGCACATGTAACAATGTTTTACCTTCTGAAGAGAGAAATAAGCAAAATAAACAAAAACCTTTTAATCTTGATTATTGTAACAAAATACACAACTGAAGCAATTTAGGGGAGGAAGGGTTTGTTTAGACTTAGCATAGATGCAGGTACAGTGTATCATGGATTCTGACGTGGAAGGCATGATACTGTTGGGTACATGTGGTCAGTTATATACTTTCAGGGGTCAGGAAGCAGGACAGGCTAAAACCTTGCATCCTCAGATCTCTGGCTCTGTGTTGGCCAGCTAAGCTTCAGTTGCTAAATGTCCTTCAATCTCCCTAAACAACACTACCAGCTGGGTGTGGGGCATACATTAAGATCCATGAACCCATGAGATAAATTTTGCACTCAAATAACAACATGAATCAACCAAGCAGCCTATGATTTTGCCATTATCAGGTGTCTCAGAGTTTTACTGCTGTGAACAGACACCATGACCAAGGCAACTCTTACAAGGGCATTTAATTAGGGCTGGCTTACAGGTTCAGAGGTTCAGTCCATTATCGTCAAGGCAGGAACATGGCAGCATCCAGTTAGGCATGGTGCAGGAAGAACTGAGAGTTCTGTATCTTCATCTGAAAGCTGCTAGCAGAATACTGATTTCTAGGTAGCTAGGGGGTGAGGGTCTTAAAGCCTACACCCATGCTGACACACCTATTCCAACAGGGTCACACCTTCTAATACTGTCACTCCCTGGCGAAGCATAAACAAACCATTACATCAGGAAAGCCAAGAATTTGATAACATGTTCTGCACCTGTGTTGTGGGACATACTGAGGGCCCATTAGTGTAATGGCTAAACCTGTAGATCGTGGTAAAATGTCTCATGCTTCAAGCAGGGAGTTTAGAAATTTTACATCTATGTTGCTTTATCTTTGGAATGGGAATAGTAACTGAGGACACAAGAGAAGTCAATTTGGTACATGTGAAGTACTTCAAAAAGTACCTTTCTCTGAAAATGGCTGTGCAGTCTGCTACCATCGTTGTGAGTTTTGTACATCAATCAGTTTTAGTCATTTCTCCCAGTCTTCACCGAATGGTTTAATATCACCCCTGAGTTTTATTCTGAATAGCGTGAGTTAGAATTTGTTAGAACAAAAGCTTTATTGTTGTTAATGAGCAAGACAGGCATTGTGTAATCCTAGCACTTAGAGTGCTATTTCAATATTTTTTGTATTGTAACTAAATACAGTGATTTTTTTTTTCTTTCTTTTTGTGTAAAATAGAGTGTTAGCAATAATGGTCTTTAACTTAGTAATTAATGCAATCAGTTTTACATATGTGAGTGTTACAGGAAATGAAAAGTAAGATATAGGGAAGAGTCTATTAAAATTTACAAGAAAGTAGATTTACTGTGAAAAAAAAAATAAAAACAAACCAACCAGGAAGGGTGAGTGGTACTGGCAGCAGCTTTCAACAGCTGCCTAGAACTGGGTGTGTTACCAAACACTGTGAGTGAGACAGAGACACCTCTGGTGGATGGGGAGAAGGGCACAGTAGTTAATGATACAGTTCATACCTGGGAAGGCATAGTGGCCAGAGCATGAAGTGGCTGCTCATACCTATCTGTGCTCAGGAAGCAAACAGCCGACAGGAAACCTACAAGGCCCATTCCCAGTGGGCAACTTAGTTCAGTGAGGTTTCCACCTCTTAAGCAATTTCTACAACCTTCTACAGAATGATCAGTAGATGAGGGTAAAATGAACCTGTGTAATATATTCATAGGTAATATATTCATAGTATTCATAGGGAAGTCAAGGGGAAAATGATATATTTTTAGGTCTCAATTCATTTTCATTCTTAAATATGGTATCTGAACAATTTGCATCTGTCCGTCTCTCATGCCATTGGTGTTTACTTGCAGAGATTTTGCACAGAAATTGGCCGGTGCTCTAGCACATAATCCTAACTCAGGACTTCACACAATCAACCTTGCTGGGAACCCACTGGAGGATCGAGGTACTCCATTATTCTTAAGACCAGGGATACCAGAGATGTAGGGCCACTAGTGTCCTCATCTATTCAGGGATGGGGAGTAATGCTAACTTCAGTTAAGTTACCCGGAGCCCTTGCCACGCCCACCCAGAGTCTTCTACGTGTACCGGAGTCCTCCCCACACTGCCCTCCACTGAAACACTGCGCATCCTCCCCACGTGCACCTGGAACCTTCTCCACACCCACCCAGAGTCCTCCCCACGTCTACCAAGAGTTCTCCCCCACCCAGGTGGAGTTCTACACCCACATTCACCCTAAGTCCTCCTCGTAATCACTGGTCAACAGTAAACTGACTTCCTTCGTGCTCTAGGACTCAGGACCCCTGTGCTTTTGCTTACTGCTGATGGAGATCACCGCCAGATCTGACGGGCACCTGGGTTTCTACCTTTCCACCTCTCACGTGGCTATTTGTGATGAGAGCCAGCTAACCTTGTCTCAGAAGCCTCAGTTTCTTTCCTATACCTCTATGATAGGCTGACTCACTTAACACATACCTGCTTGGGCCCTTATTATGTTTTTTGAAACAAGAGTTTTGCGTTGTAGCCTAGCCTGGGTCTCAGATTTGTACTTTTGTAGCTCTGCCTCAAAGGTTTTGAGAATCCAGGCGAGTGCTTTGATACAAATCTCTGTCTCCCTTGTAGATTTTGAATATAGAGCCTGTGCATGCTAGGTGCACGCTGAACTGCTGAGTGCCATTCCCAGCCTATGGTGTTCTTGTAGATGCACTTAGAGTCCATTCATTTAATAATGTGGTGAACCCCTCTGTCGTGCTCTGCAGGAAGCATTCAAGAGGAGGCCAGTTTAGATCTGTGCCCACCACACATACCTTTTAACATTTTTAAGATTTGAATATTTGAATATGTGCTTATGGTAAGGTTGAAGGACATGGCTTATAAGGATAACGATTCATCATGCATATTTGCATCTAGGGCCAGGGTATGTCAGAGTGTTTGCCTAGCATGTGTGAAGCCCTGGGAACAATCCCCACCCCTACAAAATAAAAATGAAAAATCAAAGGAGAGTATTTATAAATAGCAAAGGCAGCCAGCGCCTGCAGTTGGCACAGGAAGGGAAGCTTCTGGCTGAATTCTTCATCTTCTTCTCAACATTGATGGATGGGGTCGGAGTAGAAGCCACTCTACCTCTGGAGGGAACATTTTGTTTTCATTTGCTGTTGGAAATGTTTTCCAGCCTTGTTGAATAGGGCCTTTCATCTTTCAATGTTAGGTATTTGATGAGGATTAATTATTCAGCCGAGCTGAGGGCACGGAGGCGGCTTCGCTTTTTTACCTTCTGACTGGGATGCTGCCTTGTGTGTAAAATGATTCCCTTGTAGCATTCACAGGGAACCTCAGGGGTAACGTCTGTCATCTAAAGTAGGGAGTGTGAAGGAAGGTGGAGGCTGAATCCAAAACTAGGTCTGTGGTAAGCAGCCTAAGAATGAGCCCAGACTGAAAATGAAGACACAGGGCTGGGTGTGGAGTTCACCGGGGCGTCATCATTTCTGTAGGAAAAACAGCTGTTCTCTTGACCGGCTCTGTTAGAAGAGGCAGAGTGGTGAATGAGGAGAAGTGGAAACTGGACACAGTACCTTCTATAGTCAGGGTAGCTGTTTGTTTGTAAGAAGCAGGGATCTGACTGTATTTAGTGGCTGACAAGGCTGGGTCATTACAGGGAAGTAGTCAGGTCCCTAAGGAGGTGAACTCCAGAAGACAGGCTAGCAGGGCACTGTTAATCATTAGGGAAATGTTAATTAAAAGCACAATGAGGTACTGTTCCATAGCTAGTCATCTGACTGTGATGAAAGTAAACGTATTTGAGGGTGTGAGGAAAGGAAAATGTTTCCATTGCTGGTGGGACTGGAGAGGGATGCAGCCATTAGGAACCTGGAGAGACAGAGTTTGTTTGCTTGGGGTTTTTGTTTGTTTGGGTTTTTTTTTTTTTTTTGAGACCTGGTTTTAAGACAGGATAGTCCTGTCTGTCTTGGAACTCACTCTGTAGACCAGACTGGCCTTGAACTCACAGAGATCCACCTGCCTCTGCCTCCTGAGTGGTGAGACTTAAGTTGTGAGCCACCACCAACGGAGAGACATTTTTTTAAGAAGGTTAAACACAAATGTTCCAAAGAACCTAGCAATTCTACTCCTGGTTATCATCCAAAAGAAAAGAGCCCGCACAAAGGCTCTGCTATGAGCACACGTTTACAGGAGTAATACACACACACACACACTCACTCATAGACACATACACACACACTCACACAGATATTCATACTCTCACACACACAATCACACACATACACACACACACACACTCTCATAGACACATATACACACACATAGATACTCATACTCTCTCACACATGCAATCACACAGATACTCACTCTCTCTCTCTCTCTCTCACACACACACACACACACACACACACACACACTGCAGTGTAGAAACAGCCTAGAGCTCATCAATAGATAAATTGAATGTGGCACATTTGTCCCAGCAGCAGTGTGCTTGAACCTCAGAGAGGAGACACACCTAGAAGACCATAAGTCAGTGTGGTGGGACTGGCAGGCGGAGGATGAGTCCTAGGCCCTTCCTCTCCTGCTCTGTGTCCTTCACACACTCATAGACATCTTGTCCCCTTGGTACTGTTTCTTCTCTTAGGTACTCACCTTGGAGCCCCTGTAACTCTTTACTGTATTCTGCTCATGATATAACTAAGTGTAGGTAGTTATGCCCTATTCCTGGAGTACCCACAGCCTGTCATACCCTGTATGCCAGCTTCCTCCTATCCCTTCTTTTTAGATGCACGGCATCTAGTGTAAGACTTTCATAAGCGATACGTATTTTCCTTAAATGGAATTTGAATTTAGTCTCATTCTCTTATTTGCTTGTAAAAGTTGTTCTTGAAAGTCATGGTGAAGTTTATAGAGGGTTCTTTTGTGTGAATGGGAGTCTGTGTTCAACAAAGATTCTTTTCCCCTTCACCTTCTGCCCTGGAGATGCTACTTTATATGTTTTCATTCACATGCATCGACTGTGTCTGCTGTAGATAACTGTTGTCATGGATCATTGTGAGGGGCCCTCTGCTACTTGTTCACCAGATCTCCACTGTGTATACTGCCCACATTCAGTCCAGTTTCAACACCTAGAAATATTTTCACAGACTAAGACTTGCCTATTTCTCTTCCAGGTTCATTCATTACTGTGTTTGCCACTGCCTTGGATGGCTGTCAGTGCTCACCTACTTCACTCTTGGGGTTGAGCCTCGAGAAACAATTTTCATTGTCATTTTTTTTTTTTTTTAGAGAGAGAGAGGGAGAGAGAGAGAGAAAGAGAGAGAGAGAGAGAGAGAGAGAGAGAGAGAGAGGGAGAGAGAGAGAGAGAGAGGAGGGAGGAAGAGGAGGAGGAGGAGGAAGAGGAGGAGGAGGAGGAGGAAGAGGAGGAGGAGGGAGGGGGAGAGATACGTGTCTTCAAATTTAAAGCAAGCCTCTTGCCTCGCCTCCTGAGTGCTGGGATTATGATTATGCCTCTACTCCACACAGGCTGTTCATTTATTCTTTTTATTCAGGCTAATCATCAAAATAAGCTTGGGAGCTTTTTAACTTATAGGCAGAAATACCCTAGGAAATTTAGCTGTGTATGAGAGTAAGTAACTTGATTTTTTCTTTCTTTTCCTATTTATTTTGAGACAGGATCTCATGTAACTTAGGCCATCTTTTAGCTCTTGTTTCTCCTGCCTTTTTTCTTCCTAAATACTGGAACTATAGGTGTGTGTCTCCATGGCAGTGGTTTTCAGCTTTTCAATGACAGTGACTTATATTTTTAAACAATCAAAAGGTGGAGGTGGGGTCAGAAAGGAGGACTGTGACCTAGAAGAGAGACTGGGCCAAGGAAGATTATGTATAAAGGAAGTCAAACCTGAAGCCGACAGGATCTCTGTGTTAATAGGTCAGAATTCTGAGGCTTAAGCATTTGACTTTGCCCCCTGAACCAACCACTCTGAGACCCATTTGACAGCTCTTAGAAAGTTTGGCTGCTGGCTTGTGATATGAATATTGATATAGCAAACCCTGGTTATTTATGGCATGGACCGCTTGTCATGCCAGAGTCTAAAGGAGAGGTCTGCAGCCTTTAAATTATCATGGGCTTGTGGAGACAAGACATAAAATATGATTTAGTGATCAGAGAAAGAGAGTGTTTGGTTGAATGGGTCAGATGGTGTATAGGCATGACAGCTGTCATTGTCATCAGAGCAGCTGTGACTACTAGCAAGAGACACACCCCCACCCCCAAGCTCAGGGAAGGGCAATGGTACTGTTCCTGCTGTGAGTGGTAGGTTGACGCTGAGGGTGGAGCATCTCTGATGGGTTGGAGGCAGGGGATCCCAGTACAGCCTTTCTCTATATGTTATGAAATGGGGTGCCTTCGTACTGTCTTGATAGCTGCATTGCCCTTGCTATGGAGAGTGAGACCTGTAACCAAGTCTGAGCCATCAGAAGGAGAAGGGAGACAGTATTCTCCGTGGTATAAAGTGGCCTGTCTGCTTGATTAGTGGACCCTACTGAGTGGATGTGGAGATGCCCCTAGAAGAGCTGAAGGTCTAAAGCAAAGGCTGCGGTCTCTGAGGCCATCACTAAGGAGTGACAGTGCCAGCCAGCTCCTGTGCAGTATTGTGGCTGTTGCTATATGTATTCAGAAAATCATCTGTGGTGGAGCTGGCTGTCCAGATGAAATTTATTTGTATGAAGGAAGAATTACAGTGGGAAGAGGATATGCCTCAGCGACATCCCTCCCCAAGTTGGGTTCTGATTTGATGGGTAAATTCCATAAAAGAGACAGGAGATGGTGATGCGCACTGGCTACTTCTTATGACTATGGGACTGAAAGGAGAAAAGAGTCTCTTTGGATTAGATGAACTCCCTCTGGGGTCCAAAAACGGGGATCGCATGAGAGAAGTTGCATAGTGAAGAGGAAGAAAGAAAGGTGGAAGTGGTGGATGATGCTTTTCAAGCCTCGCTTTTATACAGGAGAAAATCCAAATTTAAATGCATTTGGGAGCTTAACAGTGGCATATATGAGAGACTGGTAATCTAGAAATACTTAGTACCTGATCGGCTTAAATTGGGAAAAACCTTTAAACAAACAATGAAACTCTTAAGCTTTCTCATGGGGCTGCAGGATATGGGCTTGATGGTGTCGGTCTAAGTGCTACAGAAGCAGAGAAATTGAGTAAAATCACCATATAGTCTTCCTGGAGACAAAGACTTGAAACCCAAGGCAATCCAAAGGGAAATCATCCCTGATACGCTAACCCATTGGAACTATTAGAGATATTGACCATCAACACAGAGGTCCCACAGGCATCAGAGACAGTAGGACAGTAGAGAAGGGACAAACAGTCTGAGGAAATGGGGCATGGGGAGGCAGTGTTTGATGGCCAGTATGCAGGTCTAGATAGGACCTTGGCCATCAGAGAAAGATGTTAGTTCATGAAGGGCAGTGAGGCAGGGATGGAGCCCTGGTGACATTGCTGAGCCCTGTGGTGGACAGTATATTATCTCTCTGAGGCAGGAGTGCTTTGGCAGAAGTCAGTAACTGGCATGTGGACCACTGGCAACTAAGAGCAGGTGAGAGAACAGAAAACTCAGCCAAGTGACTGTTAGTCACTTGGAGGGAAATGTGAACCAGAAGCCATAGAAATAAAATTGATAGGAGGTCAGGTGTGGCTCTGGGGAATCTTTGGAAAGCCTTAAGGTCTGACCAGCAGTTCACCAGAGGGACAAAAGAAACAGAAACCAGAGAGACACTGATGCTTGCCACTGCACTCCTGGTATAGAGGAAGGAGATCTAACAGTAGGACCTCCCAGTTGCTTCGCTAATGAAGGGGACAGGTTTTCTTGCAGGCTAATGGAGAACACTGTAAATGTATTCACGGAATATTAGGCTTTCGAATAGGGGTAGGAACCATGTGTGCTGTGGTTTCTGGTGGTTCCAGGAGCATCAGAGGCAACGAGAGTCAGCCAATGGATAAGGAAACAGCTGTGTAGGTAAAGATGATTATTTTTCACCTAGCGGTTGGCAGCTTTCTTCCATATGCTGTGTAATTCATCTCCCCCAAATAGAGTCCGTTTGCCCACCTAAGGGCCCTCTCAGCAGGTAGGGGCCTATGGAGAGGCATTGGCCAGCTGCAATTGAACTGCTGTGCCGACCAGTAGTCTGCTGAATCCCCGGGGGTGGGCCTGAAGCAGCTCTCATAATTGACTTAAAGGTGATTTAGATTCCCACCTTACTGCTATTTATTTTACAAGGGTTGACCTGAGGTCCCAGTGCTTCTATTTGGACTATCATTGATGACTCTTATTTAATGTTCAACATAAGATGAAAGAAATAGCCCTGGGATTGTTGCTTACATTTTTGGTGGCTTTTTGTTTTGTTTTGTTTGTTTGTTTTGTCTCTCAATGTATATATTTTTCAGAAGTTGTGATGAATGGAGTTGATTCTGGGCTCCCCAATTTTTGCCAAAGTTGTGTCAGACAGTACCTAACTTCTCCATGTCTTAGGGGTTTGCTCATGTTTAGAATAGTTAATAATGATAGTGTTCATGCCAGGGATGTTCTGAGAAAAAGGGGAGACAGTACACAGAGGAGTAAGAACAGCCTATTGCTATGCATTCAGAAAACCTTAGTCTTTCCGACTCTGCTCAGTGACAGACATAGCCTGGAGAAGATGCCCTGCAGATATTCTTGCTCACGCCTTAAGGGGGAGGAGACCCCTTTATCTTTATGTGTCTGGGACAGCAATGGAAGGGACCATGTATGCAGACTCCTTCCTGCAATATCCTGCCTCACTGTTGGCCAGTGTATTGTGCTCGGGTTTTGAATCTGGTTATACAGGTTTCCTTCAGAAGAAGAATTAAGCAGCTCTGTGCTGTTTGAACAAGTTAGTTTATTCTATTATATGTCAAAGTATTTTCTTAAAAGCTTTAGTGGTTCAAATGTCAAGTTTCTCTGTGGCAGATATAAAACGGCATTTTCTTTGAGGGACCATTTTAACCACATTTAATATTTTCATTGTTAAATAGAGTAAAGCAATGTTTTAAGTCATAGGTTTGGATTTCAAAACTTATAAAAGTTAGGTATGTGGACTCCAGTCCCGCTTCACCCAGCAATATCCCTTTATTTTCAAATTCTTTCTTCTTAACTGTTTTTGGTTTTTTTCCCTTCTCTCCTTCCCCCATCAATATATGTCTGTCTGCTAATTCCCTCCCTGTCCTGTAGTCCTGTTTCCCTATTGCTGTGTTTTAACCCTGTAACCACATTACCTTCTTTCCCTGTAACTCTGTTGCCCTATGTTCCTGTTGCCCCATGTCCCTGTTGCCTAATGACCCAGTAACCCTGTAGTCCTATAAGCCTGTGACTCTATTTCTGTGTTGTCCTGTAGCCCTGTAGCCCTGTAAGCTTTGCAGCCCTGTTTCCCTGTAGCCCAGGCTTCCTTTGAACCCACTCCATGGTCCAGGCTCCTATCAAGCTCATGAGGATTCCTTTGTTTCAGTCATTTGAGTGGTTAGATTACAGACTGAGCCACTACACCTGACTTCTCTTTTACTTGGAAAATAGAAACAGCTTGAGTTGCATTTTACTTCTTTATTCACTACCTTTCAGTTTTTCTCCACTTTCCAACAGGAATTGGTAGAAATAATAAAAAAAAAAAAAAACTTTTCTATTTTATCTTATAAGTATGGGTGTTTTGCCTGCATGTTTGTCTGTGCATGCATGGTGTCCATGGAGTCCAGAAGAGGGTGTCTGATGCCTTAGAACTGGAGTTATTCACAGCTATGTGCTAGGATTGAAACTTGGTCCTCTGGGAGAGCAGCTGTTGCTCTTCAGCTGGCCATCTCTTCAGCTCTGAAGTCTAAGCATTTTAACATGTGATTGGATAGATTTAGTGTCTGTATCTCTATGTATTCGTGGTTTGTTTTGTTATTTTGACATAAGGTTTTCATGGCACATGTCCTTCAATCTGCTTCAGCTCTCCCAGGTGGTGGCAGCCACTGTGCTTCTATGTGCTTCCTGAAGGACACAAAACAAGACTTGTGTTTTCCTATATTGCATTACTAGAGCTCTGCAGGCAGAATTTTTTAAGTTTTTATTAACATAATACTTTAGATTAGCCAGGGCCTATTGATCCCATTTCTCACCATGAGAATCTCTGTGACACCATGGTGGCCCGCTGTTGAAATTGTATATGGTGGTGTAAGCTTTTAAGTGGGCATGTGACTAATAGGGTTAAATTTACAATGTCAAATTTAATTTGCCTGTGTATGGAAGTTAATAATGATGGATAGCAAATTAGCATATGAGACACATTATAATTACTTTTTCATTAGATAAAAACGGTTTGAAATAAAGGAAGCTAGAATAGTTGAATATTGAAGGGAAATACACATCTTCTACATGGTTTTTAAAACCCCTAGGGAAAGTAGCCTGTCTAATGACATCTCCAAAGGATGCTGTAAGCTGCCCACTAGGCTCCGATTCACAGCTCTTATGCTCTGCTTTATTTTGTTTTGTTCAAATGATTGAATTGAATAGTTTTGGCCCAAAGTTTTATCATGTCCCCTGTCCTTTCTATAACGATCTTGTTCATTTGTGATCACTTAAGTCATTGGCAAACCAGCTGCAGCAAGCACAGAGCATCTGTGTTTCTTTCTTTCCGCCTGGCAATATTTCCATTCTCCCTACCTGCTGAGATTTTTATTTCAGTGCCAAAGCAGGGCTTTGGTGTGGTAGCAGGTAGAGTTCTCCTGACAAGTGTCTCATCCTTCTCTTCCTCAGGGTAAACCCGTAACACTTCTCAACGGTATTTGTATGAATGTATATCCTCTTTCTTTTACTTTCAACTTTCCATTCTCTCCCCTTTCTTCCTCTTCGCTCTCCTCCCTTCTTCTCTTTATTCTGTTGAAGAAACTATGTTAATAGATGCCACATTCTACCAAGAAAGACAGGAGTGGCTTTAATAAGGCCTATTTCAGAATTTGTTTTTTATTTTTATGATTTTAAATCATCAAGAACAATGATTCACTATAATCTCCTCTGTGATATAAAACCGTGTTTTAAAGCCAGGTGTGATAGCAAATGTCTATGATCATAGTACTCAGCAGGTGGGGCCAGGGGGACCAGGAGCTCAAGGACAGTCTGGCCTATGTGAGAAAAATGTTTCTAATTACATGTTTCCTTATGCAGCCATTACATGTTCTTAACCACTTGTCTGAAATTTCATAAAAAGGTACTTATCTTTGTTTTAATTTATCTGCCTTTAATAATTCTCCCTACTTTTAGACCCATTTAGAAGCAATGCAGAACTACACATGACTTCATTTGCATGTATCTGAACTTTGCTTGTGTTGCTTCGGATTGCTCTGTTGTGTTTTCAAAGACAATATTGCTGGGATACTTATTCTTTGGGTACCTTCCTTTTAAAAAGCGTGTTTACAGGTCATGAGTAAGCAGACATAGCTATGCCTGGTTGTGTAAAGCACACACTCCATTTACACCTAAAGCACATGGCCATTTCTGTCTTTGATTTGAGTGTGGCCATTCACAAGCTGACATGAGTCCAGCATGTTTCTGACACAAACACAAATATGCTGTTTAAAAACTGTGTCTCCTCAAAGAAGAAACCTAGAATAAATGAAATCACCCTAAATACAACAAATCTGAGGGTTGGCAGTAATGTTTTGTTCTAATAGATATTACTTTAGAATGATTTGGACGTACAGAATGTAGCTTTCAGGATATAGTATAGAGATAATTAATGTTACAGAATGTATTTCCCTAAGTAAAAAATTGGTCATGGAAAACGACTCACCTAGAGTGGATAACGTTCATGTCTGTCAATTTAAAAATGAGAGTCTGGCATTCCTCATTCTCCCAGTCTTGCATGAGAGGCTTGTTTGTTTGTTTTTGTTTGTTTGTTTGTTTGTTTGCTTTGAGATGGGATCTCATTGTGTAGCCCAGGCTAGAGCTGAACTCACAGTCCTCCTGCCTCAGCCTCCTGAGTGCTGGGATTACAGAGTGTACCACTACACTTGGTTTCTACTTTTTGAAATAAATTCTCTCCTAGGGAGATAAGGAACATTCACAAAAGCCCATTAAGTCACCGTCTACTTCCCTTACTCACGGTGGCCTGGCCTCACAGCCCAGGCAGCTCTGCTCCATAGGTGATTGCCCTTCTGGTCCTGTCCTGAGGTAGTAGTTGTGGATGGATGTATTGTCAGAACAGAACCACTAGTATCATTGGTGAGGACTGAAAGGGAGAGAGCCCAAAGTTACTCAGTTCTCTTGGAAGACATGAGTGGCCTCTACAAAGCCTCACCTCTCAGAGGTCACATCGCCCCCCAGTAGCGCTATCCTCAGCACCAGGTCCTTTATTCAGGGCCCATCAAAACTGTAGCACCATGTTTACACTGCCACGAGCATTTGCAAAGTGTACATTCCAACGCACCCACTACCAGGAGCAAGAAAACAGAGCGTTCGTTCCTCGTGCGACACTTTGCCTGTTGGGTTCATCCCACTACTGCTCCCTCCCCCAGCCTGGAAATGACACCTACATCTGACATCTGTTTTGATAGATCAATTTGGTTGAGCATAAGTAACAGAGCTTTATAAATATTGACTTAGATAGCAGGAAGTTGTAATGTGTTTGGCAGTTATTGTTGTTCTCTGTGGAATGGATTTTAGAGATTTAAATTCCTGGGCATGAGACTAGCTCAGTGGTACAGCACTTGCCCAGCCTGTGCAAAGCCCTGGCTCCAATCCGCAGAACTGAACTAGTTGCAGGTGTGTATTCTTGAAGATATAGAAGGCTATATGGATAAACTGTTTCTTCTTGCATGAGCTTTAGTTGTGTCTTTTCTAAGGAATTTGTCTACTTTCTCTAAATGATTGATGTCTTTTTGCCTTTTGTACGAAGTGTCTGGAGGCCATTCACTGATAGTCTTTTATTAACCAGTCTGGGTTTTACTAATTCTGCTAGATTTTTAAAGAACTTCCTTTGTTAAATTTATTTTATGCCTTTATATGACTAACCATTCTATTGTATTTCATGAATGTTAGAATCATAGCTTTTTTCTTTTTTCTTTTTTTTTTTTAAGATTTATTTATTTAATGTATATGAGTACACTATAGCTGTCTTCAGACATACCAGAAGAGGGAGTCGAATCCCATTACAGATGGTTGTGAGCCACCATGTGGTTGCTGGGAATTGAACTCAGGACTTCTGGAAGAGCAGTCAGAGCTCTTAACTGCTGAACCATCTCTCCAGCCCCCATAGTTTTCTTTCACTCAATATTTTCTACTTTGATTTTCATTTGCCACATTGTTTATACTGCTTAAGGTTTGCTTATCTGGAGATTTCTTGATTACTTTTCTATTAAGCTTCTAGTTTTATCACACAGTATTAGTATCATTTAGAAAACATATAGTATCGCAGTTAGAGAATATTCTTGTCTAGTGTCTTATTTTTTTTTTAAGATAGACATAAAATTTAATAGTATTTCAGGTAAAATCTTTTGGATTAGGTGACAAAGATCTAATGTCAAGTCAAATCTGCATATCTGATTTGCTGTCACTCTTTTTTTTTTATTGGATATTTTATTTACATTTCAGATGCCATCCCCTTTCCCCATTTCCCCTCCCTAGAAAACCCTTATCCCGTGCCCCCTTTTCCATTTTTTTAAAATGTTAATATACAATTTTTTTAAAATGTTAATCAAAGGCTTTATAAGTATGGTAATGCTCAATCAGAAGTGTAACCCGATACCCAACCTAGATATATAAACTATCTTTGACTGGTGGAGACACGTGAACTTCTGCCTCCATGCCCCCTCTCTCTTTCTCTCTCTTTCTCTCTCTCATCACCTAGCTTCTCCTCTACTTCATCTTCTCCTCTCCTTACTCCATCTTTTCCTCTCTGTGCTCCTTCCCCCTTAGCTCCTCCTACATATCACCCTTCCTGCTAAAATAAAACTTTGCTCTCAAAATACAATTAGAGCATAATTATTCCTATTGGTACCAGTGAGGTACAAGTTAGTCCTAATATCCAGTCCATCCTTTTGTTGACTAACCAGAACCTCTGTCGTCTCTCTTGACTAAAACACTTAGTTTTGAACCTGGCTTTTTTCTTGGCTTTAGAATAAATGTCAGCTGAAAACCATCCACTCAGATCTTTTCTTTCAAAGTAAATAGCCAGGATTGGCTATGTAGTCTCTTATTTTTTAAGGAATATCTCGGCCGGGCAGTAGTGGCGCATGCCTTTAATCCCAGCATTTGGGAGGCAGAGGCAGGTGGATTTCTGAGTTCGAGACCAGCCTGGTCTACAGAGTGAGTTCCAGGACAGCCAGGACTACACAGAGAAACCCTGTGTCAAAAAAACAAAAACAAAAAAAAAAACAAAAAAAAATATCTCACCATTGAGACATACTTTATGATTTAACATATGACCATTACTGTATGTATGTGTGCATGTATGTATGTAAAAAGCACACTTTGAACAAATAATTTCTGTATGTGCTTGTGGATAGGGATGCATGTGTTTTTTCTTTGTTTCTGTCAGACTCATTCAGTATATTTTTAGAATGCTGATCACAGATCACAGACTACAGTAATTATAGTCTCTTCTTTAGTGAAGTGTTACATTTTTCTCTGGTAATACTTGGGAGATCTACCTTATTTTATTACAACTACACATGGTTTGTTTGAGTTTGTAAGATCCCATGAGATTTCACCCTTCTCATTAGGGTGTCAGTGGATATTATTGTTGTTCAGGCGTGTTTAGGCAGCCAGATTAAGGAATTACAGATGAGTCATTCCTAGAGATGCAGTCTTGTAGCACACATTCTGGTCCTCTGGTTCTTTCAGTCTTCTTTCCTTCCTCTTCTCTAATGGTCTTTGAGCCTTAGGTGGAGCTGTGTTGCATTATGACCCGTTGTGGTTTCTGTAGTGATAGGCATTTGCTGTCAATAGAAGCTTTGAAGAGAGGTGAGAGCTACTCATATCTGTTGGTATAATGACAAGATTTGGGATGCAGCTAGGGATTATGGTGGTTTATTAAAGTGACTGTAGTAGGTTCTCCTTTAAAATTCATGACCTCACTAGCCTCAGGTAGTTGGCTAGGTTTCTACTACCAGACATAATTTTCCTCCTGTTGATTGGGCCTTAAGTCCAATTAGACAGTTGTTGGGTACTGCCAAGGTGAGTGCCACCATTGCCCCTGGAGGGATATATTGCCATTCTGGGCATTATTATAGTTCATTGATGTTACAACTGGATAAGAAAAATCACTGTTCGCTTCCCTCCCTTGGCAAGTTAGAGGTTTTTAGGTCAGATCTAGCTTGAATCTTCTAGTTCTGTGCCTGAAGTGTCTGTGTCAAAAGGTACTTATCTTTAGGTTCTGAGTGGCAGGTAGCCCAGAGCAACAACAGCAGCATAGCACTTGGACGAATCTGACCGACAACTTGAGTAGAGGTTTCTCATGGCTGGTACTGGGTTTTTTCCTAGAGAGTCTATAATTCTTGTGGGGCTCATAGTTCACCTGCAGCCCGAGGCTGATTGAAGGACATTAGAAAGAGCATATGCTTACCTGTTCCGTATTTGCATTTAGAAGAATGCTTAGTTCCCTTGCAGTTCCTGAGTGTGTGAGCTGCTATTTCCAGTCTTCCACACTTCCCATGAATGTTAGATGACACCTGATTTTAAATATGAGAGTTTCTTTGTGATTTATCCCCAGCTACAAACCCCAACGGGATGGAGTTTAAAGCTTCTTGGATGCTCTGCTGGAGGTTGTTAAGCATAAACTAATACGCGCAGAAACTCATCTGGTAATTGTGAAGCTGTCACTTGAGTAGTTAAAATTACCCTGTTCTTGACAATAGTAAAACAGCATCTGTTTATCCCAAAGAAAAATTAACTCATTAAAGCAGAGGTTTCAAAAATGAGGGGAAGCTCTGCATGTTCATCCCAAGAGAGGTTGGATTTTATTTACCTGTTGAGAGATAGACACACAAACATAGACACACACACACACACACACACACACACACACACACACACAGAGAGAGAGAGAAAGAGAGAGAGAGACAGAGACAGAGACAGAGAGACAGAGACAAACACAGAGACACAGAGACAGACAGAAATTCTTTGGGGCTGCCTGGGTTTAAGACTTTGTCCTAGTTTAGGAGAACTTCTTCAATGCTGCTTAATTTGACCTCTGGAAGCATATCCCAGGTGGTAACAGGTCACCCGCAACCTGAAGCCACTTGAAGGACCTTGGGAAAGCCACGTGCTTATTGGTTCATTATTTTGTTTGTATGTGTGCATCTCCATGTGGCTGCACGTGTGGATGCATATGCCTGTGTGCACATGTGTGTGCCCATGTTGTGAAGGCCAGAGGTCAGTCTCTAGTGTTATTCCTCAGGATTTTGTCCAGGGTGTTCCTTTGAGCTTGGAGCTTTTATATATATAGCCTTGCCTATTTGCTGAGAATGGTCAGCAAGCTTCAGGAATCTGCCCGTCTCTGCCTCTTCAGTGGTAGGATCTTGGGCACGCATCACCATGTCTGCCTTTTCTTAAATGTAGCTTATGGAGATTGGACTCAGGTCCTCATGCTGGCATATTATGCACTTACTGAGTGAATCAGTTCACAAGTCATGGATTTGTGTTATGATGTTATGATGTTATGACAGGGAGTATGTAAGAATAAAGTTTTAGACACTGTTTGTGTGTATTAGAGTCTGCTACTTCTCCAACCCGGTGGATAACACAGAATGGCTACAAAAGAAACTCTGACTTCACACAAAAATACAACCGCTTTCCCAAAATCATATTTAATTTTTACACATTGCAAAGCAGTCATGTGTCTAAAGACTTGAAAATTCTAATAATCTGTTTCTTTTCTTCAGGTGTGTCCTCCTTAAGTATTCAATTTGCCAAACTCCCAAAGGGATTGAAGCATTTGAACCTGTCTAAAACCTCACTGTCAGCTAAAGGTACCGTCTGCAATTTACTTCATAACTTGTTTCTGACTTTAATACCTGTTGCATTTGAACAGATATCACCCTGCTATGTAGTTTATTAAAATACACAGACTACATTATCATAGCAGTTTTAAAGTAAAAATATTGCACAATTCAACTCTAATAATCTAAATTTAAATGACTTCATTATAGAAAATAATTTTGAAATATATGTGCAGCTAATGTTTTAAGCTTTGAGCCAGTAAGTGTTCACTCACTGGCTGCCTCTACCCTTGTAACTCACTTTCCTGAAGGTTACCTGTACATGTTCTTCCTTGGTTCATTTTTGGCAAAAGATGTTGGCTTTTCCAACTGTCAGAGTGACCAATGACTTCATACAGAGGCACATGGGGCTTGGTGCTGAGTCACCACCATACTCCCCCAGTTCTAGTCTCTGTTCCCAGAATTGTTTATTTTTCTCTAAGATCTGTCCCTGGTACTCGGGACAGTACTAGAAAAACCCCACACTCTTCATTTGTCTCCATGCTTTGCTGAGTGCCTGAGCATCCTTTCATCTCCAGAGCTTCACAGAGCCTCAGTGGACCTGACAAAGTCTTCATCTGTGGTGGCCTGTGCTTAGACAACTTCCCACTTGTGAGACCACCAGGGGCACTTGCTCCTTCCCTTGTCTGTTTGTGGATCACACCCAGGGCATTACTGTCTCAGTACTGTGTCCTTCCTATGAGAATGGCTCCCCTTGGGCCCATGCTGCTCTTGTGTCTGAATCTTCAGTTCCTGGCACCTTTTCTGTACCATAGTGGGGTTCAATGAAGCTTCCAGAATTGAAAAGAACCTGCCATTTCTTGAGTGGTACTTTGTACTGCCTGTCTGTCACATCCTATTACCAGTGGTTGAAGCCTGCATTTCCTACTTCCTGGGAACTGCTCTCCTCATCTCTGTGCCCGATTGACTTGTTTGTGAGAAAGAAATGAATAGTCACTTTGTTGTAGTAGTGATGGCAGCAGCAGGAGCACTAGAAGGATTCAGTGAGTTAATAAACACGGTGAAGCTTCAGGCTCTTTAATCAATACTGCCAGCAGCTGCCACCACTCCCTTTCATGATCTCAGTCACTCTACTATCACTGTCACACTCATAGTCGCACATTCAACATCACCATTGTTATTCTGTCACCATCACTGTCACCTTAATTGTCACCATCTTCATTGTTATATTGTCACCCCTATTATACCTTCACCATCACTGTCACCAAACCATTGCCATCAAGGCTGCTTTCTCCCTCACGGCTATTGCTATGACTGTCACCATCACTGTCACTGCCACCATCAGTCACCATCATGTCATTGCCACCCTAACTATAGTGAACACTTTTGCCCTCACAGTCACCACCCCTCACTCCTACCATGACCATCACTACACAAACTGTCAGCATCACTATCAGTATGACCTGTGTCGTCATTGTTATCATCACTGTCACCAATACCACTGCCACCAGCAATACTTTACCGTCTGTGTCCTGACCATTACCATCACCATGCTGTGCTGTCTCGGGTGCTGTATACTTTTAGTTAACCCTGGGACAACCTGCGTGTGCCAACTGTCAGTTTGTGCACTGTTACTGTGATGTTCAGCTTCATTGTGACTTTCTCTTTGAAGCTCTTACCTCTCAATTCACATTCCCCACATCTCCTTCCCATGCTGCATTGCGAATCTCTGTTTTAACACACTGTCCATTTTGGCTGACAGAAGCATTGTGCATTCAGTGCTGTGCTTGACAGCAGTCCTGTCTCAGGCTGTCACCACTGACTGTACTTCGGTTAAATGCCACAGCACTGGATGACGGTCCACCCAGTCACGTGTTATTCTGATCACAGAGTTACACTAGGAGTGTTTTGAAATTGATTCTTAAGCCTCACCATATCATGCACATCCTCACGTGCCCCTGTTTAACACTAACACATACATGTCGACTACTAGTGGGAAATTTTCCCAGGTCATTGTTTATTGGTCTGGTTGCCAGGAGCCATACACAGATCCCAAGGTAAAATTCACTTCTTTTCATTGTTCCTATTGTGCCCAGAAATTGATTTTCAGAAGCACTCCTTTCTTCTTCAGAAATATGCCAAAGATACTGATAGGTTAAATAAGCAAGCAAGAGCTATTTTTAATGTCAGCGCTCATCGGGCCCAACCTTCCTGCTGTGTTGGGACTGTCCGTACACGCGTGCACAGCTACATGGTGTACTGTGTTTGGTGTTCACGAGCTGTTGCTCCTCAGAGCCTTGTGGTTGTTGATGTTGGTAAGCACACTTACTTCCAGGGGCCGCAAGATGATGCAGCCTGGCGAGTGACACTGTTATTTATTTCAGTTATCTACCACATACTTCCCTTTAAGTTCTTCAGCAGTGCCAGTGTCACTGATGTGAGCTTGGCCACTAAGTTTGCTCATTTACAGGATTTCCTTTTCTAGGATAAATCTCCTTAATTATCAGCTCAAAGAGTATATGAATATTTTAGAGCGTTTGTATTGATTGCTACCCTCTCCCAGGAGTATTTTGTATAAATTTCTCAGGAGCACTAAATCTCCCCTTTACATTCTTTCTCCACCCCACCCCATCTTTCATGTAGCAGTTTGGCCTTGAACTCCTGATGCCTCCCTTCTTTTCCTCTGTAGTTCAGGTTGGCTTCTAATTCATGGCACCTCTCCTGCCTCAGCCTCCCAAGTGCTGAGGTCATGGCCATGAGCCGCTGTGGGTGTGGCTGATGCCCTTTTTGTTCTCTCAGGCGAGAGTATGATGCGTCTCTAATCTCAGTGGTTCTCAGTCTTCTGGATGCTGTGACCCTTTAATCCAGTTCCTCATGCAGCCACCACCTCCCCTTCCCTCCGCAACCATAGAATTATTTCCGTGGTTACTTCACAACTGTGACTTTGCTGCTGTTCCAAATGTAATATGAGTATCTTTGTTGTCTGATGGTCTTTTGAGGGTCGTGGCCTATAGGTTGTTACCTGTGACCTGTGAGCTTAGTGCTCATTTCACTTTCCTTGATCCTTTGTGTATCTTCTTGGAATGTTGCTGTGTGACATTCTAGGTCAGTTTTTTATTTACGGTGTTAATTATGGTAAAATAGAGGGACACAGTGATCATCTGTCCTTTGCAGGACAGGCTTTGGGTCCTGAGGTAGCCTGTCCCCACTCCTGTCCTATCTGGCCAGTGTGGCAGGAGTAGGGTAACTGCACAGCAAAGCAGGGTCTTTTTTTCGGGTATATTAAGAGTCCGTATCAAATATTGTTTTATAAAATAGGATCCATAGAATTTTAAACTGCCCTTGTAAGACATGTATCTTGAATTGTTCAATTTAAAAAAGGTTTTTTAAAGGCATATACATTGATTCTGAAAGGTTTAGAGTTTCATAATTGTGGCTTTAAGTTTCTAACAAATGTAACATATTTTAGTTCCTAGAAAACATGTATATTCATGGATCCATAATAGAAGACAGATTTTTTTAATCTCCCCATGGCCCCTACCACATGCACCCTTACTCACCTCAGACACTCGCTGCTTGATGGCTTTCTGGACTCACACAAGCATCCTGCTGGCTGGCAGAGTATGTCAAGACAGGACCATCTGGTGCCACCTCTTCCAGCTGTAAACCCTCCAATCATGAATACCAAGCATGGTCAGAATCCCACAAAAACCAGAGCGAGGATGGCATGCCGATCTGTGATGCATTTGGGTCGTAAGCCCTGGATTTCTCCAGTACTATAGCTTTGTAACTTCCTGCCATTCATGAGCTTATTAACACAGGCCTTGTGTGAACATGGGCTCAGGAAGGGAGGGACCCTTCTGCTTCAGGAGCATGAGGCTGGACTTGGTAACAGGGTTTCTCTGGAGTCTAGTCAGAGGCTGGCTACTTGCCAAGTGCCCCACTTGCCAAGGGCCTCTTTGCTGTCGGGATTAATTTGGCCTTCGCATTTTGGAATTTATTTATTGGGTTTTAAAATGCTTCACTTAAATACATGGCTGTATAAATGATTTTTCTTGATGAGTGTCTGGTATTCTCCAGATATTTTGGGCTTAGTCATTTCATTAAAAAGAAAACAGTGAATACTGGGGGCTGTGGAGAAAGCAAAGCCCTGTCATTGTAAGTGTGATTTTCTCAGTTTGATTTTCAAAACCCACATGCAAAACAAAACAAAATCAGACCTGGTGGCAGATACTCATCATCCAGTGCTGAGGAGATAGGGGATCCGGAGCTTATCAGCCAGTCAGATTCACTTAATTAGTGAGCACCATGTTGGTGAGATATCCTGTCTCAACAAACCAAGTGGACATGTCACTCCAGAGGTTGACTTATTTCCTCCACATGAGCACAGGTGTCCTCACCCACCCACTCATACAGATACACATATGAACATGCACACACACAGAAAGATGAATATAGATGGCATCATAAAAGAAAGGATGTTGCTCATTCACACACACACACACACACACACACACACACACACACACACGCACACAGACACACACAACTTAGTAGGAAAAGTTTTATTTAGCTTATATGTTATAATCCATCATCAGAGGAAGCCAGGGCTAGAACTCAAAGGAGGTACCTGGAGGCAGGAACTGAGGCAGAGACCATGCAGAAGTAGTGTTGCATATTCACTGGCTCCCAGTGGCTTACTCAGCCTGCTTTCTTATACTTCCTTATACCTACCTGACGATGGGTGGCACCACTCCCCCTGGCAGGAATATTCTACATCAATTATTAATCAAGAAAATGCCCTACAGACTTAACCACAGAAACTCTGGTAGGGGCATTTTCTCAATTGAAAAATTGAGAAAATTCCATCATTCCCTGATGGCTCCAGCTTGTGTCAGATTGACAAAAAATTAACTACTGCACAAACTTGTGAGTCAAGTGCGCATGCGTGCATGTACAAACACAGACACACAGACAGACAGACAGACACACACACACACACACACACACCTACACACACACACACACACACACACACACACACACACACACACAGCATCACTCAGGGGATACTGACCATGAAAGAAGTCTGTACTCATTCTAGAATATGCCTCTTTTGGTTTTGTGTCTTTGAGATAGGTTTCAGTATATAGCTTAGGCTTATTTATTTATTTATTTTTTTAATTTAGCAGTTTCATGTAGCCTGTTCTTGCCTCAAACAATGTAGTTCTGTAGTTCAGGCTGCTTTTTAAATTGTTAGCAATCTTGTTTTACTTCTGCCTCTCTAATGCTGGATGTCAGATCTAAATTGTAACTTTAAAAAAAACAACTCTATTTCTGTGATGTTTGTCTGAACCACAGATGCAGAGCCCACAGGAATGAAAGCTCCCTGTGTTGATCAGTCTGTGTCTGCCGCTGAGCTAGCCTGTAGATTGTCAGGTGATATTTTTGAGTCTCAGACACCTCTGTCTAGTGTATGTTGGGTTTTCAACAAAGAATATTGGAAACATCTCTCTTTCTATATACATATATATGTGTGTGATGTTATTTATACATATTTATAATATATATGATTATGTTGTAAGTAGATATAGCATATACCTATATATCATATAATATATATAAATATAATCTATAGGTAAATATATATACATATGCATTTAAATGGAGCAGTATATACCTCTATCAAGTTTCCAATACTTAAGCATGCCCAGTATTTGCATATGTATCATTTAAATACTATTTACTAAGTCCAGAATCATCTGGTAGGATTAAGTGTAGGCTGAAAACCATCAGCTAGATAGCTTTTGTCACTCTGGGACTTGAAAGTAAAATACTTTCTGTTCTTGGATAAATTTGAAGACTAAAGTGCAGGCTGTCTGTGAGCTGTCTGGCTTTCCAGAGGGATTGTCAAGGGAGCCACAATCAGTGGTCCCCTCCAAGGACAGAACTCTGGCCTTTTGGTCTGGCACTTTGACATGACTACAGGGCTGTTTGTAGAAACTCAGGAGCCTCATTTTGTTTCTGAGAGTGGATGCTGAGCTTTGATAGTTTTTCTTGTTGCAGGGGTGAACAGCCTTTGTCAGTCCCTCAGTGCCAACCCTCTGACTGCCTCTACTCTTACCCACCTGGACCTCTCAGGGAATGCCCTCCGTGGAGATGACCTCTCGGTAAGACTTCCACTCATCCAGCCCCTGGCGTGGCCGTTTTCACAAAGCCTGCCATCATTTTTAACCCTGCTGTCCCAGCCTGTTTCTCTACCATGCTCTACAATCACATTAAAAGCTAGTGAAGTGTCGGGAAAACTCCAGAGGCTGCTTTTAATTAAATTTGTCTGTCATCATAATTAAGTTGTTTTCTCACTTAATGATGCTGAGGTTCAAATCCTTTTTGGAAAGGCTATTTCATCATTAAATAGTGTTGTTGGGATGCAGGTGCTATTTGTTTTGAGAGAATGTGTCTGCCTGGAGCCCACTATGTAGTCAGCCAGGCTGGCCTCCAGCTCACAGTGGCTGTCCTAATTCATTCTCTCCAATGCTGAGATTGAGGGTATAAACCTGAATCTTTTCTTTTTATGTTTGTTTTGTTGTTTGCTTATTTATTTTACTTAACTGTTTTACTTATTTATTTAACAAAAAGGGGCCATTAGGATAACCTCAGTCAAAGACTATTCCATAAATAAGATAAAGTAATCAGGAGATACTCATTAGAGTTTGGTTGTGAAGGCAAAATAGGTAGTTAGGTAGGAGATAGATAGATAGATAGATAGATAGATAGATAGATAGATAGATAGAT
>JANHMN010000006.1:36626294-36656669 GCA_030674055.1 Rhabdomys pumilio
GATAGATAGATAGATAGATAGATAGATAGATAGATAGATAGATAGATTGATTCCAGGATACTCATTCCAGGGGCTGGAGAGATGGCTCAACAGTTAAGAGCAAGCACTGTCTGCTCTTCCTCGTCCAGAGTTCCATTCCCACAATCACATAGTAAATCATAACCATCGGTACTGGAATCTGATGCCCCCTTTTGGTATGTAGGTATACATGCAGATAGAGCACTCATATGTAAAATTAAATCTTACAAAAAATCCCCTCAATTCTATTATGATGTTTTATGTCCATGTATAGTAATATAAAGGTTTGATAGAAGTTCGTGTTGTGGGGGGTTAGTTATGAGCTCATTCTGTGGTAAATGGTCCCTAGTGGTTACTGTGCAGTTTATAGTTTATGCAGTCACAGTTTAGGAGAATTCTCCCTTTGATAAGGCATGCAGATAGTGGGCATTTAGAAAGGGCCTTCATTTGTATACTTCTGTCTTAGTTAGCATTTCAATTGCTATGACTAGACACCATGACCATAGCAACTCTTGTAAAGGAAAACATTTAATTCAGGTTGGCTTACAGTTTCTGAAGTTTAGTCCTTTATCATGGCATAAAGCATGGTGTCATACATGTAGACATGGAATTGGAGAAGGAGCTGAGAGTTCTACATCATGATCTATAGGCAGCAGGTGACTTTGTTTTATAGTGGGCAAAGCTTGAGCATGTGAGACCTCAAAGCCAACCTCCACAGTCTCACACTTTGTCCAACAAGGCCACACCTACTTTAGCAAGGCCACACCTCTTAATAGTGCCACTCCACATGGGCCAAGCATTCAAACACTGAGTGTATATGGGGGCCAAACCTATTCAAACCACCATAATGACTACTTCACAGAAATGATAAATGCTGGAATTTATTCTCATTTATTTTGTTTTACTTTACCTATAATGCAGGCTCAATGTAAGCTTTGTGTGTGCATATTTGCTTATTTAAATCAACCTCCCCCCCCACACACATTTGAAATCAATGAACAGAGTTTGTTTCCTGCTGTCTCTTGACTGCCCGTTTTTCATCTCTAGTGTCCATGTCACTGATAATCCTTAAACCCACTTCCTCCCAAGGTAGAACAAGAAGCCCCATTGCAAAGACCACAGCCTGCTTGGCAGCACAATGGAGGGCTAGCATGAAGGGTGAATGAGGTGTGATGCGGTACATTCCTAGTACTCGGGAGGCTGAGACAGGAGGATAGCCATGAGCTCATGGTCAGCCTGGGCTACGAAGTGGCCTGGGTTACAGAATACGACCCAATCTCACAACGTAAAATAGGGGCTGGAGAGATGGCTCAGGGGTTACTTGTGCTTACTCGTCTAGCAGAGGATCTAGGTTTGCACTCAAAAGGCAGCTCACAAGCACCTGTAACACTGGTTCAGGGGATCCGATACCCTCTTCTGATCGCTGTGGGCTTCAGTGTGTGTAGATATGGTGCACATGCATACACTCAGCTGCATACTCATCAAATAAATAAGTAAATATTTTAAAATAAAATAAATGAAACAAAAGCAAAGGCAAATAAAAGGAGGCTGAGATTAAATAATAAGACTCATCTATAGTAGGAACACGAATAACAATCTCTGCACTTCCTGGTCCGGGGGTACAGCTTGTTCCAGTCTGCCTCTTGGTACAGTGGAGTGCAGAGGGGCTGAGTGAACATGGGCTCCCAGCCAAGGACACACCAAGTCCACAGCAGGTGCACATACTCACCTAGCCTTGTGCTTTCTGGGAAAACCACATGCAAAGGCGTCCTCACTACTTCAGGGGGGAAGAGCTCCTCCTGCTGGCAGAAGGAAGCCAAACCACATCAAAATAAAATGCCTTAAGGAAGACCTAGACTAGAGCCTCCATGTAAATGAAGGCAACGTGTTTCTGCTAAACCCGAAATCGGTCCTGGGCCCCTGGTTACTCCAAAATATCTGCGGGCTAGTTTTATGTTCTTTCGAATTCCTTGCTGGAGAGGAATTTTCTGAAGTACCATAGAGTCCCACTGCAGCATTTCATGAGTGTTGGCTGAGGAATGAGGCTTGGTCAGCTGGCACCCAGTGAAGCCGAGAAGTAAAGGCTGTCACCTGGGGCAGGAAACTTGGACTGTGACATTGGAGAGCTCTGGTGACAGAGGGATTTATTTCATTGTTTCCATGCAGGGTTGAGGCTGGGTTAGGAAGTTTTAGGCATTGCAGTGCCACCAAACCAATATACTTAAGCAGTACTTAAATTTTGAATTCTTTTGATTTTGTTTTCCTAATACTTTCCTCAGGACAATTGTATCAGATTTTGAAGAAAATATTATTATGTTAGAGTGAAGACAACATAGCCTGAGACCATCTGTGGCTCAAATTCAAATAGCGCTTTTCTCAATACTTTGAACAGTAACTTTGGATTTTGAAAGGGTGACTGCAATTCACAGGGTATTTTAGACCCAAGAGTTAAAGATAATTAGCAGTGCTCAAATTACAGAATAAAAATCAAACTAATCAAGAAACCAAAGGCATGTGTAAAGAGGGGCGTCTGGCAGTGAGCTTCCTCTTGCCGTATTTTTTGCCCGTGTAATTTTACTTTAAACGCCCTTTGGGTTTTTGCTCCTAGGGAAAAAGATAGAATAACAGAAATGTCTGCAAACCTTTCTGAGAAGCAGCCAAGAAGGTGTGGGGTGTGTGGGCGACTGTTTTGAGGCACAGACTTCCTGTGCCTCTCTGGAGCCTAACATTCACTTACTCTTTCTTCCTTTCCAGCACATGTACAATTTTTTGGCCCAGCCCAACACCATTGTTCATCTGGATCTATCTAATACAGAATGTTCTCTGGAGATGGTAATGCCTCTCTTCTACCACTCTGCCTCTCAGAATACCTCTTGCTGGGATGGAGGCCTGTCTCTTTAGTAAAATATTCTCACGGACCTAGGATTATGCAAAGCGCTAATGCCCCATTTTTTCCTCAGGTGTGTAGCGCTCTCCTCAGGGGGTGCCTTCAGTGTCTCACCGTGCTCAATCTCTCCAGGTCTGTCTTCTCTCACAGGTATGGCTGTCTCTTGCTACCATTGTGGCCTTAGAGTCTCTTCTTCCGAGAAGAGTTGTGAGGAAAATGAGCACAAAGTGACTGATGAAAGGAGAAGTTGTTGTTGTTTGAGACAGGGCTTCACACTACAACCTGGCTTCAGGCTCATGCCAATCTTCCTGCCTCAGCCTCCCTAGAACTGGATTGCAGGTTTGTGGATCACCGTACCTGGCTTGGAAAGTCAATGTTATACATGAAAGATAAATCTTAAATGAATCTTAAATCATAGCTGTAAGTTTTGGACCTTGAAAGTTTAAGGTTTTCGTTGCATTGTTTTGAAACCCAAGCTTTAAGGGTCTTGTCTCCTATGCAAGCCTGGCTATCTGAGCTCTGTGAGAGTCCATGGTTTCACATATGTGGACAGGTACTCTGTCTGCAGCTTCTTCTTGGTGATGAGGTTAGAAGTTAATATGAACAACCCCAAGAACAAAGAATGGTCACCCTGGAGCTCATGCTTGTGATTTGTAGGAGGTGAGGGCTAAGTACAGCAACCTAGTTCTACCTTTAGAGTTAAGCTTGCTCACACAGTGCGTTAGAAGCAGTGAGTTTTCATAAACCTTGGCCACTTTGCATGGAGAGAGTGATAAGAGGCACGTGCTCCTCACAGGAGCAGTGCTCATGGCCATCCTGTGCATTAGTCCAGTTCAACCCTCGTGGTGTAGGATCATGAGCTCACAGTATCAACTGCATTGTGCACAGTATACTCTTTAATGATCTGAGGTACTGCCTAGTAGCAGTGCCTTCTCCATGTTTCCTAGTCAGTCTTTTAAAAGCCTGATATATTCAAGGGAATAACTTGACTTATTTAGAAAATTCAGTTTGGTGGCATGCTTTATTCAGTGCCTTGCACATATGCCAATATATTTCTAAATACCTTGGATCCATTACTCAAGAGTAATATGAGCATCTCCCATTTGGAAGCACATGCACATAATCCCAGGTAGCAGAGGCAAGAGAGTTGGGAGTTCAAGGTGATCCTCAATTCACATAGTGAGTTTGAGAATGGTCTTGACTACACAGGACTCTGTCTCAAACAAGCAAGCAAGCAAAACACAATACAGAGGAGAGATGAGCCTTTACATACCAAAAATATGCTTCAGATTTGTCAATAGAGTGTAGTTAAAGAATGTCAAGTCTGGCAGACAGCATGGTGAGAAAGTGTTCATACAGACTGTCCTGTCTTGTTTAGAGGCAGGTCACGAAGCATCACTTTGACAGAGCTGTAATTGACTGAGGAACTGAATTACAGGATGACAGCTCATCTTATAAAGGTTTTTGTATAATCAGCTCTTTTGAGTCAGTTGCTGTGAATTCTGCCATGATCAGTCTTCAGTGGCCCTGTTCTTTGCTTATAGTGGAGCAGTGCTAACCCAGTGCCTTGTTGTCAGGGCAAAAGATTATAATTAAGCTGTGAATACCCAGCATCTTGCTTAGATAGACTCCTGGAAAGCCCTTGGTAACTGTGTTAAAATTGGTGAGTTTGTATTGAGGTATAGATTGTTAGTCAGGTGAGTCAGATTTTGTTCACATATAGTTTCATATCTGTGCCCATCATGGAGGCTTGGTTGTCTTTGTGTCCCATGTGGGCTGGCCATGTCATCTTCAGCCTGGGAGGAAACATCCTATATCCAGAAGATATAACAGAGGGCAGGATGGTGCTGGCTATATGTGTCCTGGCTCAGAAAACTGCTTTCTGAGAGTCACATCAGGTCCTTTCACATGCCATTGGTCACAGAGGCTCACAGGACCGAGCCACCTGTCACTAGGGTGGTAAATTGTTATTGTCCCTTATAAAGGAACAGAGAATATTAAGTAATGTTAAAACAGCATACAAATAGAAGATTAGGAATAGAAGTATATCCAAATAGCAATATGTCACATTTGCTTACCAAAATATATAATATACACATTCGCTTACACAGAATATAGAAGCTGATAGACTCTACTGTCTGGAAATAACTCTCTGAGATATCTAATGTCATGTATTCAACAAGAACTCTGCTTATCCTAGTCTGACTTTTTCTCTTCTTAGGTAAAAATTCTCATGGTTTACATTTTTTTTCCCATAAGTAGCTGGAAATTGTCACATTTTAAGACATTGCTTTTAAAGCTCTCAAGTATCACTGTTTTTTTTATAAAGACTTCGGCACATGTAAAATGCTGTTGCCTATTATATGACAGACCCCTGAGATGCCTACTGCCTTTCGTATGACTTGGAATCATCTAAGTGGCATCACTGGCATCAGCTAAGTGCTCCATGCTGCTGAGCCATTCTGGATTCTTAGAGAATAGAGCAAGCTAAGCCTGCACACTGCAGTGTGTCTGTCATCCCTGCAATTGGAAGGCAGAAGCAGGAAGATAACACATTTCAGGCCATCCTTGCGTACATAGTAAGACACCAAAACAAAATGGCACATTTCTATCATCCTAGTACTTGGGAGATGGAGACAGGAGGCTAAGGAATTTGGGGTTATCTTTTGCTATATAATGGATTTAATAGCAGCCTGGGTTACATGAGACTCTTTAAAAAACTGAGCCGGGTGTGTGGCTCAGTGTTAGAATGCTTGCCTCTCATGCATGGATGGAATCTTAGGTTCAGTCTCCAGTGCTGTACAAAACAAATAGGCAGACAAGCTAATGAACTGTTACTTAGCACAGTGCCAAATGTGTCTCCAGCTGCACCACCGAGACCGGCAAGTGGCAAAGCACTTACCCTTGGTGAATAACACTCAAGTCTGACTCCTTATTTTTGTAATGTTTGTTGAAGAACAGTGGGCTAAAATACAATGAGTTTTTTAGATACCAAGAGTAGAAATAAATTGTCTTGTGGGTTTAATGGTCTTACATCCTTAGATATCATTTAGATACTTGTTTCTTCTTGAATGCTCTTCTGAAGATATGGCTGAGTTTGTGTATCTCACCTGTCTGCATACCGAATAAGCAGGATGGATGGAATGTCACCACTTTTTTGATGCTTGTATCTTGTTTTTGTTTGTTTTTGTTTTTGTTTTTGTTTTTGTTTTTGTTTTCCAGGAAAGGAAAGGAAGTCCCTCCATCTTTCAAGCAGTTTTTCAGCAGCTCTCTGTCTTTGATCCAAATCAATCTTTCAGGCACAAAACTGTCTCCTGAGCCCTTGAAGTGAGTGATTCATTTGTCATCTCCAGAGCTTTTAGAGTTATATTTGTGATTATGAATGTGTTGGAGAAAAGGGAGGCAGAACAGGCCTGTGAGAAAGGCTTCTGAGGCAGGAGAGTGACGTGCAAGCTGACAGTGAATAGTGCACAATGGATGCTGCCTTGCTGCATCTTCTCTTTCAGTCTTTCCTGTGGCTTTTGGACTTCTATAAAAAGATGTCACGGAAAAGTTGTATTCCCAGCATTGATTTAGTCAGTGTACAAAAGTGAAGAAGGTTTGAGATATTTTCTCAGAGACCACTGTCTTTTTAAACCTCTAACTAGCCCATTCTGGACATTCTTTTGTGTATGTTTAACCAGTGTTTAACCATTTCTACCACTAGTAGTATTAGTCATATTTACTATATGTTGTGTCTACACAAGGAAATCAATGTGTAACAGGTAGTTACAGAGTAAGAATAGTCAGTGTTTGGTTGGTGAGGTTGCATGCGTGCATGCACGCGCACGTGTACACACATACACACACTGATCAAGATTTGTTAGCTCTTTAAAACAGCTGTCAGGATTAGGATTCTATAGAGATTCTTTTATACTTTGATATATTGTTGACATCCTCATTCAGCTCGTATTTATTTCGATCCTACTCTGAGCTTAGTCCTCCTGGCTCATAGAGTGGATCAGGGAACTGGCACACTCAGGATGGTTTTGGTGGTAAGTTCACAGTGTTTCAATTTTTTAAGTGTTGTTGACCTTTGCACATGTAGAATGGCTGTACATTGGCTATTGTGGAGCTCTCAGTGTATGCACAAGTCCTGAGAATTGCTGGAAGGACAAACTCTCAAGGACCTGACAGGAAGTGATCCCTTCTTTTCCCACATTCGCTGTGTCCTCACACTCTTTGGGGTAGAGATCCTTTCCCTGGGTGGATACTTTTTTTCTAGGAGCATGGGAACAGGTGGCACTCCAGGTAGGAAATGCTGACAAGGAAATGTTTAGTGTGTGTGCTGTCTGCCTTGTGTCCTGTTCACTGTCTCTTTCCTTCCTGCTCAGCTTTGAGTTCATCATGAGGTCTGACTGAGGACTTTTTTCCATTTGGTGGAATTTTTTTTTCCTTATCTACTGTGTGTGTGTGTGTGTGTGTGTGTGTGTGTGTGTGTGTGTGTGTGTGAGTGCGTGTGCGTGTGCGTGTGCGTGCCTGAGCTTGAGCCTGAGCCTGAGTAAATACACCTTGCAGAAATTGGTTCTGTCTATCACCTGAGTTACGGGATTGAACTCAGGTCATTAGACCAGGTAGCAGGTGCCTTTGCCCACGAGCCTCTGTTCTGTAGAACTAAGAGCTGCTTGTGCACATGTGGCTCCAGGTGTTCTCAGTGCCATTGGACTTCATAGGACTCCACTGCTTGTGGCAGGGAAATCAATCTACTTTCTTAAGAGTTTTAATATCAGGACAATGAATCTACTCTTCTCAATTTATGGAAGAGGGATGATATCTGCCTTGGTCCTGCAGGTGGCTGGACTGCCAGGATTCTGGACACAGCTACAAGACATGTACCTTCTTATCTCCAGGGTGTTTATCTTCACCAGTGTTCTCTGTTAGGTGACTTAACAAGCTCATCGAGCTCTCATTTCACCTTCTGGACTACTGTAAGGCCAGACTTCACCACTGGCTATTCCTTAGAGAAAGCCAGCCTTACTGTGCTATGCTAATAACATTCACAAAGTAATATTCGAGCATTCATTAACGTGGTTCTCAAGCAGATGCAGGTGGGGATTTATTTCTGATGAACACAATTTGATTTCAGTATGCAATTAGGTGGGCTGTGGGTTTATTTGCATAGGAATAGTGGTGTTTCCAAGGCTTGCATTTATGATAGAGTCACCTCCTGTCAGACAGGAGAATGCACACGTGTCTCGTGCCCACTGTTGTCAAAATGCGATTGGCATTTTCAAAAACAGAGTGTATGGTGCCTGGCCCGAGTTTCAGAAAAGGTTGAGTTTCCGGGCTTTGTTCAGTGTGCTTGCTCTGTGTGTGTGTGCGTGTGTGTCTGTCTGTCTGTCTGTCTGTCTGTCTGTCTGTCTGTGTGTGTATCTGTGTGTGTGATTGCTTTATGTATGTGTGAGAGTGTGCCATTGTGTGCACATTACTGGTCTTCATGTGAAATTGTGCCTAATATGTGTGTTTCCTTTCCTCAGGGCACTGCTCTTGGGCCTGGCCTGTAATCATAGCTTAAAGGGAGTTTCTCTGGATCTCAGCAACTGTGAGGTAAGACTGCCCTAACAGCACTGGAATAGATACCAGCCTGAAAATTGTTTCTGCATTCTTCCTGGGCGAGTGTAATACTGTGATTCCATAGGGAGAAGTGAAGCAGAAAAAGACATTACGCAAGTTTCACATGTTCTGTGTATTGCAGTTGTATCTACAAGTCGCCACAGAACACCTTTCCAATAACATTTGCGTACGTTTCTACTGACATTCCCCTCATTCTCAGCGCCTGTTGCCTGAGTGTTTTATGATGTATCCCCATGATGCAAAGCCATCAACTAACTTCACACCATGAAAAGCAGTGCACCACATTGGTTTCAGGGGACCAATGCTTAGAGCTGAACTTGGATTTGCAGGATGTAAAACAGAATAGCTAGCTTCTTAATAACTCTTTTTAATATCTTGGTTTAAGACAGGAACATTAAAATATCTCTTGAAATTACAGAGCAGCCCTGAACACTTCCAATAGAGGAGCCCTCAGAGAGGAATCGAGGCCAAATGCCTGTGTGTGTTAGAGGATATCTAGATGTTCCTCATTGTGAAACTATGACGTCATGTGGACATTAGTAAGACAATTCTCAGCTGCAGACACCTGCCTGCTGTGAGCCTTCATTTGCACAGTGTGCCTTCCTCATTCTCCATTCTCTTCTTCCCAACAGAATGGAGTCTCCATTCCTGTTTGTGCCTTTAGGATTGTTTTGCTGTGGTCCCTGCTAACCCTCTTTCTTCTCAAGGCTATTTCCTTGAGGATTGAAGTCAAAGCCAGACTTCCTTATAAATCCGTCAGACTGTGTCATCCTAGGCAGACTGACTGAGGTGTTAGTCACTCCACTCATTGCTGTGACAAATATCTGACAAAAGGAACTTAGAGAAGGAAGGTTTTATTTCAGATCACTGTTGAAGGCTGCCGTCATCTCAAGATGCAGAGAACCAGGCAGCTGTCACATTGCAGAGAGCAATGAGTGCTGCTGCTGTTTGTTTCATAGGATGCTGCTGCCTACGTCATGTAGGCAAATGCCTCAGCAGACATGCCCAGAAGTGAGTCTTCTAGGTGATTCCATATCCAGTCTGATAGTGTAGATGAGCCATCGCCAATGATGTCACTGAATCTCAGTGTGTGTGTTTAAGATGGAAGAAGGATTAGTATTCTTCCAGGAAGTTGTCACAAGATCTGAAGGAGTTCTGCTTGGCAAAGTATGCTAAATCATCCTCTATGGCTGTGTTCCTGTCTTTGTGTCTGCTTGCACATTTCTTCCTTGATATGCAGCTCTCACACAATTATAAATTTGGCTCTTGTTTGCTTTCCTAGCCATGTTGTGGCTTTTTAGAGGGCAATGTTTGTGTAATACTTGGTCCCCCTTATTGCTTCACAAAATGCCAGGCACCAAGCTGCTGCTAGATACGGAGTAAGATTTGCAGACAGATATGAAGAGTCATTTGCCAAGGCTGGAATTGTTCCATATGAAATATCAATGATGGACTTTGTCATTAATTTTGGTGTGAAGCTCACTATTGAGATCTTATTGTTTCAGAAAATCAAAACTCCACAAACGCTAAAAACCAAAACCCTGGAACACTAATTTTGAGTAGTGGATCTGTAAATGTGTTCATTGGCTCTACTTGTAAAGATAGACATGAAGTAGAAACCTACTCCAGCAACAGGAAACATTTCTCTTATTAACATGTTTGATGAGGTGATGGGGGCTGCTAACAGTCATTCCCTAAGGAACAGGAAGTTAGTGAGACTGCTATGACCAAACTCAGGCCAAACTACATTAGCTGTGACTCAACGGTGGCTTTTCAGCCTGATAAGGCATTCTTTCACCATGATCAAGCTGTGACAGGCACGAGTGATCTGTTGACCCCATATCCATATGAGGAAATGGTGAAATCTAAAGTATTTGAGGCAATCCAGCTCTCTGAAGGAGCTCTGTTAATACTAACATTGGCAATCATTAGAATATTAATTACGATTAGTTATTTTTGTCTCAGCTATTTTGAAACAGGACCTTGATCAAAGACTACCAGGTGGGCCTGGTTTAAAACTTGTTCTTAATGTCTTCTTGTGATTTGGAAATCTTTGGAAGGTAATATTAGGTCAACCATATAAAATAATTTTGTAAGTTAAAAATGTCAGGCAAGCCAGACATGATGGTGTACCCCTGAAATCCAAGCATTAGGAAAAGTGAGGGTACATTTGAGGGCAGGAGGATTACAGCAGTTTCTAAAGTCAACCTTTGGAGGTAGACTTTTGATCTTCTAGTTCTCGGTTTATGGTGACGGGAATCCAGATCAAATGATGAATTTTGACAGTGGGCTGGATCATTGTTATGATAATTTTACCTTAGTTTGGGTCTTTCATTTATGGGTTATAGGAAAATTTACAATGCTAATAAAGCAAGCCTTATAAGTATCATACATAGCCCTATGTTTGTCCACCATTTTATGGCTAGACTTACAGGACCAGTGACCATGCTTCCTGGCTATGTGTTAAAATGCTGCTCATTAAAATTGGTGAAGCACAAAATTATTTTCTAAGTGGTTACAGTGTTCTGTTCCACACTTGCTTTCTAGGGCTAGATGTCCAAATGTAACTGGATTTCAGTTGCTTCCTCTTCATGGCATAGCCAACCTTCCCAAAGGGTATTGGGAGTTACAGGATAATCCATGTTGGGCCACTTGCTGTTTCCAGGGTTTAACTATTAGTTCCCTGTTTGGGGTACTAGTTTGTACATTGCTCTCAGAAAGAAACTTTCCCTAATGTAGAAACATTCTTTTGCTGTTAATTTCTCAGTTTCTCTATCTTAAGCACAGCTTTCTTCAGTCTTAGAGTGCTAGTCAGAAGCATGGAAGAATTCCACACAACTTTTTCCCCATGATCAGATAAATATAATTTTTAAAACAGTTTTGAAAGGTATGTTAAATTTTGTGAGGCAGGGTCTTTTGTAGACCAGCGTGTTCTCGTGTTTGCTTCATAGCCAAGGATAACCTTGAACTGCTGATCCCAAGAATTGAGACTGTAAGCATATGTGATCACACCTGAGTTTCTATTAGGTACATGCTTGAACGCTAGACTTGACTTTTCACTTAGAATCAAATCCTCTACAGCGCTCCGCTATCCTCAGGAAGGGGGCAGTTTTGTGAGGAAATACAATTAAATTCTTCAGTGATGCTGTAACACTGAACTGCTCTGATTTCCATTCGTTTATTTATTTAGATAAGATCTTATATATCTCTGGATAGCCAAGGATTCTTTATGTAGATCAAGTGGACTGGCCTCAAATTTATAGCAATCCCTGTTCCCCAAATATTAGAATTACAAGTGTGTACAATCATGTGGGCCCATTTTGCTCATTTTTTATTGTCAGTTGGTTATTGTTTGAGTCAAGGTCTCACTCTCTTGTCTATCCTGGACTGGAAAAAATCCAGCTTCAAGCTCCCCACCTTCCTGCAGTAAGTTCCTGAGTGTCGGGATTATAAATGTACCACCACCCACTACCAGCTCAATCTTGCCTTCTTTTAAATAATGCTAGTTAGTGTATGGGATGCAAATGAGCATGATTTAAAAACAAGTTTTATATTCACATATGCATACGTGGCTCTAATTATGCAAATTCATTTAAAAGGATTTTCATTTACAGTAATGGGAAAGCTTTTACCGTTTCGGGAAAGCTTTAGCTTTAAGGGAATTCTGGGCACCTAATAACCTATAAATGTAATTGATATTCTTATCGCTAACTAAAGATGAGTTATTTAAATTTTTGGATTGTGTTTGGAAGCACCTTCTAATTGGAAGTATTTCTTGGAACTGACACTTTAGGCGGTGTGTTGTAGAAACTTCAGCTCTGCCTTCATTCTTGTTCTGCCTGCTGTTAATAATGGTCTTTTGTCTTTTTCCTCTTTGGGCTTCCCTTAGCTTGGCCACTGTGTAAGTACTTTATACATCAACAATCTAGGATGTGTTCAACTGTTCATTATTTTTAAGTGTTGAGAAACATACTGGTTTTGTGTGTCTATGCAACATCACTAAAAATAGTTACAAAATGAATAGAATTGATCACTACATGCCATTTGTATTTTCCATTTCCATACAAGGAATATTTTACTGCACTTTATAATGAGAGAGTGTAGGGATTTTCTTGTACAGTTTTATTTCTCCACAGGAATAAGTGTCGGTGCATATATATCAGAAAAGCCAATGAGCTTGCGGTTATCTTCTTAAAGTGTCTCCCTTTCCATGCTCTGAGTATCACATTGTGTTTTTTGAGCTGTTAGCTCCAGTCACTTCCCCTTTATCTTTGGCATCATGCGAGGCAAGCCTGCTTCGAGTGTTGACAAGCCATGACCAGGGCGATGCATCTCAATAGCTACTGATGGTCGCTCTTCTTTCTCTGTTTACTTTTAAAATTGGCAGTCTCAAAGGGACACATTATAAAATGTGTTTAGAATTAATTGCTAGATAGGTCTGCAAAGACAAAATATACAAGCCCTTCATTTGTAATATTATGTGCAATAGGCCTGCAATTGTTTTTAAGGTCTCTGAGAAATTTGTATTTCATTTCTATCCTTACCTTAGACAGGAAACACACTGTTGATGATGGGTATGAGCCCACAGGTGGCTCTTGAAATAGCATCGTGCTGGGAACCGATAGAGATGCCAAGGAGAGTGGCTGAGTGCTTAAACAACCTCCTAGCTCTAGGTCTTCTGGTCTCGAAGAGTACCCAAGCATGTGTGTACATGCACACACACTTGAAACAGACAAACAAATGAATGAATGAATAAATTTAAAACTAAAAATTAAAATCCTTAAAACTTTATATTGGGGAAAAAAAAAAAACAAGGTTTGTCTGGAGTTGCCATGGTAACACAGGCTTGATAGGCACTTGGTAGAGAACACCTGAAAATAACTAGCAAAATACAGCAGCTTTGGAATCTGCATCTGAGAGATCGTCCACTGTGGGTTCAGAATATTTGGAGAAAATGGTGTCTACACTGAACAGAGACAGGCTGTTCTTCTTGTCACCAGTCCCCAAACAGTACAGCCTAGAGACTCTTCACATGGCATCATGTAGGGTTGACTGTTGGAGTAACATAGAGGTGAACTAATGTCATTGGAGAGCCTCACATGCAGCTCCCACATGGTTTATGCATAAAGAATTTGAGCATGCTGAATTATAGTGTCTACAGGAGTCCGGGGAATCAACCCATTCCTATGGATAGTGAGAAGAGTCAGGCAGGTTCTCTGCTGTAGGACTATTCCCTGAGAGATCTCCCTCTGGGTGACTCTCACCAAGGCACCTGACAACAATTTGCTATCACCTTACAACATATGAATATAGAATTTCCTGAAGTAGTCCTGTGACCCCAAAGATCTGTGCTTAACATACAAGAGTGTGCAGCAGAGTTTGTATGTTTAGCTGCAAGTCATCATAAAACTATTGCATATGAAGTATAAAATGAAGATTCTTTAAATTCCTGTATCAGTTTGAATGTGCAGAAAACGGTACCACATAAATCTAGAGTAGAAATTGATATAAACGCTGTAAAAATGTTTCGTGTTCCTGGGTACGTAGTGAATTCCTAGTAAATGATAGCTGGTCTTCTCTAGTTAGATAACACATCTCCTGAGCAGGAAGGACCACAAAGTGGGCAGTCTGCCTCCTGCAGAGAGACCTTACGATAGTCTAGTGTTACTGTAGAGTAAAGAAAATGTGAACCCCTAATATTCACTTTGACTTCATAGGGAAAGACTCAGGGGTGGGGCGCTTGTCTCCCATGGCTGCTTTGCTGTTCCCTAGGATAGATGAGTTAAACTTGGAAGCAGAAGCGATAGGTTGAAACACTCATGTTCTAGTGTCTGAAGGGATTTGCTCAATTTCCAGAATTAGAATAAAAACTTGTATATATTGACACACATTGCCTTTTTGTTGTTGTTTGGTTTGGTTTTTACAGATGTAACCCTGGGGTCCTGAGCATGCCAGACAAGTGCCCAACACTGAGCTACACCCCCAGCTCTCCCCGAGCAGTTAAACATGACTCACTCAGCCTCACTTCTTCCCCCTTTTCTTTTATAAAGAAGTTTGAGGTTTAATGCTGGATTGTGTGGTGTAGGAAACAGTACCATTCCTTTACCATCGTAATAGCATTCTCACTCCACTTACAGCTGCTGGGAGTTGATGATTTTAAGACACTGTGTTAGTGATTTTTCAGGTTCCCCTGCAGCAGGAAGATGACTTCATTTTCTGTTTGTTCTGTTTCTCTAGCTGAGGTCAGGAGGAGCTCAAGTGTTAGAAGGCTGTATCGCTGAAATCCACAACATCACCAGCTTAGATATCTCCGACAATGGTATGTCACAAAAGAAACTCAAATGCTACTGGAGCAAGCAAGACAAGAGGAACTGGCCCGCTAGCCACATCCCAATATACAAATTCTGTGGTCAAGATTTGAGCCCAGGACTTTTAGATTCTTGGTAGTCATTAGATTCTTTCAAAATGTTTACTTAATTAGCATCATTCCTGCTGGTTGCAGAGTGGCCTGAGCCTGTTAACTGCATAGAAAACTTACATGCAAGTGAGTAGTGTGGCAGGAGAGGGGAACAGTTCACCAATATAGTTTCTGGATGCTGCTGACTTGCACAGCCACTGACTAGAGGGAGGCTTAGGTACGTCTGCAAAAAGTGAGCTCACCCCTGTGAAGTAGTAGGACATGAAAGAGGGCAGAGAACTCTGCTGAGGATGAAGACTAAGGGTCGTGGGGCACTGAGCTCAGTACAGGCAGCCACCCCACTGTATGACGTCACTTGTCACTTGTGTTCTGACTCCATCTGTATTCTTCTTTCCAGGTTTAGAATCCGACCTATCTACCCTAATTGTGTGGCTCAGTAAAAACAGATCAATACAGCACCTGGCGTTAGGCAAAAATTTTAATAATATGAAATCCAAGTAAGAGTTTTGAATTCTTTATATGACAATGACGAAAATAACCAGCCTCCTGACAGCTTTTGATTTGATTCCACTGTCCACGTCTTTAAAATCTCTTTAGAAATCTGACGCCTGTGTTGGACAACTTAGTGCAGATGATCCAAGATGAAGACTCTGTGAGTATCACGTGACACACTTTACTTACCTCTTTGTGATTATTTCTGTTGGGTTGATGCCGAAGTGCTTTCAGATATTTCACATATACCTTTTTGCTTTCAGATAATTCACATGTAGCTTTTATCAGTATTTTAAAAATGGAATATGCTTTAGTACAGTTTGAATACTTAAAATCCTATTCTTCAGTATATCAGGAAGGTTAAAACTAAGAACTTTTGAAAACTATTTATTATTATTATTATTATTATTATTATTATTATTATTATTATTAGTGTGTGAGTGTGTACTCACTCACAAGTACCATAGCATGTGTCTGGGCATAAACAACCCTTTAGGGATCAGGTCTCTTCTTCCACCATATGGTTCTAGGGGATTCAAGGCTGTAAGTCTTGGCAGCAGAACTTTTACCACCGCGTCTTCTCATTGGCCCAAACTAAGATTTTCAAAGGTATAAATTAACTCTTAAACCCTTCTGCATCCTATCCAGCTACAACATGAATTTGCAGATTAGCTAGCTGGTTGTTTTACCATGTATTAGACTGAAAAACATCATGTTTTCAACTTGGGCTTTACCTAGTAATTATACAGATTTTCAGGTAGTAGGGGGGCAGGCTTCCTCTCATTGTTAATGGCTGCTTGGATTGTCATCATCTGTCTTATATTGTTGTGCCTTCTAGTTAATTTTGAGTAGCATCGTAAGGTGCATGAGATAAGGAAGCTATTTAACTGATAAGGTAGAGCATTGTCATGAATTCATTCAATACAGAGTGTCGTGTCTTGTGTTCCATTTTACTGATTCTCCTTAAGACTGTCCTTTTCTTCTCAAAGTCATATTTAGTCACGAAACACAGTTTCAAAAATTCAAATTCTTGTTGCCATTGCAAAGAGTCACACTGTGGGTGGTAAAGTAACTTCTTACACGAGTCAGGCAAAGTATGTCACATTCTGAAAAATATCACCTGTTTTTTAACTTCTACCAGGAAATGACAGACACTTCTGTGACATCAGTAAGCCAACTTCCCTAAGGCAGCTATGGGTTTGGGGTTCCGAAATTTCTACTCTGCTAGCCCTTTCTTTGCCTGAGAGGTGAAAATTCTGTTTTCTTGATATTCTATCATAAGGCTGTAATTTTTAACCTTGGCTAAATAATTCAGTTAGTTATTGAATGGATTATTATGGATTCTGCTGTATTGCTGGGTTCTCACCTGCTAATAATCTCAGGATTTTTTTCCTTTTATATTAGATTACTAAAGTCAAGGATAGAATTGGCATGTAATACTAATTTTATACATTTAATTTGACTTTGTACCACTCTGTGTTATTAACAGATTTCCTGATATTGGCCCATTTTTAAAAGATTTGGGAACCTCATGTTACAAAATCACACTTAGTATTCTTCTCCAAATCCGTGTCTTAGTAAATAATTTAAGAAGTTTTTCAAGCTCATGAAGAGTGTATTATTTCAAGTTCTACTTATTGCTTAAGGGTCTTCAAACTGTTTTTGTAGTTTTAGTTTCTTACTTAAAGATAATTTTGATATTTAAAATATACCTGAAAACACATTTGCAGATGACAAATTTGCTATGTAAATGTGAATTCTGCCAAGTTACAAGTCTGATTAGTATGTTGCTAATAACTCTACAGTAAACACCTTTTTATTTTTGTGTCACTGAAAATGATGTAGGTTTTTCAAAAGGCAATTACCATCAATTTTTCTTTACTTAGGAATCTATAATATGCAGACCAATTTAAAGTGATTAGGAGTTGAGCCTCGTGCATTCAAATATTTATTCTACAGAAAACCAATTGCTTTGGGCCTATTTTCTATTTTACTTAAGTAAGAGTCGGACATTCAGAATGCAATCTCTGCCTCTGACACTTTGCCCCTGTGGAACACGTTCCCTGGCAGCCCGCGGAATAGCTTAGTCACCCAGAAGTGCATGCAATGCTCAGTGGGAAAAACCCAGATTCTCAACTGTAGATGAAGGTGACTACATCCAGATTCATGACATGACGACAGTGAGCAGCCAACATGGCAGAGAATCTGTTCAGAAGGATTGCCTAGAAACCCCTGTTGCAATCCACAGAACATGATGAGTTTCCTTCCAGGATGGCCAGCAACCTGGAGACTGAGTCGAGGTTAAGCATTAAGCATTCAGGTGGTGAGACTGCGTGGAAATTTAATGAATCAGGAAGAACTGACCTTATAGATATGTATGCAGTACAGGCCCCCCTGTTCCCATTATCCTTAAGTGTTAGTTTGTGTTAGAAACTAACTGATGTTAGAATTTGAATGTAATGATGGAATAGTAGCTTAGCGATCTGGCATTTTCCCAATATGAGAAAGAAGCCATGGTAGATCATTTTGGTCGTGGTGGAAGAGAGAGTATAGAAATGGTGAAACATGGCTACAGCTTTCCATGCGGTGCTGCTGCATGTTTGGCTTTGTTTATATAACATTAGATTGCCTGAGTCTGAGCATCTTTCCATTGATTTCCACTTATCTGACTGCAGAATAGTAAGAACACTATACACTTAGCTTTCTGGCTGAGATGCCATCACCTTAGCGACCAGCAATCTCTTTTACTTGCGTAGGTTTGACTTGGACTGATGTGCAGTTGCCTTCTGATTGTCCTGGGCTAAGTCTGATCAGCAGTATGGCACGTGGATGTCAAGGATGGTGGTACAGTCACTCAGTCTGAATCACAGCATAGTGCTCTGTTGATATTTAGTATTTTGTTTTTTATCTTCCTCCTCTTTCTTTTTTTTGAAACAAGGCCTCATACAGTATAGTCTGTCCACAATTTATCCCCCTGCCTTTACCTCCCAGGTGCTGAGATTTCAGGTATGAGCCGCCATGCTTGACTGATGTCTAGACTTTAACTCTATCTCCCTCACACTGTTCTTGCATGTCATTGATAGAGACCTCTCTCATTCATACACACTAATGCATGATCGGTACGACCTGGTGGAGCAGGCACAGGTAGATCTTACATTATGTTTGCTTGTCATCATGGAAATCACTCAGCTTCTAGCCATTTACCTGCCTGGGGTACCAGAGCTGCTTGAGAGACTGAGGCCAGAGTAAAATACTTCACATGACAGAAGATGTCATCATTCCGTGGGTCTGAACTGGGATCCTTCATGCCTTGTGGGTGTATGTTTTGGGATTCATCCCTGCACTGCAATACATCTTCATTGCAAATGCAGATGCCTACAGGACTAGGGAGACAGGAGAGCAGATAGAGGGAGCTGGGCACAGGAGGAAGTCCTATTAAGTGTTTGGTCATGTACCCTAAAGGCCCAACCAAACCTGTATCCAGCCTGAGTGGCTTTCGGTTGGTGTGGAGTCACAAATGGTGTGCAGTCATGCAGATATGACTTTTTGTTTCTTGAATCACAGGAATATCTTCTGATGGAAACTTAAGAGTTAAAGGATGGTGACCAAAAACGTTCTAAAACAAGCTCCTCGGGGGAAGTGCAGTAGAGTTGTTGAGAGCACACACTCTGAAACTAGATCGCGCAAGCCGACTCAGATTCACTCTGCTCTAATGCTATGACTTTGTTTTGTTTTGCTGTATTGCTTTTTGGTAAAATAGAATACCATGCACCCCGTTCTCATTTTGAACATTTTATGAGGCTAGTGTTGAATTTCTTATCCTTCTGCCTCTACTTCGAAAGCACTGGGATTATAAACTTTTACACACACACACTCCTGCCCCATGCCTGCCATCTTCCGTGACTTTGATTGAGTTGTTTAACCCTTCTGTTTCTTGTCTTGTGACTGAGGATGACAATCCTGCTCATGTAGTGGGTGGCTGAGAGGGTTAAGTAAATCACACATGAAAAGAGGAAGCAGTGGTTGGGTATAGTAAACGCTTAGGAAATATTCATCGGCTGAACAGTATTCATCTGGGGTATGTTTTATTTTGTGTTTGGCCCCTGTGTTTTAAGGTATTATTTCACATGTAGAAAAATAAATTGGCTAGAAAGGAATAACGCCTCAGATGGGTCACTTCTGTGACCGGTGGCTTGCACAGAAGCAGCAGATATTCAGCAGTGAAGAACCAGTTCACCCTAAGAGTCGAATGTCAGAACCTTGTGGTTCCAACCTCACCCCCACCCGTGGCTTTAGACAGCAATTTCCAAAGCAGGCTATTCAATGAGTCCTATCCCCAGTTCTCTATGGAGAGTTGGGGGAGTGCTTGTTGCTTTGAGGAAACTGTTCAGTGCTGTGTACTGTCTGCCTACCCACAGCCTCTGCAGTCCTTGTCCCTGGCTGATTCAAAACTCAAGGCCGAGGTCACCATCATCATCAATGCCCTGGGCAGCAACACCTCCCTGACCAAAGTGGACATCAGTGGGAATGGCATGGGGGACATGGGAGCGAAGATGCTGGCCAAGGCTCTCCAGATCAACACCAAACTCAGGTAGGCACCACTGTCTTGACCCTAAGGGCTAGGTACTCTTTCTGGGGGAGTTTGGGCCTCCTAGGGTACCCGCTGGGAAGAAATTTTTACCAAAGCACTTGGTTTTGACACCTGAAACACATTGTATTTCCTCTGGTGTTTGTATTTACAAGACCTCTGATTGTTGTAGTTTCTTTTTCAATGTAGTCTTGACACCTGACCAGGGAGATAATGTCAGTGAGAAGCAGGGAAATCTTTGCAGGCCATGCTGAGGGAGCAGACCCAGACAATCTGTGTCTTTTAGTGACAGGCCATGTTTTAAGAGATGCATCCTCAGGTGCTACAGTTGTGCAAGTGTCACAGAGGTGCTTGCACAAAAGAAACTGCCCATGATATCCCTGGGCAATATAGAATATAGTTAATGATTCATGGTCTTATTGGCACATGACCATATGTGGTTGTAGGTCTGAGGCCTTTCCTCCACTCCACACCTCTGCGGTAAAGACTTAAAACACAAGGGCACATGAAGTATGCTTTTCAAAGGCTGGCTCCCCAGGGGAATCATTTCTGCTTCTCAGTCGTGCTCTGGGCTTTTTGTACACATAATTCTTCTTGAGGATCACCAGGGCTTTGCTCCATTGTTGTCTGTTCCTCAGGGTAATCAGGGTTTGCCACTGGTCTATCAGTGTGTCGATTGGAGAGCAAGTGCCTGTTGCTCTCCTAGGGCTCCTTTTGGATGCTTCCTTTTCTTTAACATGACATAGAATCAGAACCTTCTAACTAAACTGAAGCCACAGGCCAAGTAGTGAGAGTGGTGGAGGTCCTCAGGATTAGCATGGGAGAGCAGAAAATGTCAGGCTGAAGACCTCCAGACAGATGAAAGGTAGTGTGTGTCCATGGGAATTGTAAAACCTCACAAGTGCATGTGTTCAGAAGGTAAGGTTGTATTTTCCCAAAAATACGTTAAGTAGGCAGCCTCCTATCTCATAGTAGCCTAGTCTTCAGCAGAGAGAGAGGGAAGTTCTCAAGATTACACCAGGACAGGGAAATGAGAAACTATGAGATAGAGCAAGGTTCTCTCTAGGTTTTGAGGATAGAGAAGGTCTCTGGACTTGAAGATGTTTATGTTGAACACAGGGCTGGGCAGTGTCTTTGGTCAGGGGCTTCAGTTTCTATGTGAATATGAGGATGTTGTCTGGAGTACAGAGGGACCAAGTTCTCTAGTTACTGGCTGGTCCAGTCTTAAGTATTACAATAAATTAATTTATTTGCTGTGCCTTTAGGTGTAGTTTTTCAAAAATATTTGTGTCATAGCTGTGTTAAGCTATAATGTAGGGGCTGAAAGTGTAGCTTAGTGGTATAGTGTATGTTTAACATGTATGATATCATGGGTTCAACCCAGCATGAAGATAGATAGATAGATAGATAGATAGATAGATAGATAATAGATAGATAGATAGATAGATAGATAGATAGATAGATAGATAGACAGACAGACAGTATTGGGTGAAATGGTCATTTTTGTTTTGATTAAACAAATGATTGTTATTCCTTGCTTACATAATGCCATTAGAATGCTTATAAGCATGTCCAACCTGTGTTCCTGCCAATGACACACCAGTACATGCAGCTAGAGATAGCTATGAATTTAGTCTAACACATATTCTTATATTTACTTTGGACATTATAATATTTCTACAAAATTAAGTAACTGCATTGCATGATATAAGTTTGTGTCAGGATGTCAAAGGGCTGGATGTGCCTAGAAACAGTGTTGACTCAAAGAGCTTTATCTCCGGGGGGTTGGGGGGCGAGTCAACCCCTGGACACCTCAGAATTTGACTGTTGATGTGGTTTCATTTCCAAACAGGACAGTCATCTGGGACAAAAACAACATTACCGCACAAGGCTTTCAAGACATAGCTGTTGCTATGGAAAAGTAAGTTTTAATTAGGATTCTTCTCCGGAATAACACTAAAGAGCCAATGGCATTGGTGCCACCTGTGGGGTGGTAGAAGAAGCTATAGGTAGAGAGCAGGTCTTTGTAGACCAGCCATGGAGTTGGGCAGGACAGTGGCTTTGTCCTGATGTGAGTTTTCTAATGTGTGAGGAACAAGTGTCGAGGTACTGATCTGCCAAAGCAGGTAGTCCTCAGGGCCACTGTTCCTCCTGCTTCTGTGGTTCACAGTCTCCGCACTGCGTTTCCTCTTCTGTTTATCTGGACATGAGGGTGGGGATGTGAGGGACTGGTGGGGGAAAATTGTTGTCTATAGTCCAGAAAATAAAAGTGAAATTGATTAATGGTCAGTCCTAGGCATATTTATTTTATATTGCTATGATTTATTTTAATTGTAACTGATAGCTACAATTGCTATTTGCTGTCAAATGTACTTTTCTGGTCAATAAAATGAAAAAAGTAACAATTCTAGGCATGGAAGAAAATAACACTAGAATCTAGTTTTTTCTGTTTTGGCTAACGTTAGACTAAGAAATCAATCAGCGCGTCTCCGAAGAAGAGGGGTATTTATAGTGCTCACCTAGAAGAGCCAAACCTCACATGGAGAATCCATGTACCCTTGTTGACCTTGAGCAATCCATAGAGGGTGATGTGAGGCAAACGGAAAAATCAAGAGCTTAGTGGATGCGAAGGTTGTTGGTCTTGGGTTCCTGAGGCAGAACTTGACATCAGCGTATTGATGCAGGTGCCGTTCCCAGGCAAGTGTTTGTCCAGAGCCTCTTGTCTTCATTGTTGCAGCCTTAAGAAAATGTTAAAGATGTCATTTATTGCTGGAGCCTCTAGAACCAGAAGGAGCTGTGTCACTAGTTAATCCCTGGCTCTATGGTATGTTGAGGTGACAAGAACATGGCCCCTGGCTACCATCAGATTTCTGAAGTGCTCTGAGCAGATTCTGAACTTTGGAAAGGAGATGGTCTAAAACATAACGGGGGGGTGGGGGGGGCTGCCACAGAAAAACCTTTTCCCAGGGAAAGGGAGTATGATCTCACTGTCCTGTATCATTTGCCCATCCCCAACCCCTATTATAAAGGCCAGTTGGGAGGAGCTTCAGGCTCCATGTGCTGTCTCCAGATCCATCAGCAAGAATATACTATGTCTCGATTCTTCATTTATTCTTTTTTTTTCAAGTGAGAGGATCAGAGTTAATGTTCTTCAAGTGCTTTCTTTTTGTTGTTTTGTTTGTTTTGTTTTGTTTTGTTTTTTTTGAAACAGTTTTGCTATGTAATCTTGGCTGGCCTTGAACTCACAGAGATCTGCTTGCCTCTGTCTTCTAAGTTCAGGGATTAAAGGTGTGTGCCACCATGATCAGTTCCAAATACCTTCTGGTCCAAAGCCACATGCTTCTACTTGAACCAGGAATTCAGGGTGCAAAATCAGAAGAATTCAGTTCCAAGGTGTCCCCCAGTTCCCACTTTGAGACCTTGTCTTGGGTTGTAGACCATGATGACCTCAGACTTGCAACAGTCCTCTCTCCTCTGCCTTACAATTCTGGAATTCCAGGCAAGTACTATGCCTGGCTCCTTTCTCTCTTTATAGTGACGCAGGCCATTGCAGAGTGTGGGTGAGGCAGCTTACCACATCACAGTACACCACCTCCTCCAAGAGCTGTCTGTGACTACAGAGCCACCTATGTCTGCTGCTGCTCTGTCCCTAGAGTGGGAACAGTGATCTTCACTGTGTTCATATCACAACACCCATCCCTAAACTTAAGGAGATTGCCAGTCCAGGCTGGCATTAAGAGTAGCCCGGAACATACCCAGAATCTCCAGACAGATAGCCATATCTCTGTGTCAGTCAGTTATATACACTGTGCTCTGACATGCCAACGCTTCCATATCACTGGTGTGTAAGTACACCATGCTGGTCTGTCATGTGATAAAAATTGGATGCAGGAAAGATTATAAAAAAGATTTATTGTCTTTTAATTCTCCTTGGCTGGTTCCTTTTTAAAACAAACAACTTTGTAAAACATACTAACATAGTAATTAGAGTTGAAGTACTCTGGCGAGTGAACTGGATGCCTGTTTTCTCTCTGAGGAAACAGCCATCTAAATCTTGCTGCTAACAAAATGGTCATTTTTTCTTTTTTCTTTTTTCTTTTTCTTTTTTCATGGCTGTTGGCTTATTGTGGGGGGAGGGGGTAGTTGCTAAGGCACTATTCCAGTGACATCCACCTAAATATTCATGAGACTCACAGCCCTTCACTGTTTGGAGATCTAAAGCATGACTCTGATTTTACTCCATTGTATGTGACCGATGCCCAAATCACCACTAATTGGCAAAAGGTCATTCCTTGGCTGATTTTTCAGGCAAGTTGTCCGGGCTCACAGAGATTGGGATGCCTAGGCAGGCATGCTACCCTTTTCCCCTGAAGATATGTTTACCCAAAGGGTGTCAGAATAGCATGGATTATTTTGTGGATAGTAACAGGTTGGCATCTTTTTGGTCTCTGTGTTTCCTTCTTGTATCCATTTTGGTCTGACTATCACGTATGGGTTGCCAGCCATTTTCAGATCAGTTGATAGCTAAAACCATAAAATATCTGAAACCGTAAAACCAGTTATTGACTTTCTTTCTACACTTTTTCTCCATCCATCTTTCTCATCCCAAGATGAAGATTTGGTCCTTCATGTTAATTCGAAATGGAAAGCAAAACTACACACGTTAACTTCATGTCTGTTTTGTAGGACAGTGCAAGTTAATGGTGTCATCCAGTCTCTGTGCATATGGATATCAAAAGCCACTCTGCAGTTAAGGCATTTGATGGCTGGGTGACTTACAGTAATGTTTTGTTTTGTGAGGTCTGGAGTTACTTTGTAGCCTTGGCTGGCCTGATACTTTGTACGTAGCCCAGGCTGGCTGCAAACTCAAAGCAATCCTCCTGCCTCAACCTTCCTAGTGCTAGGATTACAAGTCTATATTAGTCTAGCAAGGATAAAAAAGATATTTTGTTTGTTTGTTTGTTTGTTTCTTTGTGACAGCATCTAAATGGCCCTGGTGTAGACCAGGTTGGTCTTAAACTCACAGAGATCTGCCTGCCTCTGTCTCCTGAGTGCTGGAGCACGTACCACCATATCTAGCTATTTAAAGGTATTTTTGGGACTACCTGTCTAGATCTAAAAATGTGTTCAATTAAGGTAACAGAAAGTCATTTTAAAATACATGGGTTTTGCTCCTTTCTCCAGGAACTACACACTGAGATTTATGCCAATTCCTATGTATGATGCTTCTCAAGCTCTTAAAACAAACCCTGAGAAAACTGAAGAGGCTCTGCAGAAGGTATGGAGAGCTGCAAGTGTTGAGTATATTAAGTTCAACTTTATATTGTGTTAAGACCTATTTTGTACATATAACTATAACTTTCATAAAGCTTTTTAAGATCATGTATTCCTAAGGTCATGACTAGCATAATTCTTGACTAGGCTTGGAAAAAAATAATGAAGACTAAAAGCTCTCATGAACATTTAGTAGAATAAAATAACATTCTTATAGTATCAACATGCCTATGTACATGGATCTCTCCATCCTTGGAGAATGTGGGGAGCTGAGGCATCTCTTGCCCTGTGGCTTTCCTATTTCTCTTTCTTTGAGTGGTTTGTTATGTTCTGTTTTGTTTTGTTCTGTTTGTCTTTTGAGACAAGGTTTCCTATAGCCTCAAACTTACCATGTATCAGAAGATGGCCTGAATTTCTGGTTGTTCTCCCTCCATGTCTCAAGGGGTAGGATTGTAAGCATCCTTTGCTTTTTATGGCTACCTCTCGTCAGTTTAGATGAGCTCATATGTTCCATTTTTACTCTGATGCTTTTTCTGGGGTTTTTGAAATTCTTTATCCCCCTTTGTTCTCTCTCTTCGATGGTAGCATCCTCTTTCAGACCCAAACCTGACTTCTTCTTACATCTGCCTTAGCTAAGGCCTACCCAGTTGCCAGATCCTGTACTCCAAAGCTCTTTGCTCATTTTCCCGCCCCTTTGTTAATGTGATACCTTTCTTCAAGACTTCATTGCCACATTGGGTAGCTCCTATCTCTTTTCCATGTCAGAAAAACTAGCCACCATCTTTTACGGTAAATCTGCATGCCATCGTTAACTAGCAGCTTTTCAGATAAATAAAGCTTGGTCTCCCTAACAGAATGAGATCTGTCTAGGATTTGCCTTCTGCCCTCCTCATGCTCCATCTATTACCAGCTCTAACTTTTCACTCTGTCCTATTTCAAGAGACTGCGGTATTGAACCTAAGGCAAGACTAAGTCTGTCTGTACTAGCTTTTCTGATCCTTGAAGTTTGAGAACCATTACTTTCCTATGGGCAGGACTCAGCTCCTTCTATGCTACTGTGCTTGGCTATTGGGTTTGAAATCTGGTGTCTAGAACATCCACAATGATTTCCTGGGGGCAGTTTCACTCTGCTGACAGATGGCCTTCCTGGCACTTCCAGACCTGGAGTTAAGTCACTCACCTCTTCATTTTCTCTCCTAACAGAGTCTTTTAGTTACTTTCTGTCACTGTGATAAAACACTGAGGCCAAAGCCAATTTGAAGGAAAAAGGATTTAGTGTGGCTTTTGCTTGCAAAGTGATCGACTCCATTACAGAGAGGAAGACATGACAGCAGGCAAGAAAAGCAGACAGGCAGAACAGGAAGTAAGGCAGGGCTATAAACCCTCAACCCCTGCTGATGCCCTGTGATGTACTTCCTTCAGCAAAGTTGCATTTTCTCAAGATTCCATAACCTCCCACAGATGCACCACCAGCTGAGGACCAAGTATTCAAAAACATGAGCCTACAGGGGACACTTCTCCTTCAAATCCCCACAGACTATGAGCGTCTTGAAGGAAAAGGCCATGTGACTTTCAATTTTTTTTCATTCTTCTCGCTTATTGTATTTTCTAAAATGTGTGCTTAGACATTTCTTAACCACTTTAAATAAAAATGAGTAATAGGGAGTGGCAGGGAAAGATTTAGAATAGCAAAAGAAATTATTCCCAATTTTTATTTGAAATACATGATCCTAAAATCAATTCTTACCTAAGTATAGTAGCTTACCTCTATAATACCAGAAGGATCTCTGTAAGTTTAAGGTCAGTCTGAGCTACAGAGTGGATTTCTAACTCAAACAAAACAAACAAGCAAACAAACAAACACAAGTTTACTTAGCTTAATTTCTTAATTAATTTCTTAATTTTTCTGAACTTTAGTTTTTACACACGTACACGCTTATTTGTATATGTGCAAGTATATGCATGCATGTATGTGTGCACATGTATGTATATGTGTGTGTATATATGTATATAAATAGAAAAAATTAAGTTATATCCTAATTATGCTTCATGGACAGTTAACAAATAGGTTAACTACATGAGTGCCATGTATACCATTTAAATGTTAAACTAAATTAACGTGGTACAGTATTTAAAACAGCACGTGGGATGGGTTATTTCAGCCTAGCATTGTAGGTGAGGAAATGGAAGGGAAGGGCACTAAGAAATTGGCAAGGATTACAGACACCCACTACCAAGCCCAGCTGAGAAGTAAAGACAAAAGCCAAGGTGTGCAAGCTCTGCACATGCACCGAGAGGAAGGAAAAGCATCAATGAGGGAATTAAGGCAAAATAAAGTCCAAAGAAATCCTGCCAGCAGTGTGCTGGATGACAGTCATAATGTGTAGACATGAAGTGACTGGGCATCATAGCTGTGGTGACCTCAGATGACTAAATGTCATACTGTGAGGAGATGTGAGATGACTGGATGTCACAGAGTGTGGAGATGCAAAGTAACTGGATACCTTAGTGCACGGTGACATGAGGGACATGACAGCCTTGTGAGGAAGGATCGAGGAGCTGGCAATCCTCATGACAAGGGATTGCACTTTTAATGAAATGTGTAATGCCACTTGGAAGTAGATCTGAATGTGTAATAAACTTGTATTGCAGAGAAAAACAAACACTGAAAAAAAATTAACGAACACCTGAAACGCTTGACCAGAAATGTTTTCAGTTGGAGATTTTTTTTTTTTTTTTGGTGTGGGAGAGAGGAGGTGGAACTTGGCAATGTTTGCTCGTGTGTAATGAAGTCCTGTGGGTTAAGACCCAAGTCCACATATGGGTTTGTGTGTGCCGTGTGTGTGTGTGTCCTGTACTTGTGCTCCACGGGGACTTCTGTACTGCCTTTGGTGCCATTTGTTCTTGTCACAGCCCTTCACCTGACGTCAGAGGTGAGCGTTTCTCCCTTAGGCAAACATGCCAATTTTGATTTAGAAAATTTGGGATTTTGGAATATTTTGAAGATTGATCTGTGGATTAATAGTGATCATCTTATAAATCTGATATGCTTGAGAAGAGATGAAAAATTAAAATCTGATAAATCTTATCAGATTTATCAGATTTTATTTATTTATTTATCAGGAGAAGTCAAAGAGGACAAAAAAAAGTCACCATAAAAACTATGTTACAAGTAGCAGCTATCTATCCAGCCCCATGAAGATGCACTCTCCACACAAGAAAACTTAATGCATAGGGAACATGTTGTGGTGGCATCCTAACACTTGGGATACTGAGGCAGGAGGATCAGAAGTCCAAGGTTACTCTTGGCTACATAGCGGGTTGAGGCCTGCCTGGACTATGTGAGACTGTCCAGGTGAAATAAGTAGAGTGCGGATAAGATGGCAGAAGTGCACTTGCTTGTGGGTTTTCTTGGGGTGGGGGGGGATTACTTTGTGCTTTGAACTTATTGGATTTTCATGGTAAAAGGGGGCCTGTTTTCATCTGGATAGCTAGATACTGTCCTTGGAGGGAATAAATGGACCAAATGGTCTACTGACTTTAATTTTCTAAAAACAAAATATATTAAATCCTTATACATTGTTTTTCAATGCAAATTTCCATCATTTTTGATCCAGGATTTTTGCCTCTTGGACAAGTTCTGGCTCTGGAAGCATCTACGTGGGTTTGGACCTTCTCCATCTTGCCCCTGCTCCCATCCCCTCACCGGGACAATGAATATTTTTTTGGCTCTCCCTCATATGACCTTAATCGGGTTCTGAGCTCTTAGTCCCCAGGAGTTAGGTGTCTGTCTTCTCCCTGGAGTGCTGTGTGGAAGGAAATCTTACTGTGCTAAGTTCAGTAGTAACAGGTCGATGACTGACAACAGAGATGCAGAGTTTGTGGTTCCTTTTTCCTTTAAACTTGTTTTCAGAAAGAAGAGTTGTGGGGCTGGAGATAAGGCTCAGTCAGCAAAGTGTTTATTGTACACACGTGAAGACTTGGGTCTGCTCTCAGAACTGCATAAGAATCTGGATGTGATGACATGAGATTATTAATCCTAGCTGGAAAGGCAGAGGCAGGAGGGTCCCTGGTGCACACTAGATAGCCAGCATAGCCTAACTGTCGAGTTCTGGGCCAGAGAGAAAGACTATCCCAAAAACCAAAGTGGAGAGTGACTGAGAAATGACATTCGAGGCTGGTCTTTGGGCATGTATGGACACAGGCACCTGTATGCACATGAACCTGTCTATATACATATACAAAAAGAACAAACTTCACATCATTTTTCCTAAAACAACAACAACAAAACCACCAAAACTTTTTCCTGGCTTAGTTTGTGATGCAGAGTGGCTGGACTTGGGAAAGGTCTGGGAACACAGGCCCTGCCAGCCTTCACTGTCCCATGTCTGTATGGCATGAGCTTCCCGATTACTCTCAGCCTTTGGCCCAGTGTGAAGCCAGCTGTGAAAAGACTGGGAAGGAGGCAAAGGACCCAAAGCTGGGTGGTCTCAAGTGTCTGCCTTTCCGACACTTTGAGCCTCCATAGCAAAGCATTTCCCATTGATGTGTCACCTTAGCAAGATGTGGCTGCTGGGAGGCAGAGGAAGGAAGGTCATGTGATCTCGCCCACAGTGCTAAGTTAATGATGCATTAGTTGGGGGAAGGCACTTTTGCTCTGCCTTCTAGCTTCCTGGGATGCAGGTAATTGCTGTCTGGGTTTTAATTGTTCCTAATTGCTATTGAGTAGTAGTTATTTTAGCATATGGAAAATTAAAATGAAAATGTAATAACAGTAAGAGCTTCACAGTTATTAGACATTCTTAACCAGGGAACCACAGTGAAAAATTAAAAGGCAAATGGCTAAGACACATTATTAAAACAATAAAGGGGGCGAATAAACCAGGATGGCACAATTTACTCACCTTAAATCAGTCTTGTCTCTTTTCGAGACAGTGTCTCACACAGCTCAGCTTGGCCTAGTGCTCCTTTTTATCTTGCCTTCGTCACTTCTGATTTCACTGCATGTGATAGCTTCTTATGCTGTAGCTGCCTGTGTTTACAAGAAGGTGTGTGTGTGTGTGTGTGTGTGTGTGTGTGTGTGTG
>JANHMN010000006.1:36656679-36682707 GCA_030674055.1 Rhabdomys pumilio
CCCTGCTGCAAACCCTGTCTGTGGGTGCTCATCTCTCTAACGAGTTCATCCTGCACTCTGTCCACAGCGTGCCCAAGGCCTGTTGGTCTTCCTAAGCATTTCCTTTCCATCTGGTTCTAATTTGTGCTTTTTCAGTTTTCAAAGGACTTTGTGTGTAAACATATGAAATGTCAACCTACTTCAGGATTTCTTGTTTTGTGGAGGGATATATTTTCTTATTATTTAATAATGTCATATTAATAATTATTAATGAATAATAATAATTAATAATAATAATGTCACATTATTAAAATCAGTCCTGTTTTGAAAAACTATGAAAATCTGGTAGATTATTAAGATTAGAATATACCAAGGATGCTACTTTTATAGCTGTTCTTCCCTCCCTCCCTTCTTCTCTCTTTCCCTCCATCCCTCCCTCCTTCCTTTCTTCCGTACCCCCTCCACCAGTCTCTTCTTCCCTTGTCGTCTCTCCTTCCCTTTCCCTAGCAATCCTCCCCAACCCCTGCCCCCATCTTCCTCTCTTCTCTTTCTTCCTTAGCATCATTTCCCAAGTGCTGAGCAGTTCTAGGCTGTGGATTAGCATGAGGTTCAGAGGGCACCATCTGCCCTCCTTGGAAAAGACTTGCTTCTGAACTACATGGTGTTAAAACTTTTAATTTTATGCTGCCCAGAGATGAGAACCCTGAGCCAGCAGCAGCTGTCACCAAATACTGGCTTATCTTTGTCGGTTTTGGAGTCACACACAAATGACTTCAGTTACCCAAAAGCTCATTTTCTAGTTAAAAGCCCCTCTGATAAACTTGTCAGAGCTTCATCTGAGCCTACATGGGTTGTGGGGTCAAAGAGCTGACAGACCATGCTTACTGACTGGCTCACTGATAACTTTATTCTCCACGGAGTCGAAGTGTGTTCTTGAGAGATATGTGTGCTCCATTTCTAGATAGAAAATTATCTGCTTCGGAATCACGAAACCAGGAAATACCTCCAGGAGCAGGCCTACCGCCTCCAGCAGGGCATCGTCACCAGCACCACCCAGCAGGTAAGGGAATGCCTATAAGGGCATGCTGAGTCCATTCTGTCAACAGAGGCTTACAGAGCACAGCTCCAGGAGGAACTGGCTTAGGAAAATCACAGCAGATGGAAAGAGAGGAAAGTGTATTTGGGGCATAAAGAAGAAATGAATAAAAATGGAATCCTAGAAACTACAAACTAAAGGCATTTTTTTTTTTTTTAAATTGCTGCTTTGTAAGTGTTAAAAACTGGGAGACTGAAGGTGACAGGTTAAGATTGGGGTTGACGAAGAAAGTCGAATAGGAACAGAGCTGATTGTACCTTATAACTCATGGAATCAAATACAATTTTTGATCATTGATATATATATATATATATATATATATATATATATATATATATATATATTGAAAAATATATACCTAAAATATATATCATACCTGTGGTATGGAAACTCGAGATGTTGCCAGCCTATAATCCCAGCCCTGGGACTGAGAAACAGGAGAAGTGGGAGGTTTTATAGATCTTCATCTGTAGACAGAGTTTGGGCCAACCTAGGTTACCTAAGACCCTGTTTCAAAACATTACAAACAAATACAAGAACAGATGAACAGCTTAGGCAGAAGCTAAGTAGGACCAACCAAGTGCTCATCTCTGAAAGTTGAGAGGAACTGATGGGATTTATTTTATTTTATTTTATTTTATTTTATTTTATTGTCATTGCTTATCTCAGTGTGTATGAGTGAATCTACCTCCTTACAGTTCAGCACTGGTTACATTTACTGACAGTATGTATTATTTAATTAGTAACACTCAAGCAATATGTGTCAAGAAAAGAATTTTCTTAACATATTTCTGGCCTAGCAGAACTTTTGAGAAAGAAAGCATTATTTAGACTTTGCAAGGGCTTAAAAATTCAATGTTTCTCCCTGTTAGGGTCTAATTATTATTTGAGTATTTTATAGCTTACTGATGCTAATATACATAATTATTTTTAAGAGCTATTTTCATTTTTAATATGTGCACATGAGTGTCACTACCCATAGAGGCCAGAAGAAGGGAACAGGTTGACTGGAGCAGGAACTACAGGCTGCTGTGAGCTGCTTGCTCTGAGGGGTCTGGGAACCCAATACAGGTCCCCTGCAAAAGCAGCCTTGCCCTTCTGCACTTGGCTCTCATCTCGGCCCTGGTTTCCATGTTTAACCTTAAAAGCAGCAAGACTGTCAACATTGTACCTTTGTCTCCTCTCCCTTAATGAGATACCAAAATGTAGGGTTTTTTCTTAATCTAATATTGTTACAACTTCTTTCGGGTTGGAGGGCAACCCCTACACCCAACCCTGTACCACCACCACCACCCCCCCAAAGAAAAAAGGAAGAAAGAAGAGAAAAGAAAAGAAAAAGAAAGGAAAAAGACAAGACCACACTGCATGGTCTTTAATGCTTTTCCTTCCCAGCAGATTCCAGATTCCATCTTCTCATTGAAAGACAACTACACACAGGAGAGGAATGTAGATGCTTAACTCTGCATTGGTGGCTCATTCTGAATTATTTGAGTCATTATGTGCCAGGTACATTGCCACCTTTCACTTCAGGGATTTTTGTGGAGTTTTATGACTAGCTATTTTTTTACTTGAGTCATTTCAGTGGCTTCAGAGGAGATAGATGTGTCTTGAAGTGTTGAGACATTCTAATGGAGGAAGAATAGACCCTCTGTGACAACTGTTCTGTAATCTCTTTTCCTTGTCATGCCCCAGGTGACAAGGGAAAAATCACAGTTTGTGAAGGAAACACTGAAATCCCATGGCTCCTCATGTGTTTGTTTTTGTCTGGTGTCTTTGTCTAGGGTTTTATAAGAATCAGTACTGCCTTTCTGCTTTCCTGTTCTCCCTTCTCCCAGACTTCATAAGCCCTCCTAACCAGGTGTTGGGAACCTTTGTCTGACATAGTAAATATTCTAGGCCTGTGTACCTACTGCATATGCCACTATGGAGCAGACATAGCAATATACCATGTACCAGGCATCGTGCATGCACCATGCACATAGTGCTATGTGTTGAAAATCAGGCCCAGAATTGTCTGCCACCAAGCTCTAATTTTTATTCCCTTCCAAAGAGCTATTTTCTCAGCACACTCTTTATTTAGCAGAATTTTCCCCCGAGATGATAACTTGGCTAACCTCCTCACTGTGACATTCTGAAACATGTGCCTACTGAAGTGACCCTCAGTGATTGTCCTCATTGGCAAGTCTAAGGGTCTTTTTCTTTTTGACACTCTTTCTTGCTGTTTCTCTGACTAGCGTCTGACCTCCTGTGTAGCTGAGAATAGCCTTGAATCTCCTCTGTCCACCTTCCCAATGGATTGCAGGCCCACACCAGCTCACCTAGCCCTTGCATTAGTGTTGACTATGAAGGATTCTTCCCACTTCTGTGTTGGCCTTGCTTGGAGGCAGAGCTATTATCTTACTCGGGACTTTCTCTCTTCACCATCAAGTGTGGGGGTGTATTTCTCTTGAATAAAGACAGAGCAGTAGAGGAAAAGAACATTGTTTCCACAAGTAAGCTGGTTGGCAGAGGTGGTTACAGTTGTGACAAATTGAGTGTGACTCAGGATGGCATTAATTACTAGTGGTTTCTATGCTTTAGTTCAGCAGCCCAGTAGCTCTGAAGGAGCCTGCTAGTCCCTGCAAGTGTACCATGGATTAGTTGTGTGATGGGTTATTGAAGAAGCCAACAGCACTTCTGCCAACTGAGGGCAGAAGTGGGTAGTTCAGCACTGCCCACCCCTCTTGTGTTAGTGTTCATTTTGTTGAGGGTTCCAGACAAAAGAGCAAATTCAGGGAAGGTGTATCTCAGCTAGGTGACCATTGAACTGTATCATTGTGAAAACAGTTATCATTAATGTGAAGGCTGGAAGTGTTGAGACAGAAGAGGTAGTGAGGGAGGAAAAGAAGGTCATGTTCAGCTCTGTGCACTCTGTTCTCTTGGAACTCTTAAGGTTCTCAGGGGGAGAGGTAGCATGAATGGCAAGAGTTAAGAAGACATTAGGACATCAGATAATGAGAGGTTCCAGCAGTAACAGAGTGCACAGTCCCGTAGAAATGGGAGGTGCTTAAACTCTGACAGTCTTAGTCTCTTTTCTTGTTGCTATGATAGAATACCCTGACAAGCAACTTAAGGGAGAAAGTGCATATTGTGTCTCACAGTTCACAAATACATCCTCAGGGGTGGTGAAGAAGTTAAAGTAGCCCAGGGAAGTTACAGTAGCCAAGGAAGAAGTTAAGGTAGCTGGGACTTTGAGGCTGCTGACACATGGCATCCACAGTGAGGAAGCTGAGGGTGTTAGATGCATGCTGCTCCCCAATTCCCTTGTCTGATTATGCAGTGTAGGGTCCCATGCAGGGAGGGATGCCACCCATAGTGACCAGGCTCTGTCTCAATATCACGAAAATAATCCCCCACAAGCCATCTCAGAGGCCAGATGATTCTAGATTCCATCAGGAATTAGTTTCAAAATGAAAAATGAACACTCAGAGTGTGTGGGTGTCGAATGAAGCAGACAGGGTTAACTGAAAGGACCACATTCACCTACCGTGAGGTTTGTAACAGGATAACTAGAGTAATCTTTCTGTTCCACCTCCTGTAACTGTTTCCAATTACATGCTTTAGTGGTGCGACTTATAAAATGACAGTGAAACACCTAGATCCCCCATTTTAACATTGCACTTTGTCCTATGTCATCCTAAGTAAGTAGCTTGCCTTTCACATCCCCTAGGTGCCAAATGAGCTGCATTTGGTTTTGTTACATTCTAACAAATGCTTGGAAGAGCCCTACTGATATGAGAGTCTGTCTTATTTGAAGAACTAAAATTTTATTTTCCTTTTGACTTTAAAACTATGTCCTGTGGAGACTATTGTTGTGGAGTCCATTCTTACCCTCTCTCCTGGGTGAAAGCTGGTGACACTTCAGGGGGCTCTTCGGTCTGTAGCATTAGTGCAGAGAACTGGCTTTATTGGGTTGTTTGCACAGGCCTCCTGGTTTGGCCCTTTGTAGCGTCAGATGTGTATCTGGTTTATCTTCTCAAATTAGAAAATTATTCTTAGTGAGATGTGAATTATTGATGACCACTTTTGTTTCAATCAATATGCCAGTTTGAAGACTAAGGATTTATGCTCATCATGAAGGTTTTTAGAAACACAGAGTCAGCTCTCTGTAGGGCATTGTGGGAATGCAGATTTTATTTGATTCCTGCCTGTAAGCATAGATTGGAGGTAGTGAGTGGAGGTGAAATAAACTGTTCACGCAATTTTACCTTTGCGGAGCTCAAGATAGACCATTTACAGGGAGTCTGGGAATTTTACAGCAGAAGAGCTGTTGTATACATCGACACAGCTCCTATATCCTCGTCAGCATAAGAGATGCTTTGAGTGAGTGTCTTTATGATACCAGAAAGGCACGGTCAGCCTAATCATATAAAAGGAAGGATGAGAAAGGCAGCCGCATCGCAGCTCTAAGGTCAGAATGTAAGTCTTCTGCGCTATTCTGAAAACACCCTCTGCCCCCTCTCCTAGGGTCTTACAATGTTGCCCTAGGTGTCCTGGAAATTACTGGGTAGCCTAGGGTGGCCTCAAACTTGTGGTGATCCTCTTGTCTCTGCCTCTAGAGTACTGGGATCACAGGGCTTGAAAACTGCACACAGTTATGTCTCATTGTTTTAGTGCTGGATTGGGTTGGACCCCGTGCATCAATCATGCAAAACTACTTCTACCAAACTGAGTCCTGTCCTTTTTTTAGTGAGGGTTCTGTTGTTTTTTTAATTCGTAAGAGAAGAAAGGGAGACTGTAGTTTTCTAGACACAATATTGAATTATTCAAAATAGATAGAGCAGGGTAATTTAACTTTTAAAAAAAAAAGTATGAGAATAATTAAACTTTGTGGGTTCAACTGACCTACCAGGTGGCCAGGACACTTCTTATAAGGTCTCTGAAGTGAGCGCGCTCTGTTTTTCTTTACACTTATTTATTTGTATGTAGGCAAGAGACAGGCACACCTGTGTATCATGCATCCACATACAGAGATCAAAGGACAGTTCCTTGCAGTTGCCAGTTGTCTCCTTTGTCATGTGGGTTTCAGGGATCAAACCTCAGGCTGGGTTGCATACACCTCCATCTGCTAAGCCATCTCAGGAATGCAGCAAGCATTTCTTTTATGCTGGTGAAACAAGGCTAACATAGTCCAGACTGACTTTGAACTTGGTTTTGCAGCTGAGGATGATTTTAAATTGTCCATCTTCCAACTACTTAGCTAAGTACTATATTTCTAAGACCATGAAATAGGCATTGTTAGCTGTACTAGAGTGCCTGGGAGGGTTGTGTGGAGCACTGTGACTGCTGTTTGCCTGAGACGAATCTGTGCTCCTACCTCATCTCCTGTTGCATACTCACACCTGTCTAACTGTAAGAAGTAGAGGTTATTTCAGTTTATGTTTCCAGAGGATGTGAGGACCAGGAATGAGACTCTGGCAAGGGACTCCCATGGTACATAACACCCACCACCACAGGAGCTAATCCAGCCACTCCTGGGAGATCAGAGTAGTAAGTGGGACATTCCAAAGCAGGTCTGGCCTAAGGTAGATTTAAAATAAAGATACTCCTTTGGGTTCTACAGTTCAATCTTGGACCCTCCAAAAATGATTCAAATACTTGTAAGGCAAAGCTGCTGACTAGGTGGCATTACCTTCATCATTGCTTGTGCTAATATAACAAGACACATTCCTCCTTTATTGACCAAAGCAATGTCTCCTATAGCCCAATCTGCGCTCCAACTTGCTTTGTGGCAACGGTGAACTTGAACCTCCAGATCCCCATATCTCAACCACCCACATGCTGGGATATTTGTGCCACCATGCCCAGTTTATATGATACTGGATATCTACCCCAGGGCTTCACAGATGCTGAGCAAGCATCCTTCCAAGTGAGCTACATCTCCAGCATACTGCCCCCGGCTTCAACCTGCTTCTATGCTTTAGTGGTTTTCACCTTATGGAAAGAAGCACTTTATATAATAGAATTTTTGAACTGTCAGTTTCCAGAGGCTGTTTTGGCTTTTATACAATTGAGACCCCCTGGCAGTTGTCAGCATTCTATTGTCATGCCGCTAGTCCTGGTAATGTGTAAGACATTTGTTTTGTTTCATCAGCACCTCTCCTTGTGTCTGACACACACAGGGCACTGGATGACAGTTAATGGGAGTCACGTCTAGCAGAACATCACTGAGGGCTACAGATTTGGATCATTAAGAGGATTCACTACACAGTGTTCTCTTTAAGGGAGAAAAAAAATGCCTATATCTTTTACCAAAATGTCTCAGGTCTTTTCCTGGAGTTGGATGTGCCATTGGCTTCTCTCATGTATAGTTATACTAATTTAATAATTGGATAAGTAAGCACCCTTCTGGAGGATGCCAGTGAGACATTTTCAACCTCATGCATTCGTTTTCTTGAATTTTCTTTGTCCATTCTGTGTCTTCCTTTTTGTACAAACTTGGATGCTCCTCTGGTTTGTACAGATGATTGACCGAATATGTGTGAAGGTTCAGGATCACCTCAACTCCTTACGGACCTGTGGGGGCGACGCTATACAGGAGGACTTAAAGGCTGCAGAACGGCTCATGCGAGATGCTAAGAACTCTAAAACGGTGAGTTTCTTTTCAGAATTCATAATATGCTGGTAGTATGTTTGTCCTCTTTGTACCTGTGCTGATTTCTTTTTCTTTTTTTTACCATTATTATTTATTTTATTTATTTATACCCCAAATGTTGCCCCACAGCCCCCCTCCTAGAGTTCTTCCCCTATCCCCCTCCCCTTCACCTCTGAGAGAATGCTCCCCACTTTCTGGGCATGCCCACTCTCTGGGGCATTAAGTTTCTACAGAATTAGGTACATGCTCTTCCACTGAGGCCAGACAAGGCCGTCCTCTGCTACATATGTGCCAGGGGCCTCGGACCAGCCCATGTATACTTTTGGTTGGTGTCTTAGTGTCTGGGAGCTCCCAGGGGTCCGGGTTAGTTGATACTGTTGTTCTTCCTATGGGGTTGCAATCCCCTTCAGCTCCGTCAGTCCTTCCCCTAACTCTTCCATAGGGTCCCAGACTTCAGTCCAATGGTTGGCTGTGAATATCTGCATCTGTCTCAGTTAGCTGCTGGGAGAACTTCTCAGAGGATAGCATGCAAGGCTCCTGTCTGTAAGCACAACATAACATCAGTAATAGTATCAGGGATTGGTGCCTGCCCATGGAATGGATCCCAAGTAAAGCTGGTCACTGGTCAGCCTTTCCTTCAGTCTCTGTTCCATTTTTGTTCCTTCATTTCTTTTAGCTAGGAACAATTTGGGGTCAAAAATAATGAAGACAGGTTGATGTCCCCATCCCTCCACTGGGGGCCCCGTCTAACTAATAGAGGTGGTCTCTTCAGGTTCTATATCTCCACTGTTGGGCATTTTAGCTAATGTTATCAATATTGAGTCCTGGGAGCCTCTCACATCCCAGGACTCTGGGATTTCTAGAGGTTCCCCCAGCAGCTGCATATTTTGTTTCATTCTCCTGGCTTTCGGGGCTTCTCTCCTGATTCCCCATACCTGATCCTGCCCCCCCTTTTCCCCTCCCCTTCCCCTCTCCCACTCAGGTCTCTCCCTCATTCTGCCCCCCATGATTATTTTGTTTCCCTTTCTAAGTGAGATTGAAGCGTCCTCACTTGGGCCTTCCTGCTTGCAAAACTTCTTACTGTCTGTGGGTTATATCCTAGGTACTCTGAAGTTTTTTACTAATATCCACTTGTCAGTGAGTACATACCATGCATGTCCTTTTGGGTCTGGGTTACCTCATTCAGGATGATATTTTCTAGTTCCATCCATTTACTCCCCAAAGTATGACTTCATAGAAAATAGACTAATTGTGAGTCAGAAGCTGGGCTCTTTCTTCTGCTGTTAGGATCACATAAGTGGCTTTATTTCATTGCTTCATTGTTGTTGAATTTGCATTTAGTTATGTGCATGCGTGCGTGCGTGCGTGCGTGTGCGCGCACGTGGTGTATGTATGTCAAAGGGCAACTTGTGGAAGTCTGTTTTCTCTTTCCACATGTATGTCTCAGGGATCAAACTTGGTTTTTTAGGTTTGGTGGTGAATACCCACTGAGCCATCTTGCTGGCTCCAGGATCACAGTTGCTGAATGTTGTGTCTGGAACCTTACAGATTAGTCAAATAGCCCTGTGATGCAATGATAATATATCCTTGGATCGTGGCACAGAGCCTCTAAATTCCTGGAACATTCTGAACAACAAAGGTGACAGTAGCATCTTTAGCTGCTGATAACCAAAGCTTTTCAATACAGAAGCATTCACCCTAATGAGTGGACCTGGAGGAGCTGACTGTAGGATGGCTCTTCTGTCAAGTACACACCCTGTCCATGGGAAGGGCTAGAGACTGGGTCAGTCACTGTGTCTCTAATGCAGCTTCTAGGGATTCTTGAAACAGGAGTTCAAATAGCTTTTGCTTGTTGCCATCAAGGGGCTTGTAAGCTGGCATTCCTGGAGATGTCAGGGAAGCCCTCTCCTTTAAGCCCCTGCCGAGCCCTTTTCCTCAAGCCCAGGTGACACTCTCACTCCTGTGCCTGCCAAGATACTGAGTCCATTTCATCGTCTGGGTTGGAACCCAGTGGCAAGGAAGGTGCTTTGCTGAGATTAGTGTGGCATTCCAGCAGGTCACTAAACTTGAGGGCTAGGTGGGGACCTTTTTTATAATCATCTTTCCTAAAGAAGCGGTGATGACCTAGGATGTGTGACTCGAAGTTGAGTGACATAGCCCTGTAGGTCTGAGTCCTTTCTTATGCCATCTGACAGTCTGGGCAGAGTGTCAGAACTGAGTGGAATTATGGGACAACCAACTGGCATCTGAAGAGAAGGGGCAAATTACCTGCATGTTTGGTGACAGCAGTGTGGTTGAAAACACCTCAATCCTCGAATTGCAGACAAGGACAGGACTATTCAGAGGACACTGACACACTTCCTGACCTGAGAGCTGCTGAGGGGCAGTAATGGCTGTGCCATCTCCCAGTGTTCCATTGGGGTGATATTCTAGCATTGCTGGGTTTCATGAACATGAACAGATGCCTGTGAAGAGCATGGGCCTCAGTTTACCATCCGTGCCTTTCAAGTACAACAAGGTCACTTTTCACCTTTCTTCCAGTTGTTACCGAATTTATACCATGTGGGCGGTGCATCCTGGGCAGGAGCCAGTGGGCTGTCATCCAGTCCCATTCAGGAAACCCTGGAATCAATGGCCGGAGAAGTCACAAGAGTTGTGGATGAACAACTGAAGGTCTGTATATCTTGTTATCTTGAGAATGAACTCATAATGATGTAACCCTGTTTGATGGCATTCCATACGGTAGCTGCCTGTGTTTATAAGATGCACGCTAACTGGTCAGACACATGGGATGGAAGTCATTACGGTGTCTAGTCTAATTAATGTGTTTTAGAATGCATTCTTACATAGTAAGTCTCACTTTTGGTGGCAAGTCTTTAAATGAACGTGTTATGAGTGGTTGCTACTAATAGGGGTGGGGTGTTCTCTGGGGAAAATATTTTTATTACATTTGGTTTGAGGAGTGGAAAAATGTGGGGACTATGTATAAACACTGCCAAGCTACGCACACAGAGCAAGACAGTAGATGCATAGCCAACCATCCTTGATGTGGCTGGGGATGAATAAACAGACTTAGAATGGAGCTGTGGGGCCCCCAAATAAACAGAGCTCTGCTGTTGGCTTACTGACTAAAATGGGTTTAAATGGTCCCTAAGATTTTGGAGGGTGTGGGTAACCTATAAGAGTGATTTTATAACTCAGCTGTCCCAGAGACGCTTCACATTCAGAAGAATTTTTGCCTTCCAAGTCTGCTTTGAAATTCTGTTAACTATTTAATCTGTTTTCTTCTGAGAGTGTAACTTCTGCAGCAAGAGGAGGAGTTGAGGCACAAAGGAGTGGCACTTTCACAATAAACTAATTACTCTCTGAAAATTAAGTTAATAAGGCAGAAAATGCTGAGGCTTCCTTACTAGGCATTAACCTATCTCTGTGCAGCTCCTCTGGACACATTCGTGTGTGTGAATTTCACCTGTCTCTGACTATTGGAATATATATTGAACAAAGACAGAGGGATAGAAAAGAACAATGGGCTACTTCAGGGTCTGTTAGACTACATGGTAGGAAATAGCTCTTGGATCCTTCATGAAAAATAAAGTGTACAAAGCAGATACTCTCTTCTATGAATAAAAAACAAACTTTGTTACTTATTTCTGACTGTAAAATATGAAAACTTTTGAGAAGTGCTTATGCAATACCAGCTGTCAACTTATAAAGGATTACCAGAATCCAGAGATCACATCTCAGTCTGCCCAGGCACCCAGTCTTACATCTGTGTGACGATGCCATGCAAATGATTCACCAGAGTCAATATCACAAGTACAGTTCTAGTAGTTAAGAAAGTATCTGTTCTAATGGCTACATTCTGCTGCATAGATGTACCACAGTGACCTATTCCAATTTCTGATGAACTTTTCTTAGGGTGAATTTGTGTAAGTGCCCCATTGCTGGGTGAAGTACTTTATGCTTTTGTATAGATTTGCAAACATGTCATGCAGTTTAGGAAACTGCTTGCTTATTGTATTCTTAGCAGAACTGAATACAGCATGACACCCCTTAACGTTTTTAATATAATGGGCTAAGGAAAAAATACCCTTACTATATGTTTTTATTTCCTCAATACCAGAATAGAGCTTGAGTATTTATTTATTTATGGGGCTGGAGCTTGGCCACAGTGCTTTATTCTTGCTGTGTAAGCGTTTGATTAGTTAGCTACATACCCAGCCCTGTATTTTCTATTTCCATCTGTTTCCTTCTCCCACTTTAGAGCATTTGTAAGAATTTCTTTCGACTGTAAGAATGGTTATCATTTAAATTACCAAGAAACATGGCCACAGGTCCTTCCCTGTCAAACAGCTTCCAATGTTGCTGGTTTTTCATCTTGCTTGAGACAAGGATCGCCCTGTTTCTCCCCCCTGCCTGTAGTGTTAGAAATTGATTTTGGCTCTTTTTTTTTTTTTTTTTTTTTTTTTTTTTTGAGAGGCTAGAGCATAAATATCCAAAATAAAAGGCATTTGCATTGAAACGCTTGAGACAATATAGATGATACTGTTCTGTTGGTAACTTGTCTTACCTTTACCAGGGAGTTTTTTGAGCCCTCACTGAATGTCACCAATGTGCTCTGCTTGTCACTGTTCCAGAACCTTCTTTTCTCCTCTCTCTAACCCCCAGGCCCCAGGCTCCCAGTAGTGTTGGCTGTGTTTGTATTTTTCCGCTGCCTGCACACATGACATCCCTAGACCTTATGAGATTCAAGTTCCTTTGCCTCTGAAAGCATCTGTCACAAATCAGAGCAGGTCCTCATTCAGAGACTCGCAGTCCAGTGTTACTTCTTAACAGTCTTCACTGAAACATGAACCTTTCTACACTTGACATGTCGAAGGTCTTTTACTTCCTTTCTTCTCTCGTCTACTGACCTAGGAAATAGAGTTTGCTGTTTAAGAGGGGAAATTCACATTTCCCTACATTTGGTAACTTTATAATGCATTGATTTCCTTAAAATTGTGTAATAAAGCACAGTTTCTAGAATTATCTAAGCTATAAGGATCACTCCCTATTTCACTACCAAAAGCAAATTTCCATTGCTGAAGGAGCCCTGCTCCTATCTGTCAGAGTTTCTAAAGTAAGTGTGTCGTGGCGGCAAGAGCTAAAGCAGGTAGATTCTTTTGTATTTAAGAAATAAAGTAATTCTTCTTTCATAAAAATAGGTTTTTATTGCAGAGAATGAAAAGGGGGCAGGCCTGGCTCAGACTCTGGGTTTGTTCATCCTGAAGATGGCCAAGGGTGGCCACTGCCTGTCTAGACCACAGTTCCTTGCTCAGGCTGTGAATTAACCATAGTGATTACTTCTTGCTCTGATATTTGATCAGGATAATGCTATATCATAGTCAATAGTAGGGGTTTTAATTATTAGATGAGAAAAATTCAAATAATTCTTTGGGCTATTTTCAAAATTATAGTTCAGAAATCCTCCTTACCATGCCTAGGGCAAAGTGAATGTCTACAGAATTCCTGCTTTGAGAGGCCATGTGGTCACTGGACTGGCTTATGCCAAGCAACAGAAAGACACCTTGCCTCCTGCCCTTCCCTTTTGCCTCCTAACGTGACTTCTGGGACAGTCATAGAGAATAAATGTGGGATTTGGGGGGAGGGGGAATGTTTTAATGTAAGGACTTATTTCTTTTCTCTTTCTGGCCTTACTTTTTAACATGTTTGTTTTGGACTGGAAAATTATTTTCTTTCCCTCAGGCTGAATAGTGAAAAAATTCACTGGTAAGTTTCAGATTCACTTAGGATCCGAGGTCTGATGGGTTTAGGAGGATTTCTATTGAGTTTGATCTTGATTTGGTCAGAGGTTTCTTTTGAGTTCTTCTTCTATATTTAGAGTTTTTGATGTTGTTGTTGCTGCTGTTGTTGCTTCTGTCCTGAAGCAAAGATTTGGACAGACTGAGGGATCAGAAGAGAATGGTAGAGGAAGAAATCGGCAGGAGACCCCTAGCCTTACCTCCCGCATCCCAGGAAGTGCTGAGCTGCCCTGAACAGGTTACTTCTCTCCTAGCCCACTGTCCTTACTTATACAGTAGGCATATCAGAATCAGTCCTATTGCAGTCTTGTGTGGACTGAAAAGCATCCTGGGTAAGATTATGTCATAGAGTGTGAATTGCCATCTTGACCCATTGTTTTGACCCGTTGTTCCATGTTAGGGTTACAGATGGATAATTTTGTCTAGTGTCACTCCACTGGGTTTCAAATTTGGCTCTGACAGGAACACAGACGCCTTTTCCACAGTGTAGTCTCAGCACCCACACTGGGCAATCCTTAGGAGACACATTTGTCACCTGTGATGGAGAATTGCTTGAGTGGCTTTCCCATCCGTCCTCATGGATGCTGGAAGGAAGGAGGAATCTGCAGTGTCATTTCTCAGATGCCTCAGGAATGTGTACACATGTGTTGGCTGTTGCTGTTAAGGTTGTTTATAGAGTTCTCTGTAAATGTTTTCATGTGTTATTACTCATGTGTCTAATTGCTGTTCTTTACAGCTACTGTCTTACGTAATATGAAAGCTCTTCTTTTAGAAGAGTAAAATTGGCAGTCATTTCCAGTGATTTTGTTTTTTCTGCTGTAGCCTTTTGGTAGAACTATTGAATGGTTCATTATAATTTAGAGGTTTGTGTAATTTGGGAAATTGCATACGTACTTTAGAGATTTTTAATTCTCAAGTTTGAATCTGATAAGCATGAATTCTGGGACACAGGAGCTCAGTCTCCTGTGACAAGTTGCTGGTAGTCTGAAGGTCTTGGTCGCACCCCGGGGTGGTCCTGTCCTCTCAGGGCTTGGTGCTGTACACCTCTGCATTTTCTGATGGCTGTCATGTTCCTCTTTTACATTGCAGGGTTTGCTGGAATCCATGGTGGATGCAGCCGAGAACCTCTGCCCCAATGTCATGAGAAAAGCCCACATCCGACAGGACCTGATCCACGCCAGCACCGAAAAGATTTCCATCCCACGCACCTTTGTTAAAAATGTCCTGTTGGAACAATCTGGAATTGACATTCTTAACAAAATTAGGTATGTCATCATGTTACTAAGCTAAGGAGCTGTGGTATGTGAGGCAGAGACCAGGTTTCCTGGCAGGATAGTGTTGGTGGCTGTATCATCAGGGAGTGAAGGAGTGTGTTGATCCATGGCTAACAGACAGAGGAGAATGTATGTAAACATAGCTCTGCATTAATACACAGGTTATGTACACAGGTAAGAGTCCTAGCACGTTATATCTGGATTACCTAAGCGCATGGAGCCTAATGCTCTCTAAGAATTGTATATATAAGAAGGAGAGTATGATTGTAATTCCCAGTTCGTGACTCTGGCATTTATCTTCTACTTTCTAAGTCACTGGCTTAAAGTCTGAGGATGTTTCCTCCTCCTTCTCCCTTTCCCCCTCCCCCCTGCCAGCTTCATTGTTGTTGTCCATGTTTTGTTGTTTTGGGTGTCTGGGTCTTTTTGTTTTTGTTTCATTTGTTTGGTTTGGTTTGCTTGTTTTGATAAGGGGTCCTCAATCTATATAACCTAGGGTGTACAAAAACTGTGGCCCAGACTATCCTGAAACTTACAGCAATCCTCCTGCCTCAGACCTCTAGAGGGAGTTCCCTTTCTACTACCATATTCTTATTCCAGGCTTTGCAGTCTTTAGATATCTCTTTGGAAAGACTTGAGGAGTACGCCAGGATGCCAGTGTTCAGATGTCGTTACAAACGAGCTTGGAATTGCCGAGTCCTGATGCCGTCAGTGCCCCATTGTACTCGGTTCCCCTCTCCCTCGTGCCTCTTCTCACCACGCTTCTGTTTGGGGAATGAGATGGCTGAACACCAAGTTCCAAAATATTTTAAGATTCCCCTTTTACCTATTTGTGAATATTGATTAAAATATTATTCAGATGACCAACAACACGATAGAAGGCATCAGAGACATCAAACAATAGTGGCATTTCTAAGTCTTCACTTTGTCACTAAACCTTGGAGCCCATAAACCACCCCTCCCCATCTTCAGAGAGAAGGAGAAAGAGAAGTGTGAAGTACTGAGCCTAGAGGGTTAGAAAGAGACATCATCTCAGACATGGTAAATGAGAATCAGGAAATGCTTTTTACCATCAAATTCCAGTGTTCTTGTTTTTGGTATGGGACCAGAATGAATCTCACTTGGCCACCTCTGATGTGTTTAACTAAATGTCATTTTCTCCTCCTCTTCCTCTTTGTCTTCCTCTTACTCCTCCTTCTCCTCCTCCTCCATCATCATCATCACCATCATCATCATCATCATGCTTTTTAGACAGAATTTGTCTGTAGTTTAGACCAACCTTAGACTCATGTCAAGCTTCCTGCCTCAGCCTTCTGAGTCTAGAGATTCTGATTGTGAACCATCATCCAGCTTAAAGTACTAGATAATTAAATACAGATAAATCAAACATTAGTGAGACCTTGTTTCAAGAAAAAAGAATGAACTGTGCAGATTTACACAAGCATCAGAGTTAATCTCCTCCTTCTGTACCCCAAGCAGTAACCATCCTAAGTAGGGAAGTCTCAGTACAAACTGTCACACTTGGCTTGCAGAGATTTTCCTGTTGCACAAATACACCTTCAACCTCGGCTTTTAGGGTTAAGGAGTTTTGTTTTGACGGCTCATTTGTCTGTTCTGAAAACATAAAAAATTATTGACTTCAAAGCAGGCTAAGCTCAGAAGACAATTCTGGAATGAGATATGTGACTGACTTCCTAATGCTTTCCTGGAGATCTTGGACATGAGTGCTTGCACTTTGGAGTCAGGTGATTCAGCCCCAAAACTGGTAGATTGGGGAGCCTTGTGAATAGCTGAAATATTAATTAAAACAGGAGCCATCTAGAAGGAACCTAGTGACTGAGCCTGTTACTTAAAACCAATAAGCCTCTGCTGCTGGGGAATCGTCTGGGGTCAGATTAAGAGGCATCAAAACTAAAAACTTTAATAACCTCTGTTATGGTGTGTTTTAACATTGCCAAGCAGAGTGGTGAATCAAAGCAGAAATAGCGTAACGGTTCCATGGGTGAACATTTTTATGTGCTGTGTGTGCATGTGTGTCTGTGTGTGCATGTTGAAGAGATAACTGAGGCTGAATAGCCAGACTAGACTTTCTGAATTGTCACAGTCCAGGCCAGCTCATGTCTGTTAGTAGGTGCAATCTACCACTAGGCCCATGTGGGTCCCATTGAGTGTCTCTCTATCCAGATGTTTCCCATTTCTACCCCTAAATCTTTCAAGCTGCAAATTCAGAGACAGGATAGCATTGACAATGGGCGCCTGTTACTTGTGTGGTTATGGCTATGTTTAAGAGTTACTTTGGGGAATCCTTAGTCCTATCCTCATATCCTTTCCATTCCATTTTCAAAGACAGGAATGGAATCCCAGTTGGCCTATCAGCACAGCCTCACAGGTGTCCTTTGCCCCCACCCCACCTCCATCCCTGCCAAACCCCCAATACAAGTTAAAAGGCTTTTCTGCCCTTTGGTGTCCATAGTGAGGTGAAGCTGACAGTGGCCTCGTTCTTGTCTGACCGAATCGTGGATGAGATCCTGGATTCTCTCTCCAGCAGCCATCGGAAGCTGGTGAGTGCCAGAAGGGATGTGGTTTCTTTTCTCTGTCTTCTCTGTAGTATGATGGGTGGAAAGCCTGGCATTCCTCTTTCCCCTTCTACTGCTTGCAGCCATCCTGGGATGCATTAGAATGGAATGACCAGGGATAGAAGTGAGCAGTTTTAGAAATCTTGTCCAGTTTTAATGAAGGTCAATGGTTTGGGTAGATGATGTTAAGACTAATGTCTAAAATGAACATTTTAGTTATATACTGTATATATGTTGTTATTACTCTGATAGGATTATTTCAGAATGGATTTGGGGTTTTGAGAGTTGTCTTATTTTTAGCTCAGACTTACCTTGAGGCAATCCTGCTGCCTTGGCCTCCTGTGTTCTGTATTACACAGGTGACCCGTTACTCCTTCCTCAGACTAGATTATCTCTTAGGTTTATGTTAGCTATAGATAGATAGATAGATAGATAGATAGATAGATAGATAGATACATAGATAGCCCACACTAGCCTCAATTCTCAACATAGCCAAGGATAACCTTGAACTCCTGATTCTCCTGCCTGAATCTGTGTGCTACAATACTCAGCTAAGATTATTCCTTAAAATTTAGCCAGGCAGTGGTGGCGCACGCCTTTAATCCCAGCACTTGGGAGGCAGAGGCAGGCGGATTTCTGAGTTTGAGGCCAGCCTGGTCTACAGAGTGAGTTCCAGGACAGCCAAGACTACACAGAGAAACACTGTCTCGGAAAAAAAAAAAAAATTAAAAGACAGTTTGATCTATAGCAGCAGTCCTCCAGATGTTGCCTGTGGACCTCGCTGGCACAGTAACACATTACCAATCTGAACATTCATTAGTTAAGAAACCAGCAGGACCTGCTGAGAAGTTTCTAGAACAATTCCATAGGACCACAATATTTATTTAAGCACATGTTTATTGTTTTCTAAATTCTTCTATGTGGTATGTTATCAACTTGCCGCCTGTGCCAGACTGGCTATGTATAGAAAACACATTTCTGGCCCATTAAGCTAAGAAAGCTGTACTCTTACCTCCTGGCAGCCTGGAGGAACTTAATTGTTTAAAGTCACCAAAGAAGTGTGCTGAAGCCATTTTGCCAGTCCTGTTAACTGCACTTACAAGGTTTCTTATATCTCACTTATATACCAGCCCTCAGGAAAGGAGACTGAAGCAAGGAGGGGAGAGGGTCTAGGTCAGGTAGAATTAGATAGTAAGACCTATTTTTAAAATGCTAAATTAATCACTTACCAACAAAATTTCCTTGAGACATGCGAGGTACTCCACAGCGCCACCTTGTGGAGAGCATCTTCAGGATTCACTAGTCAACTCCTAATTATTCCGTGTACTCTCTTGATGTTAGGCCAACCATTTCAGCAGGCTAAGCAAGAGCCTTCCCCAGAGAGAGGACCTAGAGGTGGAGCTGGTGGAGGAGAAGCCGGTGAAACGGGCCATACTTACGGTAGAGGATCTCACTGAGGTGGAGAGGCTGGAAGACCTAGACACTTGTATGGTAAGCCCCTGCGGGTGCCCAGCCCACCCGCAATGTGCTGTGCCCCTGGTTGGTTTTAAAGTCTCATTGTTTGAAAACAGACATGCATCCGACTTGCGGAGAGCCATCTGGGGCCACTTACAGGAAGCAGCTTCCTGGTTCCGAAAACCCAAGTGTTGTGCTGAGGTATAGGGAGGAGGAGGCATGCACCTCCCGAATGGAACCATTCAGGAGGACTCAAGTGAGGAGTAGCCTTTCTCAGGGGCTGATGGCCTCTAGATTTCAAGTTCCATGTTAACTTCAATTTCAGTGCTTACGTTTCTGTAAAGACCCAATAAGACACGGGCAGTTGTTCTAGGGAAGGGTTAGGGCCCTAAGTTAGGCATAGACATTATATTAATGTGGATTGAAGGGTTACATCTCAGATCACAGATCATAACATGTACCGTCGATCTCTTTGGGAAAAAATATCCAGTACTCGGTCAACAGCTGTTAAATTTAGGTTCTGGCAGAAAGAAGAGAATGGCTGAAAACTTTTAAAACAACTTGAATTCATAAGGGTGGGTTTTTTTTTTTTTTTTTTTTTTTTGTATGGTTGGTTTTTGGTAGTCGTGGTGGGTATTTGTTTTGTTTTGAGACAAGGTCTTTCTCTATATCCTAGGTATACCTAGGATTAAATATATCACGTAAGTTGGCCTTGAAGTCACACAGTCTTCATGCCTCATGCTTAGGATTACAGATGTGTGCCACTATAAAGTTCAAGCAAAGAATGCTTCTTGATCTCATTTTTCTAAAAGCAGCAAGCACTCCTAATCACTAAGCTACTCTTTTTCTGACATTGTTTGTTGTTGGTGGTGGTGTTTGTTTTGTTTTGTTTTGTTTTGTTTTTGAGGCAGGGTGTAAGTAACCCAGGCTGACCTCAAACTCCTATATGTGGAGGATGACTTTGAATTGGGAATCCTCCTGCCTGAGCACTGGGATGACGAGTGTGCTCACCATAGCCTGTTCCTCAGATCCAGTGGACCACACCTTTAATCCAGCATGCTGGAAGCAAAGGCAGGTGGATCTCTGTGAGGTTGAGGCCAGCCTGGTCTACAGATCAAATTTCAGAACAGCCAGGGATGTTTTACAGAGAACCCCCTAACTCAAAAAACAAAAACAACAAAACAAAACCAATAACAACAACAACAACCAATGTCAGAAAAAGAGTGACTTAGTAATTAGGAGAGCTTGCTGCTCTTTTAGAGGAATAAAATCTGAACTCAGCTCATAACCACATAAATTCTAGCTCCAGGGAATCTGACACCTTTTTCTAACCTCCTTGGTTATTTACAAGTATGTCCAAGCATGGGCATACACACACACACACACACACACACACACACACACAGAGAGAGAGAGAGAGAGAGACATACCACACAATAAAATAAGTCTATAAATAATATATTTGCTGTCCATGCCGTCTGCAGCTTTCTCCCTGGGCCTCCTATGGGTGCTCAAGAGTCTGAAGGGTGCAGTTCTTGTGTTACTGAATAATTATCCCTAATTTGTCACCACTTCTAATATAATACCTTTTAAAAACTGCCGGGAGGTTGGGGTGGAGGTGAGAAGCCCGTGTGTGTGGCCCAGGCTTGGACTTGGCACTATCAGCTCCCTAATTGTCTCCTATTCTCTCAGTTATTTTAATGAGTGTCAGACTGGTTCAAAATCAAAAGAGACATTCGTGCTGAAGAACCATTCATTTCCCACTGTGATGTGCTTGGAGAAGAATTGGAGCAGGCTTGAATTAACTAGAACACTGCTTTCAAATTCCATCTCCAGCGATAAAGCAGCAATTACTTCCCTCAGTACTTTCCAGCCGCATAATTCAATATATAAATTGAATTTTTGGATATATATATATAAATTAAAAAGCTTTTGCATACAGTTTAAAATTTAGTGAAATATACTTGACCTGGTCAAGATACTATTTTTTTTTAAACTAGTTTAAAGTAATTGCCTCATTTTCTGATACCAGCAGTTCATGTGTGTCGAAGTTCAGATTAGGTCTCCCTGTAGCCCACTCTGGACCTTCAACTTTTGTGAACATGGTGATAACCTTGAATATATATGTTCTCCTGCCCCCATGATCTCATTGCTGTATTGCAGGCATAAGTCATCCTGTGAACTTTTTGTCAGTGCTTTTTCTGTTCCTCTTCGTGTGTGCTTGTGCACACGTGGAAACACAGTGTGTGCGTGTGGAGGCCAGAGGGCCATTCAAGGATCACTCAACCAGAACTGTCTACCATGTATTTTAAAACAATGTCTTCCACTGGGACTTGGTGCTTGCTGGTTCCTGTCTCTGCCTCTACTGAGATTACAGCTATCCATCACTATGCTGGGCTTTGTAAATGGGTTCTGGAACTTGCACTCAGGTGTCTGTGCTTTGAAGATGACTGAGCCATCTATGTCTTCAACTCCAGCAGTTATTAGTTACATGGTTTGTTCTCAAGGCTGAAAACCACAGGCTGTGGTCAGTGAGTCTCGTGTGTAATCAGCTGCACTAAAGTTAACTTGCACGGAAGTTGGTCCACATCACGATTGTTGAATTTCTCTTTGCAGTTTGATTCTGTGAGAGCCTTTCCGTCTGGATAACACTTTAGAACTATGGAATGTGATAACGTGTAGCAACTACTCTACTCCCCCAGCCCCAGCCCCAGCCCAGGGCTTAGTTTCATTTCTATTACTTTGAAAACACTCTGGCAAAAGGGGTGGGGCTTAAATTTTAGTTCACAATAGAAACACTGTTTTTACTGTGTGTTTTGAGACTGGCTGTTTTGTAGTCCAGGCTAGCCTGGAACTCCTGACCCTCCAGCTCCAGTTTCTTAATGCTTGGGTTATCACTGTGTACCTACTATGCCTAGTGAGAGAGGGGGGACGAAAAAAAAAAGGTTTTATTTTATTTTGTTTTGAGGCAAAGATTTTTATCTTGGTTCTGAATTTAAGAATATTTAAATTTGGGAAAGGATTGTCTGTAGATACTAAGAAGGAACTTGGTGTATAGTGAAAGGGCATGCCTATCAAAAGAGAGGAAGATGGGAGGTCCTTGATGGAGACCTGTTACCTGGCTCATGACTGAAGGAGAGGTTGGAGAGATGGCTGCTGGCCCTCAGTAGAACCCAGGATTTCAGTGTGGTAGCGCATGCCTGTAATCCCAACATTTTAAAAGGTGAAAGATAGGTTTGGGGATTCTAGGCTAGCCTGAGCTATATGAGTCCTTGTTTCAGAATAAACAATGAAATAAAAATAATAGCTCAGGGGAAGAGGCAGAGTACTATTTGCTGGTCAAGTCTTACATAGTGATGAACTGTCAGAAACTCTGGTTCAAAAGTGAAGGCTAGACCCATTTCTTTATCCATGAAACATTTATTGTGTACCAGATATTCATGGCTTCCCACAGTAGGTAAATGAAGCTTCTCACAAGGCTTGCCACACTGAAGTGCACTATCAGAGTGATAATTTGAATAGCTCTAGGAGCTGACATGCAAGTAACTTCAACTCCTAGATTTGCTTAGACATTGGAAGGTGGGAGTGTACCACTGACATGAAGTCACCAGAGAAAGGCTTTCTTTCTGGTGGCATGCATTTCCTTTCCATTGTAAGGTATATGAGAAGGATTTATGATCAAGCAGGAAAAGGTGTGAACATGGCTGAGTCAGGAGGATCAGGCCTACCTGGAAGACAGAATAAGTTCAAGGCTGAAACAACTTAAGAGACCCAGTCTTTAAATGAAAACGCAAAAGCAGGCTGAAGACGTTGTTGAGTGGTAGTATGCATTCCTATCATGTGCAAAGTCGAGTTCAGTCCCCGGTGGCACACACATGGTGTGGACCATGAGGTGGAACAGGCTGGCTATGATGACTCCTGTGTGTAATCAAAACATTTGGACGACTGAGGTGCTGTGAATTTGAGTTGTAGCTTGTGCTACGTAGTAGCGACTGAGACCTATCTCAAAAAGCATTTTGTTAGAAAGTATGAACATAGTACGGGATTTCATCTAGGTCTGTTCCAGTTGTGTATACTCACATGTGTAAGAAATTGTCATAGATGTTACCTACTATATTTCAGGCTTCCTACATTGGAGGCACATGGAGGAGATAGATAGCTTAGAGAGTAAGGTGCTTGCTAAAACAACCCTAAGGACCTGAATCAGATACCATTTAAAAAAAGCTGGCCATGGCAGTGCACATCTGTAATCCCAGCACTGGAAACAAAAGCATCCCTGGGCTTGCTGGTGAGCCAGTCAGGCTGAAATGTTGTGCTCCAGGTTCAGGGAGAGACTCAAAACGTTGTGGAGAGTGATATATAGGAAGACACTTGACATCCACCTCTGGTTTCTGCACACATAGGAGCCTTTAGGCCACAAACTAAAAAATAATCTCTTAAATAGATTCATAGCAACTCCAGGCATTGACTCCCAGCAGTGTACCCTGTACCCTTACACATAGTTGTGCCCCTACTGAAACCTGCTGTCAGTATTACCAGTTTAAAAGCTGAGAGCAAAAGGAGTGTATTTGCCCATAAAAGCAGCTAGCTTCTTAAATGGTATCACTTGTGGCATTCAGCCATGATTCTGATCTCACTTTTTTCCTCATCTCAGTTTATCATCTCAAAAAAATCTCTCTTATATATGCCTATGCTCATTTTTATACTGAAGGGATTCTTCACCAATAAGGTTAGTTGCAGTTGAATAGTATGTTCTAAGAGAAGAGTGCTAGTTGCTATGGAAACAGAGAAGGCTACTAGGGGAGGGATGTTGTCAAGGAAGGCTTCCTGGAGGAAGGTTCTAAGCATTGTACTAGGTACACAGCTACAGATGGTACACTGGCATTTGGAAAAGCAGTTGCTAGAGAAGAAGATGAGTAAGTAAACCCAGGAGAGAGCCTTGGGAGCTTGGCTGAGCAAGACAGAGTGTTGTTCATTATAGTGTAACAAGAGTAAAGGGAAAGAGGCTTGCTGAGGCTGGAACGGAAAGCAGAAGCCATAGTTTTATCACACATAGCCTTGTAGTATAGGGGAGTAAGGGGGCTGGAAGAGACGGGTTTGGGCAGAATCAGATGTTACTGATGTCCACCACGATGACTACGAGGTCCTAGTGAGCTTTTGGCTTGTGGGAAGTTACTGACAGGGCTCTGGGTTCAGTGGTCATCACACTCATATGATTCATGCTGGAGATATGTGCCCCAGACCAGCTTTGCCCTCTGTGTACTTTGAGACAGGCTCTTGTCTGGCCACTGTGCTCAGCTTTGAAAGATTCTCTTTGGTGGCTGTAAGGAAGCTCTTCGTTATGTGCTCTGCGGTCTCTCACCCAAAAAACTGAAAGAGCCGATGCCCCATGAGCCGTTACTTGATGTGGGAGTCCTAAGTTTTGGAGATTCAGTAAAAGACTCTTCTGGGAGCAAAAGAAACTGCACCCATGTGCACCAAGCCACTCATGTTTTGCTATAAACCAATGCCTTTGGAAATATATAGGAAGTATGTTCCATAGAAAATTTACTCGGCTTTCCATTGTAGCTTAGATATAAATCTTGAGTTCATTTTAAACAAGTTCAAATCCAGAGAAAAATAGCGTACGATATCGCTGTGTTCCTGACATTCTCTCATTGGCAAGTAAATTCTGTCAAATTATTTCCTAAGCCAGGCATGGTGGTACACACCTGAAATCCCAGGATTTAGGGGGTGGAGACAGGAGACTCAGAAGTTCAAGGTTATAATTAGCTACAGAACAAGTCCCAAGGCTAGCCTGTGGCTCAGGAGAAACTATCACACATTTCACCAGAAAAAAAAAAAAAAAAAAAAAAAAAAAGGAGTGCTCTAAAATTATGAAAACAGCAGGGTATCGTGTATATAACAATAACCACTGTGCTTGGTAGACTGACACAGGCTGACTGATAAAATTTTGAATTTAACACTTTCTTTTAAGGCTATCCTAGGCTACGTGGTGCATTCTAGTCATACTTGCAATATAGAGTAAGACCTTGTCTCAAACCAAAAATAAAGATAAGTAAATCGACTAATGAATCTATAATTTTCAAAGCCTCTCTTTGGAATCTAATCAGAAGGGAAGGAAGTAAGAGGAGTCAGTATGAATGTGATGAGAGCTGGAGAGATAGCCCAGCAAGCACAAAGACCTGAGTTCAAGCCCCAGCACCACATAAAAGTCCACATGTAGTTACAATGCACTTAGAGTATCATTGCTGGAGAATCAGTGACAGGCTGATTCCTGGGATTTGTCAGTCAAGCAGGATAGCCAGATTAGTGAGCTCCAGATTCAGTGACAGACCCTGTCTTTTAAAAAGTTTTAAATGAGATAGAAAACAATTAAGGAAGACATCCAGTATTTACCTCTGGCCTACATACACACACACACACACACACACACACACACACACACACACACTCACACACACTCACACTCACACTCACACATGCATGAGTACTCCCCTTGCATACACACACATACACATATGCCACATACACACATCATACATAAATACCACAGATAACAAACAGCAGAGCATAGCAAATATTCTGGTTTCTAGAACAGACCAAATTTCCCAAGTTTAGGTGGTGAGGCATGTTTACACAAAGCACTGTTTGAGGATAAAGAGTTAGAATGAAGAAAATTGAGGTCTTGACCTCAGATAAGCTTGGGACCTATGGAATTTGAGCCTTGTGGTGAGACTAGTTGGTGCCTATAGCATCCGCCTAGAAACTCTACTCACCAAACCTGAAGTCCTCCAGCTTGGTAGTTTTAATATGTATTCTAGAGGTATGATACTCGGTAGGGGGTTCCTTGTACTTTCACAGTAATGAGAACAGACGCTGGCAGAGCTTCCATGAAGCTGCAGCAGTACCGTCTTACCGGGCAGCAGAGTTCTTAGGGATGCCTCTGCTCTCTCACCGTACTAGCATAGGAGCAGAGGATCTATTGCTATTAGTGCTCATTATGTCCCTATCTGTATTGCCACTTGCTAAAAGATACTTGCTTTGAGACAGTTCCAGCATTCTAGACATGGAAGGAGGTAGATCCAGAAGTTCAAAGGCAGCCTCAGCTGTGTAGAAAGTTTAAGACCACACTAGGCTACAATGAGAATCCATCTTAGAAAGCAACAACAACAAAAAATACATAGTTTCTTGAAGTCAGTACCAGATAATTAAT
>JANHMN010000006.1:36683064-36727699 GCA_030674055.1 Rhabdomys pumilio
GTCATCCAACAGTTAACAAAGAAAGACTGCACCTGTTTTTCTCAGTTGATTTACGCTACCTCAGACTTCTGAAAATAGGCATGCATTAAAAATGACTTTCTAAGTACGAATGTGGCAACATCAGGCTAGACATTTAAGGCTATAAATCAATTAAGAATAGATTCAGCTTTGCTTTGGGCATTGACTCAGCAGATAATCTAGTCGGGAATACTTAGGTTTTCTCATGTAGTTCATTAAACAGGGATTACCTATATCCATTTTCAAAGTGCACAGAGAAGTACAAGGTCAGCCAAGGATGTCTTAAATCAAAGAGTGAGGATTGGTATTATACCCAAAGAGACCATCTCAAAGGACATGCAGGGTAGATTGAATGGACCCCAGTGGGATACTGAGTGCCAGAAAGAAGAGCAATTGCAAAGTCTTATTATACACTGAATTAATTTTTAAAAAACCCATGTGTTCGTAGTAATGCTTCAAAAAAAATTATCAAGAAAGGAGTGGTCACAGGGGCATAAAAGAAGGGCAGCTAATAGACACAGGAAGAAGAAAGCAGTAAAAAATATTCATCTTTAGGGTTCTCATTGTACTCAATAATTCAGGCAAGAATTGCCAGTAATTGTTTAAAAATAGGCTCTCTGCATGGACTGAGGGTAGTGCTTCCCAGCCTGGCTGTTAATGACAGAGAGGAATGGCACTTGACAGTGAAGTACCTAGGAAGTCCCCACTCCAATCAAGAGACCAAGCAGCATCCTCAACACCAGTTCACCCACATGACACAGGATACCTGTTGTGACTGACCCAGCAGGTCACAGCACCCACTGTGTGGCACTCCTGCCTAAAAATGTTCACGTGCATCTCATTATGATGAAATGGAAGGACACGAGGTGAGGCGAATTTATGCAACAGCCTTCAAGGCAGTCGGTACTATGAAGAAGAAAGTGTGTACTGGGGTAGGGGAAAGAGGATGGGGTGCTGGGTTAGATTAAAGAGGTGAAGGATACATTCTTACACATAACGGGCAATTCTTCTCTAGGTCCTGAGCCTAGAGAGGAGAAGATGTCTGAGGATAATTGAGGGACACTGACACTGGCATACACCAGCACATAAAATGCAGAGACAGGAAGAGCAGGAGTTTAGCATCATCCTCAGCTACACTGAGAGTTTGAGGCCAGCCAGGACTACACGTGACTCTGTCTCAAAGAAAACAAAAAGGGGACTATAGTGTGTGGTTGTGAACATAGTGAACACAGACTACAGTATATGAATTACGTACCATGTAACGTCTTTTCATTTCCTTGGATTCACTAATTATGCATAGTTTCAGAGGAGTATATCATTCCTGGGATGATCACATAGAGCTACATAAGGAAGAAATATAAAAATATATTAAATAGTTTTATCATGACTCTGAATAGATGAGTCAGCAGGTAAAGGTGCTTACTGCCAAGCTTGACAATCTAAGATCCATCACCAGGCCCACATGGTAGAAGGAGAGAAATGACTCTTGCAGGCTAATCTTTGACCTCCACGCATGTGCTATGGCATGTATGCTTGCACTAGAGCATATGAGTACATGCACACACACACACACACACACACACACACACACAAATAAATGCAATAAGTATCTCCAACAAAATCTGTGTGTGTAAGGCGGGAGGTACAGCGTAAAATGAAGGAAGTCACGTACTCTGGAGTGACAGCATGCGGCCTGCTGACCACGAGAGAAGAGTCCTTGTACTGATTACCCCTTTTTATAAGATCAAAAGTATTTAAGTAGTCAAAGGGGAAACTAAATGTATACATTTGAAGAATTTAATGTCCAAGGATGTGGATGCCAGCTTATGAACCATGGGAGTCCATGCAGAAGACTCGATTATACAAGTGTGAGACAAATACGTAAAGTGTGGGAGTCATGGGAACAAATCTCACTTAAAAGTTTGTTCACTTTTTGTTGTTTGGGTTTTTGTGTCCTGTTGTTTCTTCCTCAATGCTGGACACTGAAGTCTAAGCCTTGTACATGCTAGGCAAGTGCTTACCCACTGAGCGGTGACCCAGTCCTGAAAGCCACAGGAGATTAAGTCCTCAGTATCTGACCTTTGTACAGAGTGTTCCCCTTGATACCAGTGGCTGTAATAACAGTTGTATTGGATTGAAGTCATGATTCGACTCACTCATTTACTAGAATTCTTTAAGGTTACCTTTCCCACCTACAGATGTTCATTTCATCTTCCAATAGATGCCTGGGAAGTCGGGTGAGAAGGAGGTGCCCACAACAAGCTCTTGACCTCATCTCTAGGCATTCTCCTATTTCAGCCGAATTTGTCTGATTTTTTTTAAAAACATATGTTTTTAGCACAAAGCTTATGATGTTTCTAAAGACATCCTGCTATATCTTTAAACCTTCCAGCTACCCAGCAGAAGGTAGTCTCTGGGGTGGCACAGTCCTTTATTCCCAGCACTCAGGGAGGCAGAGCCTGATAAGACATTTGTGAATTCAAGGCCAACCTAGCATCCATACTGAGTTCTACAGCAGCCAGGACTGCCTATACCCTGTCTAACAAAAGATAACAACAAAGAATCTCTGGGGTTTGTAATAACATATGCTATAATAAATGTTTTGGCCATCAGCTTATAAAAAGTGCCTACCTCTAGCCAGAAACCCCCAACTTACACTCTAGACTCATTTAGAAAGCTATTGTAAAGATAGTTCTGCTTGAGCAGCATCTTTCTGTAGTTGGGATGTTCGAGCCTGGGGCAGCACTTTGCTCTCTGGGGTCCCACTGCAAGCTGCTGGCTGCACTTAAGTTCAGCCCTCCATCACCTGTTGTGAGAATTTTTTCCCTCCATCTTACCTGGACTGGGTCAATCCTTGAAGACAGATTTGTTGGCTTACTAAATGCTAAATGTCTGACAAGAGATTTTTGTTAAGTGGGATAAGCATTAACACCACTGAAGTTCATATTTGTTAGCATCTTGGGTTCCAGAGAATATTGTCCCCTAAGTGTTGGAAGGTGACTTCTCTGAAAATTTTTGAATTAACAGTAGCATTAAATATACCTACTCATGTAAAACAACCCTGAGTCATTTTAAGAAGTCTATAGATTTCTTTCTGCCTATTCTAGTCTATCATTTTTTTTAAACCCTCAAACTCTTTTAATCTACTGGGTTACTACCATCATCAATACCCAGCAGAAGGTGGTCCTGCAGGTAGTATCTGGGACCTTCTGTTAAGCTCCTGTGGAGTAAGTCCAGACTCACAGTAGTTTCTATGTACCCTTTCCATAGATTAAACTTGATTCTGAACAAACATTTTGAGGTGTTACTAAGCAGTTTGTCTTATTTAGGGTTTCTATACTGTGATACAATATCATGACCAAAGGCAACTTGGGAAAAGAAAGAGTTTATTTCAGCTTACAAGTCTCAGATCACACTCCATCACCGGCGGAGGGAAGTTGGGGCAGGAACTCAAGCAGAAGCCATGAAGGGGTGCTGCTTACCGGTTTGTTCTTCATGGCTTGTTCAGCTTACTTGCTTCTATACTCGAGACCACCTGCCCCGTGATGGTAACACCTGCATTGTGTGGGGCTCTTCCATATCAATCATTAATTAAGGTCATGCCCCATAGGCTTGCCCTCAGTGGTGGTCCCCTCTTTTAAGATAATTCTAGTTTGAGAGTGGAGGCAACCAGGACTATTATTAAAAATAATTTTCAGTGCCAAATGCCCATATTCCCAGCTCCCATGAGCCAGCTGGTGGCACGCCAGCATCTTTATCTAAAAGTATGCACTAGAACACAGTCTCAGCAGGGAGCTTATTTTATTTACTGCCATTTTGTCCCTTCTCCAAGAAGAACCAGCAAACAGTAGGTATTCTGTAATCTTTGTAATATCTTGAATAGTCTTAAGCATTACAAATAGCATAATGGCCACCTTCAGCCACTGTGACCAGCTATCTTTCTCTGCTTCCTCTTTCCATAGTGTGATGAAACAGTTATTTTCCATGTTTATACATACATGTGTTCATGAGCAGCTAACTGATGGTGTGGCTTCCTGTCTTTAGAATGGACATAGCTAGCATACCAATGTGTATCTTTCTGAAACTTTTTGGTGAACATTGTTTGGTGCATTTCATCACATCTTTCTATATGGTTTTCTGTTTTTAACTGCCATTCCATCATTTACCCTCGCACCTATGAACTCATGTTTCCTCTCTGTTTCATTTATGCATTCCCCAACAGTGGGTTTTTAGATCATTCTAGATAATTTTCAGTGAAATAAAAATCTACTTTTCACTTAATCTCTTCTAACCCTAGCCTTCCCTTTGAAAGAAAAGGTGGAAAAGATTATATTCACGCACAGTCAGAACCAATCACTGAAGCTAGTGAGGTCAGCATGGTGCAGCATGGCCTGTTGGGTACTGAGGTAAACACATCATAGTCTGTATCATATCTAATCCTCATGATAATTTATGTTAAACTAGAAAGCCAGCCTGACATTATGAAAATACTGATTCAGATTCCATAACTGAGCCAATGGGAGATCCAACATTTGAGCCCATTTCTTGGATACCTACCTCCTTCCTGTCTTAGTGTACAGATGGTGACATCAGGACACACTAAGTGACTTCCAAAGACATAAAGGTATAAGAGTGAATGGTCTTCACCTTGTCTAAATGTTGAGTTGTCAGTTGCCATGGTTTCCTTCTTCATAGGGAATGAACCAATGAGAAGGTTATTCAGTATTACTTGATATGATCATTGAGTGTGTAACTAGGGCAGAGGACTTGTCTTGATAAATTAACCTTTCAGAAAGAGAACGCCTAAGCTGATCTGTACGACTCACTTCTCATACTCGGAGCTGTCATCCACACTTCTGTAGACGCTCCAGCGGGTAGAAGCTCCAGCGGCTTGCGTGTTAACACAGGCATGGCTGTTAAAGATTTGAAAATATATTTTTACTCTTTCTCCTTTCACATAGCAACGATTTTGTATATGTGTGTCTGTGATCACTTAATAGATCATAAAATGAAGCATGTTTGAAGAAAAATGCTTAGTGAGTATGAAATTAGAATTCTGAGGGTGAGGCTTTTTCCCACACCCACCCCCGACTATGCCAGCGAAAGCCTTTCTGTGTGTGTGCATGATAGCAGGGGTGGCCATGAGGAATGGCTGTTACTTACACCCTCCCTTGCCTCTGCAGTGACACACGCTGTTTACACAAACAGCCTGAGAAGCTCTGTAGTTTCATTTCATTTTATGTTGAATATAAAATATAAAACTAAGAAAAAGGCAGCCTCAGGCAGAGTAGGGAGCCTTCCACAGAGCATGCCTTCTGGAAACTTCAGGATTCTCTGTCACCTCATGCTATTTTCAAACACTGATGACGCAAGTACAACTTTTACAATAAATTAAAAATAATATCTTAACAGCTGTCAGTGGTGACCAGTGGAGGTAGAGTTTTAATGTAAAATGGTAATTCCCACCAGAAAATATTTAGTTGCACTTGGACTGGTCGTCTGTGAGATTCCAGCATCATATCTATAAGAAGCTTTGATAGGGAAGGGAGTAGGAGAATTATAAGTGCTTATCTTCCAAAATGCAATGAAGAGCAACGCAGGATATAAATGGGCTTTCAGGAGATACCTGTGTTTACCCAGAGATACCCAGTCCTCACACTGTTGCAGGGTCAAGGAGACGTGCAGGGGGTGGGGGGTGTTTCTAATAGTGGTCCAGTATTCTGTCCATGGAGTGCCCTGGCTGCTGCTGATGTCACTGTGGATTTGGAGACATACTTAGAAAAAGAGTTAAAATCTGTATGGAAGGACATTGCAGTTCCCAAGCTATATCTGTGCCTCTGCTTGCTAGAAGCTAAACTGGATGCTTTGTGCAGTTAACTTGGCACCACTCTCGCCCTGTCCCTTTGCTATGTGCGATGGCTTTCTATGTGTATTTTAGCTTTTTCTACTTTGTTTGTAAATGCTCTCCCTCCCTCCCTTGTTCGTGTGACACTGTTGCTTTGTCTCTCCTCCATTCATATTTTTTTTCTTTCCTTTTGCTGCATGGAGACTCTCTGCTGTACAAGTGTAAGTATCCTCCAGTAGCACTGCAGTCCCTGGCCCTGCTGGTTGGCATTGTCATGCTCCATTTGCTTCTGCACGGCCTGGCTGGTCTCCCAGGAGATGTTGTCATTCCATCAGCAGATCCTGAATGAAATAGGCAACAATTTAGAGACAGGATTGGGGTTGACCAGATGGTTCAGTCTTAAATAAACCGAGGGGCGAATTGAAAATCTCCCCAGCTGGATGCCTGAGAGTAAGAGAGCTTGGATGAGGAGTGTGCCACGTTTTGGGGGAGGGAGGCAGTTCTTAAGACTCAAGGGCAAAATGCCCAAGTATTTGTCATTCTCGTCATATCACTTGCTGCAGGCCCAGGACTATAGAAAATTGGCATTTTGATCTGTTTCTCATGTTGGACTTTCCTGATCTGCTTCTTAACTGGTATTGGTTTAGTTGGGGGAGGAGGGTCCTTTTACCCTAGAGAAAGAAGAAAATAATTTTTTTTTTTTGAGCTTGGAATGAGAGCATTATAGACTATTTTGTGTGTGTGTGTGTGTGTGTGTGTGTGTGTGTGTGTGTGTGTGCAAACTTGGTGCTTAAAAAAAGTGCTTTTAATAAGGAAACTACTTTATCCTATCTTCATGGTGATTCAAGCAATTTCAGTCTCATTTTTAAAAACTAACATGCTTAGGGATCACCTGTTAGACATGGGTCTGAGAGAGGGAAACTGCTGCAAACCAAGTTCTATCACCACTTTGTAAATTACGGTCACATAATTTACAGTGGACAAATCTTTGTTGAGCTACAAGAAGAATAGCTTTACACTCACAAAAATTAGATCCAATGAGTAAGATTTTCAAGTAACGTTGATAACCACGCTGCTTTTGGTCCCTTCAGAAACAGCCATTGAGTGCTGTTCACGCTTATAGCACAGTACAGATATTGGCACTTTATGGTGTCAAGATGGGAGAGTCTATATTTAGGATTTCCTTCTAAAATTGCATTTTAAAGTGAAGTTTTAACATATTTTTCCTGTTCTTACTCATAAGATGCATTTTTAAAAGTTAGTTCTGTCTTGGCTTAAAGCTAGCCCTGCTCCTTCTGCTTCAGCTGTCCTTGCCTTCATCTGATGAGCAGTTTGTGATTTCCTTGACTCAGAAAGTCACTTAGCCATTGACAAGTGGCCAAAGATAGAGATGAGAAATAAGGTGTTATCTGAAGGAATTAACCCTTTCGGTTTGGTACAAAAGGAGAAGAGCATCAGAGTTCTGAGAGAGGTCACTGCTGTTGGTCCTCCCGGGATACAGCTTATCAGCCTAACTGATGTGAGGAGGAGGAACAGTGCAGACACATGGATGTCTACAGAAGCTGAATATTTGCTTCTACACGCTGCTGCAACAGCCCTTGTGCAGAAAATCAGTCCATCTTTACATCTCTGCCCTTAACGTCTGTGTAATGGAACCATAATAATAAGCAAGTTAGACGGGGCAAGTCTGTATTTTCCATAAAACTAAGAAAGAACGCATTGCAAAGAAAAGGCCCCGCTTGTAAGAGATGAGGTTGAGAGAAAGAGAGATGAAGCCCCTGGCATCTGGAGAGTCTTTTGTTGTTTTGAGACAGGGTCCTGTGTGTGGCCTCTGGTTTCAAACTTGCAGGAGTCCCTCTGCTTCAGCCCTTTGCGTGGTGGGATCACAGGCTTGAGGCAGTACTCAGTGCTTGGTTGCATTCTTGATGGCAGGTATAGAAACCAGCTGAGCAGCCTTCTCCCTTTAGCCGAGAACCTTTAGTCCTGTCTAAGTATGGCAAAACTTGAGAACTAACAGAAATAGTAAGATCAAGGAAAGACTTTTATAGAAAACCTAATTAGCAGTTCTCGATTCTTAGAAAGGTCATTCGTGTGTGGAATGGTGGCAGCTTTCCCTTTAATCCCAGTACTCAGGAGGTATAGGTGGGCATATCTCTATGAGTTCGAACCCAGCCTGGCCTACAAAGCTAGTTTTAGGACAGCAAAAAAAAAAAATAAAAAAAAAAAATCCCCGTATCATAAAACCAAACCAAACCAAACAAACCAAAACAATTCCCACCAAAAAAGTTATTCATAGTGCAGAAATACAATGAAATGTACTAGAGTACGTTTTCCCCCTGATATCTGATCTTTATACCAGGCTTTGAAATATTGGAAAACACAGTTCTAATAAGAAAAGTAATTTCATTCTGATCTATGTCAGCCACTGAAATGCCCAATGACTTTGATATCTTAATGTGTTTCCAAAACTAGCTAACGACTTACTGCAGACGGGTCACTGTAGAAGTTCAGTCCTGGTTCTTCCTTCTAGCCTCATGCTCCCAGAGTAAGCCACGGACTCAAAGTAGACTTAAAAATACATTGATCACATAGCTAGGCTCTTCTCTGACTAGATCATAACTTTTTATAACCCATTTATGCTAATCTACATTCTGCTACAAGGCTAATTACCTATGCTCAAATATCATGTGTCCGTCTTGTCACGTCTTGTGGAGTGAATCTCTCATGCCTGGCACTATCCCAGAATTCTTTCTGCCTCTGGGATATCCCACCTTCTATTCTACCCTTTCCTATAGGTTTTTTTTAATTGACAGATGATGAATCCATGCAATACACAAGATACTCTCGTTGCAGATCACCAAGTTTACAAATGAGTTTCTAGATATTATCTACCTTTTATCTGTACATGAAATATATGTATTCCTTATCATATATTAAAGCCAGTATACAGATAAAAACTGTTACAATTTTGACACATTTCACATGTATTTCTTGTCTATCATAATAGGTTTAAGGAGAGGGGAGCCTGAGCTAAGTTGTTTCTTGTTTGTATTTTTCTGTTTGGTTGCCTGCTTGTTTTTATCCATGAATGTTCTCTAAAGCTAAATCCAGAGGCACAAGAAGGAAACGAATCTTCAGGTCTCCTACACACATGCATCTTAAACTTCTTTCCAAGTTATGATTATTTGAATGAAATTCTATCCCAAGCTTAGTTTTTGTTGTTTTTTCCAGTGTATTTCAGACAAGGTCTTGTGTAGTCGAGGCTCACCTAACTTACTGTAAGTTCAGTCTGGCCTTGAGTTTGGAATCCTTCTGTGCTGGGGTCATGAGTGGATTCCATATGCCTGGTTTCTGGCTTCCCTGTAGATCCTTTCCACTACTGAGATTGTATGTAAGGTATATACAACTCGGAAGAACTAAACACATGGATTTTGTCAGAGGTTTTCTTTATAAATAGACCCTGCTGGATTTTTGCCTAGTCTGAAAATTGAGTTGCTTTCCAGGCCAGCCCATGCTCCCCTGCAGCCTGTGAGTTTCCACAGTCTGGCCACCTTTAACAAGTCACGCTGGTCTTTCAGGAAAGCTGTTGTCTGTGTGCATCTCCTCACTCAGCTTGATCTCCCTTTTCTCCCAACATTAAATAGTAACAAATGGGTGTTTTTATTGTAAGCAAAGTAGCTGTCAAAACTGAAAAGTTGTTTGCCTTTCCAGGCCCATGAGAACCAATTTATTCCTTTAAAGAATGTAGAATTTGAGGAAGCTTTAGCTGATTATCATTATGCCAAAGCATACAATATTCTTTCAGCTCTATTTGTCTCTTAATTTTTTTAATGTGGATCAGTTTTTTAAGGCAGGCATGGTGGCACCTGCCTAAAATCTCAATATTTAAGGGTCTGAGGCAGGAAGACTGTGAGTTTGAGGCTAGCCTAGGCTACATAGTAAGAGCTTATCTCCAAATCCTTACCTATTCCTTCTCCAAAACAGAACAACAAAAAAATGTATAATGCTGATTTAAACACAACTGCAGTCCATCATCTGTGTTGGTAGCAATGGCAGAGTAAGAAAATCACTGGGCTAGCCCCTTCTTTGGTTCCCTCTCCTGGCCCAGATCCTCTGACAGCTCAGATTAGTTTGTGTTTATTTCCCATCCCATGACTTGGTGATGACCTTCAAGTTTATCTGTGTATCGGATGACTGAGGTGCTTCTCAGCCTCAGCATGTGTGTGTGTGTGTGTTCTGAGGGAGATAGCTGTGGGTGGTAGAGGATGGTCCACACTGGGTGGCAGTGCCAGTGGTGGCAGATGGTCCATGCTGGGTGACAAGTGTGGGTGGTGATAGATAGTCCATGTTAGGTGACAAGTGTGGGTGGTGGTGAAAGACCCACTGGATGACAGATGTGAATTGTGGTCGATGGTTCATGCTTGACACCGACACATACAATTCTCAAGTTTGACCTTGCTCTGGGGTTTATTTTTTTAAAGGACTCCAGCCAGATCTAAGACGTTTACTGAGGAGTGCCAGCTGATAGTTTTAAGCCGTAGCACACTATCCTAAAATGTTGATGACACACTGAGAAACAAAGAGTTAAGCTACCTAAAGCGTTGAAGTGACAGACAGAGGTTGCATTCAGTGTGCCTGCACCAATGTTGCTGTGACAACCGACAATTACAGTCATGAATAATCTCTTTCAGTGCTTTGTGACTGATTTTTACAGTCTTTGAGTCTGATTCTTTATCTTCATTCTGACATTCTCGAGTATGGCATGGAGTTAAATGATCATTCCCAGTTCTTTTCAGCTGTAGGAATAGAATTTTAACTTGGGGATAGGGGGGGTAGGATAAAAGAGCAGTTGGCTGAATCACTTCTGAAAGTTGTAAACATTTAGAAATTTGTCGATGCATCTCCTGAGTCCACCTAGCAGCTGCTCCGGCAGAGCCATTGTTAAGTAGTGAAATCGGAACCTGATCCATGGTACCTGAGGGTTTGAGAGACAAGTTTCCCTGCTCACCTAAGTATTGCCTCTGTCTGATTGCCAGATGACTCCTAAGTCCAAGAGGAAGAGCATCCACAGCCGAATGCTGCGGCCTGTCTCCAGGGCCTTTGGTGAGTGTGGTACCAATGCCAGCCATTTCCTTACACCTGGGAATCTCCCCAGCAGGGAGTTTACACTCTCCATAGGTATCCACTTTGTAACCTGAGAAAGGTTTGGGTAATTGGTGAGGAATAGATGAATTAGAAATAACTTTCAGAAGCCAGGTATGGTTGTTCATTCCTGTAATCTTTGCACTTGGGATACTGAGGATGGACCTGAGTTGGAGGTCAGCCTGGGTACACAGTGAGTTTCAAGCTAGCCTGGCCTCAGATGCCCTGTCTGAAAAACAGAACGAAGGAAAGAATACTTGTATGAATTTCCCAGGACTTTATTATTGCTGGTGATGGAACTGGGCTTCCTCACTTTCCTCTCTTTCTTCCTCCCTCCTTTCTTCCCTTCTTCCATCCCTCTATCCTTTGTTTCCTCTTTCTTTCTTTTCTTCCTTTTTTTTGTTCTGTTTTTGAGGTCTGAGTATGCACCCCAGGTTGGTCTGAACTCAGAAATCTCCTGCCTTAGTATCCCCAGGACTGGGGTTGTAGTTGTACTCAGCACACCTGGCCCTTAGGCATTTTCTAACATACTCTTTGCATCACCCTTTGCTTTGGGATCTGTTTTATTTCAGAAATGGAGTTTGATCTTGATAAAGCCCTAGAAGAGGTGCCGATTCACATTGAAGACCCGCCTTTCCCATCAATCCGGCAGGAGAAGCGAAGCTCAGGGTTAATCTCTGAACTACCCTCAGAGGAAGGCAGGAGACTGGAACACTTCACCAAGTTAAGGCCCAAGCGGAACAAGAAGCAGCAACCTACGCAAGCAGCGGTAGGTGTCCACAAGGCTCCTCGGGCCCCATGTCCTTCCTTCATCCCCTAAAGGTTCTATAACCTTAAATAGTGCCGCCAACTGAAGATCAAGTAAAGTATTAAATATGTGAGCCTACACAGGATATTTCTCATTGGATATTTCATCATCACAGACAATGACAGGTGAATCCCCAGAAGTCTTTAGGCCAGCCAGCCTAGCTTATGCAGCAGCAGACAGCAAGGAGACCCTGTCTCAAAGAAGGTGGAAGCAATAACTGACGCCTAAGATTGTCCTCTAAATGCCACATGTGTACTACACTCACACACATGAGCATGCATGTATACAAAGAAGAAGTCCTCCACTCTCTGGTCTGGCCTGTGTGTATCTTTATTGCTGGCTGATTCTATTTGAACCTATTTCCAGAGCCTCTGCTGAACTCTGCCTTTTCAGACTTTGAATGTTCCAGAATACCCCAGACTAAACATTTTCTAAATTAAGATCTTATCTTCCCTTTCACCCTACTGTTCTTGGTTTATCCTTGGGGTCCCACTAGCTAACATGTTAAAAACCTGGTTGTAGTTGGGTATAAGGGCACATTTTTTTAATCCCAGCACTGGGTAAACAGAGGCAGGTGAATTTCTGTGAGTTCAAGACCAGCCTGGTCTAAATTACAGAAACCCTATGACAAACAAAGCAAAACGTGACTGCAGCTATCACTACCCACCCCTACCATTCACATAATTCTCCCAAACGCCCATCCTGGCTTCAGGCTTCTCTCCATCCTTTTCTTAACCACCGATCCATCTCTTTAGGCCCACTTTCCATGCTTTTTCTTACTGCTTTCCCTGGAGCTGATAATGACTGGCAGGTCTTTCAGATCTTCATGGAAACAAAGCTTCTTCCAGGAAGTCCTCCTTGCCTCTTTCCCTCTGGTCCCACAGAGATGACAGCTGCAAGGAAAAGTAGTTCTCATGGACTTGTGCGTGGTACACAGCTTGTGAAACCCACTATAGGAGGAGGGGTTTTGTTTTGGTTTTGTTTTACCTGAGGTAGATCTCATCACATATTCTCAACTTTCCCCTCCATGCCTATGAATTCCAGGGAGGCATGGCTTCTGACTCATGGCCTGTAGGAAGATGCCCACTGCTATGGGTTGATAATACAATCAGTGAGTGCTCAGCAGTGTTTGGTGGATAAACTGGGGATGGCTGAAGGCACAGAAAGCTCAAGGGTTTCTCCACTTGTCCACATGGTCCATAACTCACTTTTGAAGATTGATGTTTAGATGTGTTCATTTTAATCTAAAGAGCTGGGCATAGTTTCAGAAAGCAGAAAACAAACTTCTAGGGTATTTTTTTCCTTTTCAATATTTTTTTTTTCCTTTCCAGCTTATTTGATTTTGGATTCTTATGCATTGTTATACAAGTTTAGATGTGTGAGCAGTTACTGGTATTTTATTTTAAATAAGGGAGAGGTGTTATCAGTAAGGAAAGAAACATCTTGCCCTATGCTGGCTCGAACTCTGTACTCTAATTGGTAGCTGTGTAAACAGCCCCTGTCTTTGGCTCGAACACTTCTGCAATCATTAGCAGCATGATGTGAATGTGTAATAAGGGGTTCGGTGTCTCTGTGACCTTGGAGAGAAAGCTTTTGTGGGTCTGTGCATTTGATTGTTTATTTTGCTTTTATGATGCTGAGGATCAAACCCCATCGTCATGTGCAAGGTATTTCTTCTTCTTCTTGCATTTAAAAAACTAAAAAGAATGAAGCATAGTGGTTCTTGCCTATAGTCCTAGCAGCTATGAGGCTAAGGGAGGAGGATCTCGAGGACATCCTTTAGGACATCAAACTGGAAGCCAGCCTGGGCTACATGAGGCAATAACAATGATGATGATAAATCGTCAGGAACCACAGAGGAGTATGGCCATTCCCATGGATGTACAGTAAAGGTGCATTAATTACCATGTGACTTCTCGAAGCTCACTGTTTATGAGAACTATCTCTATAACAGCCCTATTCTCAATCACCCACTATTCCATGTAAGAGTCAAAATGCCACAAATGTCTGGAGAGAGACATAACCAGACAAAAATGTGTGGCTGCTTCATTCCTAGTGTTTAGTCTCAACAGTTGTCTGACTACCAGGTTATGAAGAGTGGATGAAGGTCAGGATCATATGCAGCCAGCTCTTCCTGTGTTGGTCTTGGCATGTCTGGAGTCTGCCTTTAACCTCCACTGTACACTGGGCTTCCTAGATATCAGAATTCTGGGAGCTGAGGCTGGCTCAGATACCCACACGTCACTGTCACTAAGCCAGAGACGGTAATGCTGTCTCTCTTGGTTTTTGTGTCAAAATGAACAACAAAATTGCATAAGCATTGTCAATGCAAGAAGTACTGATTCTCCCTTAAGGAAATAAAGCAAATATAAGTGACCATTCCTATGAATGCAGACTCATGTGCCACCATAGAAAAGCTTTAAAGTCACAGAACAGAAGGTCACAAGTCACTATGTTCACAAAACCACAGGTGGATTCATCAGGGAGCTTTCTTACACTCTCAGCTTTAGAGCAGGTAGAGACTTGTAGGGTCAGGCTTAGGAGACATTTTAAAAGGCACAAGAGTATTGCGGTAAACTCTGAGGTGGACAGACACTGGCTAAGACAGTACAAAGCAGTTTTGTCTCTATCTGTGTTGCATGGGGTTCTCTGGAGGAACAGAACCAACAGACCATATATCTATGTATAATAAAAATGGATTTACCAGAATGGCATCCACAGTAGGGGTTTTGTTTTCTGAGACAAGATCTTGCTTGGTAATCCAGGCTAGCCTTGAATTCACTAAGTAGCTCAGGCTGACTTAGAACTCAATCCTCCGGTCTTACCCTTCCCAGTATTGGATTACAGGCATGAGCCACCGGGATCCTTACCCCTTCATCTTCCATTCCTGGTAGATTTCAGTGCCTTTTCTCCATTGTATAGCTGTCTCAGTAATCTTCTTTTAAAGAGTTGCCTTCCGGTTTCCCATGGCCATTGTGCATTCTCCTGTATTGCTTTCATTTGATGTTTTTCTGACTGGTTTCCTCTGGATTTTGTCTTCCTTGCTTGTTGCTGTGGGAGGCATGCATGGAGGCTGTGTGCTCATTCAGCTTCCAAGCGATTTCTCTGGACACATTTGGTCACAGTGTCTCCAATAGACACTTCCTTCTGTCTGGCTTCTTCTGGTTTATGAAGGTTTGTCAAATCCAGGTGTTTACCATGCCCTCAAAAATCTTCTGTTCAGTCACCCTGGTGAGAGAGACAAGAGAGGCTGGGTGTCTTTAGCCTCACAGAACCCACTTACCTTCCTGCCATCCACAAACTAACCTTTTAGAGAGTCCGTATTCATCAGAGGTGCATAGCATCAGGGACGTATAGAAAGCTGGAAAGCTCCTGGAGCGAGCGTGGTCCTGCCTGTGCAGGGTGATCCCTGCTCATTCTCCAACAGTGACATCACTCTTTGCATCTGATACTGATTGTGGTTGACAAAAGAGACTTGAATCACATCACATCGTTTCCTTTTGCTAGAAAATGAGTGATAACAGCATGTGCCTTTGGGCTTGAACTCCACTGACCTGATTCTATTCATCATAGTCTGAGTCTTGACTGTTCTTCCCAGCCCAGCTCTACCAGAGCTTCCCTCTAAACCTTGCCTTTTAAAGTTCCTCCTGGGTTGTATCTAGCCATGCTGGGTGTCTCTCAACCTGTCTCCTCTGTTCTTTATTTCTAAAATGACAGTGCTGAGTTAGAGAGGCTGGGAGGTGCAACCAAAGCCTGTAAGCCGCGGGGAAGCTGTACTTTGTGCTCTCCCCCTCTGGAGCTTCTATTCTCTCCATACTACCAGGGAGCTCTGAGGCTAGCTATGAAATTCTCTCTCAAAGCAGGAAAAACTGGTGAGGCAGCTAAAGGAAGCCACTCCTAGATACCCTCCTGCCTCCCCAGTACTAAGGCTATAGTTGTCTTTTTCTTTTACAGCAGATTGTGGACATGAACTTTTCACAGCCTATTCGGTTCAGTCATAGAAATCCCCCATCAAGCACTGCTTATAGTGCCTTCTGTAATCCTGTTTCTTGGGTGGATGTGGGGACACATGCTTGAAATCCCAGCACTAGTGAGCAGGAGAACTGCTGCAAATTCAAAGCCAGCCTAGCCTGATCCACATAATGAGATCCAGGCCAGCCAGGGCTACTAACAGACTGTCTTGAAACCCATCCCTCTCTACAGCTATACTGTGTTAAACATGGCTGAAGTCGTCAAAGCCTGTGCAAACAGTCACCAGCATCATGCTCAGCGTGTCTGTAAACCAGTTTCTTCCTCGCCAGGCTATGAGTCTACACCTGGCCTCTGTTTCCATAAATCACACGAACCCTATTGTAATGAGTTGCGGCCGTGTTGTAGGTTGTTGAATCTGGCAAAACTGAAGGCGCCTTGAGCTGACTGTAGAGTGAAGTCGTGTTTCTTTTTCAGATCTGCACCATCAGCATCATCCCCAATGATGGAGAACAGAATGGCCTCATGGGCAGAGTGGATGAAGGTGTAGATGAGTTTTTCACCAAGAAGGTGACTAAAATGGATTGCAAGTAAGTTTCCAGTCATTTATTAAAAACTGTTTCATTCACGTTTAAACAGCTAATGGTTATAATTTGTCTAGGCATCATAGTCTCATGGAAAAGATTTGCTGTTTGGTTGAATTTATAAAACGTGTTCTCAAACAAAGTATCATTGGTGTTGCTTGGGAACGTGTTAGAAATTCTAATTCTCAAGCTCTTGCCACTGACCCACTGAATAAAGAACTGTGGGACCTGTCCCATACCCATGCACTTCATATCCAAGGCACACATCTCCTAGGCCAGGGGCTTTCCTCATAGTCATCTGGAAGATTCTGTTTCAGGGCGGTGAGCATCACACACTGGCAGTGCATCCTTTGAATTTCTTGTTCATTATTTGATCTGTTGGCAGGCTGAGCAGGAAAATGGCAGGAAAGGTAGTGCTGGGCCCTCCATCTTACACTGTCGTGTTGTTATTGGCAACTCTAGATCACTAGTACACAGACAAGCCTCTGGGACATTATCTTGATTAGGTTCGATGAGATGGGCAGATGCAGCTGATTGCTGGCAGCCATATTGTCCGGTCCCAGACTCCATGGAAAGGGGAAACCCAGCTGAGCATGGTCTTTCCTTCCTGTAGATGTACAACTCACACTGTACCTATGACTGTCTCTCCATCATGGACTGTCCCTTTGAACTGTGAGCCAAAGCAAATTGCTTCCTTAAATAGGTTTTGTCTCTGGGCATTTGATCACGACAACAGGAAAAGTAAAGGATGTGTCCTCTGAAGACTTTCCTCTGTATTTTCTTATTACTAGGATGCTGTTTCCTTAGAAGATAGGTCAATGATACTTGAACTGGAGATGGGCATGGTGGCACTTGCTTACAGTCCTAGCACTCAGGAGATTGGAGCAGGAGGATTACTATAAATTTGAAGTCAGCCTGGCTTAGTGAACAATGTGGCTTAGTGAATTCCAGGCCAGTCTGAGCTGTGTGATTCTGCCTCAACCACACATCAATCAATCAATCAGTCAATCAAATAAATGTTCAACTTAAAACCCTTCTGTCTTTATACATTATTTTTCTGAAACTATTTGATCTGTAACTAAAAGCTGATATATCCCAGAACACACTCTGAGCTTGGAGTATGTTTGTGAAGAATACTTCACCTTGGAGATGAAGTTTCAGAATGTATTAAACCTTTCCGATAGCCAAGGGCTGGCAATTGGGAGAGCTGGGGAAGGGCTGGCCTGGGCCGTGGATTGATGAGTCTTATCTCTCCTCTGCAGGATGTCAGAGTGGAAATAAGTTAAGTCTCATATCCATGGCAGTGGAGCTTATAGACACTTGTAAGCTTTAGCACCTAATTAATGGTCTCCGTTTATACTGGTCTTACAGCTTAACATAGCATAACTTGGCAGAATGACCCACCAATATGTCATTTATTCTTGAATAGTTTTTTTTTTTTTTAAATAATGCTTCGTTCTCACAAATTAAGTCATGCCGATTGCTGGCTCCATGCCTCTACTTTTTTCTTTTCTTTTCTCCCAACCCCCACCCCCAAACAAATCTGCAGTATAATCCTCTAAGAATTTGCTTGGGTTTCAGTTGTTTTAGAATTCAAGGATTAGAGGACTACATTTTCAACTTAAAAGAGCTAAGAAACACCAACACAAACAGTGTAAGATGGAGAATTCCCTCTTGATGAATCGCTGCCTGTTTCAGACAGAATTCTGTCCAAGACTGACACCCGGGCCTTGTTTCTTTACTTATCACTTCAGAATCTTTTATTGTTTTGTATTTTTGTTGTTTTTTTTTTTTTATTGTTTGCTTTGCTATTTATTTTGTTTTTTGAGACAGTTTTACACTGCTTCTAAGAGTCTGAGATTTACACCCTTGTTTTGATGGAGTACCTTCAGTGGCTACTTTCTAAGAAAGGGGTGGTAACAATGAATTTCTATAACGTTAAGATCTTCCATTTCGATTGATAGGGTTGCTGGGTATTGAATCTGGTAAAGCATTTTCCTTTAGGATTCTGAAAATGCTGTTCCTTAATTTTTTATCTTCTAGAATTTCCTTACGAACCCAGTGTCATCCTGATCCTTTGTTTGTGACATGATTTTTTTTTTCCTCTTCTCTGGAAATATTTGGTATTTGTGTTCTCAGGACACCAAAATTTTATGCTGCTGTGTTCCAAAGAAGTGTGTAGTTTTGCTATTCCAGTTTGTTGGCACACATCAAGTAAAGTGTCTAACTCTCAAAATCGTGCCCATTGGTTCTTGGGCTTTTGAATTGTTCCTTTTGTAAATCTCTTCTGCTTCCTCAGTACACTTTCTGTTAAATGTATTTTATTCAACCCGGTGTTTCCTCTGTTAATCTATTAATTCTCTCCTCCTCTCTCTTGGTTTCTTATTGGCATGCCCTCCCCACATCCCAAGGTATTTCTTCAGTTGTACTGTTGAACCTTAAATGTCCCACTTTCTGTCAGATTTTGCTTTTATTTCTGTTTTGTGCCACATTCCCTCAGCGGCACTGTTTCTCTAGTTCAGTCTGCAGGCCATGAGTTTGGGGTAGGCTGGGCATCATTGACCTGCGTCTTGAAAAGTGGAAATAATACTCAGTGAATCTTGGCTTTCAGCCAATCTAGCCCATGATGCAACCTTCCCAGCCACTTCCACTTCCGAAAGTACTCTTCTCTGCTGTCTGCAACCCCTGGGGCTCTAGCTGCTTCTGGACCCCTGGTTTATATTTCAGTCGCTCAGATCCATGAAGCTATTTTGTGCTCGTTGGGCTTCCAAGTAGTGTTGCTATTCTCACCTGTGTGGTTTGAGGTTTTTATTATTGTTCCTTTTGCATTTATCCTTGGCTCCAATGTTGATGGAGTTTCTGAGGAGCTATGGGAACACCCCAGCTTCAGCTTTGAGTGGCAGGTCCCTTGTGGCACTCATTCTGTTTGGTTTTTGTTTGTTTTTTGGTTTTTGTTTTTTCCCCACTTCCCTAGTTTTATTTTTTTTTTTCTTCCTGAAAATGTATCCCAAAATTTAAGCTTAATAAGTCTAGTTTTGTTTTTAGATACAGGACCTCTTGTAGCCCAGCTAACCTTGAACTCCATATAGCTGAGGCCAACCTTGAGCTTCCAACCCTCCTACTCCATCTTACAAATATTAGAGTCACAGGCATTGCGCCAGTCTTTGGTTGCTTCTTCTAGCAATGTATTCCATTTAAGCAAAGATCCAAATATTTGCCAGAATTGACCACTAAGTGTTGGGTTTCACCAATGACCTAATAATTACTGGTGGTCAAAGAAGCCCTTTTCAGTGTCCCCCAAATTAAATAGAGCAGTTGCCCAATTATGTCTCAAGATAGCCCAAGACAGTTCACTCTTAAGCCTTTAATCTTTACAAAGCACAAGTTTGTCTTCAATCCTGCCTGACTCCTTCAGATTCCTTCATAGTCTGTGCACTTAGTTTCCTCATTGGTAGCTGTGAGGAAGATCCGAGGTTTTTACTTTTTAAATGCTACAGAATGTGGCTGTTTATGTAGTGGTCACCTTCATGTTCGTTGACTAAGTCCTCATGGAACTTGTTTTCGTGGCCAAACCAACAGTTTTTATGTCTTGGTTGTGGTGCAGGAGGTCATCCACACGCTGCTCAGATGCCCACGAACTCGGGGAAGGAGATGAGAAGAAAAAACGGGATTCTAGGAGGAGTGGCTTTCTCAACCTAATTAAATCCAGGTCAAGATCTGAGCGGCCACCCACAATCCTGATGACAGAAGAGCTCTCCTCCCCGAAAGGGGCAATCCGGAGCCCACCCGTGGATACCGCCAGGAAGGAGATGAAGGCAGTGGAGCACAATGGTGCTCCGGAACGCACAGAGGAGATGAAGACACCAGAACCCTTGGAGGAGGGTCCAGCAGAGGAAGCTGGCAGGGCTGAGCGCAGTGACAGCAGAGGCAGCCCACAGGGTGGCCGGCGCTATGTGCAGGTGATGGGCAGCGGGCTGCTGGCCGAGATGAAGGCCAAGCAGGAGCGGAGAGCAGCAAGTGCGCAGAAGGTGAGGAAGAGGCCCTTTGTCTGGGTTTGTACGTTTGCTTCGTTGAAGAAAGAGGTACTGAAAAATCGTTTGCTGGTTAGATAGAAATGTAAAACCTGGGTGCAGGAGAGATGGCTCTGTGGTTGCCAGCACTTGTTGCTCTTATAGAGGACCCTAGTTCAGTTCCCAGCACCAGCATAGTGGTTTAGAACCATCAGTAACTTCTGTTCCAGGGAACCACACACCCTCTTCTTAAGGGCACCAGGCAGAATCACACATGAGGTGCACATACATACACATGCAAGTAAAACACTCATAAAATAAGTCTTACAAAGAAGATGTTTAAAAATGTAACACCTAAAGATTTGTTCCCAAAAAAATTCAGAGCCCAGGTTCAGAATTACTCATTTGTCTTCCCTGCCTGAGGCCAGGCTTTGTTTGTTTAATCCATTGCTTGCTTTGAGACGGTGTCCCACACAGTAACACAGGCTCACCTCAAACTCGCTTTTGGTCCAGGTTGGTGTCAGATTCTCTGTGTAGCACTGGGTGACCCCAAAACCCTGATGTTCCCCAGGCTCAGTTCCCTTCTTTGGGGTTATTGTCTAGCTCAGAGCTATACACTCTTGAGAGCTTTAAAGGTATGCCCCACCTGTGGCTTCCTTGTGCTTTTGGTAGAATCCTGCAAGAACTGGTCCCCAGATAGGACTGGCTCAGGTGAATCTGAGCAGAGATTCAGAAGGTGACTAGAGATGGCAGAACCAATGGGCAAAGAATAGGTGGCAGGCAGAGAGTCATTGAAGACCTACTGTGTGTCCCCATGTAGTTCATGGCTTAAGCTTTTCCCAGGCTTCAAAGTTCTTTTCCATATTCTCTGTTTAAATTTCAAAAGAAAACGTCAGGGTCTCTCATTAGAACCGATGGATTACTGAGTCCACTGCCATGAAGAAACCAACACCAGTTGAGAAGTTGCTAAGCCTCCAGGATGAGCATGCAGAACCCTTGCCCAGTGTGTCTAAGGACCTGAGTTTGTTCTTCAGCACGCCAAAGGAAATTTTTGAAAAAGGAAAAGAAAAATGTTGAGTTTCCTCAAAATTTAGCTTAAAAGAGTTTACCTCCCTTCCTCCCTCCCTTTAAGCTTTGTGGTACTAGAGATCAAGCCCCGCTCACAGGGTCTTACACAAGTCCATTGTCAGCTGAGTTACTGTTTTGAGTCTCTATTTGGAATTTTGTCTGTTTTCTTCTATATCATCTTAAAGGAATGTATCCTTGTAGTGATTATTACACTGAATGTGCCCAGGTTGTGTGCACTGACCTGAGCTCTAGGAAAAGTTCCCCAGAGAAAGGGAATCTGTGCATCTGTTGTGCTCAAGGCATCAGAAGGAAATGGTTCTCCCCAGTGGGGCTTGGCTTAGAGGAAGTAAAAGGTGGCCTACACAGCAGACAGGGCTCTTGTATTACCTCTTAACATCTGCTGTTTATTAAACTCTGCATCCTATAAGATTTGCAGCTGTTCACCATAGTTCTACTACCCAACAATTTCCCAGCTACAGATACCTACTTTACTCCACCCCCACACACACACCCCAGCCAGACCCTCACTATAGCCCAAGGTTGGGAGAGCCTACACAGCTGTCTCCTACTGGTTCTCTAAGGAAGACGTTATTGGTCTTTACTTCACAGGATGCTGAAAAATACTTCAACCTCACCATGAGCCAGATGCTTAAATATTTTATACTATAAATTTATAGCAGCAAATGTTGTATTTTTTAATGAAGTGTTTGTCACTGTTTCCTGTGATGAACAGCTAATTGGTGAAAAGTCAGGAAATCTAGAGTGGTTTCCCATGTATTTGGGACTGATACATGAATTGGCTCAGTGACAGGATCTTTCTGATTCTGTAGTTCTGTTTGTGTTCCAGGTTTATGTTAATGTTCTCATAGTGCCACCTAGTGTTCCTTTAAACAGTATTTGTTTAAAAAGTCATGGTTATTCAATCAGAATAATAGAAAGCCTTTCAAAATTTAGTGTTAGAATGCTTCCTGGAATGTATCACTGAGTTATTTACAAAGGTAGTAACATGAGCATCCGTGTGGCTGGGATACAGTTGGCTCTGCCATTGAAAGAGGAGAGATGGGAAGTCCCACATAGATAAGACTCCATGGTGTGTCACACTCTGCCCTGCAAACACCCGCATAGATGACTGGCTTGGTGTCGTCTTCACTCGAGGTCACTTTTTCACAGCAATGCCAGATTGTATGTTTCTTTGTCACAAAATCCACTGGGAGGGATCCACCCACCACCCTCAAAACCAGGAGCTGAGAGACCACTACACCTCTCTGCTACCTCCTAGCAATGAACAGCATGAAAACCAATGAGTCACAGGGAATTAATCACCTACACTACGGACCGTGGATGCCATATTGAATCTAGGAGTGGGTGGCAGATTCTTGTTTTTCAAATGAGGAATGGTAATCTGGCTGCCAGTCAGAGTACCTACTGCTCTACCTGGTCACCTCCTTTTTTTTAATTTTAATTATTATTTAAAAAAATTTTTTTGAGACAGAAATCTCACACTGTAGCTCAGGCTGACTCCAACCTCACTATATAACCCAGGTTGGCCCTGAACTTGGCCACAAACTTCCTGTTTTAGCCTTCCCACTGGTGAAACTCTAGGCAGGAACCAGCACACCATGTATTAGGTTGAAAATTCTAGTCTTTTGGTTTCACCTCTTGTGTTTCAGGCCCTCGCTCTAATGTGGCCTTCTGCACTATGAGGGAGAAAGTAGCTTTTTCTTCTCCAGTTTCAGCTTCTACCTTCAGACTGCCATAGTCTGCCCCTCCTAGGCCATCATAAACTCCTCTCCCTGGCAGGCTCTTAAAAATCCCATTGGGAGCCGAGGGTGTAGCTAGGTGTTGTGTGTGTCTCATGTGTAAAGCCCTGGGTTTCATTCCCCGCACTAGAGCCCTGTCATCTGCTTTTATCTCCTGATGGCAAGTCTGTGTCCTATGGTTCTGCTTCAGTGGCAAGGGTGACCTAGTGTACTGGAAGCCCTTAAGCCTGGTTATACACCAAGGATAGGAAAGCTTTGATTGCTTTCAAATCTTATGTATTTCATGTGTGTGTGTTTGTATGTGGTATGTATGTGCCACCATGCATGTGGAGAAGTTAAAGGAAAACTTGCAGGAGTCAGTCTTTCCACCACCTTAACACAGGTCTTTAGCTTGGCAAAAGCACCTTTACCTGTGGAGCTGTCTGACATATCCATTGCTTTAAAACTGGATTTCCTAGAAGATTGTGAATAAAATCCCAGCATCTGGGAAGCTAAGATAGAAGGATCATGAATTTGTGGCCAGCCTGGACTACATACAGTGAGTTCTAGAGTAGCCTAGGCTACACAGTGGGATCCAATCACAAAACTAAAGCAAACATAAACATACAAAAAGCTAGGTTTCCTGGGCAGCAAACCTATACTCCTTTATCTTTCTGGATTGTGACCCCCTCATGTGGATCTTGTGGGTACTGCAAGCCCTCAGAGTGCAGGAGCCATTATCTGCTTTACTGATTCTTTTCCTTTATATTTCAAATGTACTATTGGGGGTTATATCTTGAATTTTTAGAAGCTTGGCAATGATGTCATCTCCCAGGATCCTTCCAGCCCAGTCTCGAGCAACACAGAGCGTTTAGATGGCGGTGCAACAGGTAAGCAGAAGTATTGATTCATCCCTTGAGGAAAAGCATTCACCTTCTGATCTGGGGACTCACCTGTGACTGGAAGAATACAAATGCAAGAGCAGGGACCAGCACTCTCCCCTCTTACGTAAAACACCAGTCCCTTCCCATCCCAGCTTGTCCTGGGGTGTTACTCCTGTCTCAGTAGCTATCACCTTAGCAAACATTCTTTTTTCTGATTTCCCAGATGTCAGAAATTCAGATTAATACACACACACACACACACACACACACACACACACACACACACACACACCTTTTCTTTTTAACAAGTTCCTAAATTGTGGGCATTCTGGTGGAGGGACAAGGTATGATGTTTTGAACAATAAGCTGGGATGGAGTATCAAAGGAGGGCAGTTTTTTTGTTTGCCAGGAGGAAATTCTCTTCTGTAACTAGGGTGTGGATAGAACCCCCCATACTTTGTTCCCTTGAGGTTTTAGGTGTAATAGATAAGCTACATTGGATGGAAACTAGGGCTAACTCGTAAGTCCTCCTAGAATGCTCACCGGTTTTGCCAGCTGCATGTGAAGTGCAAACAGCAGCTGTACTATGACTAGGAAAGGGTGGAATGACATTTCCAGAGCTGTTTCTTCATCAAGCCTGCAACAGACAGAACCTTCAGCACAGCCTTCTCCCTTCAACTTGTAGCCCGATTCCTAATGGGTTGGTCACTGGCCAGAACGGAGGCATTTCCTGATGGTGTGCCTGTCCTGCCTGTCAGATCTCAGAAAGACCCAAAGACTTCACACTTCTGAAGAATTACCTTTACTTGCATATGACAATAGAACGGCACAGTGCATCATTTTAAAAAATGACATCTTATTGCAAGCATCTCTCAGTTCTTGTCTTCCGGAAGGGAAAAAAAAATCAGTGGAGAGACACCAACTATTAAAGACATTTATGTAGTAAAGCAAAGCAAGCACTTCACAGAGAAATTGAAGTAGGTAATCCCAGAGTGGACAGCGAGCCCAGCAGGCTCCACAAACAGGAAGGAAGACTTAGGCCATATATAGGAATCCTCTCCCCCAGCTCTGCCTCTCTGTTGGCTCTTCTACCTGGCAGTCTCTGGAACAGTGAGACCCTTTTGAAACGTGCTATCAGGTCGTCATGTTTCCATGAAGAAAACCAACCCTTTAGTAGGGTTTGACTCTAAAACCCCACTGATATGGATGCTTTTGTTCTGGAGATCCATGATGAGGGATGATAGCCAGAGTCTATACCAGAGCTATTTTCATATGATTGATTTCTGTGACGTTTGATGTTTAGAATGTGTTTTGGACCACTTCTCATTTTAGTGCCTAAACTGCAACCAGGTCTTCCAGAGGCCCGCTTTGGTTTCGGAACACCAGAAAAAAATGCCAAAGCTGAACCCAGAGCCGATGGGGGCTGCAGGTCCCGAAGCTCCTCCAGCATGCCCACCAGCCCGAAGCCCCTTCTTCAGTCTCCTAAGCCCAGCCCTTCAGCCCGGCCTTCTATCCCGCAGAAGCCAAGAACTGCCTCCCGACCTGGTAAGGGCATTAGTAGTCTGCGAGTCAGACGGGATTCGGTCTGGCTGCATCCACAGGTGGCCCACAAGAGTGTAAAATAGTGTAGACTCCTTGGGAGTGGGGGGAAATGGGTGGAGAATAGGAAGCTGGAACTGGGAAACACATGAAACCTGAAGGAGCTGGAACTAGTGAGGACTAACAGATTCGATACCAAGGCCCACCATATATGAGGTATGGTACCTAAGACTCCTGCAGCTGTCGGGAGAACCACCCTGGATATGCTGGTATCACTTCTGGAATCATCCCCCAGGGTATTCGGATAACACAGAAGGCCAACGTAAAGACAAAAGCTGCCAGTGAGATCAGCACAGGCTTGTGTGGCTGTAAATCATATCTGCTGACATATCAGAGATTTAGGACAGATTTTGGCGAACTGTGGACCTGTTTTGAAAATGAGATTTCCTCAGATGGTGCAAGTGTCCTGCAGGTGCATTGCTGACACGATTGTGTGCTAGGTACAGCCAAGGCTGTCCAAGAGATCAACCCGCTGGCCAGTTACAAAGGTGCTTGCTGAGGTAGAAAGTCTTATAGAAGAAACTTTAAAATACTAAGGAAGGGGTTGAGTTCTGCCATATTTTCTATGCAAACATAAAGTTCTATATAAAGCCTTCTTTAAAAATACTATTAAAAAAAATTTTCAAACCATCAAAGTTGAATCAGTAACGTGACAAAACATGAGCTGCCCGTAGGCTCTCCTCCTCTTCTCTATAATTTCCCCAGAAAAACGTAGGAAACAGGTAGAATGTAGCCGGAGGTTTGCCATCTTCATCAAATTGTCATTATCTCCCTGTGAATCCTCCAATTGAGAAGCTGAGGCAGGAGAATTACTGAGTTTGAAGTTACTGCATAGTGAGCCCCAGGCCAGCCTGGTCTACAGGATGAGACAAGTCACAAACAGACTAAGTTCCTGAAAAGCAGGAACTTACCAACAGAAGGCTTGGTGGCTTTGGGGCTACGTGTGTTTCTTGTTTGAAGTAACATCTAACCTACCTCATGGAGAATCTTGATCCCCTAGCTGCCGATGCCAAGTGTAAAGCTAGCTGTATTCCTTGCAGTGTTGTAAGCTTTCCCTTTCAGCTGTGCCATTTGTCTCATAGCACATGACACATCAGGAGCTGTGCTCATGAACTCACAGGTGCTTTATAAGGCTTGAGAAGTCAGCCATGTTGCAAGTCTGTCTTCTCAGTTCCTCTTCCTGATGATTCTGAGGGATTATTCAGTCACTGGGTCTTGTCATAACTTTACTTCTGAGACTAGAAGTGAGAAAGTGAGGCCGAAGAGAGCCTGCCTATAGGCTGTCTTCCACACACATGTAGATGGACACACTGGCTTGAGAATCCCACTCGTGCTAATGGAGCAGGGGAAAGCATAGTTCCTAAGTCCTTTCAGATAAAAGCCTAGAATTCTAATCCTGGCTGTCTTTACACCTTCTTAGCCTAGGAGATCATTTAATCTCCTTGAAGGTACAGAAGCCAAAGTCCTTGATGGGTCCAAAAGTCTATGATTTCAAATTACTCCTAAAGCACTGGATTCCATGTCTGTATGTGTATGTATGTACATGTGTGTTGTGACTTACTAGCTCTGAAAACTGGTAAAGGAATTGTGTTACATACAGTGCATGTTTTAAGACAATCAACAACTTTGTGTCTGAGGCAGAAGGAAACTGTGGTTCACTTAGATTCTCATTGTCAAATATTAGCTCATTGAATATTTGCAGCATAGATTCAGATGTGTATGTATTTCAACTTTTCATAATTGTCACCGCTTTTTCTTTATTGTTCATGAATGCTAATTACTTCACTTAGCAGAAATACAGAAGTAATATTTGGCAGGGAACATTCTACGATCATTTTTCTTTTTTTATGAGACATATGTATGTAAGGATTTACCTGGCCTACATGGTGAAGTGATGCTGGCTTTCAGATAAGAATGGAGAATTCTAATCCTGGCTGTCTTTACACCTTTTTAGCCCAGGAATCATTTAGTCTTCCTGTAGGTCCAGAAACCAAAGTCCTTGATGGGTCCAAAACTTTCAAATTACTCCTAAAGCACTGGATTCCATGTATGCAGAAACATGTACATATGTGTATGTATGTACATGTGCGTTGGAATACAAATTGTAGAACAGTTTGTTTTGTGTCTTTGTACTTCTGTAGAAGACACCCCAGACTCTCCATCTGGTCCTAGTTCCCCTAAAGTTGCCCTTCTTCCACCCATCCTCAAAAAAGTTTCCTCGGACAAGGAGCGTGATGGCCAGAGCAGCTCACAGTCCAATCCTAGGACCTTCTCCCAGGAAGGTAAGAACATTTTTTCTTTGGATTTATTCTTCACCATTTCCAAGGGGAGGGCTTAGTCCCAGACTTTAAAGTCAGCATCCCTTGGATTTAAATGTGGGAACCAGCAAGGGGGGGAGCACATGAATTGGCATTATGTCTAACATTAGAACTTCATGAAGAAAGAAAAGAATAGCCGAGCCACCTAGCCAGAGACCACCTTCTCTACAGGAGTAATTCTCATCTGACTCGCAGCATGTTAGGGCTCATGTATAAGTTTCTAGGTCCCATTATTTTTAAGAAAAGCACCCTCTAACTAGTATGTCACTGACATCACAGTTGAAGGACAGCTGAAGATGATTAACTTTGCCATGGCTCAGAAGCACGCCATCTGCCCTGTGGGACCTCGAGGCTCACTGAACACTCTGGGTCATGAGCAAATGTTCTACCTCCTCCGAAGTGTGGCCCCTGTGTAGACAGACACTCCCAGAGTATCACTGTACCAATGTGTTCCCTCTAGTTTACTGAGGTGAGAATGGCATTTTCCTATGATTTGTATGCTGGGCCCCCGCACACCCAAAAACAGACTGAGTAGGGTAAGGCAAGCTGAGGTTACTGTATCATGTATGGTGTTTCTTTCTTTTCTCCTACTTAATTTTATTTCTTTTTTATTTTATGTATTTTTGTTGTTTTTTGTTTGTTTTTTGAAGCAAAGGTCTCATCATGTAGTGGCTGGCTTGAAACTCACTATATAACTCAGGCTGGCTTCAATCAAATTCATGGTGAGCCTCTTGCCTTAGCCTCTCAAGTGCTGGGATTACAGGACTGCGTCACCATGCCTGGCCTTGCTTTATTATTTCAAATGCGCAGTTGGCTTTTGGGTAAAGTGTCGCACAAAGCTGGCTCTAAACCAGATATGCACTATAAAAAAGCAATTAATCCCCAGGTCCAGATCCTTGCTGTGGTTTGAGCTGCATTGTTAACTTTATTTTGGTTCTTTAGGATTCTGTCATCTCTCTGGCTCTAGTAGCTTGTTTTCTTTTCTTGGTAATAGTCTTAGGCTGAGTTAATGGAAGGCACAGTTGCTATTATCCTTGTGGCTTAGGAATCTAATGAAAAAGTAAATAATGCTGTTTGCTCTTCTATCTGCATTCTGCAAACTTATTTGATAGGTGGAAGTCTCTCTCTCCTACTGTTTACAGACAAATGAAGGTGGGGATTGGACAGAAGCTGGTGAACTACTTTTGTCAAAGAAGCTAAAGAGGGAGCTGGTATTAAATTCTCATTTCACAGCAAGGGAATGGACGCTGTACTTGTTAGAGCTTTAGCAGGATCACTCTATGGAGCCTTTGGTAGTGCTGTTCAAAGCAAGTGCAGCCCCTAAGAGCCTCTCATAACCAGGTCTCCCACTCAGTGGCACCCTTCTTGTCTTTCCATTCTGCAGTTTCTGTCTTCATCCCTTAGCTTTTAAGGAAGCTTTGAAAATGTCTGAGGGGATTTTAATGGGGAGAGATGGGGGAAGGGTCCGTGATGTGTCGGAACATGCATCTTGTTAAAGACAATTGAAATGCCGACGAATTTGCACAAAATGGGGTGGGTGGGGACCAGAGAGTTGAGTTTTGTAAATTTCTGAATAGAATATTTTTTGGAAAATGATCCCTGCGTGGGAGTGTCCAGTCTATAATCCGAGAGCCACCTGCAGCTGAGTTTGGCTAAGAGCAGATATGACTGCAACTCAACACAGAATGCTGTTTCTTGAAGCAATTGGGCTTTCAGCAGATGTTTGTGGTTTGGGGGGTTGTTTTGTTTTTAACTCAATTGCATGGTTTCCCAAGTGTCAAAAAGTTGGACCTACCTGATAGGTAATCAAAGCTACCAGGAGCCTCTGGTGACAATGGAAGTAACATAGGACACCACTAGCAAGCTCAGCGCTGCTGTGAAGAAAGTGCAGCCAGCCCTTCAAGAACTTCATTATTAGGATAGATGTTTGAATCAAACCCTCCTTCCCAGCAATAGCAAGTGCTAGTGTTGCTTCATCTGCTTGTCCACTGGGGGTTGATTGAGATACAGAGCCCTCCCTGGGGTTACTTTCCTGTCTGGATCCAGAAGGAACTACTGACAGGTTATGATGCTCTGTACTGATGTCAGGCTGAAAATACACAAAGTCTAAGCACAGAGTTCAGATGTTGACTTTAGCCAATGAGCTAGCTGGTCATTGGTAGGGTAGAAGACATGGCAGCCACTCATGAGCCCTGCCTTCCTCTCTAGAAGCCTTTCTGTTGTCTCTTCCTGTTTGTGTTATTTATGCTTGTTACTTCATTTCCTTGTTCTGCTTCCCTCTGGATTAGCGTGCCCAACTAATTTCTGAAACAGGTAAATGACTGTAATTCTTCCGGATTATTCCATAGTAAATGTGATTTTTTTTTGGTTAATCCATCTTGGAATCAAAATGATAATACGGGGGCATTTTTGTTACTACCTTTCTGGGGCAGGATCAGAACTCACCTCATTTTGCACATTTCCATAATGTTGGCTGATGAATTCTGTAGACAACAGTGGATCTGCCCAGAACCGACACTCTTAAGTTCTTTGACTCCTAACTCGGGTGGATGAGCTGATATTAAGTTTTAATATTTATCATTTTAACATGGATGTCAACACATTGATGTATTTGCTACTATAAAGGGTAAAACGGATCCCTTTTCCTCAGTAGTGCAAAGAGGAGATTATTTCAAAAGGCATTCAGATCATGACAGTGGCAAGCCTTCCAGTAGAGCGAAAAGATCTTCAAAACTCTACTTCACCATTGCGGAAGAGGAAGTGAATGCACCTGGGTACAGGAAGTCACAGCCAACAAATGGTTAGAGCCTTCGGTTTTCATCCCTCGCTGACCTGAAGCTGATGAGCTGGCACTAACAAACAAGCTTTAATTGAGTAGCTGTTGGTGGGGCTGGGACAGATCCTTTAGAGGACTGGATTCTTACTCGATACAGCAACAGGATGGTCCCTCCACAGGGAGGCAAATATTAAATCAAAATCTAAATCTAGATAATGGGGGGGTTTCAAGTTACCTTAGGGGTTTGGCTATTCAAATTTTAGTGAGCATGACTGTTAATTTTTGTATTTGGGGTCATACGAATATTGATCTGAAGGGTTGCCACACGCTGTGTTAGAAAAGATCAACAAAAAGGCCCCAGTCAAATGCAGACCCTGGATCATATACATGAGTTTTCTTACCTGATAACTTTTCCACCTTAAAAGACAATTCATTTTAGCTTTTCCACCTTAAGACACAGTTCATTAGAAATGCCAGCATTCCCTCTTTTCTGCTTTCTCTTTCATTAGGCCCTATGGTAAACTTTTCTCCAATGAGCACTGTGCCAAAAGACACAAAGGAGAGACATCTGGTGTTACCCTCTTGAGGGTAATTTTACAGCCAGTACTGCTGCTGACTTAGGGAAAACACATTCCAGTGACCACAGTGGAAAATTGATGTAAACGAAATCATAGCACACTGAGGAAGAAGAGTATAGCTAACATGCTCTGCTATGTGAGATCTCCTTAAAGGATAGCTGCCCTTGGAATGAAGCTCTTTTCTCCCCATAGAACTTTATCAGAGCTTACCATGTGAGGGCATTTAGATGCCTGTGGTCAGACATGAGACCCAGCGTTCCAATGTAATGAGCGCCATGCCCTTCATTTTCTCTAAGCATTCTGGAATCAAGTTGATGAGCATGGCTTATGATAGGGAAAGCTTCTTCTTAGACAATGTGCTTGGGGACAGATACAAGACTCACAAAGTCCCTACCAACTTACCATCAGCACAAAGCAAGAAGAATAAGTCACGGAAGGGTAGAGCATTCATTCTTTCTGGGCCAAGTGGCATCTGTTCTGTCGTAAGTCAGTTTAATTTGTCCTTGTAATGGATGTGACCAGTGTGTTGTGCTAAGGATAGAATGTAGGACCTAGCACCTATTTAATGGGCTCTATACAGCTCAGCTACATTCCATATCTATGCTTTACTTTCAACTGATTCCCTGTGTAGTAGATGTATTTGAATCGCAGAGCTGTGGTAATACTTCACTTTATATGAAATGTAGTCTGATGTTAGGGGAAAAAAAAAAACCTCTTAATTTCAATTGGTGACATTAGTGTACAGCTACATATGTAAAAGGGAGTTAGTTATTTTTTGAGACTTCATAGGACAAACTCTCCAGGCTTTTATTAAGTACAGTTGAGGTTACATGGATGTTTCTAGATCCTGGAAATTTACATTTTCAACAATTAGATCCACAGAGTTACATCTCTTATTAACAAGGTACCCTTGGTGCAATACCAAGATCACTGAAAGCACTCACACAGCACACAGGAAGCCACACCTGGGACTACATCAATCAGTCAATAAGACATAGAATAAAAGGGGATGGTTACAGGGATACACCCACTCCTGGGAAAGGAGTGAAAAGAAGCCCTGTGACCGTTTCTGACTTTCCCATGACCTCAGTAGTTTCATTGCCTTGTGATGGATTAGGTCAAATTTTGGTATGATTAAATGGGACCATCTTGTATTAGCTTTGATACCTTGATTTCTTGAAATAGGGGACCCCAAAATTGTCACAGGTACTTCAATTAAAGTGATTTGTGTCTACTATGTCATTTTGTTTTGTTAGTGCCTATTCTCCACCTTTGAGAACGTCATAGCCTCTGCTTTTTCAATTGTCCGTGGTTAGTTTGTTTTTAATGCATTTAGCAGAGCAACTGACAGAATCATGGGTTGGACTCTCAAGTCTTTTAAGAGCAATCTCATTGGCACTAAATGTGCTTTCTTAAGTCCCCAAGCCTGTGTTCATGGAACAAATGGAAGCTATTGTTCTCAAAGCATGCTGCATATTTAATCACAGTTGATGTGGTTTAATCGTGTGGCTATTTTGATACTGATTTCATGTCCTTTCCTCTCTGATGATAAGATGTGAAAGTTTTGTTAGCAATTATCCTATTTTCTTGAAGAAAATAGCCATGCTATTGTTTGACTTTGTCTGTGTCATGACCCAATTCTGGGGTCCCTTTCTATATCTTTTGTCGCTTCCATGATCCAGCCTGCAGCCACAGACTCTTGCCTGCTCTCCCAGTCTGTGAGCTAGTGCTTGGCTCCACTTTCTTTCCTTGGATCCAGATCCAGCTTCCGCTTCCCACTCCCCCTGTAAGAATTCTTCAGGAGCAGATAACTGTCATGGTGCACACCTAACATCCCAGCACTTTGGAGATAGAAGCAGGAAGGTCACTTTCAGCTACTCAGAGAACTGAGAACAACATAGAACTCTACCTCAAAACAATTAACAAATTTTCAGGAAAAAGTCAGCAGTTGCTTGAGATTTTTCCAACTATTGCTAGAAAGACTTTAAAAAGCAGGTCTACCTACAGAGTATTATTTTAAAGAAATACCCTGTTTTATCCTAGTAGATATATATCTCCCTGGAGTTTGTGATAGAGAAATCATTTCCAAGCTTGCATCTGAATCTCTAACTCCAACTCTGTATGCATAGTTCAGAAACTTAAAATTTGCATATATACATATGCAAAGTTGAATCCGCTTCAAGAAAAGAAGACCTTATGTTTGAGGTTCTCAACACTTATTTCCACTTCAGACAAGATTTGAATATGCAAGGCAGTATTTCCACTTAATAAGTTACCATTCAGTTCATATTCTTGAGTATCTTTTATCCATCAGTAGTACATGGGATGATAATAAATACGTATATAGCTAGTCTCGTACATCAGGATACCCTAGCATTTTCAACTCTACTGCAATTGGCATGCAATTTAATAGATGTTTTCCCTAAGGGCTAGAAATTGACTGACAAAGAACATTCCTTCTACTAAGTTGATTGCTTCAAGGATTGGGATTTAATAGTTAGAAGACCAGTAGGGAACTGAGCTTAGTTCTCCAAGTTCTATGTTTGGTTCTTCCTGCCTGCATCTAATGTGAAGGACATGCCAGATGCTCCTAAGGTCCTTTTCATATGAATCACAATTTAATCATTGAAAGTGAATGTGTTTAGAATGAGCTTCCCCCAATTGGTCACAAGTATCAAACCCAAGGCCTCACACAGACTCTACCATTGTATTTGATTCTAGATCTAGAATGTATTTTCAGTGTTCCTATCATAGTGAAATACATAGCCTTCTTAAAAATGTTATGTTTCCTCTTAGTCACCATTGTGACTTACTTTCATGGCTAAGTATGACTCTGTGTTAGCAACCAGAAGGAGAGGGTTAACTTGGTATTCTTTGCTCTCCCCTCCTCCCCACTCCCTCCTTTTACTGCCTCCCTCCCTCCCTCCCTCCCTCCCTCCCTCTCTCCCTCCCCTACCCCTACCCCCAATTCCCTAACCTGGAAGACACAGAAGCCCAGTCTCAACTAGAAGGTCAGTTCCTGGCTGAAGTTGAAAACACAGGCTGCCTTTTCCAAGAAGATTCCCATCATGTGTTCCTCTAGATTTCATCCCTGCTTGCTGGTGTGACCTAATCTAGGGGGTTACTTCCGGGCTTACCTGACATAAATTTTTAGATTCTGAATTTCTAAATATAGAGTATTTTTGTGTCATTCCATGTAAGATGGATTTGGGCTGTGTTTCCCGGAAGTTAAAAAGCATTGCAAAGACCGGAAGGTTAATTATCTTAATCTAGGACTCAAGCAGACGAGCTTTCTCTGAGGTCAGATGAGCTCCCTTTCCCTGGTTATTTTCCCATGAATCTCCCACTGGAGTGAGTGTCAGACACTTCTTCCCATTTCTCTGTTGTGGAAGAACAAAGTTTTGGTTTGAATGAGGATGCAGAAGTTCTACAAGACAGCACAAGTCCCCTCTACCTTGGAGGTTAGATTTCTTGCCAAGTGTCCTTGGGACGATTTTATTTCTTCTGTACTCCCAGCGCACACCCAGGCTGAAAGCTTAAAAGACTCCATGGATCAAATTGCTTTTCTGATGAAAGGCAAGATATTTAGAGACACTTATTTATCTTTTTATCCTCCAAACCTGGCTTATCAACAGCTTCCGGAAGACCAACCACACAAGTACATTTAGATTTTTTTCTTCCAATCAAACTATTTAAAAGCAACTATTTGTTTCTTATGTCTCAGCCCTCTCTGAAAACTTGCCGAAAGCTACTGTCAAAAAGAAGACACAATATTAAGAGACTGGAGAAATGCTTCAGTATGTTCAGTGTTGTAGAGTTCGGTTCCCAGCGTCCATATCAGGTGGCTTATAATAAATCTAGTCTTTATGGGCACCTGTGTGTGTACACACACATATACATCAAAGCTTTAAAATAATTTAATTACTTGTTTTTATAATGGGATGGAAAAGTTGTACCCCTCCCCCCCCACACACACACACACATTTCAGGATTTTGGATAATTTCAAAGTAGTGCTATTAACTGAAAATCACAATGCTTTTTGTTAAAAGCTGGAATCTGATCTGATCATGTCAGCTAAATTCGAAAGAGATCCATGTTATATTTGTGTGTAGATTTTGATTGTCCTTTCCTGAAACACTAGCTTGAGGTAATCATTTAAACCACAGGTCTATCTGAGTAACCAGCCTTCAGCCATCTGCCGAAGGCATGGCATTGGAACATGGTCCAGCCAGCACCTCTGCAAGCCTCTGTGTGCCCTGTCCTCTGTGCTGTGGGCAGTCTTGACTGAGGAGGCCACCTGGCTTAGAGCAGCCTTGGTGACTCCTAATGACTTCTCCCTCTGCTTGCCTACCATCTCTTTTAGTTCTCGTCCACATCTATGTGGGGTTCACCCCATCATAGACTGGTCTTGCCCATTTCCGTTTGCTTGTGTCCACTTGCCTGTGGCTTCATCGGTTTGTTCTTAACTTCTGTCTGTAGTGTGTTGAAGCTTAATGTAGGTTTGTTACTGAAACAGTCCCTCATGACCGCGCCCACCCCCACTTCTCATGGCCCCTCCCCTCGCCCAGCTGTTCACCTATATTGTTATTGCCTTGTCAATAAACTGTTCCTCTTCCCTGCCTTCTGATTTCAGTCTCAAGGAGAAGCTGGGGCCCAGCCCAGGAGTATCAAGAACAAAAGCAACGGTCCTCAGGCAAAGATGGTCACCAAGGGAGCAAATCCAGTGACTCTGGAGAAGAGGCAGAAAAAGAGTTTATTTTTGTGTAATGGTGCCCACCCAAAGCCTTCCCATGCAGGGTGCTCTCCTCAGCCCTCAGAGAGGAGCCAGGGGCAGTACCTCTTCTCTCTTCTCTTGGTGCTTTCTTCTTTCTCTCTCTCTTCTTTTTCATATATATATGTATATGTACATGTACATATATATTTTTTTAATTTAAAATATATATATATATTTTAATTTAAAAATATATATATATATATTTTAAAGCAAATTTTTGGTCTTTCCCCATTCTTGGCATTTGATTTCTAAACATTGTTTCTTATGTCTTCAACAAAAAGCCAGCAATTATTCTATGGGCCCTACTTGAATTTCTCTGAGGCAGCTACACATTGCCCTGCATGGTGAGTTGTTTTTGGAAATTAATGAAGTAACTGGACTCACACCCAAGTAACTATCCAGGAAATCCTGGGGTGCTACAGGGTGTGTTTATGTCAAACCCACACATGAGTCAATAGAGCAATTTATTCTTGATGTATGCAATTGCACATTGTAATTATATTAACAGAGCACACTAATAAATAATTTGTATAAATTATATATATATATTAGATCTTGGGCACTGTTCTTACATTCTTTTGTGGGATGTTTCCTTTCCCATGTAGACTTGTACATTTAAAGCTTGGTTGGTAATATTTGCAGACCATCAGCAAGCACAGCTAAGAACAGAGTGTGAGAAGCCTAGATTCTTGTATATAGTTGATTGGAATGAGGTCTTATGAATATTCATGTTTTTGAAGGCCTTTAATTTCTGTCTGCTTATTAGTTTTTAATGTGTGGTTTTTAAAAGAAAATTTTGGCACCTGTAAAAAAAAATCTAAATACTACTCTTTATAAAACATCTCACAAATATTCACTTACATTACAAGCTGAAAGTATTTTATTCATATGTATATTTATACCAATAAAATGATTTTACAAGTGGAACTTGACTTCTTCCAGTTCTTGTGTTAGGATTGATTTATGTGGTAAACCTGCAGCTTGTTACTAAAATTTAGAATAATCACAGTCCACAGATAATGATATAATCTAGAAATTATTACTTTCAAAATAAAGATAATTTGATAATTCCACAGTCTGTGCTTTGCACTGGAACACAGATGAAATTTTCTAGAAGGTCACAGAGTTCTTTGTGTGCTCTGTACTCAGCTCCATGAATTTAAGGTCATGTGAGTGGTGCTGTCTTGAGTCAGGCAGTATGCTCAAGGATGGGGATTGGGGGAGAGAAAACCAGCAATACAAATGGAGCTTGTGTGGTGCCACTGTTTGCTTCATCTTCTTCCCTTTCCACCCCTGGGTGACTGACCTGGGAGGGAGTTCCAGTCCTGAAGGTTGTACCACTTGATTTCATGATATAACCTCTTGGAAAGACAGAAGATTATTTTGTTTAGGTTTGGCCAGTGCAGACGTGACCAGACCCATGTTGGTGTTGAACTGGTAGAAGGATAAGACAGAAATAGGTGTGGACCTGCAGACTGTTTGGTGGTTTGGTCAGCAGAACCATGGCTCAGCTAAGCCCATACTTGGAATAAGCACTCTTATTGAAGAGTCCTCCCTTCCTCCCAACTTAGAATGTTCTGGAAGTCTCAGTGACATTTATACAAAGCCTTGAAGTGACATCTTTCTAAGTACAGGAGCTGTGTCTGATTCTTAGGTATACTGTATTATTATTTGAAGACAATTATAATTGAGGACACGTTTATTAGCGTTTAAAAAGGAAAGCACATATCAAAGAGGAGGGGGCATCCTTGGCAGCTGCCACAGGAAGGAGATGGCTAAGAGAGAGAGCCATGTCTTTGAATCAGGAAGCAGCTACATGGCAGAAGGGAGGGTAGCTTCAGAGGAATTGTGAAAACAGTACAAAGGACCAGAAAAAGCATTCATAGGCTCAGGCCAGCATCACAAAGAGATCAGCAAGTTGTTACACCTTTCTGAATGAGGACCAGAGAAGTCAGGCAGACATAACAGAGCTTCATGGTGGCTCTGTCTGCTCCCTTAAAACATATATGGCCTCAGGTTGAGTCATAGGGAGTAGTGGGAAACTATACAAAGTGCTATGATCAGTCATAAAATCAATGGTGATTAAATTTGCCAGCGGGGTACACCTGCTGCCCATCAATATGCTTGAGGTCTCAGTGTAGGAGAAGACCAGGCTGTAAGTTAGCTGTGGTGTTTGATCAAGGAGCTGGAGCTTGCCTCTGTAGTAGAAACCACTGTCAGTATTTAAGCAGTGATGTGATCAGAGCAAGGAGCTCTCACTCTGAGTGCTGCAGCCAGACAAGGACCCAGAGAAATAGAAGATCATGATTAACTGTATGCCTCTGTGGGGCAGACGGAGCCTGCCCCTCCTGATTACCCCTAAGGTAGCATGCTGATATTGCAAGACTGACAGCACACAGCAGCTGGCTTCCAGCTAGGCTGAGGTGGCCATGCAAAGGGTGGCCTTTATTTGTAAGCCATCTTCTGTCCTGGCCTGAATGTCTGCCTGCTCAAGTCTCCATTGCTTTCTTCCCAGGCTCCTTTCGTGGTGATGATCAGCCTGTAAATCCTCCTAGTCCTCCCAGTACAATTCTTCATAGCATCCCCAGAAGCATATCTGTAGACTCATCCCATCTCAGCATCTGTTCCTCAAAGAGTGGAGTGATACACTCCTCCATACCTTGTCACAGTTCATCAGTCAATCCCCCAGAGCACAGGAGGAAAGGCCACTCTAGGACCTGTGATCGGATGCCATCTGCCTTCATTCCTAAAGCTCTTGACAGTTCCATTGAAGAGCAGCAGTCTTCAGTTAGAAACATGGTGGAGTCAAATGCTGGGAGAGCCACAGAGTCTTCAGCTGCAGGGCCCAGATTGGGAGATTGGAGGAGAGCAGAGGCTTCTACAAACCAAGAGATCTGTGTGTGGAGAGCAAAAAGGGCCTTAGGAAGAGCCTGGGATCCTAGCACAGTGCTGAGTGGTATGGGTTTTATTTGTTCTGCTTGTGCAATATGCAAAGCCTGAGCTAAGGGTAGACAGGGAGTTCACACCCATCTTGGTGATGTGAAACAGAGGATGCTTACATTGTGTGGCTTTATTGAAAACTAGCTTTCCAATGTTTTTTCTTTGCTTGGCTTACCATTGGCCAGTTTGGGTCAATTGTCAGTAATACATTAGAAGTGAATTTTCAATTAAAAATTGTCAACTGGAAAACCTGAGGAGGGTCCTGCATGGGATACTGGGCTCATCAGGAAGAACGGTATTTGAGAGACAAGAGGTGGCCATGACTTTGACCCTTTCCTGTGGTTGGCTCATCTTGTTAATTACTTACTTTAAAACTCCATTTACCACCCAGCCTTGGGTCCTCAGAGAAGAAATACGTCAGAAAAGCTCAGCCCCCAGCATGGCCGTGACTTTTCAGAGGAGTTCCCTACCCTCAGTATTGCCTGTCAGAATCCTAACTCAAGATGACTTTGGAAAGATGGTTGTTCTACTCTCTTTGCACTTGCTAGACTCCAAAAGCACTACCATGGTAGGTCTGCAGTGAAAGTCACATGGCCTTCATCTATGTAGCTTGTCAGGACTCCTGGTTAGAAAAGTCCTCTATGCCAGAGGAGACGCAGGGGTGTGTTGGGGGTTGGGTGTGGAGTCCTGATTAGAAAGCTGCTGACTTGTAACGCCAACCACCTCTGCTCTCACAGAGTCCCCGCTTACATCACTTCCTTGTTCACCTTTCTACCAACAGAAACATGCTGGCTAAGAGGTTTGGGGTTCTGGGCTCAAGGTGATCCGTGCCTTTGGATTAGGGACTATATCCAAAGTGTTACTAATGCCATGAACATAGAAATGACAATATACCAGAGACTGATGACAGTTCAGGCTCCAGTGTTTAAGTATAGAGCTAAGGGCTCTCATGAGAGTTCAGGTACAATAGGCAGAGTTGGATTTCTTTATAGGTCCGAGGAAAGGGAAGTTTTTATATCACATGGTTGATGAATGGCTCACTGCATGAGCCTGTAGCCAGGCTGTCCCTGGTTTCTGCATGGCAGAAGGAGAGGAGATGGAGTCCTGCATTGGGGGATTCATGACTGAGGGCAGAGGGGATGTGTGGAATGGCTGTGCCTCACCGTAAAGTAGCTGTCTGGGCTTTGGAGTCAGGCACTCTGAGCCTATAAATTTTCTCGGAGCCATGAAAATAGCACCAGTCATTCTGGAATTAAGCCACCACATGTCTCCACTCAGGCTCTTAGTGGGGAAATTGACATTTCCTCTACAGCAACAGAAAGACAGAGGCTGAGGGAGCCTGAGAAGTCTGTTCAAAGTCATCCTCAGCTACATAGTGACCTTGACCTAGCTTGAGCTATACAAGACACTGCCTCAGTGGGGCGGAAGAAATTTCTCAAAATCAGAACTGGATTGTGTTGCCCAAGAGTACTGTTCCTGCTGTCATAGGCTGATGATAAATTTCAAGGCAAGTAGGAAAATTCAGCCATGCTTCATCTTTACGGCCTGCACCAGGTTCAGATCAGCGGGCTGCTGTGCCGCAAGTCCAGCTTACATGGGAACCTGTCTCATCCCTCCACGCCCAGCCCCCAGCACACCGCTGCATCTCCTTGGGATGCAGTGATCGTGGGCAGCCTCAGCCAACAGTAAAACTATTTGCTTGAACTTAGTGTCTGGAGTTGGAAAGCATTCCCGGGGCAAGACATATCAAGTTGTCTTCCGTGCCATGAGAGTTTGAGGCAGACAGGAACCTGCTTGGAGGATGAGCTTGAACTCCACGTCTCCAAACTACTGCAAAGATTCAGAATAAAAATGCATGAGTCCTGCGTGCAGGAGCATATTAAACCTTGTAGTGACCAGGGAGGAGGGCACCCTACAAAAGAGGAAATGCTAATGCCAGGAGAAACTCATAGGAGGGACACTCCTAGACTGATCCTGAGAAGTCAGCATGTCTCTCCTGATTTCCCTCAGAAGTGCTGCTTAAACACTGGCTGATTCACTCTTCCTGGGAGCACATGCTCTATGGACTTCTGGCTCTCTAACAGCACTGCTCAGAGGCCCTGGCATGTTTCTCTGAGGTCAGGTCCCTTAGAGGCTATTGCTTGTCACTCTCACTGATGTCTCCCAGTCTCTCTTCCCAATGTCAACTCTATAGAGTCAGGGCAACTCATGGGGCATCAGAAACTCCTTGGGCCCATTACAGAAGATCCATGAGCATAGTGATCCCACAACATGTCCATGAATGTCACACTATCTAGAGGTCTCTCTGGGGCTGAGACTGCCAGAAAGGACCAGAACCACCTCACTCTATTGTCTCTAGATAGAAGGACAGATCCACCATGCCCTTCCAGCTCTAGAGACACATACTGCATCTCCTCCCATACACTGATGGGGCCTTCACTGTCCAACTATGGAAGAAGAAGCTAGTCTTTTCCCTTCCAAGTGTGAGGTCAGGAGAAACCATTTGCCATCAAGGATGTGATTTGTTAGTTTAACTGCTAATCTCTGAGACAGGGTCTCTGAGCCACAGCCAGCCCCACTATGGCCCAAGCATAATTGGCAGAAGACAGTCACTTCAAAGGTAACTTTTTAAAGCTCACCACAGGGCCCTCTGGCAACCCAGTCTAGGGAGGATTTGGGGCACCTGAGGGCTTGAGTTCTAAAACTTCATTCTGTTGAACTTTATTCAGCACTGAGAGTTCCTTTATGAATGCTGTCATCCCTAGGTGTCTGACAGAGATTACTTCCAGATTTCCATGCCCATGAATAGCAAAATCCACAGGTTTACATAAGGCCTTTGCATAACATGGGATCATGTTCGTATATAACCTATCCACATCTCCTACATTTTAAGAATCTCTAGATTACTTATAATACCTAATAAAATATAAATACTATGGAAATGGATTCTATGCGATGCTGTTTAAGAAATAGTAATATGGAAAGTTTCTGTATATCTCCAGTACATAATTCTTATGCAGATAGTCTGACAATGTACCCCAGGCTATCCTCAAACTCACCATGTAGCCCAGATTGTCCTTGAACTCAGATCCTTCTACCTCTGCTTGCTAACTGCCAGGGTTGCAGGCATGTTCCACCAATTCCAGCATACGCTTCAAAGTTTTTCTAGTATTTTCATTCCTCAAGTGCTGAATACATGGAAACAGAAGGTTGTATATGCTACAACCATGTTATTTGTGTGTTGTACAGTGTAAACCACAGATAAGATTGTAATCAGCACTGGTGTTACAAACATAGTCAACCCTATGTCACAATTACAGTACTTAAAGACTACACGCTGCTATACTGTTAATGAACTAGTATAAAGAATTGCACCCATTTCTAAACTAGTATATGTGTGTATGTGTGGTTTTGTATTTGTGTTTGTGTGATGTTCACATTGTGTGCTATTGATAAGCTGTACTAAAGGCCTCAGCTTTAAAACAATTTTAAACTACATTTCAGCATAGCTGATTGTCTCTGCAAGACTCTCTTCTACTTTATTCATATTGAATCTCAGTTCTAAGCAGTTCCTAAGCTTTATATTACAAGCCAAAGAGGGATGGACAAATATGATAGGGCCACTCAAAACATGCTCAGGCCAAGCAGGACAGAAACATGTATGTTCTCTCAGATGTTTCTGGAAATAAGTTGGAAAGGAGTGTGATTTCTTTTTCTGCCTTTCATGTACCGGGTATTCCCCTGAAAAATCTTTCTCACTGGGCTGTGAAATGTCAAATATATCAAATTTATGTCAACGGCTATTTAGGAGGAGACAGTGGCTTTCAAAGTTGGAACAGGGACTCAGACTTCAGACTATGGCATCATCTCAAAGGCTCTCAGGAGGCAGGGTGAGTGTGATCTGTGTGCCTCTGCCTCTGGCCAGAAAGGAGAGAAAGTACTCTCCCATATCCAAAGGAACACTGAAGGCATTCTGTCTTCCTAGAGACGGCCTCGGAGGATGATGTCACGCAGTTTCTTTTGTTGGGTATGGTGAGACTATGAGATGGAAGGTTCTGAGGAGACAGTTGGTGACACATGTTATAAACATATATGTTAGAGCTTTATAGACAAGAAGCTATCACAAGACTACCCTTCAGAGGAGCATCAAGGCCACAGGTGGCCATGATAGGGCCCAGAAGAGGGAGAGAACAAATCCTAGGCTCAGAGAGTGCTTCTTTAGGACAACTATCAGAGACAGTGTGATGGGGATGTAAGAGAGAGAGAGAGGTGGTGGGGAGAGAGAGAGGTGATGGAGAGAGAAAGACCCTTCAGTTCTAGAAAGCAAAGCAGGAGTTTGTTGCCCTTAGGGGTTTGGGGTAACAGGGGTATTAGTTCTAGCCTCCACACTAGAAGCCATAGGACACTGATAGAAAGCAAGACAGCCTGAGGGTTGTCCTAGTGTAAGAATGAGCAGGGACATATGGTGTAGCTATAAGGGGAAGGAAGAGAACTTGGGGGGCTACAGGGCACTGTGCTTGCTTATCAATGCCCAGAGACGAGAAAGGGCCACAGGGGTATAGCCTGATTTCTGGAAGAGCAAGCAGTTAGAATATTTGTGATTCAACAGTCCATGGCTCAGCATTCAGAAGACTGGAGCAGAAAAATTGCCACAAGCTTAAGGCAAGTCTGAGATATGTAACATATACCAGGCCAGTTAAGGCTGTATAATAAGATCTAACCTCAAAATACAGGAGAGAGACTGAAGGACAGGGAGGAGAAGGAGGAGAAATGTAGGAAAAAAAAAATATGGCTGGAGAACCACAGGGTCTCTCACGCCACACTGTGTGTAGTTGGCTGGGAATGTTCTGGGTTCCTCCAGGCTGGAAGTTATGCCCGGCTGTTTGCTAAAGGCCTCTCCACGGTTCCTCAACACACAAGGAAGTTCTTGGGTTTCCAAAACCGGTTTATTGGCATGACAGATGGTGGATGGATCTGGATGTGCACCCTGCAAAACCCAGGGCAGACCTGAGTTAAGTAGGGAGGGGAAGGGGGGGAGGGGCTGGGGAAGAATGCTTAATTGACTCCACCCGCTGGCCTTCAGGTACCTTATTAGTATGTAAAACTCTCTAGGGCCTGGGGCCTGTTTATCACACCCACCTGTGTACGTGACTGAAGGGTGAAGGTGGAATGGATATTAGACCTCATGTCAGACCCGACAGAGACAGACTGACTCCCAGTTAAGTGTTCAGGGTCATGTGGGAACAGCAAGTTTGGTCAAGCAACAGGGAAGCAAGGTCTCCTACTGAGTTTTCTGCAAGAAAGGATGGTGAGGCAGACTGTTATAAACTCAAGGTGAAATATCCTTCACAGGCTCATGTATTTGATTTGGTTTTCAGCTCGTGACACTGTTTGGGGAAGCTGTCAAGTCACTTATGGGTGGTCACTTATAGGTGGACACTTACAGGTGGACACTTACAGGTGGACACTTACAGGTGGTCACTTACAGGTGGTCACTTACAGGTGGTCACTTACAAATGGACACTTACAGGTGGTCACTTACAGGTGGACACTTACAGGTGGACACTTACAGGTGGTCACTT
>JANHMN010000006.1:36731147-36745553 GCA_030674055.1 Rhabdomys pumilio
CTCCTCTCCTCTCCTCCCCTCCCCTCCCCCATCTCCCCTCCCCTCCCCTCTCCTCTCTTCTCTTTCTTTTCTTCTCTTCTTTTCCTCTTGTGGCCACAATAGCTTCCTAGTGGGTCCTTTGCTGTCTATCTTCTTCAGTTTGGCTGCTACTCTCTATGGTATATACTAATATGATGGTCTTAGAACCTAAAGAAAAAAAAAAAAAAGCTTCTGAAATTTCCCAAAGCACTATTATCCAAAACTTTCTTGTGAAGAAGGAAAACAGCGCTGGGAGCTTTCTGAAAGTCCCCAGAAAATGATGATGATAGCGATAGCCAGACTTTGGCTCTGCCAGACACTCTGCATGTCTCCTGCCTTACCTTAGGCCCAGAGCAAGCCTGTGGTATAGGCGGAATTATCATCCCCATTTAAAAATAACAAATACAGGACCCAGAGAAGTTGAGTCACTTACTCAGGCTCACAAAGCCCAGGTGGTCTACTGCCCAAACCATTCATGTGTAAATATGGTGCTCTTCCCAGTTCATCTGTGGGAGGCTGTAAATGAAGAGGTGGAGAAAGAGAAATGCTTGGGTGTGAATCCTCAGATGCTTCCGCACCGGAATATAAAGAGACCTTGTCTCCTGCCTGTATTCCTCTCTAACCACACTGAGTGAGCAGAGCCCTGTGGCTTGCCTTCATCTCACTGAAGCAAGATCACACTAGGAAGGAGGAGAAAGCGGGTTTCAATTAGAAGAGGCCCTGGTGACTCAGTTGCCAGTAAAGCACCGACCACAGCAGCTTTGTCAGTCACTTGCAGAGAAGAGACACTGATTAGTTCACACCCATTACCTTGAAAATGCAGTCAAGTTTCAGTCAAGGAGGAGGCCCTCCTTTCCAGGGTTGGGAGTCAGCTGTTGTGGTGATGTCTAGGGAGCTGTGGGGATGCCATGGCTGTTTTCTAGGGTACGTTTTCAGACCTAGGGAAAACCTCCTGTTAAAAACACAAAAGTGACTTCCATGTAGTAAGCACTTCCTGTCTTTCCAGATGCAGAGTGGGTGATGGTTAAGTGAGAGTGAAGCAGATAGAAAGAGAAAGGTTGGGGAGCGGGGGCTGGGGTGCCATGTCTACAGAGCTCTGTGGAAACCACAGCACCTGTCCCTTGGCTGGCACAGGGATTGCCAGCTGGATTTTGTGGAGCCTGAAAATAACTCAGCTTTTTGACTCTGAAGCTAGGCATCCAGACAGTTTCGCATGCCCAGCAGCTCTGCCACCTGCCTTTGGTATGGTCAGTACTCCTGACTCTAGAATGTGCCAATGCAGTGACCGGACATTGTTTGTTTGAGCCACTGGGTGTTGCCTCTTCTCCTTGCTGATGGGGTAGCTGTGGTGGGATGGGATGCAGTGTGTGGGGCAAAGTCCAGAGCACAAACACTGGGAGAAGTGGAATGCAAACTGGAGGCAAGGCCACAACACAGAGCTGCAACTGCAAGGATGAGGCCAGGAGGAAAGTAAGATTCTTATGACATTGGCTGCTGGAATTAACTAATTACTCTAACTGACAGAGCCTGCTGTAGTTTGCATATAATTGTCACAGAACTTATGCTTAGAAACTTAATGCCTAACATCTTAATGATATCAAGAGGGTAGAAACTTAATCCAACTATTGTGTTTAGAGGTGGAGCCACAGAGAAATGATTAAATTAAATAAAGTCATTGGAGTAGAGCCCCATAATTGAGTTTTGGTGGCTTCATAAGGAGGAGAGAGATGGCTGATTTGGAGATAGTCAGGGGCTACTTCCATGATGTGATCAGACAAGAGAACTCGTGCTTTCTGAGCTTCCAACCTCCCAATAAGAGAGTTAAGTAGACCTCTTTTCTTCATGGAATAGTCTGCCTCAGATATTTCACTGGAGGAACAAAAATCAGGCTGACACACATGAGTTTCTTCATCTAGAAGCTGGAAATAGTTTCTGTCTCTTAGGGTCATTGTAAAATTAGAATATTAATTCACAAAAAAAGTGCCCCAAATCTAGGGAGTTTTGAAAGCAATGCTGAGTAAGTTGGCCCCCCACTTGGTCTCAGCCAGGTTAATTCTGTCAGTCGTCCATAAGGACTACAGGAGGGTTCAAGGGATCATCCCACAAAGTTGTATCAGATATATTGGCTCTTGGGGAGATAGGACAGGGCAAAGCCACCTGTCTCTTCAGGCTAATCTCTGTCTGCTTCAGGGAAATTTAACATGTGTGACAATTACCTCACTGATGGCAATAGTGATCATGGGATTTGAGTCACCAATTTAACACATGGTCAGTGTTCTGTAACTGTTACACGTCCCGGGAGTCTATATGGGTGGACTCCGTGCCTTACTGACGTCTAAATCTCCTAATGTATTACTCATATCGCTACTTTTATATTGTGGCATTATGAATTATTTTTCCTTATGTTATACCCAGAATATGACATCCTTACATTTGAAAAGTAGTTTTCTCAAGACATAATTCACATACCCACTCCTACTCAGACACTTAAAACGTGCTATCCAATGGCTTTTGTTATATTCACAGGTCTGTGTTTGTATCACCACAAGAGATTTTAAAATATTTGCATCATCCCTGAAGGGATTCTTCTCTCCCTTGGCTCTGTTGCCGCCTTCTCCATCCCCTAGTACTAGGCAGCCACTGACCTGCTCTGCCATTCCTCCAGGGTTTCCCAAGGGCAGTGAAACAATGTATCCTCTGTTGATCCACCTGCTAGCACCAAGTTTCACTTTCTCCCACATGAAGTACACATCAGGTTTTTCTTTTCTTTTTTAATAGCTGGGTTCTATTCCATTATATAAATATATTGTGTTTTCTTTTGCTTTTGTCTTTTTTCCTGTTTCTTTGCTTTTTTCCACTTCTTATCAGGAGTAACACTGTCAAAATCTGTGCATGCCCTTTTTGTAGATGGGGCATATTTTTGAAAACTAAGTTTTATATCTCTATCTCTGTCTCTGCCTCTGTCTCTGTTGTCTCTATCTATCTACATATTATATATTATATATATCTAATTATACATATATAAGCATATGTATGTGTATATATGAAGAAACTGCTTCTCCCTCCCCCAACAGCCATCAACTGTCAGTCACTCTTCAGATGAGGGGTGGGTCTTCATGAGCCCCTCCCTGATCCATGCTGTCACTGTGAGTTGGCTTGAGCTCCTGTGTGCTGTGAGTTCACGTGTGCCAACCACTGCACTGTCCTGCCCCACAAACTGGTCAACATACAGAGAATAAGAGACTGTGACAATCTTTCCCTCTTCCTTCTTTTATACTTCGTCCTGTGTGGTCACAGTCACCCTCTAATAGTAGGACTCCATCTTGGGAAGAAGTTGTCATCTGAGTTCTCGTCCCAGGTCACCATTCTCTGATGACTGACACAGTTCTAACCTATGTCTCCTGTAGGAGGATCAGACTTAATGTGCTTCCTCTGCCTTCCCTAGAGGAAGCCGTGAATTCAGACCATCACACATCCAGAACAATCTCACCATATGACACAATTCTCAAGAATCCTGTATTGTTTTACAAAAGCACCCCATGCCCTCTACTTCATCACCACACAAAACTCAGCCTGTCACTCAGGACTTAGGACTTTCTGATAATGTAGTTGGAAAATACAGGCGAGCTTGATGTAGCAGGTACTTCACTCTGCTCTCACAGCTGGTATCCTCCCTGGTGGCTCAGTGTCTGTGCCACACCCAGAACCAAGTATCAGCCAGGAAGCTGCTGTTTAGATCTTCACCTGTCTGGCTCTGTGACTTATTTCTCAGCCAGGAAACAAGAAGCATGCTGTTTAATGGATCCCTCCCAGGAGCAGCTGGAAGCACGACCTCTTCCTAGCATCATGTGCTATTTCTAGTCTGCGCTTTGTCTCCTTTCTCCATGTGTGTGCCTTTAGCCAACCCCAACAACTTAAGGTTTTGACCTAAAATCAATTCATGCTTGGAATAAGGGGCCACCTACGGGCGATCCTGCTCTTTGGTTTAGGTCTAGTATAGCATCCAGGCTTGCCTCCCCTGCTCCCCGAGGAAATATCACACTGGAGAACACCAGAATAACAACTTGAAATCCCTCTGTGTAAATATTGACACATCAGATCTTTCTGCAAATAAAGTAGCCCTACAAGGTGTGTTCTGCTCAGTGCAGGATCAGGGATACGAGGTAAAGAAGAAATTCTATAGATTGTTCTGTTTATAGGACTCCTAAGCCTGACTCTGATGGAAGTCTGAGTGGGTTTCTAGAAAAAAAATTTACTTTTCTAAAAAGAGTTTGCTCTCACCTGTCACTCAAATAACATTCTTCCTGAAAAAACTCCAATTCCTTTGGTCAGAAGTTACCTCTTCTCTGTCCCAAACTTGGGCTCCTACTGTGATGTTGAGCTGAATCTAGATTTTTCTCAACGTGTACCCCACCCTGTACTCAAAGTCCCTTTCTTGTCTCCAAATGGAGTAGTGCAGCCACCAGAGCATAAGCTTGGCCTGGCATTTTCAACATTTCCAACAGTGGCAGACACTACAGTCCAGACTTGGCTCTGTGCTCAGCAGACTCCCAGTTTGAAGGAGGCAGGAACTTGGAGAAAACTAGCAGCCCAGAGACCCTGCAGGTCTTTGTCTCCCAGCTTGAGGACTTGAGAAAATTGGAGTCTGTTCCACATGATTCTTCAGAAGATGCAATTCTTAATGCCTCTTTATTGCTCCCTTGCTTGCCACATGCCTGTAACAGCCAAGTGCTAGTCCTGGACAATTAGAGGAAAGTCGTAGGAGGTATATATACTCTTCTGCCCATCCTTCCGGAGTTGGAAGAGAGACACAGAGTGCTGACCTGTGTCTTATTCTCCTCATGTCCTCTAGATAATCAGTGTCACAGAAATCTTATAGAACATAGAATCCTGTAAGCAGCCTTTCAAAATCCCAATTTCAGTGGGCATTGGGGGGGGGCATGTCTGTACTCAGCACTATAGAGGCTGAAACAGGGGAATTGTTATTTTGAGGCTTGCCTAGGCTGTACAATGAGCTTTCTGTTTCAAAACAAACAACCAAAACATATAGAACATTGAACAATATTATTACTATATCTCAAACTGATAAATTCCATTTTTAGAACAAGTGAAATATTAGTGAAAATTTACTTTATAAAGAATCATTCAAAAAAAAAAGAGAGAAGAGAAAAAAAAAAGAATCATTCAGTAAACCTAAACATATTTGTAGTGGTGATTCTAATAGATCACATTCTCCATCTACAATGAAGTTAAGCTAAAAATAAACCACAATTAAGTTATTTAGAGAACACATACGTACATACATACATACATACATACATACAAAGCAGGTTAGCTCATAGATCAAAGGAAATCAGAAAGTGGTTAGAAAAAAAGTGTAATTAAATAAACTCATGGGCTGTACCTAAAACAACAGTTGGAGGAAATTTGTAGCTTTTAAATAAGTACATTGAAAGGAAAGTAATTTGCAAATCAGTGAGTCAAATACTCATATAATCAGGTTAAGGAAAAAACTGCTTCCTTGAAACAGTAATGTTTTGTGTACTAACTTTAAGGTCAGTATGGGAAGGAGATGACTGAGTTCTGTCCCAAATGCTTGCCTAGATTTAACTTTAGCATCTATTGACTTAGGAAACACTATGTGTCAGACATGATGATAGTGTTACCAAATACCTGTGTACTTGCAGCACAAACATAGAACCACAGAGAAGAAAGTGAAGAAAAAATGTAATGGCTGTACCATTTCTATAAAATTAGTGTAGTGTGTGTGTGTGTGTGTGTGTGTGCGCGCGCGCGCGCGCGCGCGCGCGCACGCACGCACATGCACATGCTCATGGTGCCGCGTGAGTGTGTATGTATGTGAATATGTGTACATGCATGTGCAGCAAACATGCGGAGGTCAAAGGACAATCTTGGCCGTCTTTCAGTCCTCAGTTCTCACCTTTTCTGAGACAGCCTCCTGTTCACCACTGCATATGGCTGGCTGGCCCTTAACCTTGTGGGGACTCTCCTGTATCCATTTACCAGGTCTCTGTGGGAACACTGGGGCTATATCTGCATGTTATTATACCCAGCTTTATGTCCAGCTTTATGTGTTCTCTGGGATTCAAACTCAGTTCCTCATGGTAGTTCAACAAAGCACTCCCTCACCCACTGAGTCCTCTCTCCAGCCTCTTACACTGCTTTTGGATTAGTACATTTGTAATAAGATGCTGTATAAGGAGCTGGAAAACACTTCAAGTTTCTACGCATGTTAATAGGCCTGAAGGCTTAAAAAATAGTGTTGAGCATTGGCATACGTTATCTGTCTCCTCCTATGACTTAGTAAAATGTAATTCATTAAAAGGAAAATAAATTCCATTAGACAATATAAAAAAAAAACTGAACAGTGAAACTGTGCATGAGGGATTTTGGAGAGACATATGCATGTCACAAACTTGACAGATAGCCCAAGTCTTTAAAATTCAAACTTTAAACAATGAGCGTAGAATAAGCTGCAACAACTCCTTTGGAATGAATGTCATGCTAGCTTGCTGCTAGCACAGTGGGACAAGTTCTGTCTTCTGCTTTACTGGGAAGAGAAATTCATGGAGTCAAGATGAGAAGCCGTTCTCAACCATATATGTTACAGACTTCAAATGTCATATATTGTTCTGTCCGGCACTTGTTTGCAACTATATAGCAAGGAAATAATTGAGAGTGAACATTTTGCTGATAGATAGTGAAAACTGGGTGACAAGACAGAACTTTAAATAATAATAATAATGTCACCACTGAGATGACACCATAGGAGAGTATTGATTGGCATGGCATTCAGGACAATGACCTCAGAACAACCCAATTTTAGTACATATAAAAAAGGCCAATAGTGTGTATATAAATGTTATATGGATATCTCTGGGAGTTGAAATTATGAAGATTTTCCCCATTTTTCTTGTTTCTGAACTCTGTTATTTAAAGAATGTGTACTAGTTGTATGATTGGAAAGGAAACAAAAACAGAAATAGGAACAGATATTATCCAGTGATTTAAGTTTTTCTTATGGTAAACACTGTCTCATTTTGTATCTACTTTCTTTGGCCCTTAGTAAAGATGGCTTCTTTGAGCGCTAAGCCGACTGTGCAGCCGGTGAGGTATCTAATGAGTGTGAGTGGTTAGTAATGGCCAGGAAATGATGCCAGAGAAAGCAGTTTGTGTTTCTAGTTCAAAATATCATTGAGTTTATAAAACGGTGTAGATATTTCAACTGAGAATTGAATACACCCATCAAGGTTAATTAGCAATGCTTCAAATTACAGACTACTGCTGCTTCTTGTACTGCTAACCATTAATTAGCTATGCTAATGAGGAAAGCAGGAAATAACTACAGGAGGAAAAAAAACCTCATGAGCTAGGGAAAAGAGAAAAAAAAAAGCTTCATTTTAGGCGTCAGTTTCAACCGCTGATTGTTGAAACAAAGATGAGCAGGATGATTTAAAGCATACACTCTTGTTTTTCTTTGTTTTCAAAGTTGAAGTACTAATAAAAAAAAATTACTTGCTAAAGCATTCCTTCTGAAAAGCCATGTCAAAAATAACAATAACGAAACAACCAAAATGTAAATAAACACAACAAACAAACAAACAAACAAACAAACAACCCCCCCCCCACACACACAAAACTAGTGATAAATGTGTGGCCAGTGGTCGCAGTACAATCCCCAGCAGAGATTTGAAAATGCCACCTAGAGTTTGACCCTAGACCATCTCATCTGGAGTCTCTGCGGGAAGAGATGAGCCAGCATGCTTTTCCAGACGATTCCTGCTGTTGAGTTTTATAAAAAAAGAAAGAGTCGGGATGTTTGGTAGAGGCAGTATGGTGAGGTGGAAGAGGGTGCCTCTGCAGGCACATGTTGAGGCTTCCCTTAGCCCTGAGGTAACAGCCTCTTATACTGAGTTGCCAGGTAACTGTGGGGCGGAGCCTAGAAAGAATGCTAACACCTGCTGTCTTGAGCCTTTGCTTTGCTATAAGGTCTCTGACTGGATGATAAGCCAGGGAAACCCTGTCAGGCAGCCATGGCTCCATTGCGTCAGTATGTTTTGACCTCTCTATAATTGTTCTTTCCTTTGCCCAGAATTTGGATGATGTTCTCAGGAAGAAAAAAAAGAAAGAAAGAAAAACCCAAACCAAAACAACAACAACCAAAAACATAAAAAGCTCTACGGAAGGAGTGGTGGAGACCTAAAGAGAGCCTACCTAGTGCTATGATGGATGTTTGCATTAAAAAGGATATCTCACTGGGGCTGCCAAGATGTCTCAGTGACCATCTTGAGAGTTTCCAAAAAATTCAATCTCTAGGACCCACATGGTGGAAGGAGAGAATACACACACACACACACACACACACACACACACACACACACACACACTGGAGGGGGGACATAAGTAACATGCAATAACATAATTTAAAAGTAACTCACTGGGTAGAAACGAAGGCTACTCAGAAGCTCTAACTGCCAGTCGCCACTTGAAATTTGCTGGCTCCTTTCTTTCCAGTGTTCAGCAGCCCCTTAATTGCTTTCTCTTCCATTACTATTTATCCTCTAATTTTGTAAAAAGATGCTTCTGTTGTCTCCACAGTATCGGATCCAACTGTATGTACACTTTTGCAAATTGCATTTTGATATTAACCTTATACTATGAGGGTTTTTTTGGTTTTGTTGTTTTTGTTTGGTTGTTTTGAAATATGGTCTCTGTATAGCTCAGGCTGGTCTGGAAACAGTAATCCTCCTTCCCCAGCCTTCTGAGTCCTGGGATTACAGAAGTGTGGCATCGTGCCTGGCTCCTGAGAAATGCTCTGTACCATAGTGCATCCCATCATGGAGATACACCCCTTCAAATACCTGCCTGCTTTAGTTCACCACTGACTTGGTCTTTGCCTTGCTTTTCTTTTCCCATCATCAGAAAGCTAGACCTGTTGATTTCACACAGGTTAATATTTCTTAGTGATGTTTGGAATTGTGTCCCATACTTTCCCATGGTTGATAGTTTATTTATTTATTTATTTATTTATTTATTTATTTACAGGTGAAATGAGCCAATCCAAGCCAGATTAAAATATATTAAAGGCAGATTTATTGGGAAGCTTCTCTTGAGCCAGGGAAGTCATCTTGGGAGGAGGGGAAAAAGCCTTTCATACACAGAGGGAAGAGGAGGAGAAGAGGGGAAAAGAGGGAGACAGGGAAGAAGAAGAAGAGGGCATGAATGGGAAGGGAGGGACAGAGAGAGAAAGGGAGAGAGAAAGAGAGAGAGAGAGAGAGAACAAAGTATCTGGATTGTATAGGGAGGAGCCTCTGGGGAAAGGGCAGACCAGCTGCTGGACTGGAAAGTTCAGGGTTGGGGGCAGGGTATGCCAGGTAGGGACTGAGGGATGCTGGGAGAACTGGGAGACCAGGTCTGCTTTTGATAGGTAAAATATGAACCTCAGTCCATTGTCCCAGGGTCTAAAACCAAACAATGGCCACATATGATCCCTATAAATTCTGAGCTCTTTCCCTTTTCCTGCCTCTAAACACTTCTTCATGAGTGATGGTTATAGTTTTTATTCTTTAACCTAAACAATATTCCTCAAAACTCCTGAAGTTTTTTTTACCAATAAGTTTCTGTGGAAGATCAATCATTTTAGTATATAATTTGTACTGTTTGCTGTATACTGTGCTAAGTGTTTATAGTATCATGTATTTAATCATTATAACAAACCCACAAGGCAAATGCTATTAGTCTCACACAGCTAAAATTCAACAAAACAAAAACAGACAAAATGTTTCTAAATAACGTGTCTTGCATCACACAGCTAGTCAGTTGCAAAGCTGCATTTTGAACCCAAAGCTTATCTTCCTCTAAACTACTTTAAATATTATTATATACAATTCGTATTTATTTGAAATTTTAAACGTCACACACAACACCATGTCACACTAGGCTGCTCTTCGCTACAAATTTTTCAAACTTTGCTTATTTTTTATAAATTCTTTTTAAAGATCACAGTCACTCCATCATGAGGCAACAACACAGCAGCAGCCGTGATTCACTGGACATGTCCATGTGTTTCTCCGATCCTCTTAGCAGCCCTCCAAGACAGACATTGTACTCTTCGTTTCAAAATATGAAAGCAGAGGCTTAGAGGGCTGGAAATGGTGGTCCATCACAGAGTTACCACCTGGTTCAACCAGGATCCTGAGCTGGAACTATTGAGTCTTATGCTCTTTTACTACTGTGGCTTCAATTGCTTACATTTCTGTGCTCTTTAGAAATAAATTGAAAGCTAACAACAGGCCACGACAAAAGGGAACTCCTGGTCCAACTCTTACCGTTTCTTTTCTTTTCCTTTTTTTTCTTCCATTCTCCCCGTTTCTCTGTTGTTTCACATGGCAGCACAGGCTGGCCTGGAACTCACAGTGCTCCTCGGCCTCTTGAATATTGGAAGTTGCGAGTGCAAGTCACCGCATCTAGCTCGATTTTTGCCTAACTCCCAAACTCCTTCTACTGATTCCCTAAAAAGATGTGTTAAGTCCAAAGCCACCAGGGTAGTCTCTTTATTCTCTCCGAAATCCACTGGTCAACAGTTTTAATCATTAGAAAACGTGTTTCTTTAAATGGTGGCTGTCATTTTGTCGTAAAGTGTCTCTAAGGAGTCATTTGCAAACATCTGAAAACTCTATCATTGATAGCATGGGTTGGGTAGACCCTCTTTTTGATACAGTTCGGCTACGTTTATTTTTGTCTCAGAGTTCCGTTTCTCTTTGCGGGTGTTTTTGTTTTGTTTTGGGGAGAGCATCTCACTTTGTAACTCAGGCTGCCCTGGAACTCACTGTGTGTTACAGCAGTCCTATTTCAGACTCTAGAGTTCGGGGGCTACAGGTGTGCGCCACCCATGCCTGGCTCCCTTCAGCATCTTAATGGCACCACTTCAAGCCACAGTGACTAGAGTATTCTGCAGTAGCAAGTCCCTACAGTACATCAATGTGTGTGTTTTCTGATGCCTCTCTCGGCATTCAGAGGCCACTTCTGAGCACCTTCATTTCTCTTCTTCCCTCCCCACCACAGTATGTGTCGGTCTCATCCGATCCATAAGATGCCAGCACTGACACTTCTTTCAACACTAAACATGAACAGCCCTTTCCAGAAAACCCCTTGAGACATTAGTTTGAAAGGTGAGTCAAACTGAAGAGAATGTTTTTGTGAGTTTGACAAACAACTTAAACGGAAAGGCAGTGAGCCGTGGACAGGAGAGACAGTTCCCAGTTTCTTTCGGTCTGATGCCCGCCCGACACCCTCCTCACCCCATCTGCTCCCCCTACAGCGAACAGGCAGGAGTCCCGCTGAGATCTGCTAGGCGTGTGGGGCGGGGCAGGGCAGGAGGACGCCTGCGGATTGCCTCTTAGAGCCTGACATCTAGGCTGCGAACTGCTCAGCGACACCAAGGAACCCGGACGCCTGGAGCCTGCCTTGCCCACTGGTACCTAGCTAGAGAGGGAGTGGACCGAAGAGCCGGGAATAGGGCTAGGCGAGTTTTACCCCTATCAGCACCATGGACAACGCATGCAAACAAACTCGAGCTCGTCTGGATGCTGCCTGCTTCTGGCAGATCTGGCAGCGCTTCGACAAGGAAGGTGAGCACCTTTGGCCATTTGAGCACCTAGTATAGACACGGAAAATTTTCTGTGTGCCTGGTAGAGTACACTCAGCATATGCTGGTTTTACATATCAAGAAAGCTTCTGAAAAATTCTGAGCGGACTGAGGGCTTTCCTGCTTCCCAACCTGTGGCTGTGTGAGTGACGTGCAGTTAATATATTAACAAACATCATCGTATATAGATTCCAGGCTGTTGAGATGAAACTCAGCAGTCTGTGGTGCTTTGTAAATGTGACAGTTTTTAATTAGTGACTGTCACATTGCCCAGTCTCCATTCTCTACAATGGAGGGTGAATTTGAGCAACATGTAGATTTATGTCACTCTATTTCACAACACGTTCTCGAAAATAAAACAGATCTGTTTGCCATTTGGCCTTGTCCATTGGTAATTACACACACACACACACACACACACACACACACACACACGCACACACACACACACACACACACACACACACACACACACACACACTCTGTCCTGTCTGAAAGACATGTTTACACACAAAAGCTAGGATTTGGTATTTGCTCCTCTCAGTATATTAGTAGACAGATGCTGAAGTAACAACAGCAAAGTGTGAGGGTTACAGAGACGGCTCAGCCACTAACATTATACACTGCTCTTGCAGAAACTCCTGTTTGCTCCCGGCACCTATGTCGGGTGGCTCTCCACCACCTGAACTCAACTCCAGGAAATCTGATGCTAACCTCTGGTCTTTAAGGGCACCTGCACTAACTTGCACCCGACCCCAACCCCCTAGATACACTCACATTCACATAATTAAAATACAAATCTTTTAAAAAGGAAAATAGAAAATATTAAATCCAAATCTAAATAGCAAGATATGGTGGCATATGCCTGAGATCCTAGCCGTGGGGAGGTAGAGGCAGGAGAATCAGTAGTTCAAAGACTTCCTCAGCTACATAAGAAGTCTGAGGCTAGCCTGGGCTATATGTGACACTATCTCAAGCCTCACACCTATATTATTTTTTAGACAAATATTGTCATATTTATTCTATCTTAGTGTCTATGCTTATTTATGTTTATTTTCTTGCATTAGAAAAAGGTTACATAAAAGAGACAGAGCTGGATGCCTTCTTTGATCATTTGCGGGCAAAATCTGGCACTGAGGTAAGTACTCACAGCACAGGGCATTTGCGTATGTGTCTCTCGGCAAAATTTGAGCATCAGAGCCTTGTGCTGATTTGAACCTATAATCCAGTATGACCTCATTTTTTCTTCGCATGTAACATCTCTCTCTTTCTCTCCTAGCAACATAAAGAGATTTAAGCAGGCTTTATAAAAGGTGCCATCACATTAGGCGTGCTGGCTACGGATGTTTACTGAAACATCTGTCATGCAGTTAGACTGCTTACATTTTGTGGATTCAGTCAACTCTAATTTCATTGTTTCCTTGGTTACATCCCTGCTAATGGATTTCAACAAAAGGTAGGGTAACTCATAGATCAAAATGAGATTTAAGGTTCCGTGTTCACACATGACAAACAAACCATTTAAAATCATTTCCCCATGATCTGTTCGATTAAAAGAAGTTGTAGATTTCTCATGAACTGCTAAACCAGAACAAAGCCAGTATCCTCAGAATCAGATATGAATATAAAGCAGTTTATTCAGATGGTAAAACTGGCATAGAGAGATGTGGATTTGTTCTAGAAGGTTCTTGTACCAAAGGAGAGAGAGAGAAAAAAATAACATAGAGACACCAAAGGCCAGGCCAGCCTGTGATTGATATTCAACACGGAGAGAAGTCCTTTGGATGGGTGGTCATCTCAGGAGGAGAGGCTCTGGGACTGCTGTGTTTACATAAATTGTCTATCTCTGGGTTTCTGTACTTTTACATGGAGGAACATTAAGGGTTACATAGTCCCACTTTGGAACCATGGCCGTGGATTCTCGACCCTCAAAGAGTTCAGAGAAAAGTGTTAAAGGATGGGACCACCAGCTAAGAAATAAAAACCAAAGCAAAACAAAGTCATCCCTTGGTCTCCCTGGGTTTGCCTCTTGTATTTTGTGCCTCTTTTGTCTCTCATTGCCCTGGCCACTTCTGTGTTCTAGATCTGTCAGTGTTTGTTATTTCGTTCCTATCTCTCTGAACTCTCTGTGTCTCTGTGTGATCTTTGTGTGTTTCTCCTGTTTCTTCAGCCCTCTTCTGGCTTTGCACACTTCCACTCTGCTTTTCAAAGTTTCTCCTGTCACTTCTATCCCCTGACTCTGTTATTTCTCCTTTTCTATCTCTTTCCTGTGTCCCTATGTTAATTCTATTTCTGATCTTTATTTATTTTTTTTATTTTTTATTTTTTTTAATTTTATTTATTTATATATTCATTTATTTATTTATTTATTTTTGGTTTTTCGAGACAGGGTTTCTCTGTGTAGCCCTGGCTGTCCTGGAACTCACTCGGTAGAGCATGCTGGCCTCAAACTCAGAAATCTGCCTGCCTCTGCCTCCCAAGTGCTGGGATCAAAGGCGTGCGCCACCACTGCCCAGCGATTCTTATTTTTTTTACTCATAAGTTTCCTCTTCTCAACTCTTGGTATCCTTTTCTTTCAATCTCCGGGTCTCTTTCCTTATTGTCCAGTCTCCCTCTCCCTCTCCCTCTCCCTCTCCCTCTCCCTCTACCCCCCCCCTCTCTCTGTGTACATGCAAGTGCATATGGATGTAAATGTGGAGGCCAGAAATCAACCTTGGGGT
>JANHMN010000006.1:36745981-36778064 GCA_030674055.1 Rhabdomys pumilio
GGAGGCAAGTTTGCCTTCTGTGTTCATTTTCTCTACCCTAGCCATGAGAATGGTACCCACTCATACTTCTGTGTTACGTTGTTATTCCATGAAAAAAATATGTGACAAGAGCAATTTAGAGAAGGAAAGGTTTATTTCGAGTCTAATAGCTTCAAGTTGACTTGCTTTATTTAAGGATAATTGATTATTTATTTAAGGATACAGTTCATCATGCTGGGGAAGGCATGGTTGGTGTATGATGTTGCTGGTCACATTGTGTATCCATGGTCACAAAGCATTGAGAACTGTGTGTTGGTACCTAGCTCACTTTCTCGGTTTGATTTAGTACCAGACCCCAGCTCCTGTGGTGGTGCCATCTACATTCGGGGATGGGAGTGGGCTCATCGCTCCTTAAATAAACTTTTCTAGAAACATGTCACAAACTTGCTCAAAGGTTTGTCTCTAAACTCCACCAACTTCACAACTAAGAGTACCTATCACACTCTCCAGTCTACACAGGCTCCTATCGTAAAATTTTCTGGGAACACCTCACAGACTGACTCAGTAATGTTTGTCAAGTTTCTAGGTACTCCTTAGTCCATTCATGTTGGCATCTAACGGAACCACCATTGTCCAGACAGATGTCCAGACAACTTGGCTGGGACCAAGTTGCCACTGAAACACCCTGGTTCTGGGTTTTAATGTCACAGAATGTGAATAACCACGTCTTACTCTTTCTATTTTACAAGGAGCTAGTGTGAGTGGAATGTGCGTTCTAGCAGATGAAAAGCCTACGGTTCACATGTTCTTGTGAGGATGCTGTCTCCTTGGGCTCTTATCTTTCCCAGCCTTTTTTTAAATGCATCCCCTTTGCCTAACACTCACCAATGGGTAACTGAAGATATATTTCTTAATTATGTAAAAACCTCTGAGATTGAAAACAAACTATGGTGATTTTCAGCTTGTAAGAGCAAGTTTTCCAAGTCCCAGACTTTGGAGACTATCACAAGCCATGTCCTCACTGTACTGGTTCTGAGAGTAAAGAAAGGCACCCAGGAAGAGAAGGGGGGTTGCTGACAATCACCACAGGGGCCCACAATATTTGCTCAGTGTGACACAAATAACCCAGCCGCTGTTTTCTGTTTTGTCACCAGAGGCTTTGGTCTCAGCTCACTAATGTCCCCTCCCACGATTTTCATTTGATGTAAACTCATTGGGGAACATATTCAATTTTTAAACGCGGCCTTTCGCTAGTCCCTGTTTATAATCCTCAAATGAATGCATTTGGTTGGTGTCTTTACAGAGTCAATCTGTCCTAGTCCTCTTATTTTAATCATTTAATCATTATTTTAATCATTCTAAATATAAGACAAAAGCCTCAGCCAGACAGATGGCTTTGGTGCGGGTACAGCATACAAATTCATTCGATTCATAGGTTGCCTTGATATAAATACTAGTGTTCTTCTTTGGCTTAAAATGTAAAATAACTGCTATTTTATCTGATCTTTAGTTCATACGACCAACGCTTTTTGGTTTTGGCAGAGTCTTATCTCTGTGACGTTTATTCCAAATGAGACTTTCTCCGCACCTGCACGTGGACCCTTGTTCCTTTCTCGTGCATGTCCTTTACTGCATTTTTATGTTTGCGTCTCCTCCTTCCAAAGGTAACAAGTAAGGAACAATGAGACACATCTCATTTAAAGTTTTTTTAATTTTTGTGTGTATCAGTGTTTGGCCTGCATGTCTATATACCAGTGCCCTCAGAGGTCTGAAGAGTGGGCCAGCTCCTCTACGACTGGAGTTATAGATGGTTGTGAGACACCGAGTGGACACTAGGGAACCTAACTGATGTCTTCTGTTAGAACAGCAAGTGCTGCTGTTAATGGCTGGCCATTTCTTTAGCTCCATAACTCCATTTTTATACGTGTTCACAAATTTGCTCATGATTAAACATGAAAGAGGTAAATATTGATCAGCTGACTCTAAACTCGATGGATCCGTATATTTCTCATGTTCACTTCGGTCCTAGAGGCGTGGGAAATGACCATGATCTTAGTTTTAAGGAGCTTCCTGCAGAATGGAATGTTTTACCTGATCTTAGAGGATCCAGTAGCTCAAATCACCCGTTAAGAGCATTTCCTACCTTGTTTAGAACACAATATCAAACACACACTCTGTATCTTCTTCCTGCAACTAGTGAGACAGGAGTCCAGTGCCTGGGACTATATTCTTGAAGTGATGTCTGGGTCTTCCCTGGCATGAAGTTGACTCTATTGACCAAAGGACCAAGACTTCCAAGGATGGGCTTTTCATCTTCAGGGTCCTATACAGGTTAGAGTTAAGCAAGGATGACCATGGGCTGCCTGAGTTCAAAGATAGCAATGAATGAGGTCCAACCAAAATTGCAAATGTAAAAATATTAATTTTCTTGGTAATTTGACTACATGGTTCTCCAAGGTGAACTTTGAGGATGACAATGGCTTGTCACATGCCAAACGGTTGGACACACCCAGGAATCATGTTGTTCAACTAATTGTTGAACCTCTCTGAAAAAAACAATAAAAAAGCAAGTCACTAAATTGTCCCTGGATTGCTTAAATTTTCTTTTGTTTAAAAACCATCTGGTTCAAGGCTTTAATGACTCTGCTGGACAGCACAAGAGTATACAAATTGCCGTATTAGTCTGGGTCTGCAGTGCCCAGCTTCTCAAACCAGCCTTTTTTCCTTCTTTGAAGTGGGCAATCCCAAGACAGGTGCCTCAGACACGCTGATCATTTTCTCCTTCATTCTTCTGAATCACCAGGACTGATCTGAAAGAAACATACACTTGATTGAGAGTAGCAACAGGCAATGGTCATGAATCGGATTTTCCTCTTGTCACATCACAAGATGGGAAGAGGAGTTGGTGTTGCTCTTCAGCCTAGTTTTACACTATTGGAAACAGGTGCCGCATGAACAGCCCAGCTGAAGGGACTGGTACCCAGAACAAAAGGACACTGCTGATAGGCCAGTCAAATGAAAACAGAAACACAAACCACAGCCAACACAACAAACATACACTCACACACTAACACACATACACACACACACACACACACACACACACACACACACACACACCTTCTTGGAAGAAAATATCAGGAGTCTAGCAATGAAGCCAAGGGCTGCAGGTACAGGGACATTCTTCTGACTCCCATAACTGTCGTGAAGACTTGGTGAACTTTCTTTATGGAAGAGCCTTTCTTTATGCCCATCTCCTGTTTGTTACTCCCAAATTTTATTTCCCTGCAGTCTATGTTCTGAATTCTGTCTAGGCAGTTTCCCTTCCTACCATCTCCATCTCCTCACCATTGTGGACATCTCTCAAAGAGAAGTCCAGTGGAAGGAAAATCAGGACAAAGATGCCCTCTGGTAACCTGTGACAGAGGGCACAGGCCAGGCCTGTCTTGCTATCATGTTCTGGGGGCTGGCATTATGTGTGATAAGCACATGGGGTGTTCAGTAGAAATCAGTGTGCCTTGGGTTTGTACTGGAGGCCAACTCTGGATTGAGCTAACTTGTTTTCTGGATGAAACAGGAATAATTCCAGACTTCTTTTTTATTTGAGGACTTCGATTTCCCAGCAGTGTCTGCAACTATTCTCTAGAATTGCAAGTGAGAAAGGGTGGCATCTGGGTTAGTCCAAGGCCAACAAACAACTTCCATGCACATATAGAGATGAGTGAGGTTTCCAGGGGCCCCTACAGAGGCTGAGTCAACCTTACCACAGGATGGTACCAGCATGGATGGTAGATATTCAGGTCACACCCCTTTTTGGCCCTGGTAATTCATAACTGATGAAATTGGAGCCTTCTGAGATAGATGTTAAGGAAAAAAATTAGCATAAAGTCCACCTATAGACTCAGAATTGGGCAATGTGTGGACCACCTCTACCTCAGCTCTTGCATGCCAATTCCTTCCTCACGACTAATTATATGTCGCATTCCCTGCACTAACCTTGACCTCTCTAGAGGAGACGATTGAAGAGAAGCAGGTGTGTAGGAAATGTAACACATGAGAGGGATCTGGGATACCTTGGTAACTCAGCATCTACTTTATCTCTTTGTATTCCTTTTAAATTATTTAACTTTGAGGAGCCCTCAACTGGACTGTTTAGTTAAAAAAAAAAGAAGAGAGAGAAAAGTAAAACCTCTGAATTCTTGGAAAGAACTCTTATAAATTAATTATAGCCCACTCCTTCCTTTTACCCAAATAGATAATATTTAACATGTTCTTTGAACGCCCACTGTAGTCTCTCAGCTTCTTTAACACCCAGGGAGGATACTGATAGGTGGCTGATTGATCAAGAAATGCCTGCCACTGCTCCTTCTTCTGGAAAAGACAAAATCATTAAGTGGTTAGAGCAACGTGGTGATCGAACTGCATGCTTTGAATGCTTTGGATCGTGGTGGCTTTGACACAGCTATACATGGTTTGTTTCAGGACACTCTTATGGAAGAAAATGTGCAGAAAGTGAAAGAACAGTTGATGACCCACGACGTCTCTAAGGAAGGCCACATACTGATGAAAGAGGTAGTTTTATGTCTAAACCTCGTGCCCTTATATTCATGAGCAGCCATTTCCCGTAAAAGACAACGGAAGCCAGACATGCTAACTCATATCTGGCATCTCATCATTCAGGATGCCATGGCAGGAGGACTGCTGCCACTTCAAAAGCAGCCTGGGCTACTGAGTGAGTTCCAGGCTAGCTTGGGGTACAGAGGAACACCTTTCCTCAAAACAACAAAACTACCAAGAACAACAACAGAAAAGACAGCAACATGTTGCAGTCAACTGAGAAATCAGAATTTTTTGCAAGGCTGTTGGATTAGAAAATATTTTTGAAATAATCTTTCTCTTGTTATCCACTTAATAGTAAAGAATCTTTCTACCTCCCATTCGTTTATGAAATTGGATCTCATTTAGTCCAGGCTGGCTTGGAACTTACTGTGTAGCTGGGAATGCCTTTAAACTCTGGACCTTTCCTCTTCCACCTTAAGTGCAGGGATGACAGGTGTGTGTCACAGAGTGCAGCTGTTCAGTTCTTTCATTTTCAGTAGATTATCCAACATTTACAACTGTTCTGTTCTTGGAACGTTCCCCCATCCAACGTTTGTCTGTATATCATCTCATGCAAATTGAATCTTGACAATTAGAAAACATTTACTGAGCATGAATTTAAACCTCAGTATCAGCTCCTAGGGAAGGGTGGAAAAAATCTCTCCCTGAAGATCATTAATAACAAAACAGAGGTTGAGTGTGGTTGTGCTCGACTTTAATCTCAGCACTAGGGAGGCAGAAGTCAGCAGATCTGTAAGTTGAGGCCAGGGTGGCCTACAGAGTGAGTTCCAGGACAGCCAGGCTGCTTCAAAACAAACAAACAAACACTAAAAGGCAATCAAGCAAAAATAAACAATCAATTGAAGAGCAAAACAGAGGCTAAGCATGTAGCCCCTGCCTAGCAGGTGTAGAGCCTTGAGTTTGATCCCCAACAATGTAATGAACAAACACACACCAGAAAACCTGTATTTACTTTAACTCCTTTTATTAAACACCTACTAAAGCAAGTTAGTGCCTTGGCCATGCAGTGCTGCTTCCCACAGTCCTCATCTCAGCAGATCTTTTCTCTTCCCATTAGAAACCAGTTTACTGTTCAGAAAGCATTTCCACCTCCAATCGTGTGTGTGTGTGTGTGTGTGTGTGTGTGTGTGTGTGTGTGTGTGTCTGCCTGTCTGTCTGTTTGTCTGTGTATGGTGTGTATGGTATAGACCTGTATGTGAATGTGTATGTGCATGTATGAACATCCATGGAAAAGCCAGGAGGCATTGGGTGTCTTTCTCAATTGCTTTCCATTTTTCTCCCTTCAGGCAGTCTCAGCTGAAGCTGAAGCTGAAGCTTGCTGTGTTGGGTGGGGAGACTCACCATCAAGCTCCTAGGATCTGTCCTCTGCCCCTCAACACTTGGGTTATAGGTGTAGGGACATTATACCTGGCTTTTCCATAGGTGCTGAGGATTTGAACTCAGGTGTTCATGCTTCATTCACATCAAGTGTACAGTGCATCATCTTTGCAATTAAAATAAAAAAGTATGCACTAAAATGATGACCCTATTATAGTAAATACATAAGTCAGACACAAATTAATAGCAGTTGTTGTCAAGACTTTTGTACTGTAAGTGATTGGATGAGCTACATTTTTATATGATTGGCAGTACAGTGGCTTTATTACATCGCAAGCATGTGAGAAACTGGTACAGCCTGGACTCACTTTGTGACACTGAACAAGACCAGAGGAAATTACTTTTATTTATGGGGACAATGGGGGGAAAGATAATCCACACTCTAACAATCGCAGGCAAACTTGCCTGTGTACTGAGACAGTGAATGACCACCAGGGATCAAGACATTACATTAGTTCATGGACCAGGTGAAGTAAATCAACCAAACTGGAGTTTCCACAGGATGGAGGCTGGCTGAAGTAACATATTTGTGTATTGTAGTAGAAGATAGGCAAGTTAAGTAGACTCTAGTTATGTTAAATAGTATAACCATAGCCAGCACTCTGGCATCCAGGCAGGGAGCAGTCGTTCCTGCTTCTGCACATGGCACTGAATCTATAGCACCAACCAATAAAACATGGAGATTCCGTGTGAACTTGAGTTGTCTATTTGTGAGACAGATTCTACCACTTACCATAATTAGAAAAAATACTAATAATGGGGTGTGTGTGTGTGCACGCAACACATGTGTAATTTATAACTACTTGTTAGGATTATTTAAATTAAACCAGGTGTGGTGGCTCACGTTCATAATTCAAGCACTTGGGAGGCTGAGGCAGGAGGTTTGCCTTAAGTGCAAGGCTGCTCCTGACCATAGAGCAACAAAACAGAACAAAATAAACCAGAAAAGATGACTGGGTCTGCATTGTGAGCCTTAGAGCAACACTTATTTTGTAATATCAATAAACTGTCAATTTAGTGATGGAGGTGCAGAGAGACATGTGTAGAACATATTAAAGACATGCTTTACTTCTTGATGGACACCAGTAAGAGCCCTGACTATTCCTGTTTGTTTCCTGTAGCTTGCGAGTATGTTCTTATCTGAGGATGAAAATTTCCTCCTGTTCTTTCGCCTGGAAACTCCCTTGGATAACAGTGTCGAGTTTATGCAGGTGAGTACTTGCTGTCTCCATGGAAAAAGAGGGTAGGTCTGCCATCCATTCCTCTGTCTGGTCCCTAAGGGAGAAGTATGCCCAGAGGACAAGGCCAAACAACTAAGCCTCCAAGAGAGCTTATTTAATCCCTCCTTTTATTGGACTGCTTCTGTATTGAAGGCTTCTTTAGCTGGGACAGGGGAAGGCCTAGACAAGGGTCAGGAGGTATAGTGAAAGGATGGAATGAGAGAGGCAGGAGGCTGCAGTAGGGGTCTGTGGAGGCTGGAGAAGCTGAGCCCCTTCTAAAGACACAGCACAGTCAGAATGTAATTTGTTGGAGTGTTAATCCAGGCAGTGGACCTTGTACTGAGTAAATGCTAAAGACAGTATTGATAGCTCATCTGGCCTCACTGCCCCCCGGATACCCACTTCCTCAGCCTCTGGAGAGTGACCATTACAGTGATGAAGAATTTCAGGGAAGTATAGCTCAGAGTTTGCCCCAGGCTACAGCTGTAGAGTCATGACAGCCCCATATCCTGGTTCACTACTGAAATCATTGCCATAGTTTAGCATCCTTTGAACAATTGTTTATCCTGCTGTTAAACTGTATAAGCATGTGCTTAGTAAACTCATAAAACTTATTTGTATGGACCACAAATATATTCCAGTAATCCAAGACATGCAACATAAAATAATTATATTTTTAAGGCGATAAAAGTGGTAAGAAGAATATATAAAAACAGGGTGAAGTAAGCAAGTCTCCAGAGAGCTGCTGAGGTTCATAGGCCTGTGCTGTGGGTTGTCATGGAAAGTAACTGCAAAGATTCAGCCAGGACCAGAGTTAACTTTTAAGAGTCTCTTCCTTTTGACTGAATAATTTGGCTTCTTATGAATAATGCCCCTTATCATGGACTCATCTACAGAAGCATCAGAGAAAAATCCCATTGCTGAAGACTGCATCACTAAAGAGCAAATCTCTATAGAATAACGACAGAGGAAGTTTAGTATAACATTGAGTATCTCCTTTGATTGCTACCCACCTCATCTATCTATCTATCTATCTATCTATCTATCTATCTATCTAATCTAATCTATTTTTTATTTATTTTACTTTTGCAATGAGGCCTCTCTCTGAACAAGGGACTCATGGCTAGGAGCCCAGGATCCTCCTGTCTCCACCTCTCAGTGCTGGGATTACAAATGCATGACATCACTTACGGATTTTTCACATGGGTGCTAGGGATCTGAACTCAACAGGTCAGCACAGCAAGCACTGCACCCACTGAACCATCCTCCTAGTCTTCCTTTTTTGCATCTTAAATGTCCTTCTTTGTGCTCTTCCTATTTCACAGGGTGTAACCTTTCCTACGAGTCTATTGGCAATATGCTTTTTCATTGCCTGGGAATCTTTTTATTTTGTGTTCTTATAAACAGGCTTGCTAAATACTCACAGGAAATATTCAGTCCTCCAGTGGCACAGATGCAACAGTATTATAACATCATTAAGTGGAGACAGCTTGGAGACAAGCATTGCAAAAATCTGTGTTTCTTAGAATGACTTGACATTTTCATCACTAAGGTATACTTACATACAAAATTTAGATTATGAATCACATTTTGTACATAGATTTTGTAAGCCTGGCTAAATCAATCATAAATTACATAGACAGAAAGAATCGACATTTCTGAATAGTTCTCTCACTAAATAGTATCGCATTATCCCTGCAGGGTCTACAATCAGATTGTGTCTAGAAATTAAGACCCTGGCAGTTGATATATTTGTTATTTTCCTGTTGCTAAATCTCCAACAAAACAGAGACAAAATATCCAACAAAAGCAAATTAAGAAAGAGTTTGTTTTGGCTTACAGTTGGACTGTATAGTCCACCATAGTGAAGAAAGGCATGATGGCAGGGCCAAAGGCAGCTGATCACATTGGGTATGCAGGTAGAGAAAGAAGGATGAGTGCTCAGCTGGTTCTTTTTCTTTTATTCAGCTGGGACACCTGTCTGTGAGATGGTCCTGCTCACACTCATAGTGTTTCTTCCCTTCTATGTTAAACCTGTCTGGAGACTCTCAGACACAGGACAAGAGTATCTCCTAGGTGATCCTAAATTACTAAAGTTGGCAATGAAGATTAATTATCATGCTTGATAACAGATGCCCCTAGTATGATGTAAGGATAATTTTTGTCTACTAAAAGTTAAAGCAAAATCAAACACGATACACTTTCATGATGCTTTTCATTCCGTGGCTCCATGGAATAATCATAAGTGGTCAAAGTAACAGCATTAGTGCCTCTCACGGGTGCTCAGCTGTCATCTTCTAGTTCAGTATGCAGTTATATCTTCAGTCCATCAGTGCTGGCCTCAACCATCAGGAGGGATGGCTTGCCACTGTGAAGTATTATCGGCCTTTTATCCCTTCTATTTAGAGTCAAGGCCACACAAGCAAGAGTCCTCAGGAAACTTTCCACTGGGTGTTTGCTTTCTTGATCATTGTTTTTAAGTTTCCCTGAGACGGAATCTCTATGTAGCTCACACTGGCCTTGAGCTTGTAATCTCCCTGCCTCATTCTCCAAAGTTCTGGGATTTTAAGCATGCACTATCAGGGCCAGTTGCTTGTTTTGTTTTTATTTTGGCAGGGTAGCCCGGTTTATTTAGGGCAGTGCTAGGGTTATGTGAGCAACCTTGTCATGTTCTTATTCTAAGATAATAAGAGAATAAGCATCTGTATTCCCCACCTCCACCTCCCAAAGTTCATCATTTCATCAAGACAGTACTCTTTAGAGTTTTATCTGTAAAAAGCTAACACACACATTTTCTACTTCATGTTGCCTCAGATTTGTCTCCCAGGAGTGCAGGTCTCTGCGTAAGCCTACTTGTGTGGTCTGAGCTCAGCACACAAGCCTAGGATACATTTTGTTTGTTTCTTTGTCTTGTGGGGTCTCTTAGAACTTCTCTCAGGTTCTTGACAGCTCAGCTCTGTATTTAAGGCAGTATTTACATAGTATCTTGCATTTTCGGATTTTTGAGTGCAGAGAAGATATTTCTGCTTTCTGTACTGTCCTCAATAGAAGTCTCTCAGGATTCTATTTTGCGATTTCTAGTGGAGCCACTTGAGTGGCTCTGAGAGATCTCAGTGATGTATCTCCATCTCTGCTGAATTCCACCTAAATAATTGCTGTCACCACAGCCTGCCTTGAACTCCATGGAAAATGTTCACTTGCATCCGATTAGGGACCATTTTCAGATGTGAATCACAGGAACCCAGTATGAGTCCGCCTCCCGCCCTGAAATACTTGAGGATGTTCAGTGCTCTGCTGTCAAAGTAGGAAGCTGTTCGTGGGTTCGTGTGTTTGGACACTTGGTTCTTGTTGGTGACATTGTTCGGGAAGTAGAGCCTGACTGTCGGAAATAAGCCCAGCCCTACTTTTTTTTTTTTTATATCCATTTTCTGCTTCCTGACTGTGGATACAATGTGACCAGCTGCTTTGAGCTCATATAACCAAAACAGCTCATCATTCTCCACCATGAACTGTGTTCTCTTGAACCATGAACTGAAATAAACCCCCCATTAGGCTGCTTCTTGTCAGATAACAAGAGGTCAGGTAGCTAAGACTTGAGATAAATGGATTTTCTGTGTTTCAGATTTGGAGAAAATACGATGCGGACAGCAGTGGCTTCATATCAGCTGCTGAGCTTTCTGTGAGTGTCAGTGGGAAGTAACACTGGGTAAAGGGTTGGTTTGGTCATCTTTAGAATACATACATGCATGCATGCATACAGTTGTACATAAATACTTACGTACATATATATTTCTGCGGACCCAAGACATGCAGCTCTAAATTTGTTTCTTAAAAACCACCCTGACTGGAGGAAGTGGATTGCTGTAAAGATTTAAAAAACAAGCTGGCAAGGTGCCTCAGCCTATAATTGCATAATCCCAATGTCTTGAGATCAATCCTTGGAGCCACATAAAGGTGGAAGAAAAGAAACAACTCCACAAAGTTGTCCTCTGATTTCTACATATTGTTGCACATCCTACATGTTATATACATGTATATGAATGTATATGCATGCATTCATACACATGTTCACACACATGTGCACACACACATGCGTGCACACACATACATACATACACAGCATAGTACAATAATAAGTAAAACTCTTAAAACCAATAAAGAAATGAGAAAACAATAAAGGTTTGGAAAGTGCTTGTCATGCTGATGTCTTTGAGAGAGAGGTGAATGAAGCTTTTAGAATATGTTTGTGCTTGGAGTTCCTCTCTGGCTTCCAAGAGCATCCTTCAGAGGCAATCTTCCACTCTGATACTTGATGCTTACTGAACATTTGATTTCCTCTGTGAAACAAGTTGCAATCCCCATCCCTATAGAAAAGACCTTAAAGAAGTTTATATCTTATTTGCTCACCGTGTTCAATGTTACTTTTCTCTTGGTGGTGGCACAGAACTTTCTCCGAGACCTTTTCCTCCACCACAAAAAGATCGTTTCTGAAGCTGAACTCGAACAGTACACTAGCACCATGGTGAGTGAGAAAGCGTGTGGGCCCTGTCGGGGAACTTGCCTATGTCTCCTCATTTCCCCAGGAAATGTTTGCTGATAGAAATGTTTGCTGCATGAGAAAAGCCTGGCTCTGGAACAGCGGCTAAAACTGAGCCATAGTTTCTTGGAAAGAAATGCAGGCATTTAAGAAAGAAGGCTGTTTAGCTGCCTTTGGAGAGACCAGGAATGTCCAGGAAATACTAGGTCTTTTAAGCACCTTGCTAGCAAGTTCAATGCTCATTAAAGTTACACAGAAACAAGTAACCATGGACTTGTACCATCAGGACTCAGCAGATAAGGTCTATCACAACGATGGTGATTCTACTCATTGAGCTCAAGGGCTCTGAGCAGAGGAAACCCAGACGGGGAGGGGCATGTTGTCTGGGTAGTGCCAGGCAAAGGGAGCTGATAGCTGTGTAGCACATGCATTCCATGGAGAACACATGTGCTCTCAATGGTTAGCTCTCATGTCATTATTTTACACTCCTCTTGTGGCATTCTTGACCCAGATGACCATGAGATGATTTCAGTGTCAAGGTCCTTAAAAACTTATTAGACAGGCTAAGTTGTATCTGATGGGCTCCTCATCGCTCCGTTCCAGTGTTCATGCAGTGCTCTCTATAACTTGTGTTGACTTGCCCCTGTTGCTGTGCCAGCCTTTGCTGGTCTCCAGGCCTGTGTTTTATTCTCACCACATTTGATTTCTTAATCAGTAAGCAAGTGACTTACAGACACAGTCTTAGTTATGTTCTGTAGGAGTGTCACATTTATTTTATATTTTTAATTTAATGCTTTTTAGAATTTCATACATGAGTACTGTATTCACATCACTATTTAAAAATAATAATGTCTCTGTTACATTTAGATACAAAGAATCCTGAGCAGAGTTTATTAGAAGTTGGGGCATATCCTACTGAGAACAATATGTGGATTTTTGTTAAATTGTGAGCTATTGGGCACACACAGACTTGTGTGTGTGTGTGTGTGTGTGTGTGTGTGTCTGTTGGAGGTATGCATGTGAATGCATCAGCCCCAGGTGTCATAAAAAAATGGAGATGTTTCATTGACCTGAGGTTTATTGGTTAGCTGGCTAAACTGGTTGATTAGTGGTCCCCAGGGATCCTCAACTTTGTCTTCCCAGTGCTGGGACTACATGCATGCTATTTTAAAATACACCCCTGTATTTTAAACTGTGTGGCTCTTTGGAATTAAACTCAGTCCCAATGTTTGCAGAAGCTCTTCACCCACTGATCGATCTCCCCAGCCCCATATCTAGGCTTTTAATCAGGTTGTTCAAAAACTGACACTCATTTTAAAGATTAGCCAACCAAGAAAAGCTGTTTCTTAGCCAAAGGCACCAAAAAGCTAAACTTCCTGCATGTCAGCCCTGGATGCCTCCAGAATCTCCCTCTGGACTCTGGTCACTCTGAGTGCTGGCTCAGGAATGAGTTTTCCCAGGGGGGAAAAAAAGCTATTTTGACCATGATGACTTCTAAGGAAGAAAAGATGATGTCCAAGAGAGAACCAAATCCCAGGACAGGATATCAAGGAAGCGTTTTGGCCTCTTACAATGCTATTTGTTCTAATTGAATGCAGAATGTTATTGGTAGTAGGACTCTGAGCAGACATGAGCTCAGCATTAAAAGAGCAGGAATCTCCCAGGAGCAGGAAGCAGCTGTCCTTGTTCAAGAGCCTCCGAGATCCTTCTGGCCTAAGCTCCAGTGAAGCTTTGTCATGGAATAAACATGGAAGGGAATTCATTTGCATCTTGCCAGACTAGAAGGCCTTGAGCATATTTTAAACATCAGTTGAACAGAATGTTAGCCTGTCTGTTGTTATCTCGATTTAATTAATTTGTAAGACACGAACTACACAATGAATATGTTTACATTTGAATCTCTAGCAGCTTTCTAGCATTCTTCCAGCCTGAAGCTGCTTGAGCAAAGGCTTCTGCCCACCTCCAGCTATCAAGTCTGATTTCCATTTGCTGCTTCCTAATATAGCTCAGCTATTATTTTTCCTTTTCTTCCTCTGGTTCTCATGCATCCTTCAAGATTCAGGTAGATGCTAGCTTTCCCTAGGGAATCTTCACAACTTCCTTTTGTGATGAGCACCAGCGCCACTCTAGCCTGTCGTGCATGTCACCACCTTAACATCACACTCATTCACTTAAGTCATCCCACAGATACTGTTAAGTGCTTATAGTGCCCCAGGCGTGAGTCTAACCACTGGGAATTCAACAGTGAGAAAACAGAAACAGGCAGCAAACAATACATGCAATAAATAATAAATGATATTGCATGACTGAAAATGAGAGGAAAGTAGAGATGGATATGCCGGCATGGTAGAGAATTGAGGGTGTTCTAGTCTCATTTATGTTGCTGTGATAAAATATTCTAACAAAAAGAAAGTTAGTGGAGAAAGGGACTTTCCATCAGCTTATAATGCATGATTATGGGGCAGTCAAGGCAGGACCTCTCAAATGCTAGTCACATCAAATCCCCTATCAAGGGCAGGGAGAAATGACTATGCTTCTGTGCTCACTTGCTTGTTTTTGCTTTGCTTGCTTTCTCAACTCTTATATAGGCTAGGGACCCCTGCCTAAGGAATGGTATCACCCATTGTGGACTGTGTCTTTCCACATCAGTTAACTTAAGATAATGCCCCATAGACACGTCCCAGGCCAGCCCAAATATAGATAATTCCTCAATGTGACTCTTTCCAGACAATTCTAGGTTGTACCAAGTTGACAATTAAAGCTCCCTATCACACCCTTATGGCCTGTATCTTATCTCCAAGTCCCTGCCCTCACAGGAGTCGGACACTCTTCAGGCTACCTATTGTAAACTGAACTGAATTTTCAGATGTTAACTGTGAACCAGCTATGACTGAACTAAGATAGAGTAAGTAATGATGCTCTTGGTGATCCTCCTATATCCCTTGCTTGTGTTGCTCATGACCCTGCATAATTCACATGGGGGATGCTTTATTAAGCATGGTCCTGTGTTTAAATTTTTTCCTTTCCCTTAAAATAAATGCTCAATTAATGCTTCAGGGCCAAGTAGACATGGTACCTGGCAGAGCCAAAACTCACTATTTATCTTCTTCTGGGGTCTTTACTTCAGAAAGATTCTCAAGCAGCCTGAGAACTGGTTATGAACCATGATGACTTCCAAGGGCAGTGCTGGCAAGAAAGAGAGGAATAAGAACATGTCTTGGTCCACCATAATTCATATCACACTGTTCATTTCCTTAAATTGAGTCTATGGGCTCCCTTTGGACTATGTGTGTGTAATGTCCATAGTCAAATTGCAATGGACAGGGGAACAATGTTAACAGAGATATAACACTATAGGGGGCATATGTGATAATAAGGGGAGAAAGAGAGGTATAATATTGATATAGGAACTAGATAAGACACATTGAAAAGGCCTTGTGACATCATTGTCTTAACTTACTCTGTCTTCTATGCCCATCTTCCAACGAATGAATGACTTAGTATCCCCATAGGAGTCATGCTTGCCCTCAGATAATTCTAGTTTGTATCAGCACCCGAGCATTAAAGGGCCCTCCACATTACATTCATCTGAGCATTCTAGTCTCTTCTAATATTTACTATCCTGTTGAATGGCAAGAATCTTAGGAATGAATGGCAATAGGGTGTTTTAGGGCCATGGTGTTAAAGTCTCCCTACCCTCAGTGATCATATAGACCTCAAAATGTCTCAGAAGATGCCCTTCCCCCTGAGGGATGTCACTCTAAGGGGTGTTTCCCTGTGGTTAAGTTTGATCTGGTAAATCAGTTCATGAAAACTTGTGAGTTCTGCGCCTGACAAATGTTTGAGGAGGGATTGCAGAGAAAGATGTAAGTAGTCCCTGCTTTAGACTTTGAACTTTTGTCAGGAGAATCTGCAGAGGCAGGCAAAAGGACCAGAAGCTCTCTGGTTATTCCTGTCATTCTCACCGTGAATGTCACCAGCACAAAGCATCCACCAGTAAGAGGAGTTGAGGTCAAGCTTCCTGCCCATCCTTCGTTGCTAGTATTACCTAGCCCCAAGTTTAGGAAGCTGTTTACCTTCTGAGAGCTGAGAGATTCCCTAGGAGTGAATCACATTTCTGCTGCTTTAATGACTTCTTTCTGAGCAATGAATACTATCATTGTGAAGCTGCACTGAAGATTTCTTTTCAGGTTTAGCATGAAATGCTTTACTTAAGAGTGTAACCTATTAGATGAATTCAAATTGACCCTAATGAGGATGGCTGCATTTGACAGCTGTGTGAAGCACGGCTAACAAATGAGCTGAGGGTGAAAAACCAGTCAGAAGAGACAGGCTCAGACATGCATGCCATGTCCTCTCCCATCCTTATTAATGTTCTGAAGGAGGAAGGGAGGGAAGGATGCTACCAGCTCCAGGCAGGAGGAGAGACCATGTATCTAGATAGGATATCATTAGGTGGTATTTAATTTCACTAAGTGCAAGCTAATAACTCTGGGAGTTACTATTACAAAACAGCAAATAAAGTTCCAATACTTTGACAGAGAAATTTCTCTGAGGTTAAGCTGGCCTTATGAGTTGGTATAAAGCCGGTCCAGTCAGAGGCCTATCTGGACTCATTTGTGGGATATTTTCTCTTTCTATGTCTACTCTCCACACGCTGCTGATGTTAACCAGTTTTAAATTCAAGAAGATGCCTGAAAGCCTTAGCTCATGTCTCTGACTCAAACCATTCTTTTGAGCTTCTCTGATGAGCACACATGGGTATGTGTCTCCACTTTCATACCCAACATCTCAAACCTGGCAGGTCCAAAGTTGACATTCTGACTTTGTCTTACAAACTTGCTGTACAGGTGGCTTCCTTCATTTTGATTGATGTGTCAAGGCAATCAGTCTTGACGCCTTCTCTGCTACTCTAATCAGCAAATCCTATTGACTGCTACATGTCACTATAAATATTTGAAAGCACAGTAATATGTAAAAAAAAAAAAAAAAAGGTTTCTTTAGCTGACAGTTAGGGAGGCTCCTGGTGAGGAAGTCATGGCAGGTGCATCCTGATGGCAGAAGTATATATGAGCCATAACAGAGTGAGACCAGAAGCAGAGGGAGATTCCAAGGCCATGCTTAGTCGGCTCATAACAAGTCATTCTTCCTGGAACCAAGTCACACAAGGCCTACATCAATCCCTCTCAATAAGCTAACCACCTCCCCCTGGGTCCCACCTCTTAAACTTTCCCCCACTCAACACTGGCTCAAGGGAGACAAAGTTAAACTTTCCTACCTCAACATCATCCCCTGGAGACTAAGCTACCAGCTTGTGTTCTTGTAGGGGAGACTCACAAAATAGCAGCTGTATTGAAATTGCATGAATCTGGCCATTCCCACCAGGTTCTAAGCCACAAGGATGAGTCACTGAAGAGGTTTCATTACCTCCACTCTTACCTTCTGTGCTGTCTGTTGAACACAGCAGCCTGTGAGCCTGTTACATTGTAGCCAGATCATGGCTGAGATTAAACCCTCCAATGACTATAGTCTTTCAGAGAAAATGAAAAAGTGTTACTACCTGCTTACTTACCAAGACACCATTTGTCTCAATTTATCCCCTTTTATCCACTTCTATCTATCACATGATAGACTTTTCCTGAGGAGAGAAAACACAGGTCTACTCACTCCAGAAAGGGAAGCCACCCAGGCTAAAGTGAACAAATAAGTTTTTATGTGAACAGAGTATGTAGGAGGAGCTAAGATGGGAGGAGTAAAGAGAGGATGAGGAAGGAGAGGAAGAGGAGAAAGAAGAGGAGGAGCTAGGAGAGAGCCGAAGAGGAAAGAGAGGCAAACATGGAGGTGGATGTTTGCTTGTCTGTAGCAGTCAAAGGTAGTTGGTATATCTAGGTTGGGTATTGGGTTACACCTCTGACTGTAAGGGCATCTTGTTATTGATCATTTTACCAAATATATAAAGCCTTTGGATAATCTAAGCATTAGCATCTCATCTGTACCAAGCCCCTGTGGTTGGAGGGATAGTCTGGGCAATGCCCAGCCTTGCAGAGACAGCGTGGAAGATTGGCAGAGCCATCTCCCATGCTGGCGTCTTGTGGGTGGCAGGGCTGGTGTTTCTGGCTGGCCGTTTCTAGCTGCAGTGCACACGTGGCCTCTGGCCATGTGGTTGAGCTAGACAGAGACACTGCAGCCTAGACAGTTGGATTAATTGGTGGCTGCCTTTTAAATAATTACAACAACAAGAGTGTAGGTGAGGGGCTGCTGTGCAAGAGGAGGGATGACTCAGGGATGACAACTATATCACTGAGAAGCCCACTCCAACATCTGTTGAGACTCACAAAAGTCACCTTCCTGGAGCTCTCTGAGAATGTCTCCTCTGCAACTTGGTTGGTCTCTGTTTCTTCCAGGCAGCTTGCCTGCTCTATGAGTCTCTAGGTGTCTGTGCTGGTCTGACAGTGCCTCTCAGCACTCCCACTGCTTATATAAACTTGATGGGTCTAGAAAATCTAGTCAGTTTCAGGAACTTTCTGAAACTATTGAATTGTTGCTTCCTGAGTTTTAAGGAGCTTCCTGCAGAACGGAATGTTTTACCTCCTTTTAGAACAGCCTGAGTCTTAAGGAGGACAAAATGGAAGGTTTAATCTCAGAGGACATTGCTATGTAACACAACCCAGGTCTTTCTACACTACCAAGTCCACTTTCCAGTAGGTTAGCTGGCTAAGTATTGTGCCATGGCTTGCATGTCTTCTATCTCTGCATAATACCTTTAATCCAGAAATGCATATGACCTTCATGGCTTCTTCTCAACCTTTTCTCAAAAGCTGCCTTCTCCCTAAGGGTGCCCGTTATTATGAAATAGTTCATCACAGTCAGCTTACAATCACCTAGGAGACAAGCTTCTGAGAGTGTCTGTGTGTTTTAGATCTCATGTGTATGTGGTATGTTTGTATGTGTGCTTGTGTGTTCATGTGCATGTGCAGGTTTGCTGGTATGTAATTGCATGAACTCCCATGCCATGGTTCACATATGGAGGACATAGAATCGCTTCCAGTGTCAGGTCCTTACCTTCCATCCTGTGGGAGATAAGGCTATCCTCAGGCTAGCTGGCAATCCAGCTCCTGAGAATATCTCCTGTGTCTGCTGCTTCCCAATGCCTGGATGAGCACCAGAGTTACAGATGTACCCCTGAGCCCGGCTTTGACATGGGTACTGGGGTGTGTGTGTGCGAATTCAGGTCTTTGTACTTGTATAACAGGCACTTTGCCTCGTGAGCTCTCCAACTCTGACTTGAAATAAATCTCAAAGCCAGTGTTCACATGGGTGGGATCCAAATGACCACACTCCAGTTCTCCCTCAAGTACCTCTCAGTATAGAAAGTTTTCCTTTTGAGTCTGCTCAGCAAGAGTCAGGCCCATGTCTTTCTAGTGAGGTTACTATCTGCTTAAGGCTCAATCTTGTTTTCTATTAAGACAGAATCTCCTGCAACGATGGCATCACAAAAAATGAGGTACAGGCCACACTCAAAACGTGTGTATTATATGACTAGATAAAGTATTTATATTTAAAGGCTGTGATAAGACATGTGAGAAGTCCCAAGAATCAGTTGTACCATCTGCCACTTCTCTGGTTTTACTTTTTAAGATTGAGTCTTACTATATACATCAGGTTGGCCTTGAACTTGCACCAATCCTCCTGCCTGGGCCTCATAAGTGCTGGGATTATAGGCACATACTAGCACAAGTTTGTCCCTGTTTTAGTAAGTTCTATAATGGACAATTTTTAATGACAAAGTTTGGGGAGAATGGGCTTTCAAATTAATTTCAAATTCTAAAAACAAAAACAAAAACAAACAAACAAACAACCCCCCCAAAACAAACTGAATTTGGAGAAGGAGAAAGGATGTAAAACAAATGTATTTTCAAATGCACTCATACCTCCTTTGCTTGTGCAGTCTCCTCACCTGATGTGTCCACAGATACTCTAGAGCTCTAGAATGTGAAGTCACATTCCAACTCGTACACGTAAAGGAGTGTGTCCCCTCCATATTGCCTAAACCCAGAGTGGTCTTCTGAGGTTAGAACAGAAAGTTTTAGCTTTTAATACTATCTCACCTAAAGTCTTGTATAGGTTGATAGTGGAAATAGGCTCTTTGGACAATGCTGGGTGTCTTTTGCCCTCTGCTCTGCTCAATGAGACATCATGTATAAGAGCCCCTCACCCAAGGCTTGGTTGCTGAGATGCCATAGGTGAATATAAGATACTTAAAACCCTGACTCAAAGTGAAACACCAGATTTTAAGCTGTCATCGTTATGTGTAGGGTTAATGAGGTTCTGAGTCTGCTCTGCTACAGGGCTCGGACAGCCAAGTCTACACAGAAAAATCCTGTCTTGAAAAACAAACAAATAAAATAAAGGACTTCTGGTCTAAGCATTTGTCACATCCATGTTTCTTTCTGCCTTTTAGATGAAGATCTTTGACAAAAATAAAGATGGCCGATTGGATCTTAATGACTTGGCAAGGTGAGTGCTGCAGATAAGTGGGGAACTCAGAAGTTCCTGTTCCAGGGTCTGATGGTAACACACACATCCTTTGAAATCTGAAAGCCACTCTTGCCTGGAGTCTAAGAGACCAGGTTCATCTTATTAAACTAACTGCAGTGCTTTTGAATCATTTTGGGTAACAGATTCCTTTGTGAAGATAATCAAAGCTCCATCCTGCCTAAATGCACAATGCATATGTATTATATATATATTGGAAATTCATGGATGGGTCATTGGTGGATTTTTCCCTCAGAAGCCTGGCAGGATTCCCCTCCAAATCGAAAATCTAAAAAAAAAAACAAAAGGAATAATGATGATAATGATAATAAAATAATAATAAACGAAAGAAAGAATTGTGAGGCTATTTACTGACTTTGGGAATGTTAAATTGTTGATTCAGAACAACAGTAAAAACTGATTGAATATTAGTAGAGCTGGCCTTTGGGGGTTGACTCCCCTCTGTAGTACCCAAAGGCCAGTGGGGGAGAGGAGAGGAGAGAATGGAAGCAACATAGTCCATGAGTCTGTGAGGTGACTTGGGATTAATGGTTTGCTATATATATTGTTATGCAGCTTTCCATTACTGTAATGAAATGCCAGAGGTAGGCTAACTTATAAAGAGAAAACATTTACTCATTTCACCATTTCAGAGGATGGATATCAAAAAAGCATAACACAACTTTTAGAAAGAATTTCTTGGCTGTGTCATACCATGATGGGAACATTTAGGTATTATGTATCTCCTGTCTGTGTGGCCTTTCACCTGTTTCTTGTTCTTGACACTGAATCTCTGTCCTTTGCATATGCTAGGCTCAGTGCCTGGTCCTGAAGGTTGTCTGTGAATAGATGCACTAGGAAGACTCTTGTCAGCCTTGGCCATAATATTGAGTCTGATATACTAGATGTATTTCTGTGTTTCTTAGGACCAGATGTATTCCTATTTGACTCTCCTCATGTCACTTTGATGAAAAAGGGACACTGAGAGACCAGTCAAAGAAGAATAAAGTGTTTCTCTCCATGGAGCCCAGCAAGGGGCCTCAACCCCACAGTCCTGTTTCTGCTCCCTTCACCTCATATTTTGCCCCTTTATCAGCTGACACACACACTTGGGTTGTTTCTACTCTCCAGATGCTATGAATGGTACTTCTGTGTGAGTGTGATGAGCCTTTCCCCTTGGTTATATTCTTAGAAGTAGAATTTTGGTTCATATGGTAATTCTATATTTAATTTTCAACGACAGTGCCAAATAGAAACACTAGTCTCTGTATCGATGGCTGGAGATTTGTAGTAACCTTTAAAGTGTAGAGTCTTCCATTCTTGCTTTTTAAAGATTGTTTTGGCTCTTTTAGTCCCATTTGCATATTGATATAATTTTAGGATAAGATAGTCAGTTTCTGCATAATGGCAACTCAGATTTCCATGGATTTTTGTTCTGAATTTGCTGTTCAAATTGGGAAATGTTATTGTCCTAACAACATTGTCTTCAAGTTTACAAACAACAATTGTCTTTTCATCTTTTCAGGTCTTTAGTTTCTCTAGAAGATATTTTGGAGTTTTCAGTCTATGAGTTGAGCCTATTCTTGTTCAATTTATTTTCAAGTATTTGGGTTTTTTTTCGATGATGTCATATATGGAATGGTACATTAAATCCTGTCTTAAGTTTTTTTTTTTTTTCTTTTTATTTTTTTCTGTTGCTGTGATAGAACACCAAGACCAAAAGCAATGTGAGTGGTTATTTTGGCTTACAGTTCCAGAGAGATAGACTCTAGAATAACTGGGAGAGCATGGCAGCAGGAACTGGAAGCTGCCTGGTCACATTTTCATTAACACACAGGAAGTAGTGAGCGAGAACAGGATCCTCAAAACACTCCTTCAGTGTTCTACTTCTTCTCTCTAAGGTTTCCATAACAGACACCAGACAGCAGCACTAACAAGGAACCAAGTGTTCAAACACATGCATCGATGGAGGGACATTTCTTACTTGAATTATCATATTTCTGTTTTGTTTTTCTTTTCCCCGCTCCTCTCCTCCCTCCCTTTCCCCCTTTCTTTCCTTCCTGCTTTTCTTTTCTTCCTCCTCATTCATCTCTCCCTCCTTTTCCTTCATTTCTTTTTGATTTGATTCAGGGTCTCTGTGGTGCAGGCAGGCTAGCCTTAGACTCAGGCTACTCCTGCCTCAGCCTCCAGACTGCTGTGACTACAGGTGTGCAGTTTTGCTTTGGTCATTTCTAGTGTACAGAAATGCATTGAGTGTTCTGTGTAGATTGCATCTCTTATAACTGTGCTTGTCTTGTTTATTAGCCTAAATAGGTTTGTGTTTGGATTTTTGGATTTTATTCATGATTATGCCACTTGCAAATAGCAATAGCCTGTTTTATCCTTTACACATTGCTAATTTTTCCTTCTAATGGAGCTGTTAACACCCACATACTTAATGCAATTACTAATGAGGTCAGGATTTATATTTGCTATTTTTCTGTGTTTTATCTATGTTAATTTGGTTGTTCCTTTTTATCTTATGTTAAGAAGATATTTTTTAGTGAACTTTTCACTTTCTTGTTTATTTCACTATTTACATATTTTGTGTTATTATTTTTAGTGTTTCTCTGGTGAATTACTATTAACAAGTTGGATTAATAGCAGCTTAATTTCAATATTATAGTAAATTTGTACTTGTTTACAGTTCTAATCTACAGTTCAAATCCTCCATGTTCTTCAGGTTCTTCAAACCACAGTATTACATGCTGTGTACCCATTAACACCTATCCATTTTCTCTTTGTCAGGATAACATGGAAACTATCAACCTCCTTCTCTCTCTCTCTCCAAGCCTTGCATTTGCTGACTGATGGGAAAGATTACTATTCTTTTTTTCCATTTAGGATTCTGGCTCTTCAGGAAAACTTCCTTCTTCAGTTTAAAATGGATGTAAGTGGTGACATTTCTATTGATGGGTTTCTGCTACCCGTGTTTCTTTATGTATCTAGAGAGAAGGAAAGAAAGAATGGTAAATTACTTATTTTTTCTTGTCATTATAATAAATGCCTGGTTAAAGTAAGTTAAAGGAGGAAAGATTTATATTGGCTCACAGTTATAGAGATACAGTCCATGGCAACCATCGTAGTGGGGGAGGTTCCTGGTGGCAGGAGCTGCTTGTAGCTGTGGAAATGGGAGCTTGCTTGCCTCTGAATGGAACAGGAAGCAGAGACCCAGTAGGCAGTAGGGCTGTGCAATAAAATCTACAGACTTACTACTTGGTGACTCACTTTCTCCAGCAGGGCCCCATCTCCTGACAGTTCTACAACCTCCCAAAACAACCCTACCAGCTGGCAACTAACTACAAACACATGAGCCTGTGGGGAACATTTTCTCTTCAAACTATAACAGAAGACATCCATTTGTCTTTTAACTCTTTTAGAGGCTCACAAAGCTCAAGGTGGAGTCAAGGAACATTAAGGGTTGTTGATTCGAAGTTTATACAGATTACCCAGCAGCCCATAGAGCTACATACCAGTGGCTATGCATTGCTGGACTGACACAATGTTTTCTTCACACCAGGCTTCTTCTACTGAAGAAAGGAAGAGGGACTTTGAGAAAATCTTTGCCCATTATGATGTTGTAAGTGATCTTCATGCTGTGAGGCCATCTTTAGGTAGAAAGCTCAGTTTGTTCCTGAGTGGCACCACCGTACTGACAAATATTAAACTGAGACAATGAATTTCAGTCCCTTGTATGTATAACTAACTATATACTAACTATATAACTTCAGATGATTAGGTAAAGAATGGAGAAAACTGATTTATAATTAAACAGGGATGAACTCATCGTGCCTTTTACCTCATAAAAATATGAGAGTCTTTGTGTAAGACGAGACTTCCATTTATTGTGTGTGCAAAAAGAAATGAACAAACAGAAAAATCCTCCCCATCCAACTAAAGGACTGAGGCACAGCCATTCCTGCCTGACAGCCATTCTTCAGGTGGGGATAAACACTCTAAAACAGTGAATGGTGCAGGGTTGAATTTCTAGAGATGAAGATAGGATGACGTGAGAAAGAGGAAAAATGAGCAAAAAGGTGGGAAAGGTCTAAGAACCCTTTCCATGAAATTAATGCTGCAGAACCGGATTGCACTCTGAACAGAGAAGCACTGAGCCGGGGCAGGGCAGCACCTTGCTATTTATTCGTGTCCATTGCCTAGCTTTCCATCTGGGCCTGTCAGCCCTGTGAGCTGGGGTAGTACCTCAACTTCTTTATTCTCCCTGCCTTCCCTAGACCCCATCTATAAAGCTAAGGTGATTAGGCTAAGAATGAATCTGATGGCTGTGTTAGCGAAGTGAACTCCATTAGCTTTTACAGAAGAGTTCAAGAGTTCAGCATGCAGCAGTACTGCTAGTAAATCCAGCCAAGGAAACAAAGTTTCAAAATAACACTTTAAAGGTTGAGGATAAAGACATGAAAAGAACAGATAGGATACAGGGATACTTGTTCCCACCTCTAAACTCAGAACTCAGGAGGCTGAGGCAGAGGATTTGTTATGAGTTCAAGACTAGTGTGGATTACAATGAGACACTGTTTCAAAAATTAAGAAGTAAGGAGGGGCTAGAGTGATGGCTTTGTGGGTAGCAGAAATAACTGCTCCTCTGGAAGACTCCTGTTCAATTCCCAGCACCCACATGGCAACTTACAATGTGTCTGTAACTCTTGTTCTAGTGGATCTGATGATACCCTCTTCCAGCCAGGAGAGAGACAAGGCACACAAATGGTGTACAGAGATATAGGCAGACAATACACCCCCCCCCACACACACAGACACACACATAAAATAAAAATAAATGTAACCTTTGAAACATTGTGAGGTAGAAGGTGTTTATTGTCTCAGCTACTTTAGGGCCAAATGGGTACATTGGAATGTCTGCCTTTCATTTTACTTTCACAGTGACAATAGATTACAGAATGAGTAGGAAGAAAACATCTTATATAAAGAAAAAAAAACAATGTTTCATATATTGATTCAATATAACCTTCCTCTATTTAAAATTTACACTTTCAGTAGTTACCAAATGATTGTTTGATCATAAAGCGAACATTTTAAATGTTCAGCCTGTTCTTTTAAGGACCGTGGCTGTGCAATTAACACTTACCCCAACAGAAGCCTGCATTTGGGAAGCAGCTTTCAGTAAGTTTCATGTCAATGCTATTTGCTGAGGAGTACAGAGCAATGCTTGCTTATTTGGAGGCAGGAAGCTATTGATGAAAGCGTCTTTTCATTCCTGCAGGGCACTTATGTCCCATGAGACTAAAAGGCAGAACATTTCATTCCTAATTTGGTTGGCAGTTATAAATGAATACTGCCTGGCCAATTCGTCAAATTTATTATTTAGCTTTTCAAATTAAGAAAATGATATTTAACTTCTTGGATCATTTTATCTTTCAGAGTAAAACTGGAGCCCTGGAAGGCCCAGAAGTGGATGGATTTGTCAAAGACATGATGGAGCTGGTCCAGGTGAGTTCATGAGGCTGGAAGGGTTTTTCCCATAATACATCGGGGTTGACACTGTGACAAATGGCATTATTTCTGAGAATGAGTGAGGCTGAAGATTAATACTGGAGGGAAAGGTCTGGAGGCATTTCCATTTCATAACCATTGATATTCTATAAGACTCAACAAATTCCTTTTGTTTTCTTTAGGTCACATGAGTTAAAATAACACATAATCAACACAGAAGTGTCTTAGCCATCATTTTAAAGTCATTTGCTTTACCCAAATAGCCCAGTGTTACTGTGTATTTTACTGTTTTATTCTCCAGCTTCCCACTGTCTTTTCTCCCCTTTACTCACCTCTCTCAGACTTGCTTATTACAATAACTACAATTCTAAATTTGATTTTGTATAACTTTTTTTCATCAAGGGTTGTTTTGAACATCTAGCCTAGGATGGGCACTTTCTGTTATAGTATGGCTGAGGCTTGGGCTGAGATAATTTAGGCTTTAATATAGCATATGGCATTTCCTGTAGGATTGACAGTGTTTTTAAAAAGGCAATGTCCTTCTTTTGAATTTTATTCTCTGTACTGGTTTATAATCTCCTTAGGCAGACAATTCCAGCTTCTCTTTCTCCAGGGAGCAGTGTAGACAGTGGATTTAGCCTTTGTACTCAGAGATGCTTTTGAAGTACACTATTAGATACACAATGATTGTATCCTGGCTGTCCCAGACAGCAACAATTAGAGTAACAGTTCTTAATTATGTTAAATCTCAGAATAATTTGCATATATGATTAAGACTAGGAAACCTTGCAGCAGGAAAAAGCTCAGTTACTATTTTTTTGCACAAAGCTTCAGGAAGTCGACATTCTGTGACTGAGCAGACACAGTCACAGTTCTGTCTCAAATCCACTCAGGATCACTGGCACATCTTCTGGGGCTCCCGACTTATCGTCCTCCTCCCAGTGATCCTTCAACTGCTTTCCCCTTTGCTCCGTGACTCTACCTGTTCCCCCCACCTTGTCTTCTGGCTCCTGCTGAAATACCACAGGCATTTCCCCATCAGAATAAATAACAGATTTATTTGTGTGGTGTTTTCCTTTTGAAATGATAGTTAAAGGACTATCCCATTTTGTCTATTACCTCTTCTATAGCTTAAGTAATAGAAACAAAGAAATCATCTCTGGGATATTAAAGTTTCATGACAGGTGGATTGGTCCAGTTTGAGCTTTAGTTTGCTTTGATGGGCTCAATGCAATGGCTTATTGTCTAGTTTCCTCAGAACCAGGGTACTGACTGAGTGTAGGCCTTGGGCTTTCATAATCAGGCAAGGGGCTTGCTCTGGTATTCCTCCCATGGTCTCCACACAGGGATGAGCATCATATGTAGAAGTTAATTAGAGCTATTCTGAAATCCTTTCCTATATAGAACTTAGAATGTACTCTCCAGACACTCTGTGTCTTAGTTAGTGCTTTGTTGTTGTGAAGAGACACCATGACCAAGGCAACTCTTATAAAGGACATTTAGTTGGGGTTAGCTTACAGTTTCAGAGGTTCAATCCATTATCATAGTGGTGGGAAGCATGGCAGTATTCAGGTAGGCATGATGCTAGAGGATTCGAGATTTCTATATCTTCATCCCAAGGCAGCCAGAAGAGAATTGTTTTCCATAGGCAGTGAGGAGGAGTCTTTCTTACACACTTGGTGGAGCTTGAACATAGGCCCTCAAGGCTTACCCCCACAATGATGAACTTCCTCCAACAAGGCCATACCTACTCCAAATAAGCCACCTCCTAATAGTGTCACTCCCCAAGGGCCAAGCGTATTCAAATCACCACATGCAGTGTCTGATCCTCCTTCTCCCACATCACCTGCTATCTGTTCTTCTCTTCTTTGCTTGAAAATTTTTATTCTGATGAGACATATAACATGATAGACAGTGCATTATTGTCTTATTTGGGATTAGCTATTTATGACTTGATGTCTGTGGACAAGTTTGTCTCAAACCTGACCCGTCACCCACAAGAGGTATCCAGTGAGACCTGCCTCACAAAGATGGGTAGTAATGAGGAATGCTGTAGACAGCTACCATAGTCCCTGAAGACAATATGGCTCCCCAAAGTAACTGTCTTCATTACTGTTTTAGAACAAATTGGCTGTCATCATTCAAGTGCATTGCTGAGCTGGAAAAATATAAAAACATGGAAGTGAGTTTCCAAAATGAATCTTCACTCAATGGATGACCATGTCATACAGTATAATCTTGTCTGAAATGCTAGTGTGCCAAAGGCATGCAAGAGAGCTCAAAGACAGAATGGCTGTGTCCAAGGGCAACTGACTCACCATAATATTAAAGCTTTTGCTTCCTTTTATGATTTTTAAATTATTTTTGCATATAAAAATGTTTAAGAGCTGGAGACACAGTGCAGCAATTAGGAACACTTTTTGTTCTTGGAGAGGACCAGCATATGGCCCCCAGCATCCACACTGGGTGGCTCATAACCACCCTATTACCTGTAACTCCATCTCCAGGGGATCTGATACTCTCTCTGTCCTCCTTGGGCACTGTGCATATGTACACACACACACACACACACACACACACACACACACACTCCACACATATACAAAAACACAAACACGTACATACACACTCACACATATACACACACAAGTAAAATTAATTTAATCCTTAAAGGTTGTTTGTTAAGATTATCAAAAATAAAATAAAGCAAAATTTAAGAAGCCCAGGAGAATGGAGGCTAATAATTCTAGTCCTAGGTTGTCTGCCTAGTATTCTAGGCCTAGGCTCACCACTGGCTGGCAAGGTGATCATGGGTATCAGTTAGCATCTACAGACTTCAGCTTCTTCTCCTGCTTGTCTTTTATTTTGCTTGCTATGTTGGAAATTGAAGGCTGGAGTTCACATGTTCTAGGCAAGCACTTTGCCACTGAGCTGAAGTCCAAGCCTGTTTTTATTCATAGTTTGAAACAGTCTCACTACGTTGTCTAGGCTGCCCTTGAGTTCCATATATAGTTCAGGCCTATGGTGTTTAGAACATGTATGTGTAGGGTCTGTGAACCAGGATACCTAGCAGAGACTTGGGCATGCTGGCTGATGGACTAGACACTGGATTTCACTTTTTCAGGGAGCTGGAATGCAAAAGGGACGTGGTGGGATAAAAGCCTAAAGATGACATTGAAGGATAGGGTAACTCATACATAAATCCACAGACAGGACCAAGCACCTGCTATGGGTATGCATGGGGGTCAGAGGGTCAGTCTTAAAATACCCCAACTCCCAAGGCTCATGAGAGGCAGATCATTAGTTTTCAATCATTTGTCCTGGGGCTGGTCTCAGGTGATCCTTTGAGGCAGAAGACAGAAAGGGTCTACATTTAAAATGAAAGCTGCTTATCTGATCCTGGCTGCCTGCTTGAATTGGCGTTCTGAGTCTGACTCAAAGATACCTGCATGACAGTGGGTAGGTTAGACAGTCTCTCTGGGTTGTACTTTACTCACGTATAATTAACTATGAAACTGGATCCAACCACTTATGTTTGTTCTGAAGATTTGAGCTGATGTTTATAGAGCCCTAAAGCAGAAATCTAAGTAACACATGTGTTACTTGCTGTTAAGACAGAGGCCCCTGTGTCTATAGCTTCTGTGCTTTGCCTTCAGTGATCCACAGATCTTTTAAAGAGTTGTATCCAGCTTTCCTAACTCATGGTGAGATGCCTAGAGTGAAAGACAACTTAGATGGGCAGTAAAATTCCTCTTACACCCTCCCTCCCTCCTTACTTCACACCATCCAAATACTTCAAATATTTCTCATTTACTTGAAATAAATAATTATTCTGAAATAATATATGCTATTCTTCACTTACAAACAAAAGGTTAGAGTAATTTGAATGAAGTACAGACCGAGGCAAATAATTTCCAGGCAAATAATTCATACTTAGGTGTGAACGTCTACCACTCCAGTCTTCTCTAAGCATAAGGTTTGCCATGAGGGTATTGGAGCTTGGTATCAATTATTGGAGAAAAGCTATAGCAGTCAGTTATTAGACATCCCCACTGTGCATGTACAACAGGCAAGTTCTTTATGGCACTTGTTGTGCAGCTTGTGTAGACGTCTAAACCACACTTCTTTGAGTTACAACACACACCTTCCTATACTAAGACTCAGGAAACAGTGATTTTTGAGCACAATGGAAGGAACCTGGTAATGATGCATTTCATCTCACTCATGTAGTCTGATGATTCACAGTGCTTCCGACAGAGGTGAGAGGTTCCCAGCCCCTCCCCCTCCGACCCTCGCCCAGCCTGCTGCTCCTTCAATTTTTGCTGCTTGGTTCTTTCCTCCGTTTAAGGCTACAATCAGAAACACATGCTGCGCCAGGAGTACTCGCAGATGGAGTGTAGATTATCTCTGCTGGTTGTGACTCTCTAGTTTGGGAATGGAAGGCTTTATCCCCTACGGAACTGTTTTGTTTTGCTTTTGTTGTTTGTTTTTTGATTGTTTTATTTTATTATTATTTTTTAGAGGTTTCTTTGGGAGTAAAGAAAGTGTGAGCATAGCTGGGGTGGGGGTCGGGGGCGGGAGCGCTTCCTAGGGGCTCAGAAGTCTTTGGAGGGAAGCTGCCTGTTTTATTCTTAAAACTACTCAAATAATTAAGAAGAATGGAAATCAGATTCACAAATTCTTTGGACATCAGCTTTGTCATTTAGACTCATCCCCTTCTCCAGTTTTCTCTAGAACTGTGTGAGGTGATTGACACAGGGCTCCATCAGTCAGGAAACCTGGTATAGTCAGCACTTTTCCCTGGAAGAAGGCTGAGCTTTCCTCTTAGCCTGGGCAAAGGCTGTCACTATTTCCCTCCTGGAGATTCTGAGGATAAGATGAAGTGTTTGAGGGAGTCACTCTGGCACTGTGGAAATGCTTCCATGGAGTGCAGGTACCACTGTCCCTCCTCAGTCTGGAAGCACGCCTCGAATAAATCCTCAGTTACTTCTGCCTTAGTTAGGGTTTTATTGCTGTGAACAGACACCATGACCAAGGCAACTCTTATAAGGACAACATTTAATTGGGGCTGGCTTACAGGTTCAGAGGTTCAATTATTAAAGCAGGAACATGGCAGCATCCAGGCAGGCGTGGTGCAGGAGGAGACTGGCTTCCAGAGAGCTAGGATGAGTATATTAAAGCCCATGCCCACAGTGACACACATACTCCAACAAGGCCACACCTCCAAATAGTGCCACTCCCTGGGCTAGGCATACTCAAAGCACCACAACTAGTTTGATCTATAACATGGAAACTGGGTTTTTATTTTTGTATGAACCCTTGTTAAGCTATCCTTCCCCCATCAGGATAATGTCTTCAGTCCAATTGCTAATAAGGCAGGCTCCCTCCAACAACAGTGGGAAGCAATGTGGAGATAAGACTTTAGAAATGTTTATTTGCTTACTTTGCCTGAAGGAGCAAGCTGAGAAATCAAGGAGGCAGTAGCTGTCCCTGGCCCCTCATGGCCCATCCTCAGGGAGGGCACTGTAGTCTGGGACTGTCACTGGCCTTCTGAATGACAATGTCCTCTTGTCCTCAGCCCAGCATCAGCGGTGTGGATCTGGATAAGTTCCGGGAGATTCTGCTTCGCCATTGTGATGTGAACAAGGATGGAAAGATCCAGAAGTCTGAGCTGGCACTGTGTCTTGGGCTAAAAATAAACCCCTGATCCCCAACTCCTCTGCTCTCTGCTTATGTGTCTGTGCTTTTGCTGTGAGAAGTGCGTTTGTGCTTTGCTCTTGGGGACCCAGGTAATGAACCTTCCCCCTGACAGTTTGATACTCTTGACAGAGGGAGGGGCCCTAGGGTGCTGCTTCCACAGGCAGCCATGATCTTGTCCCATGGGAAGCCCCCCATAACAACTTCTTCCATGTTCGTTCCTTGACCTTGACGTATCTCCTCAAGGGCCTCAGTTTACCTGCTGGTTCTGCTCTGTTCAGCCTTTCCCCATCACCTGTTGATCCATTCTACCATCTCCTGTTCGTTCTTGCGCATTTAGATTGGAGCTGTGTCATGCAGTCACTTCTGCAAATATGTCTTCTTGTGGAAATAAAGTTGTGGTCAAGAATAAAGATGTGTTTGAGTTTGTGTAAGTTTTGTGATGTCCTGATGGTTTTCAGGGAAGGCTTAATGGAGGGTGAGGGGCATCATCCTGAAGCATCTGTGTGTGTGTGTGTGTGTGTGTGTGTGTGTGTGTGTGTGTGTGTGTGAGTGTATGTGTTTGTATGTGTATGTGTGTCTGTATGTCTGTATGTGTGTGTATGTGTGT
>JANHMN010000006.1:36793488-36865276 GCA_030674055.1 Rhabdomys pumilio
ACCACACACTCATACAACCCCCCCACATCACACACATACCACACACTCATCATATATCATATACATGTTAAATCTCAGAGTTTGTGAAGGAAGGTGCTTTGTGCTCTCTCTCTCTCTCTCTCTCTCTCTCTCTCTCTCTCTTTCTCTCTCTCTCTCTGGATCACTTAGGTTAGTATTACAACAGAGCTACATTCCCTGCCCATTTTGTATACTGTGTAGTTAGTGAGAGTCTCATTAAGCTGCCCAGGTGACTTTGAACATATGTATGGTCCTCCCTCATTAGCTCTGGAGCAGCGGAGTCAGAGAGCAGAATTACGAGGTCAGATGCTGTTATCGGCCTTGGTGTGTGATGGAGAAAGGAGAAGGAAATGGAGGTTAAATATGTGCAAGGTACATGTTACACATGTGTGAAAGTCATAATAAAACCTTACCTTTATCTTAAATTTTAAAACTTGGAAACTAGTGCTGGGGACAATGCTTAGTGGGAAGTGCCTGCCCATCATGTCCAACGCCTTGCGTGTAATGCCCAGCATGGAAAGGGAAATCTGGAAATAAATTGTATCTGTTCAAAGAGAAAAGAAAGAAAAAGAAAAAAGGTGAAATTCATTAGGTCATGTGAGGATGGAGAGAGGCCATTGCCCAGCACTTGGTAACCTTAAGGAGAGTCATTGAGACAACCCTGCTAAGCATTAGAGAATCAAATGGAAAAAATGCATCCTGCTCTCCCCACCAGTCACTCACACACTTACACTGACTGCAGACATCGGGATGCCTTCGTTTCTGCCTTGGCTGTTGTTTCTGTGATCTCCTTGATAAGATTCCTCTTCATCTGTCCCCACCTTCTTTCTTCTCTCCTCTTTTCTCCCTCCTTCACTCTTCCTCTTTCCTTTCTCTCTTGAATGTCTAAGATGTTCCATGCATTGTGGCAGGCAGAGGCCATATTTTATTAGTACCATTCATATTCCCGTGGTTTGTTAACATACATAATCAAAGTGAGTCAAAGCTGTATGTCAGAATCTTTTAAGACACAGTTTTAAAAGAACATACATACTCCACAGAAATGATAAAACACGATATGCCTTTGACTGTTCCTGTGGTTCCTGGGTGAGCCTATGGCTCACATCCGTGGGACTGAATTGCAACTTCCTTTCTGGTCAAGTATCTCTGATTTCCTCCTCCATCCTGGAACCACATGGTTGCCATGGGAACTGTTTCTTACACAACTGCTCTGTCTGGATGAGCAGAATGCAAAGCCTAACAAACAGGACCAATCTAGAAACTTCCCAGGATTTTAAAGGCTACAACTAAGAAAAAGGCCGTTGTAAAAGTTAACTTTCACTCTCCTGATACAATTGTCATCTCTGAGGCTTACATCCTCCATTTGCTAACTTAGGCTTGACCCTGGAAGCCTCTAGCCTCCTTCTAGCCTCTGTACAGTCTAACAATTCTGGGCCTAGAATGTCCTCAGCCTCTGAGACTTACTGCTGAATAAGCTCAATCTCTCAAGTTCTTTTTGAACTCTGGCTGTCTACTTCTGGCTCAAACTCCTCTCCCAGCTGACTAATTACATCTGGTTTCTCTCAGTCCTCTGAATTGCTCTGCTTGGCCTGATAATAACTTTAGCAATCTTTCCTAATCTTCTGGCTCTTTATTGTCTGGTTCCTTTTGTCATCACCTCTGTCTAGCTTGTTCTCTCTTCAATATGTCTCTGTAAAGCTCTCATGGTAAAACTGCCTCCTCCCTCTCTGTGCTGCTCTACTCTCCCGCTCAACTCTGCTGTGATGTGTCCATGAACTCTGCTGAACCCTCTTCTTCCTGTACTGTCTCTCCCTTAAGTAGCTTCCCTTTCCTCTCTCTTCTTGGAAGAGTTGTGCATATCCTATCCTGTCAAATCTTTCTCTGATTTGTCATTTTCTCTGTCACTCAGACATCACTTTCAAACATGGGTGCTTCCTTCTGCAAACTAATTTTACTTACATTGTTTGGGATTAAAAGTGAGTGCCAAAGGTGTGTCTGGATTCCAGCTAGAGTGATTAAAGATGTGTGCTAAGTGCTGAGTCACACCACAACTAGAAACAGGTTCAAATATCCTGTAACAGGCCATTCTTGTTCTCCAGTGATTTAATCAATGGACATAAAATTGCTGCATAAACATACAACAGCAATATAACATATAAAATTCCAGTGTAACAAACATTTAACTAGAACAATTGTTTGTGCGACAAGTAGCTGCTAATCAAAAAACAGTGGGAGAGACAAAGTAAGTAAGACAGATATTTTAAAATACACATTCAAAACAGATGTGTCCATTTCTGTCTCAGAAATATTTTTTAAAGGATGTATTTCCATTGTCAACCTAGGAAAGAATTAGTACAACTTCCAAGAGACTTTTATTATTAAATAATGATTTTATTAAATTCTTTCCACTGCATAATATTATCCTTGATATTAATATTACAAAATAAGTGATAGATGGTGATTTTTTTTTTTACCTGAAATGTATCTTTTCCATTCTTTCCTTCCAAACTTTCTGGACCAGCAAGTTTTAAGTGCGTGAAATTTACAAACAGAACACAGTTGTCTTCCATTTTGATCCACATAGTGTACTTAAACGGCATAGAAATATACATTACCATTCCAAAATAAGAAAAGGAGCATATTTAGCAAATACTGGACCACAGCAAGTTGGAAAGCCATCAGGGCACACTCTAGAGTCTGTATCTCTATGCCCAATGACATCACAGGAGTTATTAGATGGCTCTTCACATCTCCCACTCCTTCTAGCTTTGTTGACTGCAACACAGTTCTCCCTCTTGATCTGGTTCCATGTTCTGTCTGCAGCTTTCCTTAGCAAGTGCCCATGTCCTGGCATCTCTATTATCTTGTGGTCTCTAATGCAATCGAGGCTTCACTTTTTTCATCCAGTGGCCTTTCTGGACTCCCATGCAGGGTCTCTCATGTCACATACCTGGCTTTGTAAGGCCCCCACAAAGGGAGGACCTCACTCAAGCCTCAGGAATTCGAGGCCACCCAGTAACTCAGAAGACACCAAACTCGATGCAATCAGCAAGAGGTATATTTTGATCAGCATGCTGAGGTCAAGACCCATGACCCATATAGGGGCAGTGGGGTCTGACCTGGGGCTTTGGAGGCAGAGAAAATTTAAAGGCAAAAACCACAAGGAAAAAACCACAAGTGGGGGGACCACAACCCAGGGGGAGTGAAGGAGGGTTATTGGAGAGTACCTGTGGAAAGTCCCAGCCCATTATTTAGTTTGTGACAGGGTCCAAGGAACAGTCATGGGGAACATTTTATATAGGCTATTTTCAAAGAGCCTATTCGTAATCAACCATCTATCTTGTGGTCAGCCAAGTTCCTGAAACACAGAGCTAGAGCTCACGACCAAGTTGACCTGCACTCTTGGTTCTGCTCAGCCTGCTAGGAGGTTTTGAAAAATTTTAACCCTTTCAGCTTTCCTTACCTGCAGAAGACTTCACAATGCCTTTACATTGAATTCTTCTTGATAAATCCAAAGCTGTTGAATTGTTGCCTGCTGCAACAGCATACCCAGGATACAATCCATAGAACTCAAGAAGGTTGACAAGCCGAAGGGTCCAAGTGAGGATGTTTGGGAGGGAGAAGAAAGCAGAGGGCAGAGGGAGGGAGAAAACAGGGTGGGAGAAGGGAGGAGGAGGAGAAGGGGAAAAGGGGAAGATGATCAGATGCTGGTTGGGGGTGGGGACCAGGAATGAAGTCCTGGACAGCCAGCATAATGTATGAAAATATGCAACCTCAGGAGGTGTGAGGTTGGGGAACCCTCTAGAATGTACCAGAGACCTGGGAAATGAGAGAATTTCAGGACTCAAAGGGAAGGACTTTAGATGAAATGCCCTACAGTCAGGAGAGGAAATGTGTAGAATCCACCTCTAGTAGAAAGACAGGGCATCAAGTGGAGGGATGGGGTTGCCATCCCACAGTCAAAACTCTGACCCAGAATTGTTCTTGTCTAAAAGAACTTCAGGGACAAAAATGAAGAAGAGATGAGGGAAAGGAGGTCCAGTGACAGGGATCCACCTTAAGGGGAGGCTCCAAGGCCTGACACTATTACTGATGCTATGCTGTGCTTACAGACAGGAGCCTAGTATGGCTGCCCTCCTAGATACCCAACAAACAGCTGACCGAGACAGATGCAGATACTTACACTCAACCAATGGACTGAAGTCGGGGACCCCTGTGGTTGAATTAGGAAAAAGCTGGAAGAAGTTGAGGAGGAGGGTGGCCCCAGAAGAAGACCAGCAGTCTCAACAAACCTGGACCCCCCAAGATCTCTCATACACTGAGTCACCAACCAGGCAGCATGCACTAACTGGTCAGAGGCCCCTGACACATATACAGCAGAGGACTGCCTGGTCTAGTCTCTGAGAAAAGATGCACCTAACCCTCAAGAGACTTGAGGCCCCAGGGAATGGGGAGGCCTGATGGTGTGTGTGTGTGTGTGTGTGTGTGTGTGTGTGTGTGTGTGTGTCTACGTGGGGGGGCATCCTTTTGGAGACCAAGGTGAGGAGGAATGGGATGAGAAAATGTTGGAGGGCAGATGGGAGGGGCATAACGACTCGATTAAAAAAGATTAAAGATAACAAAACAAAACACCAACCAACCAAACAAACAAAAAAACAAACCCCAAACTCTTCACCTCAAACATATTTTTAGTCCATTTTAATACACAGCCTCCAATGCTGGGTATGGTAGTGAACCTGCGTAAAGCAGCTCTCAGCAGGCTGGGGGAGGAGGAGCCAGTTCAAGGTCAGCTCTGACTACACAGGGAGATCTGTCCTAATTTTTAAAATGTCATTCTCACACAAAAATATTTGAGGACAGCACTTTGAGATTTATTTTGCCTCATAACTTGAAGATAGTATTCAACTGTTCTGACTTTAGTGGTACCTAAAAAGAAATCCATGAACTTTCGGAGGAGACAAAACTACTTTTTCCCTAAGATTTTTTTATTTGGTCTCAAGAAATGTAACAAACTAAATGAATAGTAAACATATGTATGAGTACATTGCCATAAATGGTATGGAACATAATGGCTAAAAAGTAGCTCCATTTCAAACTGAATTTCAAGCTAACTTGTTGTGTAAAAAGGAAAAAGCTGGGACTGTTAACTACAGGCTGCCTAGACCATGATCCTAAGGCAAGTCACATTAGCAATTGAGTCTGAACAACAATCTGAAGAGAAGACTCATCTTAGAGCCACTTCATCGCCCAAAATTGGTTTTTCCTTTCCATTATTGTGTGGTTGTTACTCTAAAATATTGACCAGACACTCATTATGCTTCTGTAATCTCACCTAACTTCTTGTTTGGGGGCAGGAGAGAGGTCAGTGTCTCATGTAGTAGAAGAATCCCCAGAGTTGAGACAGCTATGGTTTGTTTGTGCAGCAGCTCTCAGACTGGCAAAGGAAGCTACTGTCACAACATTACTATAAATAAAATAAACTTGTTTTTATCTTTTAAATTGAAGTTTTGTGTTGTAGTATATTTTATCATACTGTGAACCTTGAGATTGTGTTATTTACTGAAAAAACATGTTTTTAAGTTGTGGTGTGGCTCAGCCCTGGCTGGGATACAGACAGGTCCCTAGAATAACACCTTTAATCCCAAAACAATGAAGATAAAGTTAGTTTGTAGAAGGAAGCGCATGTGTTTGAAAGTGATGTCTAGTTGACTGGCAGACCAAGTGGTGAGGAAGATTTGATAGAATAGGATATGCCCAACTCTCCCAAGAAGAGAGGAAAGGGGCAGAGAGAAGAAATGAAACAGTTTTACTGGGAGAGTTTTAGAGAGACGGATTGAAGAGAGAACAAATTAGACACAGGTGAAGTCAGAATGAGCCAGAAAATTGAGGAGCCAGAAGATTAGAAAGATCACCAAATTAGGATGAGGCCAAGCAGAGCAATTCAGTGAGAAACTGAGAGAAGCTAGACTGAATCAGTCAGCTTGGAGACGAGTTTGAGCCAGAACAGCTGAGTTGAATCAGCCAGCCAGAGATTAGAAAGAACTAGAAAGGGTAAGCTTATTCAGTAGTAAATTTCAGAGGCTGAGAACATTTTAGGCCTTGATGAGATTGTACAGAGGCTAGAAGCTTCCAGAGCTAGGCCTAGGTTAGCAGATGGAGGCAGTAAGCATCTACAAAATGAATATATCAAATGGTTCTATTTTCTATCTAAAAACTTAAAAAATATCTATTCCTGGATTTCAAAAAATTATGACAATTGAGCTGGAGAGATGACACAAATATTAAAAACACGTGCTACTTTTGCAGAAGATCTAAGGTTGGTTCCTAGTATCCCTATGGCAGCTCCCAACGGCCAGCTGCTCCAGTTCTAAGGCATCCAACTCTGTACCTGTCCTGTGTAGAGGATACTGCGTGCAAACATTCATAAAAACTAAATTGATAAGCCTTTTACTTCAGTCAACTGACAGGAGTAACTCATTTTTCCAAATGAGCTTGTTTGACCAACATTCTAGCATTTTTACTCGTTTTGTAGCACTGCTACACAGGTTTTTTAAAGCACTTTTGAGAAGTTGCAGAACTAGATCATCCTGTACTAGTTTCACCTAAGAAGCAGCTGAATTAGCGGCTTTTAACTCAGTGACACTTATTCCAAGTCATTGAAAGAGCACTACACTCGTGCTAACCTAAACACCTCTACTTCCCTCTCCGTGAAGGTTTTACCACTATCAGAGTTAATACACCAGCTGGGTGAGGTCAAAATGAAGCCCGAAATTGACCGTCATTGGTTATACCTGTTCAGGAGAACTGTCATGCACAGCTTTTCATGAAAATGAAGGTGGCTCTGAAAAGAGCCTTTTTGTTTTAAGTTGTTAGCTGCTGTCACTTGTGTGGGAGTCACTTGGCCTGGGCTTTGTGGTGGCTCTCGGTCTTCTTGGGCAGCAGCACGGCCTGGATGTTGGGCAGGACGCCGCCCTGCGCGATGGTCACGCGGCCCAGCAGCTTGTTGAGCTCCTCGTCGTTGCGGATGGCCAGCTGCAGGTGGCGCGGGATGATGCGCGTCTTCTTGTTGTCGCGGGCCGCGTTGCCCGCCAGCTCCAGGATCTCGGCCGTCAGGTACTCCAGCACGGCCGCCAGGTACACTGGTGTGCCAGCCCCAATCCGCTCTGCGTAGTTCCCTTGGCGAAGAAGCCGGTGCACGCGGCCCACAGGAAACTGCAAACCTGCTCTGAAAGAGCGGGACTTAGCTTTGGCACGAGCCTTGCCACCTTGCTTTGCACGGCCAGACATGATGCTTCAAAAGTCTTAAAGCCGTCAACCAGGCCCCGCTTCCACGCCTATTTATAGTCTAATGGCAGATTACACTCACCACCTGATTGGCTGATTGATAATGGATTAACCAATCAGAAAGCACTATTTGAATCCCCTTATTTACATGCACTGAGCACTTATTATCCAATCAGATTACGTGTGCCCATACGTCATCCAGGGTCCACGCCTATAAATAGCCTCAAGCGGTGTGTGTTTTCTCAGCAGTTGGAACTGTTTTGATACGTAGGAGTGGAAAAGGATATTTTCGCGATGCCGGAGGTGGCGGCAAAGGGCACTACTATTTCTAAGAAAGGTTTCAAGAAAGTAGTCACCAAGACCCAGAAGAAGGAAGGCCGGAAACGTAAGAGATGCCGCAAGGAGAGCTACTCCATCTACATCTATAAGGTGCTGAAGCAAGTGCACCCGGACACCGGCATCTCTTCCAAGGCCATGAGCATCATGAACTCCTTTGTGACAGACATCTTCGAGCGCATCGCGGGCGAGGCGTCGCGCCTGGCGCATTACAACAAGCGCTCGACCATCACGTCCCGGGAGATCCAGACGGCCGTGCGCCTGCTGCTGCCCGGGGAGCTGGCCAAGCACGCGGTGTCCGAGGGCACCAAGGCCGTCACCAAGTACACCAGCTCCAAGTGAGTTGTCTAACTCAAAACAAACCCAAAGGCTCTTTTCAGAGCCACCCACCTCTTCCGTTAAAGAGGACTGTGCTTACTTTCTGGGCTTACACTGCGGTTGGGCGTCGGGCCAGCACCAGGTCCAGCATGTATTTAGGGCCCGAGTCCCGCCATCGGAACAGCTCTTCAAATGTGGCTATTAGAGAACCACCTAACACCAAAGTAATTCAGCGCCTAAAGTGCTCCCTGGCCTAATGTCTTTGTAGTGAGGGTGTCTGGCGTTAGTTTAGCTGGAAATATAACAGTCGATAGGACTGCCTTGTCTCAAATGCATCATAGTGTAATATGTTAGCCTCAGTCAACTGACAAAAGGTAATAACGGTCTTTCACGCTCCTGCCAAAATGGCAGCTTCGGCGTACGCTTTTGGGTGCTAGAGACGCCATCTCTAGTCAGAGGGTCTAGCTGTCCCAGCGTTCAGATCCTTTCTAATTTTGTGACTACTCTAAATGGGCACTGCATTACCCAGGGACAGGGCTATTTGGGGGAACAAGTAGCCAGAAAAGTGCTTCAAATCTGACATAGCTTTTATATCATGTAATTGTGGTAATTGAAAATGTTGAGTAGGCTGAGGTAATGCTGAACAGAACCGTCAAAAACAGGAAGTTTCAACCAGGAAGAAAGCCTGCTCTACTGCACAGCAGCCCACCATCCTTTGCCTTCTTCAGACTCCTTACCCTAGTCTGTACATTACACATTTATACTATCTGATATTTTAACGATTTCCATGGCTTTTCCAGGCAGTGCCACTCATTGGGTACTGTCTTACTGTTGTATTGTTATGAAGAGACATCATAACCAAGGCAACTCATAACAGGAAGCACTTAATTGGTAGCTTGTTTATAGTTGGGTTAGATCATGATCATCATGGCTAGAAGCAGACAGACATGGTGCTGAATAGTGGGGAGGAAGGGGGGAGGGAGGGAGAGAGAGAGAGAGAGAGAGAGAGAGAGGGAGAAGAGAGGGGAGAGAGAGAAGAGAGGGAGAGAGAGAGAGAGAGAGAGAGAGAGAGAGAGAGAGAGAGAGAGAGAAAGGAGGAGAAAGGCTGGGCCTGATCTTGGCTTTTGAAGTCACAAAATCTCTCTCTCCTCACCACTTCCTCTGCAGCAAAACACTTCCTCCAATAGTGCCATACAGTCTAATTCTTCTAATTCTCATTTTTTTTTTTTGAAAAGAAAAATAAGAACACTACAAAGTGGAGTTGTATCTGATGCAGCTACATACTAAGGACCAACTTGCAATATAGTGTGGAATGTAGTAAGATGGATAGCCCAGCTGACTGTTCCTTGAGGGAGAGGGTCTTAGCTAAGGTTTCTAGTGTTGTAATAAAACTCTTATTGTTTTATTACATAAGAAGCATAATTGGGAGAAAAGGGTTTATTTCATCTTACTGTTACAGTTTATCATGAAGGGAATTCAGGGCAGGAACTCCTGGAGAAAACCCAGAGGTAGGAACTGAAGCAGAAATCATGAAGGAGTGCTGTCTATTGCCTTGTTTTGTTATACAACCCAGAGCCACCAGTCCAGGGTGACTCTCCCACATCAATCACTAATCAAAAACACATCTCACAAACTTGCATACTCAGACCAATCTGATAAAGGCATTTTGTCAGCTGAAGGGCCACTTCCCAAATAACTCTAGCTTGTGTCAAGTTGACAAAATAAACAGGATGAATGGTATGTTCACACAGTACTATTCAGTGATTGAAAAGGAAAAACTAACAACCAATTGCTGCTCATGAGTGAATATTAAACTGTTTCCAAATGAAAGGTCCACCCAAGTCAAAAGTGTGCAGCCCATTACAGTGTGGCTGGCTCTTAAAAGAGCCTTTGGCTTGTGAACTTGGTGTGGCCATTGGCCTATTTTACTTGGACACTGCATAATAGATGTAGATAACCTTCTCAGTCTTGAATACGAGGTACTGGACCAGGCAGGAAGCTGTGTCCATCTTCCCAACCATTGCAGGTAGAGGCTTGCCAAATCATATTAGACACATATTCCGCCATGCAATGCAGAGTTGCTGAAGGTCCGAGCTAGGTATCCTGGTAAGGCAACTTATAATGAGGCGCAGACTCTGGCCTCTTGGGTGTGTCTCCTGTGCTTCCCGACTCTGCTGAGTGCCCCAGCCTTCGGGAGCACTTGGTGGCAAGCCTGGCACAGCTTGAATTGCTGTGGAAGGACAGCAAAAAGTGAGTGGAATCTGAGCTGGAGCAAGGTGTGAGTTTTATAGTCACCAAGCTCATAGGACCAGCTGCAGGTATGCAAATGAGGTAGTACTGATCTGGTCCTTGGGTTGCTAAGAGACTAACAGTGTCTACTAAGCCACAAATTTGGGCTTAGCGTCATGATGGGCCTGAAATGTGCCTTAACAGTTAAACAGTCACCCATTTTCTATTTTCTATATAACAGCTACATCCATGGAGAAGTGAACAAAGACACGTGCCCAAGCTAATCGTGAGGGGCCCACGGATTTGTGCCATGTTCAGCAAAATAAGTTCTTTTCTGGGGTGCCTGAGCCGTTGAGACCACAGTCAGAGGGGTGAGATCCAGAGCTGGCCTGCAAGGCACTCGACCATAAGAAGATGGCCACCTTCTCTGTCTATATTCAGCCGGCAGAAATGAGGACAAACTCAAGCTGTTTGGGTGGAGAGACCATTGCTAGGAATGCAGCCTTCTCCCATATGTAAATATGAATCCATCAGTGCATAGTTCCAAGCAAATGAACACCTCCCACAGGGCAAAGGCCAGCGAGTGATCTGGACTTCGATAAAGCAAAGCTAAAAACCGAAGAATCTTGTCAGAACCGCTTGCCCTTCTCACAAAGAACATAGCTGAGTTGCAGGATCACAGAGAATTTGATTCATACATAGGTCATCAGTTTAAGAGATCACTGTTTTCAAACAAGAACATGGCTGTGGGGAGAATTAAGTATTCGTGGTGGGAACGTCTGAAGTAGTTTTCTTTCCAGTGATCAGTGATTTGAGGGTGTAATTTATGATCATGGATAGTACTGGGTGAGACAAGTAAAACTAGTCAGAGCAGACCCTGGTAGTGATGTTATTATTGGGGAAAGGAACAGTTCTAGATTGGACATGATTGAACCAACCTATATAGTTCCCAAGAAAAAGTGTGACGGTGTGGGGTTCCCCTTAGTGGCCTCCCGGTATCTAAGGGTAAAATAATAGTGAAGAATTGGATTAGAAACAAAATTAAATTTTAACTTATTTTTGGAGAACAGATGTACAGGATATGGGTTAAGTGGTAACCTCTCAGCATCTGGGTTGCACTCGTCATCATCTTCTAGCCAAGAGTTTTGAGGAACTATAGGCATCTTGCATCTATAACTATACCATGTAAATAAAAAGCATGAAAGACACATGCACATCTGTGAAGCCATTTAATGAAAGAATAGTTTCATTTCTTTGTATTAAATAGAGGTTAGATGTCAAGAAAGATGTTTTAATAGTGAAATGCATATGACAGGAGGCTCTAGTGCTGGGAACGTGGGACACTGAAGACCTTGAGCAGTAAGAGCAAGGCAACAGGCTCCGTGGTTCCCAGGCTCCGTGGTTCCCAGGCTCTGTGATTCCCAGACTCTGTAATTCCCCAGCACATGCAGGAGTAAACAGCCACAGAAAGAAGCAGTCATGCAGCAAGCAGATCACAGAACAAATCAAAACTCTGCTGTGCCAAGATACAAACATTCCCTTAAACTTTACAAAGTTAACAATTGTCTTATTACTCACGTCTATAAAGTTATACCCAAACCTACAGAAATGAATACGAGACACATTTGAGGGCAATGACTAAATCTGAGAGTTTCATGTTGAAAGAACTGGAACATAAATTCAGGGATCATTTTAAAGTTCTAGGATATAGTTTTAAAGAATGTGAACATATTTTAAAAAATAATGATGTAATGCAAGCCCAGCCCCCAATGTTTAACGTGACTGTGGAAAGCAGTGAGGAGTGTGATGATCAGGGAGGAAGCTCAAATCGGGTAGGCTAGCTTCACTGCTCACTCTCAAAATGTTCAAGGAAAGGACAAATGTGGCCAGAGAAGCAGTTTCAGATCATGGCAAAACCCTATTTTTGCTTTAAAAATCTGGTGAGATCCACTGAAAGCTATGGAGTGCTGATGCTATGGAGTACAGCATAGCCTCTGTTGTAAAAAAAAAAAAATATCCTGTAATATGAATGATAACCTCTGGGTCCTATAAAAAATAACAATGATAAACCAGGGTCCATCAAGGAATACAAGGTTGCTTGAATATTGTATAAAATGCAAATATTACTCACTTTATAAAGGTAAGAGAAAACAAATCTATGCCAGACTTGGCAGATGTTTACAAGATATTTGATAAATAAGCTTATTAGTTGGATGTCTTACTGAGTGCGCTGGCTGGTCTCACGTCAATTTGATCTGCAAACTAGAGTTATCTGAACCTCAACTGAGAAAATGCCTTCATAAGATCTGGCTGAAATTTTTAAATGATTGATTTACGGGGGGCAGATCCTGCCCATTTTGGGTGGTTCTATCCCTGGGCTGATGGTCCTGAGTTCTATACAAAAGCAGACTGAACAAACACTAGGAGCAAGCCAGTAAGCAGTATCCCTCCTTGGCCTCTGTATCAGTTTCTGCCTCCAGGTTCCTGCCTTGTTTGAGTTTCTGTCCTGACTTCCTTTGATGCTGAACAACAATATGGAAATGTAAGCCAAATGAGATCTTTCCTCCCCAACTTGCTTTTTGGCCATGGTGCTTTTTTGAAGTAATAGAAACTGGGATAAATACTTGTAGTTGTCAGAGGAAGTTTCCCGTCACTGGTAATATTCTAGCATATCAGACAAACCTTTGCAAAGGAGGTTAGTGATATGGAATACCTAAAAAGGAAAAAATAACACAATGCCAGTGACTTTTCACACAAAACACAGAGAGACACAGTGGGATGGATGGATATTTCCTCTCATAGAGATCCATGATTTCCGAGAAAACTTGCGTTTACATTTCAAAATAAAAATATTCCAGTGTACTTGATATGATAATTGTGCTCACTTCAAAATGCTAGTGTTGCTCTCTCCTTGGCTCATAAAAATATACTATATAAGAGAAATTTTCTTATTTCTAAATAAGAAAAATATACTATATAAGAGAACATTTTTAGTGAGTGCTGGCTATTTTTCATTTAAAAAGTAAGAAAGCGTAGGGTAAACGGTAAAAGAAAAAGATGGACCGTTCTACTCTAATAAGGCTGTGGGAAAGCGGATTAAAGACTAATGAAATGGAGAACAAACCAGGACAGATGAGACTTGATGTTAAAGCCAAGGAGAACAGAAGTATGTCTGATTACTCTCCAGTGTGGCTGGATGAGGAGCAGGGGGATTAAGGGTGGATTATTTCTAGTGTCTTCTTATGAGAAATCCTAAAGAGGGAACCGCCTTGCTGATGCGCCTTTAAATGGTTAGGGATTCAGACAGTAGCAACAGCACATAGATTTCATACAAAATGTGTAGCAGGGTTGAGAAGTTTGTAAAAATTATTTTTTTTTTTGCAACACAATCTATGAAATACCGTTTACAATCCAATCACAGCCTCCTTGGAAGCCCCTCCCCCCATTAACTGGAATAAAAATAAATAAATTATGGGGGGGATACAATTTACTATAAGACTAAGTCCCAGAAATATATGTGTATGAGTAGCAAGTTGAAAGAAAACAAACAAACAAACAAAAAAAGTGTTTTCCAGGACCATCTGCTACAGTGGACAAATCCTAAAACTATTCTAAATTATTCTGTTTTGTCATATTGCTCTCTCATGTATCACCCTGTCAGGAACACCAGGAAAGAAACTGTACATGCCCAGCCCCTACTGTTGGTTCAGAGTACAGGAGTGTGAGTCATGTAATCCAGTGTAAACAATCCGGTTTATACTAGATCTTCCCAGAGACTTTGAGACATGGAGTTGGAAGGGACACGTTGGTGTGTACTGGGCAATTTGAAGACTTTAGAAAATGAGTGCAGGGTTGTCCCTCTTCCTGCAAGAGCCGCAGTACTTGCTCTTGGAGTAAATCAGGTAAATTAAAGTGGCATAAGAAGTAAACACTGTGGCTGTTGGGGAAAGGGTGGAGGACAGTGTGCTTCAGACTTCTCTCAGCAGATGTCACCAGTGCCAGGAGCCTCTGGTCCTGTAGTAAAACATATCAAAAACAGTCTTTTCCATGGCTTCTCCTTGCTTCATTAATCCAGCTCAAGCAGGTCTTTTCATTGCATGGACATCTCTCCAGCAACCTCAAATTCAACAGCTTTGAATTTAGCACAGTGAAAGCTTCCCCACAACCCCCACCTAAGGACAGTGGTTAACTTATATCTTCCTGCTCTGCTTTGTTCTTAACCTGAGTAGAGAGTAAATCGAGAGTAATGGGGAAGCATGGATTTAAGCTGGCAGATGGCAGATTTATCTCTGTATCTGATAGCAGAAGGCAATCAGAAGAAATGTTCAGAATCAGACAAGAACAAGAAGGCACAGCTGATCCTTTGGGGGAGGTTTGCTCATCCTCCTGATTTCTTTGCTTGGGCTCATTAATCCAACCCTCCCTCCTCCTGTTAGGAATCCAAGACAGCAGTGGATGCCAGGCCTGCTACCCAGTTCCTTTTGCTGTGCTGTGGCTTCTGAAATCCTGAAACTCATCAAATCTGGACCATATTTAACTACATCTGCCTGCAGGATCCTACATAGTAGCAATAAAATCAACATCCCATTTTTTTTCCACCTGGACTTGCATTTTCTTCTACAGTCTAAACTCTCCGCTGTTAATCAACTAGTAATACATGGCTATCATGTGGCATGTACCATAAGACAATTGTGCTGGACAGTTTTATGTCAGCTAAATGTAAGCTAGAGTTATCTGAAAAGAGGTGACCTCGATAGAGAAAATGCCTCCATAAGATCAGGCTGTAAGGTATTTTCTTAATTAGTGACTGATGGAGGAGGGCCCAGCCCATTGTGGCTGCTGCTTTCCTTAGCACAGTGGTCCTGGGTTCTATAAGAAAGTAGTCTGAGCAAGCCATGTGGAGCCATCCGGTAGGAAGCACTCCGCCATGGCCTCTGCATCAGCTCCTCTCGCTCAGTTCCTGCCCTGCTTGAGTTCGAGTTTGGACTTCCTTTGATGGTGGATTATGATGTAGAAGTGTAAGCCAAATAAACCCTCTCCTCCCCAGCTTGCTTTTGTTCATGGTGTTTCATCACAGTAATAGAAACTCTAACTAAGACAACAATTGTGTGCTCCCCAGTGACATGGTGCTAGTAACCAAAGCTAAGCCTGCTACCTTTGCTGAACTGCCAAAGCCTTACTGACACTTTCCCTTTTAAACATAGAGACTTTTCAATGAGCATCCTCTCCATTTCCCCAGAGAAATATAAGTACAATGCCATATAAGAGGCCTCATTGTTAGTTTCCTTTCTTAGAATCTAGACCAGAATAACAAATACAAATAAAGCCAATCTTATTAATGGCTGAGATGGAAAAGTCTTTCTTTAAAATTTGCTGTTTGTTTGTTTATTATTTTGTATGAGTGTTATGTCTGCATGTGTGCCTGAATGCCAGAAGAGGGCTTCAGATCCCATTTACAGATGGTTGTGAGCCACCATGTGGTTGCTGGGAATTGAACTCAGGACCTCTGGAAGAGCAGCCAGTGCTCTTAAATGCTAAGCTATCTCTCCAGCCCCAAACTGGAAAAGTCTTAAATGGAATGACTACAAGTCAATCAAAGGATAAATTTAGAGCCAGACAAGACTCAAGCATCTCAATAAGAAAAAATACAGTGTGAAAGTACACTTCTTTTCAGTCACTGGACAAGTGTTATGAGCATGGGGACAGAGTGACACTGGAAAATTGGTTGCATAATAGACAGTGTTTCAAGGAGTTTGTGTATAAAGAAGTGAACAAACGAACAAACTGAGAATTAGAGAAAATCTTAAGTGTGAATGCAAAGCTACAATATTTATGTACAAAACTTGCAGAGACTTTGGGGTTGAAGTCTGGGTCTGATTTGAAGGGACTGAAGAGTAAGACCGTATTTCCAAGGGAGAGACTATTTGAGTCACATCTGGAGGATTGTGACAGAAAATGCCACTCAGGGAAAAGGCAAGGTTCAGTGGGGGTCAGGGAAGACAGTCACCAACACTGAGGTGTGGCTAGATGGTTTCTCTGAGTAATAAGAAGCAATGTAACCTGACTGGGGAATTTGGGATGCACTGGGGTGACAAGACTAGGGAGCAGCTGGAGGTCGCTTGCCGCAAAGCTTTGGTGGCTAAGGAGCTTGGAACATGTAATCAAAAGTGACAGACAGACAGAGCTCCTGAGTCCATCTGTGAAACAGATGGGTGAAGTTTTAGGGAATTGGTGTCACCCATGTGGATGGATGACCCATGTGGAGGGATGACAGTGAGGGCAGGGTCTGAAGAAGGAGAAAGTGTATTTACCTAGCATCTTTCATCTAAACTAGAAACCTAGGTATCCCCTGAAGCATAGGACTCTGCCCAGGGTTCAGAGTGTCCAGAGACAGCCACTGTTGTGAATGCTGACTGTTAAGCATCACCATTTTAAAAATTAAATGACATAAAATCACAACAAAGTAAGTTAAATTCAGGAAAGTGAGAATGCTCATCACATCCTACTTGCCAGCATCTGGTGTTTACTGTCTTAGCTCAGAAGCAGTTTGTCAGTGATTCTGTCTTCATCAGAGATGCTGCTGAGGGGCACACAGCTGTGTGTGGCTCCTCAGCGCCACTGTGAGGTGAGTGACTTTCTAGTAGTCTGCAGTCAGGCCAGATTTGATTCTACCCTAGAAATCAAAACTATAACCCTTAACTTTACATATTCTTTTATTGTCCAAACTCATAAAAATATGGGAAGAAGTATTAAAAACATAGATCGAGCTTAAAGGTGTGACGGTGTATCTATAGTTACATTATAAGCAGCCTCCAGTGTGAAGAACATGTTCTTTTGGGATTCAAAAACAGTGAACTGGTTTGGAAAAGGAACTGCTCATTCCAGTGACACTTAGGCAAAATTCCAACTTACTTTCATTACTTGTGGTGAGTTTCTGTGTCTGTCTGTCTTTCTTTCTTTCTTTCTTTCTTTCTTTCTTTCTTTCCTCAAGAACCAGTACTTGCATCCAAGTTGAGCTCAGGTAACTGTGGTGAAGTGCCTGCCAAAAGCACCCTAAGAAAGGAGGATTTATCTAGTTCACAATGGATAGTGAGCTGGCTTTATGGTCTCTGGCCCTGGAGTAAGGCATCTGGCAGGAAGGTGTGGTACAGCAAATCTGTTTATCTCTGGGCATCCAGGAAGCAGAAAGAAGAATCAGTAACAAAAAGTGGCCCCAAGAACCCTTCTGTGAGATAGGCCTACCAACTAGACCCTTACCTGGAAGACTTTCTACCATGTCTCACTAACACTATCAATTTAAGAATCCCTCAGTGGACTGCTCCACTGGATAGTCCAAAGCCCTCAAGGATGCAGTCACTTCTCAGAGAAGTGAATGAACCCACCACTTGGGATCTGTGTCTCTAACACTTCATATCCAAATCATAACTGTGGATGTGTGGGTCACTGCTGTGATGAAATGCTAGCGAGGTGGCAGCTTCTCAGGCTAACTGTGTGGTGCTGTTGTTGACATTAAAGTTACTTTTGTGGAGAGCAGATTTCACAATAGACGCCAATCCTCGTAAAGGTCTAAATCAAAAGGTGGGAAGCATTCTACCTTGACACGTATTTAAAAATTACATTAAGAAATACTTAAGGGGCTGGAGAGATGGCTCAGCAGGTAAAGACATTTGCTGTGTAATCCCTGTAACCCTCATAAAGGTGAATGGAAAGAACTGACTCCACAAAGTTGCCCTCTGACTTCCACACATGTGCCCTAGCACACGTGCAGCCATTCCCCGTCATAGACACACAACAATAAAGGAGAATTCCAAGACATTGAAAAAGACAGAAAATTGCATTGGGCTTTTTTTTTGAATTTGAATGCTACGGCTGTTTGTGTTCTTCAGGTATATTTGTGTATACATCCATTTTTCTTCTATAGCTAGCTATTAAACAGTCATTGGTACATTATAATCTATAAATTGTATGTTTGACAGAGGTCCATAGATGGAATGTATGTATAGGGGCACAGAGAGTCAAACAGAAACATTAGCATATACTGAACCAGAAAGAATCCTTCAGACTAGGCTAGAGCATGGGATGAGCAACTTCTGCAGTAAAGAAAATAGATTTCCTAAGCTAGAGCAGTTTTCCAGCTCTTCTATGTCTTTTTATTACAGACTCATATGACAGTTCATCACCGAGATAACAAACCTGTGATGGACTTCACTCCTGGATGAGAGATCTGGGAACCAACACACACACACACACACACACACACACACACACACACACACACAAGCACACACATAAACACTTATATATGTTTCTGTATATTTATATTATATTATGTAACTTTAAGATATCCATATCTCTCTGTGTGTGTGTATGTGCCATGTGCCCACGTGGAGGTCAGAGGACAAAGTAACCTACAGGATTTGGCTCTCTCTTTTTGGTACATGGGACCTAGGAATGGAACTCAGGTCCTCAGGCCATCCTGTCATCCCTACTACTTGAGTCTGTATAACTTCACATTTTTAAAATATTTTAATAATAATAATAATAATAATAGTAATAATAATAATACTTTTACTGTTGTGTGAGTTCTCTGTCTCTCTGCTCTGTGTGTGTGTGTGTGTGTGTGTGTGTGTGTGTAAAAAGTATGTGTGTGCTCATGCATGAGGTGGTCAGGAGCCACCTTTTGGGAGTGAGTTTCCTCTGTCCACCATGGATTTTGGAGATGGAGCTTGTGTTCTCAGACTTGCAGAGCAAGAGGTTTTACCAGCTGAGCCATGTTTCTGCCTTTCCTCCTTTATTAAAAAAAAAAAAAAAAAAAACCTTTTCACATATCCAGCCTGTAATGTCCAGTTATCATATCCTTAGAAACACACAAGAGAAACTATCACTGCACAAGGTTGCTTCAGAAAAGTTTACGAATACACGTAGAAGCAGAGTCGTACTTCCTCAAGCAGAGAAGAGACTATCGATTATGATCAAGCTTTGCAGCTTTAAGAAAAAAAAAAAAACCCAGCTGGAATCACACTGGTGAATTTGAACATTTACTATATCTGTATGTAAATTCAGCAAAGATGTTCTGTTTCTTACAGAATTGACTGCATTATTTGCAACAGGAGCATGCACTCTAGGGAACAGCAGTTAATGGCAGCTCTCGGTTTAGAAGCTTAGTGCTCTACACTGTCATCTCTGATGATCTAATCAGCTTATTTGAAGACTGAGCACCAGGTAACTGCCTCACAGAACTGTTCTCTGGAATGCAAAATATTCTTGATCCCTACAAAAGGACACCCATAAAAGTGACTCAGTAAACACGATGAGATCAATAAAACATTGCATTCATAAGAACAGATACTAAATATGGACTGAGATGTTAGCTATGGTCAGGTGTGGTTGTTCATGCCTTTAACCCCAGTGCTTAAAAGGCTAAGTCAGAGCAACTATCACTGTGAGGCCAATCTGGACTATATAGCAAGACTCTGAGGGAGAAAGAAAGGGAGGAGGAAGGAAAGAAGAAAGAAAAGAAGGAAAAGAAAAGCCAAAACAGAAGGAGGGAAGAAGGAAGAAAAGGAGGAAAGAGGAAAGGAAAGAAGGAAGAAGGAAAAATAGGAAAGAAAGGAGAAAGGAATGGAGCAAGGAGCTAGTTATAGCTTGTTCAAAGTTAAAAATCTTAGTGGGGTGAAGATACTGATACAAATTCTAAAACTGTTGAAAAGATACATCTTCAAATAGTTCCAAGACTGAGTTCAGCAATGAATAGTTTAATTTTCACTTGAATCATCACTTTGCCTCTACAAACATTCCTATTACCAACACATGTCTTGAGGGATAACTTCTAAGCACAGAATCTAATACAGTAAAACCTCGATCACCGTGATCCTTTTGGATGACTGAGCTGCATACCCATCTTGTAAGGTACCTAGTTTCCAAGACAGCACCACATGTCTCTTGCATCTCGTGTTGCTCCTTCTCGTGCTAGAGTTTGGCTGCGTGTCCCTGGGAATAGAGCATGCAGAAGTAAAGAAATGGTGATGCATCACTTTGGAGGTTGCTATGTAATAGTGACTGCAGCCTCTTTGAGTCACAGCATGAGTTGGGTTGAGTCGACATCAGTTGATTGATTCACTAGCACTAGACTGCTAATAAAGAGATATCTTATCACCACCTTGAAATTGACAGTACTTGGAAAGAACCTTTGATACTTAAAACAAAGACTGTTCAAAACAAATTTCCAAAAGTATCACCAACAGAGAAATGCTAGGTACTGTGGTTACAAAGAGGATGCTGGCATGCTTGTAACCCTATGTCTGTGAAGGCAGAGACGAGAGGTTTTGAGATTCTTTGGCCAATCAATCTAGCTTAATCTAAGTCCCAGGATAGGGGCCTCTTAATCTATGTCCCAGAATAGAGGCCTCTGAGGGAACCCACAGAATTGCACACACACACACACACACACACACACACACACACACACACACACACGAGGCTTGCCAAGCATCTCAGGAGTCCCTGATATCTTGTGGAATTTGCTGGGCATCTGTCCTTTCTGGTGCATGCATGTCTATGTATGTACATGTATGTTTGTATGTGTGTGTGTGTGTGTGTGTGTGTGTGTGTTCGGTGCTGGCAGAGGGGCAGTAGTCTACTAAGACAAATAGTAAGCCTAACTTGAACCTTTGTCAGTCACATGAGAATTACAAATTGTTCCCTTCCAGGTATGTTTGTTAATCCACTCAGGAATCCCTCTAAGTTTCAATATTTTTAATTGACAAAATGTTTAAACATTCTCAAGGAAGTGTACTTTCTTATGGTCATCAGAGAAGTCAATGAGCTAATATATGTAAAATTTTTGAACACAGTCTGCTCCATATCGAACACCATAGAAAGGCTATTATTGTGTTCTCTTTACAAACAACAGGCCATCATGTACACTCTACACTCTCACGTGTAGTGGCAGGTAACACCTAAGTTTACCTAGGTTTCTCAACTTAAACATTAGGCGGCTCACAGTCATGTATCAACCTAACTCCAGGGGCCTCTGTGGGAACCCACAGAATTGTACACACACACACACACACACACACACACACACACACACACACACACACACACACACACACACACACACACACACACACACACACACACACACACACACACACACACACGCACACACACGCACACACACACACACACACACACACACACACACACACACATGCACACACACACACACACACACACACACACACACGCACACACACACATGCACACACACACACACACTCACACACACACGTTTTTAAAGGATAGAGAACCTAAGTTTTGACCAAGTGTTGAATGACTGACTGTGTCAAAGTATTTTGGATTTTAAGTAATAGTGAACTTCTCAGGGTTTCTGTTTTTATAGAGACCATAACAATTTGCAAATTCCTTAGATTAGTCACCTCAGGCTGTTGGGACAAAACACTATGGACTGGGTGGTTCAAACAGTGGGAAATTAAACTCTCATAGATCTAGAGGCTGTGAATTCCAGGGTCAAAGTCTGGCTGCTGGTTCAGTGTTTGGTGAGTGTCTGCTTCCTGTTTTCTAACTGTGTCCTCATATGATACAGAGATGTGAAAGAAAGGGAGCTGGAGACTCCAGCTGGAGAGAGTGAATCCTGGCTCTTCCTCTTCACAGACACTAATGCTGCTAGGAGTGGGCTCACTCTTGATACGTTATCTAAACCTAATTATATTTGACAGGTTCCAACTCCAAATACCATCATGTGGAAAGTTAAGGCTTCAACATAAATTTTGGGGATAGAGCCATTCAGTTCATATCACCCATCAATCTGAGACAGTATTTCCTTAATTCTAATTCTAGCTTATCAAATTTTTGAACATTTACAATTTTAGTGCTACAAAATGCCTCACAATTTTAATTTTTCTCTTATTATGATCTTCTATATATAAAATCCATTTATAGTCTTTGTATTTTTTTCATTTTCTTTACCCAAATATCTATAGGTTTATTACTATATATTCTCTATGCCCTTAGATCCTTTTATTCAAGAAATCAGTTCCCTGTTGTAGGTTACAATACTCACTTGTGTTTTTGTTTTTGTTTTTGTTTGAGATGAGGTTTCTCTGTGCAGTTCTGGAACTCCTTCTGTAGGCTGGCCTGGCCTGAAACTCACAGAGATCCACCTGTCTCTACCTCTATGGTGCTGGGATTAAAGGCATGTGCCACTACCACCAGGCTTTTTTTTTTTTTTTCAATTTTAAACTCGGAACATATTTTTTATTTTTTTTATTAGTTATTATAATCATATGTTCTGATTTTCTGTAGTATAGGCAGAGATTATTTCTAATCCTATGAGAATTCTTTTTTTGCTTATTAGTATACCTTCTTCCCTTCTCCTCTCTCTATCTCTTCTTCTGTCCTTCCATCCTTCCCTTCCTCTGTCTGGGAGTTAACACCAGGGCTTTGCACATGCTAAGCAAATGTTCTATTCCTAAAGCCACATCCCAGCTCTTGTTTGATTTAGTTTCTCAGTATGTGGTCTAGGCTGGATTTGAACTCATTATATAGCCAAGGCTGACTTCTAACTCATAATCTTCCTGCTTCTGAATCCTGGGTGCTGCGATTATTCACCACAATACTGGCTGCTTCTCAGTTCCCCTCACTCTGTCCTCTCCCCAGCATAATACTGTTGCTGTTTGCTTCTTGTGAGACTGATCTGAAGGACCCACTCCTTCCTGGGTTACTGGGGCAGAAGTCAAGCCTTGTTATTGCATGATTAAATTCGTGTTAATGTTAACAGTATGTTTTTATTATACGCACTTATAGTGTTCATTTTTCTTTTAAATAAGCTAAGGTATTGAGGCCCACTTGATTTCCTAATGAATAGTTTTTAGATTCTTCTGGTTGCCTTGGTAGAAGACTGTCCACCCCATAGCCAGCAACTCTTTCTTCATGCCAGCTCTGTTACTTTGAATAACCTCAAAAACACTTGCGAAGGTAAAACATCAGCCACAGCTGCCAGCTGCTCAGACATAATCCTAACATTTCCTAGACTGTTTCAGAAGCCTTTCACTAGCCAGAGGGGAAGTTGTTCCCCTGCTAACCACAAAGAGATGTATGGTTGGCTCCTACAGTCTTCTACTTCCAGAAGCCCCTCTAGAGGATACAAGTTTGGTTCATTAGGAAGAAGCATTGTTTGGAGGGCAGACAGGGCAGACAGGGCAGACATGGCAGACTCCTGGCCATACCTTTTTCTGTCTACATTAACAGACTGTTTGGTTCACTTTGTCGTGATCTGTTGGGAGACAAGATTCTGAAGTAGCAACATGAGGCCCCAGCCTAAGGTAGAACTTCTATCAGGTGATCTCTTCTCACCTGTGCTTGATTGCTGTCATTTTAGAGCAGGATGAATTGCTAACAGGAAGAAAGAGTGATGGGGCAGGGGACTTGAGGATGGCAGTTGTAATTGTGGATCAATCAGCAACACTAGTTACAGTGGAGGTGGCAAAGGCAGCAGTGAGGGTGGGGCAGAGAATATGAAAGCTACGAAGAGTTGAAGATAGGAAAATGAAGAAGTCACTGGGAGAGTTCCAGAGACCTACCAAAGGGTCTCAGATACGACAGGTTTATTAACTGTAAAAGAGTCAGTCAATGGCTCAGAGTCCTGTGCAGTGCAACACCTATCATCATAGGTCCTGAGGACCTGATGCCTGTACAAGAGCTGCCACATTAGAAGATGTTGCTGGCTCTGTTGTGTCCACTGCTGTTGGAAGCTGGGGGCTGTAGTAGCTGTCAAATGATGAGACCACTAGATTAATCCCAGAGCAGTAAGCCTCTGACCCAAGAATATGTTAAGCTAGAAGTATCTGTTTTCTATGAGGTCAGTATGCCTATAGCCGCCCTCTGTGTAAAATTGGTTCTATTAAACATGGATATGGTGGAAAAGGGCCACATAAGAGACAAGATGTAACCCTATCCATGAAGACTATATATACCGCTGAGACCATAGGCGGTGGTGATGCCATCAGAGAGCTGCTCAGAGGGTGACCTGATAATGTGGCAGGGAAAGATATGTGCTAATGTGCTCAATAACTTGAATTGTATCCTTGAGATCAACATGGTGGAAGGAAAAAAACCCACTCTTGAAAGTTGTCCTCTGACCTCAACAGATGAATACTTACCCACACACACGAAATACATACATAATCACTGAAAATGTAAACTTTAAAAATGAGGCAGGCAGGATATCAGAACCCACAGAGAATCAGGGAAGATGGATGTGACTCCAGATGAACTTAAAGTATGAGGAAGATTGAGTGGACTTGGTCAGGTCATCAATTAAATAATAAAACAAAGTTAAAAATTAAATGGTTGCGCCAATAAAACCCTCCGTTTGGTAAGATAAAGGCTAAAGGCCCTGAGTAATAATTTACTCCTAAGGGTTAGACAGCTGTAGAAAGCTGAGAAACCGATAGGATCGCAGCCAGGACCCAGCTCTCCGCCTTCCTCAGGTTTGCTTTCAAGCTCTTGCTCTGGTTTTGATGGTGTGGGAACGGACGTTTTCCTGTTGAGATTATAGGTGGTGCGCAAGACTGGGTTTCTTTTGGGAGATGGTTCTGAAAAGTGAGACAGGATGCTGCCTTTTCCTAAAACAAATGAGGTCCTCGGGAACTCCAGAAGAAGGAGGGAGGGAGGGAGACATGGAGGAGGGAGACAAAAGCCACTAGTGGGTGGGTGAGGGTAGGAGAGGGAGGAAAGGGAGCGAGGAGAATGCTGTCGGAAGCACCTAGAAAGGAGCAGCGGTGGCAAACTCTGGGCTTGCGTTTCTAACGGTCACTGATGTTGGAAAACTGCAGAAAGCACTCATGCATTTAACTTGCTTTTGTGAGATACACTAATTTGAAGAAACAGCACTTACCAAACAGACTGATGCAAAAAAACACAACAAAGCAAAGAAAAAAAATCCCTGATATCTTAAAGAATATTTTTTAACAGGCTTCAAAGATCAAATTAAGAATAAACATGGAATTTTCATGGGAGAATGGGGACCAAAGCAAAGAAAATCCTATATGGCTTTATTCAGTGATTCAGAGTGCTCTTTTCTTTTGCTGTTGTGTTCCTATGAGAGGACTTCCCTCTCAGCTCAGAGACAGCTAGTTGATACCAGCAGACTGGGTGGCTAGACTAGGCAAAGGAAGCATATGCTGTTTCTGTCAGCGTTAGCCCCTTAGTTGTTATCATCCATCGTCTTCTGCTTCCTTCCCAGCTAGGCTATTCTTGCTTTTTTTTTTTTTTTCTTATCATAGTGTACCCTGTGACTCACCAGAGCATGTGTCTTGCATGCTGTTTGTAGTCATGTTTCTTGCCCTTCATCAGCCTTGCCAGACCCTCTTTGTCTAACTGACAAACTCAGTTACCTCACAAACTTAAGAGAATCCATGATCAGGGGTAAGTTCTTCGGTTTAAGTAGATACAGAGCAGCTAGGGAGAGCAAACCTTCAGTTGTGCTGGAGAAAGCCGTGGAGGCAAGCATTCCATTTATTTATTGCACGTATATTTACTAGGTCAGTGAATGAGCCAGAGGTCAGTGAACTGAGGCATTGCATCACTGGAAGCCAGAAAGTCTGTAAAGCCAGAAAGGAAAAAGTTGCCCTGAATTCTGTCTTCAGTTCCATGAGTGGTAGACTCTTCTGTTCAACCAGTCTCTCAAAGGTGTGAACAAGAGTCAGCAAATGGTTTTAGGTTTTCCAGCATAATGCTCAGGTTTGACCCACTTGATTCTGGCAGCCAGTGTTTTTAAGATTTTTTATTTAAGTTGTTTTTGTATTTAAGTTGTTTGTCAGTTTATTTCTGAATTCTGATGCAGGCTGGCATGCAGGCTTGCAGATGGTATATGCTGGAATCTTGTCTGTATCTGTTACAGCTTTAGTAGTGACATGCCTGGACCTTAGGTAACATTTGCATAGACAGTGAAACATAAGTCTGATCCATGCCACACACTTTCTTGAATATAAACATGTTTCATATTCCCTAGAGAGAGGAATGGTTTTGCTTCACTAGAAGCTCTGTCCACCGCACTTCCTTTTACATCTGCTTGGCCTCTCAGCTTACTGGAGCTGATGCTCAGGTAGTAAGATCACCGCTGTCAGACTCCAGATAATCCCAATCTCACAGGCAATAGGCCGAATACAGTGGAGAACACAAAGAGCCAAACTTTATCTAAAAATAAAGCTTCTCCCAATCCCAGGCTAGACCCTGGAGCGAAGGGACTGTTTGGGTAGCCCCTTGTTCCCTTTCTTTGTTTGCCACTCCTCTCTCTTCTCATCCTAATTGAAGCTTCTAATTCTCCCAGGGCTGGGCTAGGGCAGTAGAGGCTGATGTGAGGCAGGCAGTATCTGTTTGTCTGGATGGATGTCTGTGCTGCATTTTTCGAATATCTTGCTGAGGACTTCAGTGGTCTTTCCCCGACTGACTAACTCATGTCTTTTCATTCTTTCCGCTGCTGCTGAGCATGTTTTAGTCTACTTGTGCTCTGTGGTCACATGATACCTTCTAGACAGTGCTCTTGGGCATATTTTAGAAAGTTGTGCCTTTGATGTCACTCAAGTCATCCACATGTGGTTGACATGGAATGTGTAAGTCTTTGCCCCAGCATTTTTTGCACCTGCTACTGTGCAGGCATCACAAGCTTTCAGTGGATACTTTTCCTGTCTGTAATACATACTCACTGTTACAGCTTGTGCCCTCTGATTCAAAGACACATGAACTTACTAGTTCCCTTTTCTCTGTCTCTCTGCCTTTCTGCCTCCACCCATCACCACTAACAAACTCTATGGAGCAGGAAGTGCAGTTGCTAGGTTTTTTTTTTTTTTTTTGTATATAAACATTTGATCAATCGTTTATAAACATGTACTTGAATTGAAGAAAACTTTGTCAATTTCAAGTCTCATCTACATGGAGAGAGGCTTTGCCAATTTCCCATGGGTCTGAGGCCTTGGCTTTTGTCATGGCTGTGCCACATCAACAATCCACACTCATTCAGGACTTCATTCATTGTGGGCTTCCTCTGCTCCCTACAGGGTAGGTTTAGAGGTGTAACCTTGCTAGAGAAAGTATGTTACTGAGGGCAAGTTTTGAGGTTTCAAGACCATGTTCCACTTTTGGTTTGCACTGTCTGCCTGATGCTTGCAGGTCAAGATCTGAGCCCTCAGCTTCCTGTCTCTGCCTGTCATGCCTTTGTTCCACCATTGTCAATTCTAATCATCTAGAATTGCCAACTCAAATAAACAGTTTTTCTTGATAAGTTGCTCTAGTTGTGTTTGTTAGCAGAACAATGGAAAATTAATTAATGCAGCATGTTTTGCTTGGCCAGTAGTTATTGCAGCTTGAAGAATTTACAGCTGGGTAAGGGCAATGATCACTTTCCTCCTCTGGTAGTGTGCATAGAGCCTTCCAGCACTCTGAAACCCAAACCAGGCCTGTTGTAAGAATGTGACCACTAAACCATCTCTCTAGGCCGTCTTTAATCACATTAAGCATGTTTGTATAATGTCTTTATGAGTCTAGTATATTGGAGGTACTTACATCCATGCATTAAGTCTGAGGATGTGGCTTAAACGGGCTTCTCAGGATGTTTATCATTTTGAACCTCAAGCCCATATCAAGTGGAGTTTCACCTGTAATGTGCTGTGATCTGTGTCTAGCTAAAGAACCTAGCTTACAATCCTTGATTTTTCACTAGAGAAGCTAGAGTTCTCAATCCTCAATCTAAAGAGTACAAATTCAAAGCCCCAGTTCTCCAGGAATTTTCAGAGTCTTTATTTTTAAACTAGAGGTTGGAAATAGTGTAGATAGGGACATGTATTGCAGTGAGCAGAGATTCTTCAAGTCTGGGGTCTTTGGGGCTCCTGACTGTGTGTTAGGATCTTCCTCATAATCTCATCCCTGGCATGGACCAGTCTTCATCGTTCATAGTTACTGGGCTCCACCCCTATACCACTGAGATAGACCTTGCCTCTATGCCCCACCCTTACATCACAGAAGCATTAGTGTATGATTCTGACTTTTCATTGCATTCATGGATGTAGCTCTCTCTAGCTTTGGAGCAATTGCCAAACTGGACAATTGTCTGCAATATTTTTCCTAGTCTAAGTGTTTTTAAGGGACAGTTTCCACCACCCAAGAAAATTTAACCTGTTGAAATCTTTCAGATAAAATGTCAAGTGAGTGGTTTAATTTTCATGTCCAGCTGTTACAAGTACCACTCTAAAGTAGGGAACACAGAGGCACAGAAAGAAACACATAATTGATCTAGGCATTCCAGGCTAGGTTCCCTCATTTCAAAGATACAGCTATTTAGATTTGGGATAATTATATTCTTCCCAAGGCCTCATATTTTGTTACCAATAAAGCCAAAAATAGGGATTACATCAAATAAAATACAGGATGCTTTCCTGTCTATGATTGCTCTTACATACTTTTACTTTGTAAGTAGATGCTGGACCTTAGGAGGAGAAACTCAAGATGTCTACTGGAGCAGACCACAAGGGAGAGGGAGGCATTCCCAATGACAACATGACCCAAGAAAAATCCTTCAAGAAAGGTAAAGTTACACATGGAACTCTGGTTATGAGAAAAATAGAAGACACGTCACCCCAGCTTCCTTCCCTTGATAGAAAGCATTTTATAACGGCTGCCGATAGCCAACAGAGACAGGTAGTGATGAAGCAGTTTTACTTTTAATTATTTCACTCCTCAAAGGAAATCTTGAAGGCACATAGAACAGGTAAGAATCATGTGACCATTATTGGAAAATGAAAACAACAACAACAACAAAAAACCAGAACAACTCCAAGAAGATAAATAAACAAAAAATAAAACAATTCATTCATAAAAACCAAATGACTAACAAACCCAAACCAGCTTCACAGCAGATTCTGGATAGGAAACTGAGCCTGGCCTTTGGCTTTTTCTCTAGGGCTGGATTCTTTTATTCTCTAAATCGTTTCAAGTCATTGTCTAGATGGAAAACTTAGAATCTTTTCCTCACAAAGCTAGGAAGGAAAGAATAATAGACATGTACATGGACTACAAATTCACCTTAATTACATATGCTAAATAAAATTCTAACTAAAGTGTTTTGTCATTAGAAAAAGAATGCAAGGGAGTCAAGTGCTAGCAAGCACCATCATAAGGCATCACAGAAACCCTTCAGCTCTCCTCAGAGTACCTGCAGGCAGGCTCTTGTACAACCCTTGTGAAGTGCAGAAGCCACGGACACTGTGGAGACTTGCTGTTAGTAGGGCATCTAGGTTGGAGATGCAGGTGACCGATTCCAAAATTTAAAAACGCATGAGCACTAACATAGGTGTAGGATAGTGTAGTGTCGTTGACACGCATGTCATGTGCACAGGAATTGACATGAAGGCTTGTTTCCAGTGAATTTTGATCTAGCAGAGGTGCTCCCTTCACTGTGCTGCTGGACAAAATGAAAGGATGATATAGATACTGTAACCGATAAAATGAATTGTCTTTCCCCATGATCTGTACATAAATGTGTATGGACCATATGTCTGTCTGTCTGTCTATCTTCTATCTAATCAAAGCCCCAGGGGAAGAAGAAGCATAAAATAATGGGCACTGAGTATGGTCACATTTGTAGGCCCAACACTTGGAAGGCTGAAGTTGTAGGATCTTGAGTTTGAGGATAGCCTAGGCTGTGTAATGAAACCCTGTCTCTACAAACAAATGATAAACAAATAAATAAACACGGTGATAGTAAAGTTAATTTAGTTACATAAGCAACACAAACTACTTGATATAACTTAGATGGGACTTAACTAATGAGTTCAGTTTTATGTTGGGGCAGAAGGAAAGACTTGATCTATGGGTGAAACCTGGAGAAGACAGCCTGGTCACTCTGTTTAATGGAATATAATGTAAAAAAGAACAATGACTCAAATGCCACCATAAGTTTTTTTTTTTAGATGGAGGAAGGAGACTTTTCAAAGTTAAGTGGTCCTAGACTTAGGCCAAAGGTGATATCTGTTAATTTTTGAATTTAGCAGGTGAATCTCCACACACAGGCTCCTAACTATTCCAGTCTCACCTGCTCTCTGGCTGAGGTCAGGAAGCTCACAACTCAGAGTCTGAACATGGTGACCATATTTTACCTCAGGATTTCTCTGCCTATTAGTTGTGGTCACACTAAAGTGATTGGAACACAGGCAAGCGTTACGCAAGCCTAGATTACCGTGTTAAGATGAAGATTATACACATCTTTAACCTAACACTAGCCTGCCACTCAAACTCTGACCAAGTTAAATATCCCATTGCTAGTTATAAGTGGCACTGAGTCATTTCAAACCCTCCTGAGCACTGAAGTATGCACGCATGCACATGCTCGTGCACACATGCATGTGCACGCAAGCAGTGTCAGCTTCCTGACAGTTCTTGTTCTAAACCTGTTCCTGCCCTGGATGACTCATCCCAGAGCCCCCAAAATCCCATCTCTGTGGCCGGCTTTCCACACACTCTTCAAGGCTTTGCTTCCAAGGGAAGTAGCACTCCTTCTTGGGAGAATGAAGCCTTCTATAGTACAGTGTGTGGTCTCCCTATAATCCTGAGATTCAAGAGACACCAGTCTTCTGTGTCCTCTAGACTTAGAAAGTATAGGAAGAAAGAAGGCTGACCGTATAAGCTTTATTCCTTCTCCTTTCAGGCTTCTGCTCACTGCGGCATTGTCTGGCCTTCATCTTGCATCTCTGTAATTTCTCTATTTATACCCAACAAATGAACTTGAGCATTGCCATAACAGCTATGGTGAACACCACAGTAGCACCCAGTCAGCTCAATGCTTCCACAGAAAGACCTACCACCGACTCCCAAGATTTCTGGAATGAAACACTACAGGAATCTAAGGTAGTGGTCTGTTTTGTGAAATTCTGAATGATTTCTTTGATTTGAGGGCCATCTTATGAGCAAAAGAAATTCCTTTAGCATGAGAACATAAATACATATCTGAGGGAACTTTCATCTCTCTCTGCTTAGTATCTGTGAGTGAAACCATGGCTAAGTCAGAATGAAGCATGGTTAATCATTCAGTAAAATTAAATTCTCTATGAGGATGCAAAACCTTATAGAACCATAAAACCATCTTCCCAGATTGTCTTCTTTCCCTTCCACATACTGCTCAATATTTCAGCTATGTTTCTTTCTTTATGAGCTTTTCCTTCCATTTGTATCTATCTATAATATGCACAATATATATGTATCTATCTATAATACATGAGGCATAATTCATATAGATCCTATATGTATATGATGTATATGTATATGCGTGTGTGTATACACATACACAAACACACACATATATGTATATACATACATATATACACATATATATGTATGTGTGTATGTGTATACATATATACGTGTACACACACACATACACACACACACACACACACACACACACACACACACACACACACACATATATGTCTTGCCCTTCTGAGACAGGGATGTTTTACAACTGTCTTCAAATTCATTATTCTCCTGCTTCAGCCTCCTGGGATTCCATGCATATATCACCACACCCAACATGAGTTCCCTTATTTTAATTGATCAGTTACTTGAGTCAGGGTGATAAGAAAGAATACGATGTTCGTGTACTTAGGTTTTTTTTTTTTCTTATGAAACTGGTAGATTGGACAAATTGAAGAGAGGTTAAAATGAACTTCAAATTGCTTTTTGTGTTCCAAGTGAATTTTGTGTCTCACTTTGAATAGTCAACAGCTGAGCCAGGTGTGAGGCACAGCTATAATCTCAGGACTCTGGAAGTGGACGCAGAAGGACTAAGAGATCAAGGTCAGCCTGGGCTGATGAGAACCTGTCTCAAAAACAAAATAGAAATGAAACATGTCACCTGTGCATCCAAACAATAAGAACCCCTTTGTCCCCTAGGCCCCTGTTTACAACTGGACACCTGAGATCCAGGGAATCCTCCTCAGCTCCCTCAACTATGGATCATTCTTAGCTCCAATCCCCACTGGCTATGTGGCTGGAGTATTTGGAGCCAAGTATGTGGTTGGTTTGGGCTTGTTAATTTCTTCAGTCCTGACTCTCTTCATTCCACTGGCAGCTGATGCTGGAGTAGCCTTGCTCATTGTCCTTCGGGTCATCCAAGGCATGGCTCAGGTATCAAGATCTTTACCAAGTATAACTGTCATAAACCTATGTTTTAGAATGATCTGATATCTCTAAGAATGGAAAATTTCCCCCAGGTTATGGTATTAACAGGTCAGTACTCAATGTGGGCCAAATGGGCTCCCCCACTGGAAAGGAGTCAACTCACCACCATCGCTGGATCAGGTAACTGGGATATACATTCATATGTACTGTCCAAGAGGATACTCAGAAATGGCCTATTGTGAGAATGAAAGCCTGTATCTTTGTTTCTCCTCACTTCATAAGCTATGCTTTTAAGAACTAGAAGCTCCTTTGTGATTAGAACAACATGTTAATAATGCACCAACAAATATTTGATTTTTGCATACATTCATTTCTTTTACCCTCACGGGAACCTTACAAATCATCTAAGGAGTAAGTACATAGTGCACAGAATCCGAGACATCATACAGTCCTTGAGTGAGAGAGCAGCGTCTGTATTTTGGTCGTCTGCATCCACGCTCATGCTCTCAGTCACTGTCGCTCAACTCTGTAGGAAGCATATTGATTCCCAAGACCAGTTCTCTTACCCATAGTATCATTGTATCTTTTGTTCAGGGTCAATGCTTGGGACCTTCCTTGTCCTTATTGCTGGTGGTCTTCTTTGTCAGGCCCTAGGATGGCCTTATATATTCTACATCTTTGGTGAGTTTGTTCTTTTCTAAAATATCATAATGTTTCTCTATGACAGATGAATGTGTCTCTGGTTATTGATATTCTAATAAATAGTATTCATGTGAAGTTGGCAATTAGTCAAAGTGCAAATCTTGCTGACTTATAAAAGAACATTTAAATTTTAGTATTCTTGAAGCTGAAAAGATGGCTTAGCAGTTAGGAGCACTTGCTGCTCTTGCAGAAGATCCAGGTTCAATTCACAGCCCCACAAGCCAGCTCAAAACCATCTGTAACTCTAATCTTAGGAGTTTCCAGTGTCCTCCTCTGACCTCCAAAAGTCCATATACACATATGCAGACAAAACACCCATATATATATATATATAAAACAAACCTGAAAAAGAAACTAATATGAATTTTAGTAGTCCAGATAAATAGCTGAGGAACCTTATGACTTTAAGGATATCAGCATATGCCCGTCTGAGATAGAGATATGGCTCAGTTGGTAAAGTGATTACCTTGTAGGCACAAGGAACCAAGTCTGATTTCCAGAACCCATGTGAAACATTTTGGAATCAAGATGAATATTTGTAATCTTAGCATTGGGGAGGCAGAGACAGGCAGGATCCTACACTTGTTGCCACCCAGTCTATCCTCCTTGGTAAGTCTCTTGGAAATGCTGTGTCCAAAGACCAGTGGATGACCCCCAAGGGATGACAGTCAAGTTTAATGAGCCACATTGCCACTCAGTACTAATGATGCTGAGTTCTCCAACACTGTACTAAGGGATATATTAGATCAATTTTGTTTGATGATGATTGATTTTATTCTATGTGTAGAAATGGCCTAGGTAATGAATTGCACATAAAACAAGAAAGATAAAAGAAAAGCAGGAAAGGGTTCAATGAAGAAGAGAATTTCTCAGTACAAGCAGCTGGAAGAGTTCAAGCTGGTGCTTAGCCATGAAGCGGAAGCATACCAAGGCATAAAGCCATGTGTGAATCCTCAGTGTAACGTGTGTGTGTGTGTGTGTGTGTGTGTATGTGTGTGTGTGTGTGTCAAAGTCTCTGTGAACTCAATGGGTTGAAGCAGGTGTTATTCTTCCTGAAGTCCCATTGAACACCTGAGGGCGCTCTATTCTCTGTTCCTCTCTTTTGCCATAAACCATGGATTCACTGGAGCACGGTCCTCCTAGAGGACAATAAACAAAGGTAGTGTCTCTTAATGCCTCAACTGGCAGCTGTTCTAGGGCATGTCGAAGGCAAGTTGTAGGAGCAAGACCAAAGTCAAGAGCTGAGAAAGTACTTCCACTTATGACAGGGCCATTCAAGGGTGCGACTGAGGGTGAAAGCAAGATATCAGTGCTGGTCATTTTGTCAGCCATAGGAATCATCCAACTGAAAGAAAACATTGATTGGTCTAAGTGCTGACTGGGACTTCTATCCTAGGTGGAATTGGCTGTGCCTGTTGCCTGCTCTGGTTTCCTCTCGTATATGATAACCCACAGAATCACCCCTTTATCAGCACTGGTGAGAAGAGATACATCATGTGTTCATTGGCTCAAGAGGTACACTGAGGAATTTTTGTGTAGATTCCCTGTCCCTGGGCATCTCTGAGACAGAGTGTAGCAGGGGAGCTCCTATCTTGTGATGCAGGGGATAATCACATGATTTTTCTTTTAGGATTGCTCTCTGGGCTGGTCTCTTCCCATTAAAGCCATGGTGAAATCTCTCCCACTTTGGGCCATTGTAGTTTCTTATTTCTGTGAATACTGGCTGTTGTCCACAATAATGGCATATACACCCACATATATCAGCTCTGTACTTCAAGCAAACCTCCGAGATGTGAGTACAAAGAAAGTTGACCTAGCTATTGCATTTCTCTATCTGATCTCACTCATGGCCACAGGGTGGGAGAGTAGGCCAGGATCCCTCGTAAGAAATGCCTATAGCTTGGATTCACATTGACCTCAGTGTGGTCCACTTGGTACTTGGGCAGAGATATGGTTCCAAATCAGGAATCATGGTGTCATGATTTTTAAAAGTCTTATGAGAAAGTTTATACTTAATAAAGTCATCATTTATAACCAGATGCTCTAATAGCAGCATAAAATTTTTTTAAAAATTAATAAATTCTGTTACAAAGAAGATGTTATTAGATTTCTCTTTTCTTTTCTTGATTTTTTTTTTCTGAGCTAGGGTTTCACTAAGTAGTCTTGGCTTGCCTGGATTCACTATGTAGCTGAGGTAGGTTTTCTTACCTCTACCTCCCCTACTGTGGGATTACAGGTATGTACCACCAAGCATAACTCATAAAGTTTAAAAGAACTATTTCTAAGTGATCTTCATATATAGGAAGAGAGCATTTTTCAATTTCTTTTATTAAAAATTAATGAAGTCAGGTGTGTTGATACACGCCTTTAATCCCAGCACTGGGAAGCCAGAGGCTGTAGGATATGATGTGTGAGTTTGAGGCAACCTCCTCTATATAGTGAATTCTGGGTCAGGTAGGGTTACAGAGTGAGAGCGTCTGTCAAAAAAAATTAAGATCATGATTGAGTTATGTGCATATTTTCTGTCAAGAATTAAATTCAAATTCAAATTGTAGTAACAGATTTAATTTACATTGAAAGTGATATGTATATAATGCAAAACCACAGACATGGGCCGTCCACGCAGGATCAGTCAGGTCCAAGATGGAGATGTGCTGAGGACACTTGTATTTACCTGTCTCCAATCTCCAGAGTGGAATCCTGTCAGCCCTACCATTCGTGTTTGGCTGTATCTGCATTATCCTTGGAGGTCTCCTGGCAGATTTTCTCCTCTCTCGGAAAATTCTCCAACTTGTAACTATCAGGAAGCTCTTCACTGCTGTAGGTAAGGTCCTGGCTGGCTACCGTGGTTGTGGGAGCTCGGGAGCCACTTCTTTATGTCTTTTGTTCTGCTGCAGGGGTCCTTGTCTCATCTGGGATCCTCGTGCCCCTGCCTTGGGTTAGATCCAGCCGCAGCACCACAATGGCCTTCTTGGTACTATCTTCTGTTTTTGCCAGCCTGTGTGATTCAGGAGCCCTCATTAACTTTTTGGATATAGCTCCACGGTAAGAACCCTTTTGCCTCATCCGCATAGCTCAGTTCAGGTCCAGGAACCTTACCTACCCTTGCTCTAATACAAAGGTAGTGTATGCATCAGGTCATGGGATAGTAACATCAGGGCTACATCTCTGTTAGTTCTGGAACAGACCCTGGGCTAGTTGGCTATTGTGAATAGAGCTGATCCTAGCTGAAACAAGAGCAGTCTGTGGCCATGCAAACACTTCACATGTCACATGTCAGTCTCTGCCAAGGAATGTAGCAGGTCCATTGGTTTGGCCACTGAAAGGTCTCAAGAGTTCCCATCATAGAGGCCTATGTGAGGCTTAAATGAAGAGAAAACAGGATTGGGAGGGATGTCTCAGTCAGTGAATGCTTGCCAGGCAAGCACCTGCAGTTGAGTTATACCCCTAGAACCCACATTACAAGATGGTAAGAGAACATAAGATAAATCAAGTGTAGTGGCATGTGCTTGTAATATCAGTGCTGTGAAGGGGACAATAGGCAGAGAGCCCTGTGATTTGCTTACAGCCTGTCTAGCCTACTGGGCAATTTCCGGGCTAGTGAAAGACATTAATTCTAAGAGAAATGTGGATGACATTGGAAGAATGACACCCAAAGTTGTCTTCTGGATTCCATGTGCAGTGCACATATATTCACGCACACTGGCACATATATGTGAACACATATATATCTACAAAAAATAAAGGAAAAAGAAACATTATTAGGAGAAAAAAATCATTATGTCTGGTGCAAGTCACACCAGAAAGAACTGAGAGCAGACATAAACCTCCCAGAGTCTAACAAGACATACTTCATTTTCTCATGATGGGCCACTGAGACATGTGGGAAATAAGGCAAGTCTCAGAGGACAAGCATCTTGTCACATGAAGGTCTTCAATGAATAAGGAGGAGACTTTTGCATTCCTAAACAGAGCTACAAGATTGGGCTCAATAGTAAGAACCAAGAAATTGACATATTAGCATAGGCTATTCCCTAAAAGGCTGAGCCTGTAGCACAGTATTATAAGGATCTAATGTTAGCACATTTTGTTCAGGTTTAATGTACACCACCCTAATGATCCCAAGAGAAAAGCATAGAGACAGGCCAGGGCAACTGAGATGAACCCTTGGTTCACACGCAGCTACCCCCTTCCCAGGTATGCTGGCTTTCTCAAAGGACTGTTGCAAGTCTTCTCTTACCTAGCTGGAGGCATAGCTCCCACTGTTGCTGGAGTTTTCATCAGTCAGGTAAGGCCAAACATCATAAGGAATATTAATAAAAGAAACTGATCGTGTGGTTAGTAGAAGCCAGTCCAAGGTACTCTTAATTCCTCAGTGAGAAAAAAACTCAAAGTTCATGAGTCTGGAGCCCCCAACATACCTTCATCCCCATCTCTACCTGTAGGGAAATTCCATATTCTGTGGAGGTGGTATGTGAGAGAACACTCGGTGTAGAGAGTTTATGGCTTGTGAATTCATACAAGATGAGCATCTCATATTAAAACCCAGAGTTCTCAGTAATATTCATGGCATCTCTTCTTTAGTAATCATCTGATCGTCCATCGTGGTTTACCTCAGACTGAGGGGGCTCAGGATTTCTGACAGGTTTTCAGTGCTAATATCTTGACTGCTCTGGGCAAACAAGGATGGAGTAGTTTTTCTATCCAGGAAGCTAATAGGTTTTTGGAGATTGAGGTGTAAACTGCTTAATGAATGGCAGAGTGAAAGGCTCCCTGCACCTAACACCTATGTTTCCGCATGTTCGCTCTGCCATTCATGAAACATTTGCTCAGAGAAAAAGCTCCTGGGAACCTGGTGCTGGGATGCTGTTCTTTCATTCTGAAGCTTCCATCCGGGAAGAAGCACTTTGATATAGTTACAGTGTACAAGGCAAGGTGGCCCATGTTTATTATCCCGGCACTTGTGAGGCCAGTGTGGTCACACTGTCAGAGTCTGCCTCACAAACAAATCCTCGGAAGAAGAGAAGGTAAATATAAATAATTAAACCTGATGACTCAAGCATAGGCTAAGAATTATATAGATATAAATTTCACATGGGAAAAAGGATGTGTGTGTTAGTTATGAAAATCTCATTTTTAACTTACCCATGACTGTGTGTGCGTAACTCAGGGAAAAGATGGGAGATTAACAAAGAAAGGATTTTTGTTTTAGTGAAATCAAGTCCTCTCTTGCTTTCAAAGCTTCCATTCCCTTCTAGTCTCTGAAAGCACACCATCAGGGATTGGTTAAAAGGTAATTCTCATATAGACCTTGCTTCTCTTGCCACGTGATTGACTGATCAGTTCATTCATTCAACAAACTATTAAATATTAGCATGTACTAAGCCAATTGTTTTAGCAAACAAACACACAAAAGTTTCCCAGCCATACCCCATGAAATCTATATTGAAAAAAGAAATTGACAGAGAACTAAAGTGAATTATAGATGTATTATTCTGAGAGAAGAGAGTAGGAAACATGGCCAATTTTTTTAGTGTGTGGTCAAAGAAGAATCTTTGAAAAGGTAACATTAAGCAAGCTCTAGGAAAAAAGTGAGGAGTGACCCAACTGATGGGAAGTGCCTTCTAGCAGAGGGAAGAGGGGGTATGCAGGGCTGGTGTGGGACATGCAGCAGTCTGTTCCAGGAGCAAGATGGGAGCCATGTAGGTTGAGCTGAGTTAGAAGAAGGAGCATCAAGGCACAAAGCCACAACTGTTCTGAACCAAGGGACAAGAAGTAAGCCACCATTACTAACAGGTAGCTTCCCGCCTCCAGGATTCAGAGTTTGGCTGGAGAAACGTCTTCTTACTTGCAGCTGCTATTGATGTAGTAGGCCTGCTCTTCTACCTCATCTTCAGCCAAGCAGAGGTACAGGAGTGGGCTAAGGAACCGACATTAACCCATCTCTGAGCAAAGTTAGCGATGCATAAAAAGGCCTGCTTTTGTGCCCACTGGACACCTAAAGCCATCCGACTGGAAGAGGCTTCATTTCCAGGATCATTTAAGAGACCCTGACTATGTGATACTACAGGTATTTTTTTTTCTATGCCTGGAGGTTTCACAAAGGAAAACTTATAACTGTGTGCTCCTGAAATCATAGGTGTGTCTGAGGTTCTACAAATCTTCTATACTTTCCCTTGTTGTCATGGTAAAAGCATCAGAGACTAGAGAACAATTTTCCACCTAAGCTAAAGAGGAAACCAGAAGTCCAGGAGTGATGAGTTGGAATCAAGGAGAATGGTACCATGAGCTCTGTAAGCTGTCAGCAAAGAGAACTGACAGCCTGGAAAGCAGGATGCTTGTGAGTTGAAGCTCCTGCCACTCCTGCCGAGCGAGGGGGTTAAAGAGTCACTGTGTCTCTTGGTGTGTGTAGGATGGCTTACTGAAAACAGCCAGGATAAAGAGTAACAAAGAATTAATCCATCATGAAAAAAGGAATGAACTTTCTTCAACTAATACAGACGGGGTTGTAGAATCCAACCATTCTAGACAGCTTTCTGCATGTGGATCCTGGTTTTGAAACAAAACCTCTTCTGCAATATAGACACCACTCAGGCACTCTCTGGAGTCCACTGTTCATCCACAGCTTCCTTCTTCCTGAGCACGTTAACCTGGGTCCCTCATCTGTATGTAGATCCGTGCAGATCCCTTATATCTTAGTCTTAGTGAGTAGAATTGCCTCGTGTGTCTCTGATCTCCTCATGTACTGCTTTGCAGTGTAAGTCTCACCATGGATGCCCTTTGCCTGCTTCTCTGACTCTTACAATCTCAGCCATTGTTCAGTGGGCTTCATTTGTTGTAAAATGTCTCCTAAAAATGTATGTGAGACGCATGTTTGCTTCACTTCATTTCAAATGTCTCTTTTCATTAAGAATCCACATGGGTGACACAGGAACAAGAAAAGAGAACAGAAGTGCTCAAACACTAAATGAATATTAATGAATACATTAGTGTGTATGGAGACGTGTCAGACATCACAATCATGAACAGCTTGTAGTAGATCACTATCACAGGAAGATATATGACTTTAATAAAAGTACCACAAGGGAATGCAAAGTGATAGTGGTGGAATATGGAATAAAGAGGGGCATATCTTACTAAAATAAGGAAGTATCATGCTCTAATTTAAGGGCGGACGCCATTACACAGCATCAATTGAGCTGGTATATTTGAAGGTCACTTCATGTAGGAGACTGATGCTAGGAATGTCCTAAGAAGACCCTCTGAGAAGATCTGCAGCATATGAAAAGGTTTGATGGCATGAGAGAAAAAGTGAATAAGAACAGAGTGGTCTATGAGAGGTCATGGAAGTATCGAGGTCAAGAACACACAGGGCATTGTGGACCCAGTGAAGTAAGAGTGTTGGTCTTTACGTTGAAATCAGTGGAGGTATTTTCATGGAAAGGGACACAATCAGGTTCTGATTTTCAGTGGTCACTCGGCATAAGAAAGTTGGTTAGGAGATTCCAGTGCAATCCAGGGAGTGCTGGTCCATTGCATGGGGTTGGGGGAGGTGGTAAGAGATAAGCAAGGCCTTAGCCTGGCTACATTACTACTCTATGAGAGCATGGTTGATGTCCACAGTATCAGTTGTATTTTGGTTTGGTTTGGTTTGGTTTGGTTTGGTGTTAGAACAATTGGGATGCTTGTCTCAATGATAGTAATATACTCAATGAAGATCACAAATAGAAACATGGACACAAGGTTTAGATGACACTTGTCACATCTGGGGCCCAGTTATGAATTTGGGAATAATTTAAATATAGGTCATTATTGAAATTTTCAATATGAATGAGAGTGCCTGGGTAGATAGTATGACATAAGAAAAGAAAGTCTATGACTACTCTTTCAGGATTTCCAGTGTTTAATAGTCAGCTAGATTGTGATTAGAGAAAGAGAGGGAGGTAAGTGTGGGAAAGGATAGAGGGAAGAAGGAGGGAGGAAGCAAAGTATAGAAGTAAAACCGAGAGATTAGCGTTAAGATGGAGACCTAGAAGGAATGCGTTACAAAAAGGAGTGAACAGTCAGTATGGTACCAATTTGCAGAGGTCTGGCTGATGGGAAGAAAGCAGAGTGAGGAGAAGGGAGTCCACTCCTGAGACTTTGGAGGCAAATGAGTGGGAGGGAAAGATGAGAGGATGCCAGATCGGACACAGTGTAGAACAAGCTTGTTGAAGACTCCAAGGAAGAGCTAGCTGAGAGATGACAGTGGCATAAATGGAAGCATCAACAATGAATGCAAAATTCCTGGGGAAAAGGTGAAAAAGGAGTGGTGTGACCCAAAGTCTAGCTTGGAAGATAAGGAGGATGGAATGAAGGAGGCCTTGCCTTTTCACTGACAGTCCAAGGTCACATTCATATTTGCTAGTGAGAAATCCAAGGTGGGTTTCATTCTTAGTATCTTTTTTTTTCTACTTGAAAGTACAGAGGGTGCATAAGTGGTTTGAGGGTAAGACACAAGCTACACTGTTCTTATTAGACAGGCAAAAAGGGACATGGAAGAGATGCCCTGCAGGTGGCCAGCCAAGGTCTTTGCCTCCCCTACAACCCCTGAAATACCCACATTCTTCCTCTTCTGGCCCATTACGGCAGTTCCTACTACTCAGCCTGAATGTAAACCCAGAACGTTCAGAAGCCAGGGCATGCATTATTTGAGACATCTTTAGCAAAGTGTGAGACTCTGTTTACAGTAAATGCCAATAAATATTTGATAAGTCCCTTATTGTTGAAGTTCTGAGATGGTATAAAGACCAGTTAGGGGTTCAAAGGGAAAGGGAAAGAGTCCTAGTTTCTTTCCCGTTCCTGTGACAAATACTATGACCAAAGCAAGTTTTTGGAAGAATGTATTTATTTGATTTACATTTCTAGGTTATAGCCCATCATTGAGGGGAGTCAGGGCAGGAACTCAAGCAGGCACATGAAGCAGAACACACAGAGAAATGTCCTTGCCAGTTCAGTTGACAGCTCAGACTTGCTGGCTAGTTTACAAGTTCATATTTTGCTAGTTTTCTATACAGCCCAGGACCATCTGCTTCTGGGTGGTGCTGACCACAATGGGCTAGGCTCTCTTGCACCAGTTAAAAATCAACCAATCCCCCATAGACATGACATAGGCCAATCTAATTTAACAATACTTTGAGATTCCCTTCACAGGTGGCTCTAGGCTATGTCAAGTTGACAGTTAACGTTAATAAGGACAAAAGAAAAAGAAACCAATTTTGTAGAAACCCTGGTAATTAAGGTTGCAGTCTACCATGTCTGGCTAGTTCCTCTGGGCTTGGAGCAGAATAGAGGACTCTCCTTATCAGCAGGGCTTCCTCGTCTCTGACCGTGTTGGGGGAGCCCAGCGCTCCATACCCTCTCCATGGGAATGGACGAGTAGATCTTGGCAGACCTACAAGTTCAACTTCTCTTTCCCAGATAAGAATCCACCTAGCAAATACCTGGGATTTCTGGAATGTTTCTCCATGCAAAGGAGGCATTCCTAGTACTTCAAACTCTAACCAATGATGATTTTACAACCATTCTGAAAACTCCTTCCCACTTTCCAAGTGTCATATCTACTCCTTGTCTATCCTGAATAAAGTATATGCATGTAAGCCCAACCTGAATAAAGATGTGTACACAAGCTAAGATAGTTTAAGGGAGCTGTTTCCTTAAAACCCTTAGAGAAGGCCTTTTCCTCACCAGCACTCTCTCCCAGAGGGACCAGGATCCTGCAGACCCCACCCATTCCAGACTCCATTTCACCCCTCCAGCCTGGGGTGTAGGGGCACCAGAACACCAGAAGGCAGAAAGCAGCACATCAGAACCACAGCTGGTTCCCAACATACATACCACAAATTTTGCCCCAAATTTATATGCATTGATTTCAGAACCCACAGGCTCTTTCTTATGGTATCAAGAACTTAGGGGTGACACCATCACTGTCTTTGGCAATCCTGGAATTGACCCAAGTCTCATTACGGTACAGAGTAAGCTATCCATGGTCTTCACTACTCTATCTTCTCCCCTCCCATGACTCTTGCATTTCTTCTTGTTGTTGTTGTTTCCTTTTCCTTTTTTGAAATTTGCTTATTTTTATTTTATGCATACAAGAGTTTTGCCTGAATGCATATCTAGGCACCATGTGTTTGTAGTGCCCATAAGGGCCAGTAGATGGATGATGGCTGTTAGTTGCCATGTTCATGCTGGGAATCAAACCTAGGCTCTCTGAAAGAGCAGTCAGTCTTTTTAACTTTGCCAGTTCTTCTCTATTTTTTGTTTGTTAATCAATCATTTTTAGGGCCTGCATATAACAAGTTTGGTTTCTCCCTGAGCCTATCAAAGAAGAAACTGATTTTTTTAAATATTTTTTTTCCAACTGGGCCATTCTGAAAGAATACAAATAATTTGAGATTCTTCAAATGGTTCTCATATTTACAACAAAGAGGAGTAAATGTTGAAAATTATTTTAAAGAAATGGAAAAAAGTAACCAAACAAACTACAAATCAAAATGCTTTTTCATGAAGTTGTGGAGTAAAATTTTGTCTTATATTTGTTTATTGGATCATAGAGGAAGACAGATAAATAAACCCCCCTCAAAGTCAAAAGTATAACTTGTTACATACAATACACAGTGCAAAAGAATCACTCAGATGAAAGTGGGTGAGACTGACCCATGGGAGCATCATGCTACCTGTCTCCAGGTGTTTGTGACTCTCCCAGGACCTTCAGTCCCATGTAGGTTCCTCTTCCCTTCAATAAGGACGCTGACCTTACGCTTCTCAGGTGCTCATTTTTTTTTTTTTTACTAACTTTTGTAGAAAAAGGAAACAAAACACATAGAGATGTCACTCGAGAGTCCTTGAACCCAGAGAGTGCTCCAACACTTCAAAGACATTAGTATGGGCTAGAAGATTTTTCTCAAGTTGTCTTTGTTGTCCAATGAGAGGTTATCAATGCCATTTTCACATGTCTTCCCTGCAGACATAAAAATAAATATATCTGCCAGGTGTTCACTTACCACCTTCCTCTGCCCTGCCCTGCCCTGCCCTGCCCTGCCCTGCCCTGCCCTGCCCTGCCTTGGGAAATGTATGTAAAACTATCTGAGCTACTGTAGCATTTTGTAGGTTCACTCTCAGGTACTACCTCACTCTCAGGTTCAATCTCAGTACTGAGGATACTCAGTACTACGTGTTGAGGCTGCATCCCGAAAACAAACCAACCAAATTAAAAACCCACTGTGGCTGTCAGAGTTGGCATCCCTGTAGTTTGATATTGCTGCTTTCAAAAACAGCACATTGCATTCATCGTAATAATAGGTACATTCTCTCTGTTCCAAAATTCCAGCTCTTAATAAACTAATTTGTTATTAAGAAAATGAAAATAAAACCTTTCTTGGTGATTCTCACTGAAGCACTGTCTGCCCTTTCTGAGAACCACTGCCACCTATAGGGGTTGAAGGGTTGCTATCTGACAGTCTAGGATGAGTCTGGCCTTTGCCCATAAGTAGGCATCCATATCAGCAACTCTGTATTCATGCATCTTCTCCAGAACCTGCAAAGAGTTTGCAGGCAGGATGCAAAACCAGAGTGTACACAGGGCGCTAACTGGAGCAAGAATGAAGAAAGCACACATCATTCTTTTCTGTTTTGTTTTTGTGGTTGGGTTTTTCTGTTTGGTTGACTTGATTTTGTTTTTGTTATTTTGAGACAGGGTTTTACTGTGTAACCTTAGCTGGCCTAGAACTCAGTATAAAGACAGTCTGAGCTCAAACTCAGAGATATGCTGGCCTCTGCCTCCTGAGTGTTAGGATTAAAGGTGTATGTCACTGTGTCCAGCCCTGTTCTAGTCTTCTTTAAATTAATTTTATTTATTTTTAACTTAAAAATTTCATTGTACATATTCAATGTATACTTATGTATTACTATGCTACATAAGAACGGCTGCTTGTAAGCAAGTAACAAGCATTGTGTGCACCCCTCCCATGCCTGCATCTCCTTTGCTTTGTCCTCTCTCCCCCAGTTTGTCCTCATTGTTTCCCTAGATGACTGTGCTAGAATTTTCATGGCCTCTGTACAGACATGATTTTATATATCTGTACGCCTTTCTTTTCCATTTAGATATTTTTGTCTTGTGTGCATGTGTATTTAAGTTTTACATGTCAGTTATATATTGCCTAATGCCTGTCTAACAGCACCTTATAGGCAGGACAGAGCATTCATTTGCTGCTGCTGATTGCCATGCATTGTATCTAGGGAGGGGAAATGCTGCAGGTATGGGAACACCTCTCAACAACATTGTTACCGCCTTGACCATGGATTTTTGTCTAAGAAGTTTACTTCTGTTCTCCTACTGTGAAGTGGTCTATCTGTGGCAACATGGTAAGTCCTTGCATAATAGGCTGAACTGACATTGTAATGGTGCCTTGGGTGTAGTGGGGAAACACATAGCAGACATATTAGCCCCAAAGTGAAGTTCTGAGAAAGTTGAGGTATAGAAAGGCTTTGCAACAACTTGAAAATGCCTGCTTTTGCCTGAAGGTCTGAACGATAAAATTGTGCCCGTCCTTAAATCTGGTAATAGAGGCACTTTCATGAAACCCAAGCACTCAGAAATGGAGGTGGAAAACTCAGGAGCTTCAGGCTAGCATGGGCTACATAGAAAGTCCAAGGGTAGTCTAAGCTATACTTACTGAGATATTATATTAAAAAAAAGAAAATGTGGGTGTGAGTGCACACACACACACACAGAGTAACTTCCACAAAACCCAAAAACATACCCCTCAAGCCAAGCCCAACCAACAAAGTACCAAATCAGAGATCTTTTCTCTTGTCCCTTGCATTCAGTTTTGTACTAAAGGTTCTAAGCAGAGCAATTAGAGAAGAGGAAGAAAAAAAATGGTTATCCAGATTGGAAACTGAAGAAATTTTTTTTATATTCATAGATAGCAAAATTATTTAACTAGAAGTTTGACAATATCCACCACAAACTAGTAGAAAGAATAAGCTTAATAAAACTGTAGGGCAGGAAATGTACAAAAGTTAATTGTACTCTTACTGCCTTTAATACAAACATTAAACTGAGAAAACAATTCCATTTAAAATGGCATTTAAAAATCAGGCACAGTGATGTACATTAGTGATGTCAGTGCCTAAGAGGCTGAGGCACAAAAATCTCATGTTCCAGGCTAGCCTGCCTGGACTCCACAGTGAGCTTGAGGCCCTCCCACTACCACACACTGGATCAAGTTCTTACACAGGAATTCTTGGGTAACACACTCAGACCAAAGTAGATCTAAAAGTGCATTCACATCAATTTTAGAAAAGACAGATGAGCAGTGGCTTGTACATACCATTGGCTTATCAGCAACTGCATGTCCCCTCCAAGCAAGGAGCCAAGAGCAGCAACAAAACCTCTTTTATTCCATATTTCTTTCCAAGAGTAATTGTCTATTCTGACTGTTATATTTCCTTATATCATATTCTCTCCTTCCTTCCTTTTTCCTCCCTCCCTCTCTCCCTCCCTCCCTCCCTCCCTCCCTCCCTCCCTCCCTTCCTTCCTTCCTTCCTTTTTCTACTGATAAAACGAACAACAGAAAACTACAGAGAACAAATACTTGGCTCAAGGGTTTGCAAGCCAAGAGCCTGAGTTTGATTCCCCGAATCTATGTAAAAATGCACACTATCGGGACAAAACTTAAACACTAGGGAAGCAGAGACAGGAAGATCAGTGGGCCTGATTGGCCAGCCAGCAGACTCTATTGTACTGAAGGCCAATAAGAGATCTTGTCTCAGAAGAGGTGGGCAGCATGAGGATGACATTTGAGGTTGTCTTTGGCTTCCATACACACAGGCATCTGGGTGCACAGGAGCCCAGACACACATGTGCACTCACTTTTCCCAGGCATACAAAAAATAAAAAGCAGGCCCACAGTCTTTGTCTCTCTTTCTGTGAAACACTGATAGATGATGGCAGTTATTGCAATGGCCTCTTGATTCAATGGGGCTCAAAACCAGGGCTATTTCACAACTGTCAATTCTAATCCACGAGTCATTTCTTCTCCTGGCTACCCACTGTTTATAGTTTATATGAAAAGCAGAGTACCAGATTCTCTCCCTTTATCCTCTATTCAAAAGCTGTTTTAGCCTGGATCATCTTTATGATATAGCTCTTGCCTATCCCAGTGGTGGGTTTTAGATCCCATGTAATTTAAGTCCTAGAGAGCACTTTGCAGAGATACTATTTCCTTCACCTCAACACTCCACATTTCCTAACCCTTATTCTATGTTCCTCGAGAGTATTCCTCATTTCACTTGCATCTTTCTTCACTGTTTATTTTTCAAGCTCAGTTTCCCAAATTTATATAGCAACTCTGATGTCTCCCCAGAATTCCAGAGCAGGCTACCACTGGGGAGTGGTATCAGCATAACCGGCTCAGATTTAGCATGCTCCCCTCCCCCAGCCTGTGGCTCTGACAGCTCTCCATATCAACAATTCATCTTCCGCTGCTGCTGTGTTCCCTCCCACATCTTCAGCTTCAACACTGTCCTTAATCTGATAATGTCTCACCTTCACAGCCGTGTGGTATTTGTTTCTTTAGCCCAGTCCTGAATTTCTCCTTTAGCAAATAGAAGGTAGAAAGCCAGGCACGTCACGTTAATGCCTGCCATCAAGAAGAAGATTTTATGCCAAGCATATTCCGGATCCTGAGGGATTAAGACACAAAGTAAGTATGAGTGACTGATCTTGATCTTCTGTCTGATAACACTTAAAATACAGCATTAAAATAATATGTAGAGTCAACACAGGTCACTCAAGCATTCAAAAACTTATAAATAATCAAGAAATTAATCATTTCACTCTACACAAGTAATTGCTTTTGTCTTTCTATATATAATTCTGTTTTTTACCAGCTTTCTTTCTTTCTTTCTTTCTTTCTTCCTTCCTTCCTTCCTTTCTTTCTTTCTTTCTTTCTTTCTTTCTTTCTTTCTTTCTTTCCTTTTTTTCTTTCTGTTGTTGTTATTTTGTTTTTGAGTCAGCCTTTCTCTGTGTATCCCTGGATGTCCTAGAACTTCTTCTGTAGACCAGGCTGGCCTCAAGCTCACATATCTGCTTGCCTGCCGCTGTCTTCCAAGTACTGAGATTAAAGGTGTGTGCCAACACATCTGACAATATATGTTTCTTATAATTCATGTATCTTTTTTCTCATGATTTATTTTTTTAAACTTCCTTTCTCTTTCGAGATATCTTACATAGACAACAGTATGCTGTATCACATAAGCATGTATAGACAGGTATGTTTTCAAATGCAGTTGGCAGATTTAAATGATTTCTATGCTCCCTCCATAACTTTTATTTTTATCTAACCTATATGCAGTAATTATTATTTTGCTACGATGCCTCTCATGTAATTTTATATTTACCAGGGCAGTGTTCTGATACAATTAAGGGAACGTGTTCCAGGTTTTCTTCTTCAAGGCATTGGTGGTATTCGATGTTGGCACACACCTGACATCTCAGCATTGATGAGACAGAGGAAGGCAGAGAGATGCAAGGAAGAGGCCAGCATAGGATACATAGTGAGTTCCACGTCAGACAGGCCCACACGGTGAAGTCCTGTCTCAAACAAAACCCCCAAACCAAAACAAAACAATCCCCCCCAAACTCCCCAGTTATTCTCAGCCCTTTAACACACATACACACCAATTGTATAAAAACACTATAATTTCCCACAAAAAATAATTTAAAGTTTTGACTGGAATTATACTGAACCAGCAGCTCTTATAACAGAATTAGAAGGTATTTTACAATTTCAAGTCTTTTAACATAAGAAAATAGTGTATCTTGCCATTTATTAATTTTTAAAATTTTTCTGTAAAAGCTAGCCACTGGTTTTCTCCATAGATATGTAAATAATTCATTAAATATATTCTTAAATATATGATTTTTATTTTAGGGCTAAAATAATATACTAAAATTATTTTGTGTTATTTATGCAGATATTTAGAAAATAATCCATACAGATTAATGCTATTTACATATTTATATTGTCATCAGAAACCAGGTCACCTCCACCTAGATGTATTTTGGTTTGCTTCCTTGAGGTTCACTTGAGTCTCAGCACTCCTGAAGCACCCTAAATTTGGGTTGGCATTTTCTGCAAAATCTGGCAGATTTTGAGGATTGGCTATTTTTTTTTTTTCTGGTCACCATTTTCTTCAGATGCAGCCCTTGAAAAATCTCCAGCTAAAATGTTTGGTTTACTGGGGTCTCCATCCTTCACACTTGGGAGAGCACTCCCAAATTCAGAAGTCCTTTTTACAATTAAAAAAAAAAAAAAAGGCAGCCATTTTGGCACAATTCCTTGAGTTTCTGCTTCTTGCAGATATTGCCTGTCATTGCCTCTGCATCTTCAGCTTGCTCAAGTTTCGCTGAAAACCTCCTTCTAGTTTCCAGCCTTAACAACTGTTTACCTTAAGAAAATTGACCCAAACCACTCACTCTTCCACTGATAGAAGCAGAGTCCTTATAGGTTCCTTTTGTTTACATTACATCTGATATTTCTGTTTTTAGTTTGTTATATTGTTGACCACAGGGGTAAAGATTCTTTGACAACCGTCGTGCTTCTGACATCCTTTGTCTCTCCTTTCACTTCTTTAAATGCCTGCATCACTTCCAGTGTCTTTGAGGCTCTAATTCTGTGTTTGTTTGTTTGTTGTTTGTTTCACATTTCAAGTGTTTTGTGATTTATTTTCAATGTTGTGCCATATGTACTGAAATCCCATGGAGCATGAATTTGCTCCATCCAGAAAGCTCAGATCTTGTAAAAACAATTCTGGGCATGTGACATTTAGAAGAACAGGCATTGGTGGGATCGGGAAGATGGGTTAGGGGTTCAGAGCACTAGATGCTTTTCTAAGGACTGAGGTTCCCTGTTTCTAGCATCCACGTGCTGTCTCATAATGGATTATAGCTCCAGGTCCAGAAGATGCTACATTGTTGTTTAGGCTCTGTGGGTGCCAGGCATGCACATCATCGGACACAGGCACATATAAAGAAAAGCCACCCATACACATGAAATAAAAAATAATAATAAAAAATATTTGGGAGGGGAACAGGATTTGAGTGTGGACCTCAGACACTTGTTGGCTTATTGTTTCATGTGCTCAGGTGGCATTTTATTCAATGTTTCTCTTCCCTCACACTTAGGCAAAGGCAGGATTTCTTCCTGGGCAGAGACCAACCACTTTGCAAAGTTCTGAAATTTCATTTCCTCACACCTTTGAGAAGTTAACAGAAAAGTTTGCTCAGCCGACAGAAATTAGGAATTGAACAGACTCAGTGGAAGAGCTGGGTGTGGCTGGCTCTGTGCTCAGCAAGAATCTGACCCCAGTTGCCTTGAATTTCCCTTCTCTAGTCAGGCCATCTCCTACAGGAGTTTCTATAGATCTGTCGGTGTCTTCCGCCTTTATGACATCATCCTATGTATGAGAAGCAGGATTTTGGTGGCTTGTCTATGAGCAATGTGGCCACAATGTGTGCTGACCACCTCACCCTGGCCCATGCGCTGTGTGTGAGAACAACTGAAGGAATTCCCAACACAGCTACTCCACTTGGGCACTTTCCCCCCAAACAAACCAGTTTATGAGCTAGTTCAGTTGATAGGGGACAGGGGTTGGAATAGATGAGAAGCCTTTTGTATTCTACACTGTAAAGGGTTCTTTTGTCCTCCATGTTGTAGAAAGGAATCTGCACATGCTATCAATAACTTAGACTGCGTACAGTGCTAGCAGCTGGCTGTTCTGAGTGAACACTGTAGCCCAGGTAAAGGAGGAGCACATGGTGGATATAGGCAGACACTATTTAGATACTGTTTAAAGAAGTGCCTGGGCTCGGGCTCCTAGAGAATAAGGGGAAAGTGCAAGGCCCAGACATCACAAGTCTCAGAAATGTTGCTGATCACCTTTCCAGCAGCGCAAGACTGACCTCCAGACTGATCGACTGCCTCCTTGTAAAAGCAGCTGGCTGCAGGTTTGCTGAGGCTACTGACTCATTGCCTTCTCAGATGACTGAACCCCACACTGTGAGGAAAGTGCTACTTAAAGATGCAGTTCGTGCCTCTGCTCACAGCTTCTGTGGTGGCAGGGAGCATGACCTCTGGTATTGCAGATGCAGAATGAGGTGCAGTCCTTTCTCACTACACAATTAAGCCAGCACGCCCAGCCTGGATCTGCGGTTTTTGGATAATTGTTTGTTCATTCAACCTCGGCAGCCAGTGACCCTATGATCAGTCACCTCTCTGGAATCAATTTTTCTGAATCTCTAAAACGTTCTCTTGTTTTTTTTTCAAGACAAGGCGTATAGTATTTTAAGATTTATGTGTGTGTGTGTGTGTGTGTGTGTGTGTGTGTGTGTGTGTCATGACATGGATGTGGAGGTCAGAGGAAATGTTTGTGGAGTTGGTTCTCTCCACCTTTATGTGGATTTTGGGGTTTGAACAAGGTTGTCAGGCTTGTGCAATAAGCACTGTCCCCACTGAGCCATCTCACCGGCCAGAAGTGTGCATTTTAAGTAACTTTAAGTTGGCAGAATACTTCAATTGTGTCCCTCATGAAGATTTTAAGTAATTCTGTAACAGTTGCAGATGTGTGCCTGCCTTGGTGGACGTGACAGTGTCCCTCAGCCTGTAGCGCTGTGCTGTCCTGATTTTAGTCTCTCTTCTGACAAAGCTCGTTACTTCCACTACCTTCACTCAGCCAGAATCCCGTTTCAGCAGCCACACGTTCCCTATTGAAACCAAAGAGACCCATTTCCTTTTAGATAATTAAAGAATTCCCAACACTAACAACATAGACAAAGGGAAAGAATAGATTGTAGAGTCAGAGCACCATCTGATTTCATCGAAGTTGTCTTCAAATGACATGAAAACTCATCTACTGTTGGCATCTCCTCCCTTTTGTGGGGTGTGGTGTGTGTGGTGTGTGTGTGTGTGTGTATCTACATGATACTTACCTGATTAAGGATCAATCCAGCAATAGTTGAAGAAATTAGGCCCCCAAACATTCCAATTAAAGCTGTGACTGCCTTAAGAAAGCCATAATATCTGTACAGAAAGGAAAGAGAACACAGATAGAAAATGGTCCATAGTCTTCAGGCAGAGTCACCCAATCCAGTGAGACCAGGGGAGGGATGGTGGAATCCTATTGCTTATGTTCATTAACATGGTAACGCCATTCCAGTTGTTCTACAGCATCAGAAAGGTTGACCTTAGCAGTAAAGAATCTAGGATATTATGGAAATGGGAGAGCGCTTAGAGTAAAACTCAGCAGTGTTTGAGACTTCTAAGTACAGCCGAAAACATTCAGAAAGCAGGATGGGCTTCTCATGGAAATGGATGGAGACTGATTGACTGAAGCACTGTGTTCACTTGGTCTCATCATATAGACCCTGAAACACAGACCCCAAGGATAACTGCCAGTCCCTGGGTGGGAAAATGAGAAGGCTCATTGAATGTTTATAAATAGCTATGACTGGCCAATCCTGGATGTTTATAGTAACCTTAGAGAGAAATGAAGCAGTAAACAAGGAAGTCACAGTTTGTCATAGACCAAGGAGAGGGCGAGTCAACCAGCCATGGAGGGGTGAGTTGGTGCTTAGTCAAGAAGAGTTTGGTTCAGGCTTGGGAGCTTTCACCCTTTAGCCCAGCATTAAAGGTTCTGTGTTAGAAGGTCTTTCCTCTCATGAGCAGGAGAGTCTTCAGGCTCTTATAGCCTTTGGTCTACACTGTATCTGTTTTGCCTTTACCTGTTCAGTGTGGGAAGAGCAAAGAACTTTTCTTTTAGCATATAGGCCTCTGCTCAGGAACACTGTGAGGCCGCGGATTGGAATTTTGAGCTGAGTCATGGGAGAGGTGGAGAGTGCATTCTATTAGGATAGTGTGCTAGTCACTGTCCTATTGTGAAGAATTCTTAAGCTCCTGAGTAACCACAGAGATTGGTGGTGGCAAGAACTATTAGCTGGCCTCAAGTTTCTGCAGTTTATCTGTTGGCTGTAGCAACAAAACCCTTGGATGGAGTTAGAGCCAGTTATGACTTTTCTGAGCTCTTGTTACTTCTGTCTTTATGAGCTTATAAGAATACTAGTTTAACACACACACACACACACACACACACACACACACACACACACACACACACACAGTCATTTCCTATCATCATAAAGGTTATAATTTTTCTTTTAATCTTAATATAAATGGAAACACTTGTATGGGTCCCTAAAAGTATTTAAGGTCCTCTCGAGTCATGTCTTTTGGGAAACTGATGTGAACCTGTTGTCAGGTTTATCTATATTCCCAGCATCCTGTGCAGCTGAAAAATTAAACATGGGTTGGCTTTAGAGACGAATAGAGATGGTGAGAACTTCTTCTTAAAGCTGTTGCTTGCTTTGGACTTTCTTCTTTTCCTTTCAGTGGCAGACATACATACACCACTGCAACCAGAGAATACATTCTGGATGAGCACAGTCATGCTGAGTTGACTGCAGCTTGCTTTATGATTCTGAATGTTTGTCCACTTCGGTCAACTCTTACGGACCATTGATAACTATGTAAACTCAGTTCTTATTAAGTCCTTACTATGTCAGTTAGGTTAGATATGTTCATTTGTTCTTCTAATCATCAATATCATTTCCAACCTCTTGTCTTCCTCTTATTGTGGATCACTTGTGGAGATCCCCAAAGTCCCTTACTTGTAACTGTGTCTAATTATTTAAGTGTGGTTCAGTAGAACCTCTTAATTCCTTGAACTCCCCCAGTTCATGATGAATATAAATAAATATGTATGGGCTGGCAGGATGGCTCAGTGGTAAGCGCAGTTGCTGTGCCAGTCTGGCAGCCTGAATTCAACCCCTAAGGTGGGAGGAGGAAAGTGACTTTACAAAGTTGTCCTCTGACCACCACATACACACAAACACACATACACACACTCACATCAATAATAAATAAATGCAATTTATGGGTTTGAGCAAAAGTAGAAGTCTGATACACTTATCTCTACAATTCTGAAGTACATTTTAAAATTTCTAGCGGTGCTTCTTAGACTAAACTTTATTTTTATTTTTTATTCTACTTTTTATTTTATCTGGTATTATGATAGCATTGCCAGGCTTCTTATTATTTCATTGACTTTTGAATCAGTTCATTTAATCTGTGTCTTCTTGGGAGCAAAGCCATATTTCCTTGTAGATTTAATTTAACCAGTGCAAGAAATAAGGAAATAGGGCACATGACATGAGGGTTTATTGTCCCAGCAATTTCCTTTTAAATTCCCTATGCAACCACAAGATGGAGCACCTCCCTGCCATAGACTGGGCAGGTGTGAGCTTTCTCCTGCATCTCACAGTCCCCTACCAACAGTGGGGGTTTGATACCAGAAAGCATGAGAAGCTTTAAATTGCTTGAATGTATGACAGATTTTTGTACAATACAATTTTTATACAATGCTCAGCTGTAATTTGCTTATTCTTCAGCTGTGACAGCCCATGGTTTAAAGTATTTTGTTATTTTGTAAGAAATACAAAAGAAAGAGAGAGAGAGAGAGAGAGAGAGAGAGAACATTGCAGTGAGTTTTGTTTGTTTGTTTATTTTTTGTTTTGTTTTAGTTTTTAATGATTTAATACTTGAGTGTAAAATGATTAAATAAAATTTGAACAAAATTAAGATGTCTGAACTATGGTGCAATCCACTGTGGGAGGGAAGGAGAATTCAAAGGTGTGTAATCCCCTTACTGATTAAAACAGCTAAAATAATGGAAATTGCTGTTGCAGCTGCCTTAGAAGATTGCATTGCTGCCTCACAGCACCACAGATCACCTTAAGAATCTGCTGGTAACAACTGCTCCCATCACCCCCCAAAGGCTTGGCAGCTGCCGAATTTGCATGACTTCCTTGTCTCACTCAGACTTGTTCTCTCAATGTTTTCATGAAACCACACCTACATGACTTTTTTCCTCTCAGAATTTTCTTTGCTGTAACAAGGAATTTAAGTCCATTGGAATGATGCAGCTTAGGGCAAATTAGATGTCACCTAAGTTGGTCACCTGCTTAGATACCTTACATGCTGCTGGGTGCTGACAGACAGCATCACTGAGGCCAGGGCTGACTGTAGCTTGTCAGCTCTGCAGAAAAACATACCTAGGTGTAGACCTCACTGTCTTCATCCTTTGTTTTCCCATCCACAGCATGTGGATAAGATTATTATATTCATATTGGGGCATGATAGGCACAAAAGATATAACTAACATGATAGTTAATTACAATTTTACACATATACTTATTTGTGAATATAGCCTTAATTTTTAAGTGGCCATATTTTGATTGATAGTGACATTCTACACTTGATCTTAGTCAATAGGCTGAGAAGCAACTGATGTTTCACACTCTTTATCAAATAACTTTTGTGCCCTTATATAGTTCTATACAATTAGAAGACTTGGTGGCATTTTTAAAGATAATTCTTGAAACTAAATAAATGAACTGCATACATTATTTTTGCACTTTATGTGAACCTGGTGGATCATTTTCTTTTCAAATTTGTGATAAGTGGGGTTTTGTTTTGTCTTACTTCACTAGAGGCTACTGCTTAGGATAATCCTGCTAATATTTTGTCTCTGTTCTCCACAGAGTTTTAGCCCCGCAGGTCAATGTGTTATATGTGAGCTGTTGTGAATTATAGAGCTGTTTCTGTTAGTCACAGAATTCTCTCAAAGGACATCAATAATAAATGGCAGTTTTCCTGTTAAGCAAGTGTGAACAAAATCTTAGATAGGATCCTGCTGTGTTTTGCATGCATGTGTGAGAGGCTTGATTGCTATGGGCTTGGTTGCCAGGTACTTGGTTGTGAAGGGCTTGGTTGCTAGGTTGGTACTACCAGAGGTGGTGGAAGTGTGTGACCTAAGGAACAGTTTTTAGGTCATTGGGGAATATTCCCTCACAGGAGATGCAGCCCTTCTATGTCCCAGATGGAAGATTAGCAGTTTTGTTCCACGTACACTCCTGCCACAAAGTGCTGTTCTCCCACAGAGCCAAAGGAATGGAGCTCACCCATAAAGGACTAAAGTCCCCTGAACTGTGACTAAAAATTAACCCTTTCTCACTATAAATAAGTTTATTTTAAGCATTTGGCATATTAGCAGAGAGCTGACTAACACAAATTCCACACCAGCAGCCACAACTTAAAAGTTAAGTAGTTGAACATAAATCTCCTTAGTAGTAAAATAAGTAAGTATGGGCTGTTACAAGGTTAGCATCTGAACATGCATTTAACAGCAGAAATGATGATGTAGACAATCCCAATGGCATTCGCTATATGCCAAAGCACTACTATGTACATTTTATCTATACTAAATTATTCTATATATAGTCCAGGTGGTCTTAATCTTGAAATCTATCTGCTGCTGCTTCCTGAGTGCTGGGCTTATAAATACGTGCCAAACACATGGCTCCTCAGTGCTCTCAACAACGCATGAGGTAAGTATGCTCTTTTTGCCCTGTTTATAGATGAGGATACCAACACAAAGGTTTGCTTGGGTAGCTATATAGATCAACAGTCCTATAATCTGACTCTGAAATAGGTACCCATTGTCCCTGGGCTATTTTTTTTTAAAATAAATCTGTAACAGGTGCACAGTCTATGTGTATAATTATTGTTATTTATATTTGATTTACACAGATATTTCCTCTGAACTCTTACCCTTCTGCCTGTAAATTTCATAATATTTGAAATTTTGAAGTGCTCCTGAGATCAGGATTTAAGAACAAAAGAGAGTTTTTTTACTTTTGTGTTTTGGGCATTTTGAAATGGAGCCTTATATAGGCCAGGATGGCCTGAAACTTGCTCAATAGTTGAGATTGACTTTGGATTCAGCTCCTCCTGCCCTCACCTCCAGAACTGGAATTCGAGCATGTACCATCCTACCAGAGAGAACACTATTTTAAAATCATTACTTAATAACATATTAAGAAAAATTGCAATAATCCCTTTTAAGAGAACTAGAAATGAAGTAGTTAAGAATAAATTTAACCAAGAAGTTGAATGAGCTGCATTCTGAATCTATGGGACATCAATGGATGGAACACATGCAGAGGAGAAACACATTTCATGTTCATGGGTCAGAAGAATTACAATTAGTAAAATGTCAGTTTCTCAAAGTGGTCTAAACTCTATTCATGCCCTGTGAAAATGCAAACGACACTTTCCACAGGGCTAAAAAGTAATTGTTAAAATAGAGATGGCCTCACAAATGTGGGCAAAGCCAGCCCAAGGACAAAGAACAAAGCAGGAGGCCTGCACTACCTATCTCCAAAATATGCCTTGAAGGCATGGAAGACCTGGTCTGACATCAAAGCAGACACATTGACCAAGGATGCAAAATACAGCCAAGAAATAAAAGTAGGTATTTATGGCAGAATTAGTTTTTAATAAAATTGCCAAGAACAGAAAATAGAATAGGAAAAATAAATAGTATTGGAACCTATTAGAACCAATGTATATCTACTTACAGAAGAAAACAGAATTGTGCCCTTATTTTTGATAATATGCAGTGCATTGACTCAAAAGTAATTGAAGACTCAAAACTATAAAACTATGAGAAAGAAGCACTGTAGGAACTGGACGTGGGGGTGCGTACCTTTAATGGGAGGACTTGGGAGGCAAAGGCAGGCCAATCTCTGAGTTCCAGGATAGCCAGAGCTACACAGAGAAATCATGTCTCTAAAAATGAAAAATAAAATTTTTTTAAAAATAAAGAAGGAGAGAGAAAGAGAGAAAGAGAGAGAGAGAAAGAGGACAGAAGGAAGGAAGGAAGGAAGGAAGGAAGGAAGGAAGGAAGGAAGGAAGGAAGGAAGGAAGGAAAGAAGGAAAGAAGGAAGAAAAAGTAACCAAGCAAGCAAGCACTGTAAGAAAACCCCAAGACTTTGGTCTGAACAATGTTTTTTTTCTTTCTTTTCTTTTCTTCTCTTTCTTTCTTTCTTTCTTTCTTGCTTGCTTGCTTTCTTTTTTGATACAACTTAAAAAACTCAAGCAAAAAAAAAAAAAGCAAGGAAGAAGAATGGAATTATTTCAAACTACAAACATTCTACAAAGTTAAGGAAACAGCAGAATGAGGAAATGACCAATGCAATGGGGGAAAATGTAAACCACACACTTGAAAGGGGACTATGACATGAAATACATCAGAAACAACTCAGTATCAACCAAATTAAACTTGATCAAAGAACACAAACAGATACTTCTCAAAAAAGGGTCTAAGAATGGCCAACACACACACACACAGAGACATGTTTAACATCAGTAACCATCAAAGAAATGCAGGTTCAAAACATAGGGAGATTCTACGTTGTTCCTACTTAGATGGCTCTTATAGAAAAGATAAGAGAAGTGCTGGTGACAGGTAGAAACTTGAGTAAGTGCGGCTACTAGAGACAACAACATGTCCACCAGTTCTAAATGGATAAAGACTATGTGGCCTGCATGCACATAGAATGCTGTTCCTTCAAACAAAGGGAACCTTGTCATTTTTAACAATATGGATAAGCCTGGAGGATATAATGTTGGCTGAAATAAGCAGGTCACAGACAAGTGACATGCAATGTCATGTACATGTGGAGTATAAAAGAGTTGAAAAAATTCATCAAGTAGAAAATAGAATGGGTGTTTTCAGAGTCTGGGGGTGAAGGAAGATTCTGGCTGAAAGATACAAATTTTCAATTACAAGGAATAAGTTCAACAGATTTTTTTATACGACATAGTGACTGTAGTTAACAGCAATGCATTGTATGCTTGAAAACTGCTACTATGGTAGATTTTAAGCATTCTCACCTCAAAAAAAAAGGGGGGGGGAACCATATATATATATATGTATGTTACTTAGTTCCATTTAATCATTCTATAATGCACATTTCAAAACATGCTTTAAACAATAAATGCATGCAGTTTTATTTATTGACACAAAAATAAATAAATTTTAAGAGAGCCCTACCTGGGAGCAATATCCAAGGCATTGATAAGTTGTCCACAGTAGGAAAAGCTAAGCGTTGAGTTGGCAAGTGTCAGGAAAATGACAGTGCTGTAGAAGTTGTAGCTCACGTAGAGCAGGCACATGATGAAGATCACAGGACAGAAAATCCCTGCAGAGAGATCCAGAGCATACAGCTAGGTGCTTCTGCACAGGAGGCTGAAGGATTCCCCAAGTGTTTGTCTGTCCTGGCTGTTCCTTACCTAGTGTGGTGAAGAGTTTCCGGACGGTAACTATGCTGAAAATCTTCCTGGACAGGAAGAAGTCTGACATCTGACCTGCTACGTTACCACAGATGTAGGCAAGCAGATAGGGGAGGCTGGACAGCATCCCATTCTGAGGAGGAAACATCATTCTGAGTGCATATGATGGAGAAGCAGTCCTGGACAGTCAGTGTTTCCCCTGAAATTCAGTAACTAATGCGCACTCTGGACTTGAGGATGTGACTCTGTGATAGAGTTCTTTTTGGTCATACACAACGTGCTGGGATCAGTCCCTAGTCTCATGTAATTAATAAATGAATCAAGCATGTACGTTGATACAGGAAACCATCCAGGTATATACAGCAGGACTGTGTCTGGGACCACAAATTCCAATACAAAGAGAAACATAGTTTTGAGGTTAAAGAATTGTCATCATCTTCTATAGATTTTTGTTTTGTTTTGTTTTGTTTTGTTTTGTTTTGTTTTGTTTTGTTTTGTTTTTAGTATCTGGAAAACTGCAAGAGAAGACTTCTGAGAACAGGAAGTGTCAGACCTGAGGAAAATGATAGAGATGATATAGGTAATTGACAACAGACAATTGTAAGATTGCTCTAACTAGCCATGATAAACTCTAGGAATGTCTCCATGGTTTCATTAAGATGAAGTTGAATCAGTGAGAGTGGGTGTGAGCATAGCACTATGCTGGCCACTAGCCTGAGGAAGTCTGGGAGTCCAGACTCCATTTTAGTCTTTTTTGGATACTTCAATATCAAATGATGGAAAGTTCCTAGCATAACTGATTCTCAATGTTAGATGAATAATGGGAGTGCTTTCAGAGTGAGATCTAAAGCCCAGGAGCTGTGGCTTTAGTCAGAGACAATGGGTTGACAAGAGCAGGGCATGGTGGCAGGCACTGACTCAGTAACTGCTATTATCCCTCTGAAGGGAATGAATGGTACTGTTCATCTTTCCTCCTCCTTTTCTTCTTCCTCTTCCTTTTCCTCCTCCTCTTTCTCCTCCTCCTCCTCCTCTTCTTTGAGATAAAAATCTCATACTGTGGCCCAGGTTAGCTTCCAAGTTAGAGCGATCTGCCTACTTCCGGGTCCTAGGTGCTGAGATGGCAGGCAGGCATTCACCAGAATACTAACTTATGTCTTAAGTAGCATGCCAAGACATACATTGAGGGGAGCTGGGGACTGTGTGAATGTGGATACATGTGTGCTGATGATAGAGTTCCACGATTTATACCAACACCCTTTGTCTGGGCAGAGCATACATGTAGGAAACTGCATCTCCAGATGAAGAGCAACAGCCAGTGCAGGAAGTAGGCAAAGACTGAATGCTGATCACAAGACACAGAGATAAAGAGGAATAGTTCACAAAGTTAAAACAGACCAAATGGTACACTTACCTCTCTAACATTAACATGAAGTACGGTGCTGATGAATGTCGGTGTGTATGTCACCAGGAGACTGTTTGACCATATGAAAGCAAAGCTATTGATGATAATGGCCCAGAGTGGAAGAGACTTAAGCATAGCTTTCATTGGCAAGGATTGTCTGCCTGAGCTGGCCTGAAAAGCAAATCAAGAATCATTCTGAGTGATGATCAGCTGGAATGTCTAGAAGCTGCCCGAAAGGAGCTCAGTGTTCTACCTGTTGCATGAGAGAGGATATGATGTAGTCCTTCTCACTGCTGCTCATGTATGGGTGGTCCTTGGGGTCATCAAAGAATAGAATGAACCAGGAAAGACTCAGAACACACCCAACAATACCTATTAAAGAGACACATGTTAAAAGGAAGTTCTATCTAGAGTTCTGGATTGACCACATTTCAGAACATAAGTCTGAGGTTCCAGGTGGTCTCTTTCTTCTCTAAAACCCTGTGAGGCTCACACTCTGACAGTCTTTTTTGTAAGTACAGGTGGTCCTTGCTGTGGAATGAATTTTTACTGAAACGCTGAAGTGCTGGTGAGCCCAATGGTTTGTTCTAATCCGACTAGTTCCCTAACTCACCTAGAGTTTCTAATGTTGGACCTTTATGGTTCCAGATTTGCAATGGCTCTCTACTTCAGGAGCATTCCAAACTGAGCATTCACAGAGCTAGACAGCCCCAGTTCCTAATCACCACTACTACTGAGGATGGCTGTGGTGATGAGGGGCAGTGGGCTTGTAGGGGTGGATGCATTGCCCTATTATGACTCTGCCTTTAGCACGGTATGGGGATTAGGCATTTTCTGTGGCCCTCGAACTCAATCTGTCCCTCTTCCCATAGATGGCTTGAAGAAACATCAACAGCCCTCCTACCCCCTGTGCTTTCCTATAATTTGGTAAAGAGGAAGCCTGGGAAGCGATGAGGAGAGAGTTAGTGACAGTAGGGTATCTTTTTAAACCAGAAACCTCTCCCCACCTAGAGTTACCTCCTTATGTGTGTTCTTTGTGAATAAACAGGCAGTCTGCAGGCATTCAGTCTATGGTACTTTTTGATGGGTTCTGATAACTCTGGCTCATTTGTTCTCTGAGGATTAGGAATAGTGGTAGCTATTGCAACCTACATTGTGACATTGACTCTATAGTTCCTCAGTCTGTCTTTCAAAGTAATTGCTTGGTAAGTGTAGTGGTTCCAATGAGAATGACTGCCCCAGGTTCACACGTTTGAATGCTTATTCCTCAGTTTGTGGAATTTGGGGGGAAGGATAAAGAGGTGTGGCCCTGTAGGAGGGAGTATGGCCTTTTTGCAAGAGGTTATCACTGGGGTCAGCTCTGTAGTTTCAAAAGTTCATGCCATTCCAGTTCTCTCTCCCTCCCTCCCTCCCTCCCTTTTACTCTCTATCTCTCTCTGCCTCGTGTTTGTAGTCTCAAAATATAAGCTCTCAGATACTGTTTAGTGCCATGCTTGCTTGCCTGCTGCCCTGTTCCCCACCATTAGTCATGAACTTACTCTCTCAAACTGTAAGCAAGCCCTCAAAGTAAATACTTATTTTTATGAGTTACTTTGGTCATAGTGCTTTGGTCATGCTTTGATCAATAGAAAAGTTACCAAACCAGTAAATAAATCCAAAGTTTGCCAAAAATTGTGACTTTGGGTGATATGGCTTGAATGTGAACTGTCACAAGAGGCTCTTGTGTTTGAACACTTGGTTCCCAGCTGACAGCACAGGTATTAGAGGTTGAGGAACCTGTGGGAAGTGGGTGGAGTCTCGTTGGAGGACGTTAGGCAATAGGCACAAGCACTACAGCTTGAAATCCAAAGGTGATATTATGATTCACTTGGCAACATACGTTCTTATTCTGTTTATTACTCTTGTGCAGTGTATTTTTCTTTGAAGACATAATATGTTTGGTCATGATCTAGCATTGCAGATGTGAATTATATATAACATACTCATCCTACGACCTTTCAGAAATCAGTATAGGTGATCTTATAATAGTCTGTTCCCCCAGGAAGCTTTTTCACATAAGATGTACCACACTGAAACAGGTAGCTATGTAAACTGGGTATGAGACTATGAACTGCATTTCTGATCATCAGGCCTCTTCAGTGTTGACTTCTTTTTCCCTCAGTGAAGACTGTGAAGTTTTTAAGATAGGAGTTTTGTATAAATCATAATAGATTTACTATACATTATAGTAAATTTGGATTTTTGTATATTGTTACATTTTGATGACTTGCTGAAGTTTTATAAAAAGATACTCACCAAAGATGTAGAAAACCATGGGCCAGCCCAGGAGATCACAGATGAAGCCACTCACAAGTAGGACTATAAATGGTCCCATTACAAACCCTAATTGAAAGGCACAGAAGACACCCTTGTTAAATTAACAAAGGCATCTGAAAGCTGAGCTAATAAGCATCGGTACTGTAATGGACAATCTCCAATGAAAGAAGTTCATGTTTCATAATGCTCAGAAAGCCTGGAGAAAGTATTGACATCTCTCTCTCTCTCTCTCTCTCTCTCTCTCTCTCTCTCTCTGTTGTTGTTGTTTGGATTAAAGATGCTTCTTTTTTATTCTAAATAAATTCTTTGTACATGAGTGCATGAACGTGTGTGTGTGTGGGGGGGGGCATGTGCATTCATTTAGAAGCTAGAAGTTGAGGTCCAGTAATTTTTCCTTTTAGTCTCTACATTGTTTGAGATAAGGTCTTCCACCAAACTTAGAACTCACTGTTTCAGTGGGGCCGGCAGGCCAGTGAGCCTCTGGCCTACGTTTGTCTCTGTCTCTATACCAACTGTGCTGGAGTTATAGATGTCTGCTGTTGTGCCTGGTATTTGACATGGGTCTAGGGTCCTCATGCTTGTGTGGCAAACCCTCTATCCACTGAGCCATCTCTCCATCCCTAATTAAAGTAAGAATGTCGCAGGGGATGTTTCTGAAGCACTCAGCAATTCAAAGCACATGTTTTTAAAGGCTCTCAGAAAGAACATGCCACAAGATGAAAACAAGGCCTGGCCATTCTTAAGTACTTACCTGATAGAGTCATAGAGGTAAGTCTGCCTCGTTCCAAGGGAGGTGCCCATTTGACCCATATTTCATGCTGGCCTGTTGACACTATTCCCTGAAATGAAATGATGAGGACTTTTGAACTCTAATATTCTGAATTCAAACTGTGTCTATTTTAACCATATGTTAATACCTGGCCTATTCCCTGAAGTACTCGACACGCAATGACCATAGCTGCTCCAACTTGTGCAGCTGGTGGGATGAGCAGGGACATCACAGAGCTGAGGAGCATTGAAGACCCAATTATTCTCTTCATTGGGTATATTCCAGATAGGTACCCAATAGGAACTTGAACCACGACCATACCGAAGAAGACAGAACTGAGAATAAACCCTTGGATATAAAGACTCCAGGAATACACAGGATTCTAAAAGAAAGAAAGGGAGACAAGTCTAAGAATTCTGCATTGGAGATGTAACCTGGTGTTTATGGGGCCCAGGAGTGTGATATTCCTACTCAGTCTGTGTAAAAGAGTTCTCACTTCTTTCAAGAGATTTTTTTCTCCCACAAAACAACTTTATCATCTTATCGTGTCATTTTGCATATATTTACATACTATTGATGTTTTCATTTATAGGTTAAGTATCTCTTATCTACAATGCTTGGGACCAGAAAGGTTTCAAATCCTTTTGGATCTTGGAGATATTACCAAATACATAACAATACATCTTGGGGCTGTGATTAGCCTAGATATAGAGCTTATTTTTGCTTATATTGCCATATTGTTTGTATTTCTTTTCAGTGTCGTAAAATACCTAACAAAAGCAACTTAAGAAAGAAAGGTTTTATTCTGGGTCATAATTCCACCATGTGGGTCATCCCAGCAAATCAGTCATGGCAGCTGGGGGTGGGGGTGGGGAGAGGTGCGACTACTGGTTGAGTTGCATCCATAGTTAGGAAGAACAAAGAAATGAATGAGGATGCTCAGCCTGTCTTCTCTTTTCATTCATTCTGAGACTCCAGCCTACTGAATGCTGTCATTCACATTTAAGCTTCAGTTTCCTTTTCTAATTATTACTATTATCTTGCCAATAATAATTGACCTCTATAGAAACTAGCTAACAAGTTGAAGTTTTAAACTTGAACTTTATACTTTTGATATACCTTTACATTATCCAGCATCTCCACCACAGATTCATTCGGTAAATGGGATGGCTCTGTGTTGTTCACCATGGCTACCATTGTGAGATTCAGGCATACTCGCTGCGCCATGATAGCAATGTTACAGAAGTGCAAAAGGATAGCCAGCCCATACCGGAATGAACAGAAACCTGGAACTGAGAAGTTGAAAAAAAATCTCAATTAGCAGCACAGATGAAGAAAAAAAAAAAATCAGGTATTTGGAACCCTAGATAGCCTAGATAGTAAATTAAAATTTTGATGTAAAGCATCCTGCTAGAAATTACCATATAATGGGAAAAGGTGGGACTGATTTAATAATTTCCTATTACTTTAAAACATAGTTCCAATTAGAATGTCCCAGAATGTTAATCCAGTTTCCAAGTGTTTTGGTGTGAGTCTATTTTAAAGGGATCTTTGACGACTACCATAGCAGGATTTTCCCTGTCTAATCACTTTAAATATTAATACAACAAGAAGCCTGCGATTGGACAGGGAAAAGGGAGGAGAGTTTCAGAGATGGAGATGGAGGAGAACGAAGGGGGAGAAGAAGGAAGATGGAGGACGAACAGGCTGAGTCAGATTTAGAGTGGCTTTAAATAGCCACAGGTAGGTATAATATTATATATGGATAGAATAATTGGGATAACGTGTCTAATCTAGGTGGGCAGCTTGCATCATTATCAATTGGTTCTGAATTTATTGTGTGGGCATCTTGTGATTTGAGAATGTATTGTTGTATAAATCTGACTGATTAGCTATAGCTTCTAGAGTTTTGATTTACTGGGTTACTGGAATTTGGGACTGAAGAACACAGTGGGTAGATGGCTGAGAAGGTGTGGACAGCCTGAGGCAGGTGAACTGAAGCTGGGAAGACCACTGCATTGACGCTAGCCCTTGAGGCGGCAGGACTGCAGGCAGGCAGTAGCTGGAAATAGCTTGGGAACTTACCTGTCTAATTTAATATTTCACCCAACAGAATACCTTAGTTTTCCTTTGGAAACAAGTCCCCTTATTGATATCAACCATTTTCCCTCAAAGAAAATACTTTCATTTTCATACTGATATGACTACTCTGGTTGAGAAATTCATATTTGCACACAGAGAAATTTTTTTCCTCAAGAGAGTAAATTTACTGAGAAATAATCAAGCTATAATAAAGAACACAGTATTGATATAAAACCAAACACATTCATCAGTGGGAAAAAGCAGGGAGTCCAGAAATACATGTGCATTTACAACTAAATTGTGTGTGTGTGTGTGTGTGTGTGTGTGTAGATATGTGTGTATGTGTGTAGGTGTAAGTTACATGTTTGTGTACCTGCTCATATTGGAGGCAGGTTGCATATATGTGGAGTCCAGAGGTCAATGTTGAGTGTCTTTTTCTATTGTTCTGCATTTTATCCACCTTAGTTTTTGAGAAAGTTCCTCTCTTGGAACCTGGAACTCTCTGGTTAGACTAGACTGTCTGGCCAACAAGCCCCAGGAATCCTCCTATATCTGTCTCCCTAGTACCAGGATCAAAGGACATATCATCACACCTAGCTTTTTATATAGATGGTTGCTGGGGGTCTGAACACAGGTCACGGCTCTAGTGCTGCAAATGATTCCCTGACTGATCCATTTCCCCAGCTTCTAAACATTTCTGGGTAAATGAACTAATCTAATTCAATGAAGGAAAAGAATGTCTGCTTTGAAGAATTCTCCCAAGAAAAATTAACATATGCTCACAAAAAGACTTGTAAAAAAAAGTTTGCATCAGTTTTATTCAAAATAACAGAATGTTTAGAAAAAATAAACATACTGTGTTGTGCTAACATAAAGCATATTGCTCAGAATCAAAATGGAAGGAGGCACTGAAAGACCCAGCCATCTGGATTCATCTCAGCCAAACATGCTAGGTTAAAAAAACTAGTCACAAAAGGCTCTTTTCTATAGAAATCGATTGTTATGAAATCCCCAAATAGTCAAAAATAATCTGCATGGCCTCTCCTATCTTCAAAAGCAGCAGGGGTAATCTTTACCCTGCCACACCTGCCTCACATCTTTCTGATGGCTCCGTCTGTGACCTCTAAACACAGATTTAAAGGCTCATGTGATTTGATCATTTTCACCTTTATAATTTCCCTATTTAACTGGGAATCCGTTTGCATGTACCAGGGTTGGGATCTCTCAGGAACAGTATTAGAATTCTGTCTACTGTGGCCCACCCATTTGTGCTCATCGCACATGCAAAACTCAGTCAACTCATCCTAAGCATCCCAAAGCACATATTATTGTAATATTATCTTAAGCCTCATCAAAAGCTCATTACTTCAAATTTCAAAATCTCACCATCTTAATCACCATCTAAACCTTATAGGAGCAATTCAGTTGGGGTCCAGAATCTATCTGAGGAGTTGCCAAAGGAACAAAATGTGTGCCCCTATGACTACCACCATTAAATCATGGGATAGTCATGGGACAAAACTACCAAGATTAAAATTCCAAAAGCGAAAAGTGACATGAATCCACAATGGTTTGAAGTTCAGCTGAACAAATATTGGGTTTTAAATTATAAATTTTAGATACAAATATTTAAGTGTTGTTATCATCATAGTTATGGGATGTCAGAAGAACATCAAACTTCATGTGAAAACTTTATTGTCTTTCCTGAAATTTTCTGTTTATGTTTCCATGGAACATATCTCCCTTATGCCTTGTGTCTAAGAAGGTGGACTCCTGGACAGAGGGACAGTGTTACCTTTCTTGGGGAGGCACTGGTTCTCCATTTGAGACTTATCTTTTTGTTGCTGGGCTTGGTTTCCATCCACTGTGGGTGTAAAACACACTGGTCAACACAATTCAGGAAGCAACTGACCAAGGACCCAGGTGTCCTCTCTGACTGACAAGGATCAAAGGAGACTCACCAGATAGAGGCAGTGACCTTTCACCTCCACTGAGGGCCTTAGTTAACATTCCACTTCTATGATTTTTTTGTTGTTATTCATTTAAAATATATAGAAAACCTGATAACTATAGCAACTTGAAAACAAGCAGCCCTGCCAACCCAGGGATTTTTTGTTTGTTTGTTTGTTTAATCTAATGAAAAATAAAACTTTCTTAAAGAAATAGAAATTGAGGAGATTTGCTGCCGGTAGGCTTGCCCAGCAAGGGAAATTGACAGAAAGCCATCAGGCAGAAAGAGGCTGCAGTGGTTCGAAATTTACATGTACAGAGCAGCCAAATATTATGAAAGGAGTAAATACAAGTAAAACTCATTTTCTGTACCTTAAGAGAGGTGAAATATGACTGTCTTCTTATTAGTGCCACCCTCTCTGAAAGTAGGCCATTCTCACAGTCCCATGTGAACCTGTCTGTAACCTTAGTTTCTGGCAAGAGATTTACTGCAAACAAGGCTGCATCTGCTGTGGGAGGCTGGTGATGAGGATAAGTTAGAATTCAATTCCCATATAAGCCTAGACTTTGGGATCTGACTTTATCAGTTCACATGCCCCTCACATGTCCCCCAGATAACTATGAGTTGGGTATTTGAAACATTCTAGAATGAGTAGAGCATCAACCACGATTTTCACACACTGGAGCCTCTCTTGACCTTCTGTTTATGCAATAAACAAACTCACAACACAGTACAAAGATACTACACATGTACACACACACACACACACACACACACAGAAATACTGCACATATACTACATATAAAATACAGTACACAGATACTAGATATGTACACACACACAGAAGTACTACACACATACTATATATAGGACACAATACACAGTTACTACAAACACACACACACACACACACAGACACACACACCCCGTACATATACACTACACACAGAAACACTATACACATACTATGCATACAACACAGTATACAAATACTTTATACACACATTATACACAGAAACATTAGCATTACAGACACATAAACAATACACCTATGCTAGACATACATGCAAACACTACTCATATACTACATATATAGAGAAACACTATACAACCCTATATATCCAACACAGAACACAAATACTACACACACAGAGAAACATTATATACACATGAATCATATACACATATTATACACAGAAATTATATACACAAAAACACTACAGAGAGATGCACAACACATATGATATTCATACAGTACAATACATGACTACACATACACACACAGAGAACAACCACATACATACTACACACAGACAGAAAACCACACACATACAATACATACAGTACAGTGTACCTATATGCTATCCACACAAATACAACATGTACTTACACTTATACTATATGTGTACTTACACTACACATAAATTACACGCACAAGAACACATTACATACAAATCACACATAAACACTATGCACAAACCTAGTACATGCATACTATACACACAAACATGACACATATACCATACATACACAAGGCACATGTAAGTGCAGACCTCACACACATATACAACACACAAATAGTACAACACCTCCTTTCACATGCAGCAGAAACATCTCCACACACAAACCAAACCTATATCTACCTCTATAACCTATACTGACACGTGCACAGAGTGCACACACCACACAGGGTATCCACTTGCAGCCCAGCATGCCCCACAGGCTGTGCGCGCTTACCCTTTCCCCCCCAGCAGTGTCATACCACAGCAGTCACAGACAGCTCATCACACAGCTCACCCCCTTTTTTTCCTTTTATCCTTGCGAGTGACCCACACTTCACACTCATTCCTAAAATAATGTTCTTTTTCCCTTTCCCCAAGAGAAGCCTCAAAAGATAAATAAATTCTTCTAATTTTTTTTTTTTTGCCCACATTGTTAATTACTTTGGAAAATTCTCTACCAGGGAAGGACCCCAAAAGCCCTCTGGAGAATTAAATGTTCATTTCACTCGGCACATAACAAGAGTCACACTAACCTGATTAAGACAGAACAGCCCTTCCTCCTTCCAGGAAGACTTTTCACTTGACTTTAGTGTGAAATTTTTCCTACTTGCTAGTAAATTCTATACCAAATATCCTTTGACCTCATCATGCCAAGAGTAATGTTTAATTTTTAACTTTACATTTGCCCTAGCCTTGCATCTTCTGAGGAGAAGCATGAGTCTTGGGATCTACCAGACCAGAACCTTCTGGGAACTGATTGGCAATTTAAAGATTTAGTAAACCGATCCCATACTCTCCAGCCGAGGCAGGACGGAGAACACGTTTCAGAAGTGTTTCTAGGATGTTTCAATTGAGGTGGCCTTTGGAATTCTATGGATTGTCACCGAAATGCTAAGCTTTAGCCATGTCCTATCAGTTTTATTATCTTTTCCCTTTACTCCATTCCTTCCTTTTCCTCCTCCTGCCTTCTCTTTCCTTTCTGCCCTCTCCTCCCTCTCTCCCTTCTTCCTCCTTTGTTCCTTCTCCCTTTCTCCTCTCATGCCCTCCTTCCTCCTTCCCTGCTCCTCAGAAATCATGCCTCTTTGACATTTGATGTGGTCAGAAAACTGCACCTTTTCTTAAGGCTTGCCCCGCAAGGTTGTGACGTGCTCTGTGACTTCTCCTGGTTCGGCTCCTGGCTCTTCCAAATATTTCAGCTCTGCCGAAACTCTTTTGAATTGAATTGTACCACCTAGTAATCAGCTGGGAACATCTAAGCCGTGAACCAGATTATTTTCACTGTTGATGATTTGCTAACATACGTAAGCATTTTAACTTTATTGTGCTTTTTCAATGCATGTCAATAGTTGACAGTTAGCAGATGCTCCATGACTTGAAACCCATTTTCCCCTAAATAAATGTTGAGGCCAGAGGTGAGCCCTGAGCTTGAGGCAGAGACAAGAGGATCATGAGTTTGAGGCCAGTTTAGGCTACAGAACAAGTGCCACATACGACCAGGATGCTTGATAAGACACTGTATCAGAAAAGGAAGGAGGAGGGAGAGAAGGAAGGGAAGGGGGAGAGGGGAAAGAAAACCCAAAGGTTGAAAACCTTTGCCAGGGAGCTTCGTCCTGTTACTTAGCTGGAGTTAGAATTACTAGACATGTTGATCTTCTGTGTGCCCCAGGAAGTCTGTACTATCTGCTCAAATAGCTGGCCATTTCTGGTACTTTCTGGAGAGGGGAGCTTTTTAATGATTGAAAACTCTAAGTTAGTAGTTGTTCAATGTCCACCTCGTGAATAAACAACGCTCTCACATGGCATCAGTGTCCTAAGTTCTAGGTACAAGTTACATAAGAAGGGCCCATCCTTCTGTTTGCTGGCTCTGCTGTCTATTGCATCATGACACTCTGAAGTTGATTTATCTGGATTCCATGTTTCACTAATTAAATTTTTACTTTAGTGGTTTAATATGGAAAGTTTTCAGACATACGGAAGAAATAGAACAGTCTAGTGTAACCACTGACCTATTACCTACCTCCAACTACTACTAGCATTTGAATTTCCCTGTCCAATAGTTGTTTCTGTAGTATTCTAAAGTAGTTACTGACGGTATATAATTTCTACAGAAAATTCAGCATGGAGACTTAAGTCATCAGAAAAATTTAGAACATAACTAATGATAGGTCATTTCTCCCCACTGCCTATTTCAAGCCAGAATAGATTCTATTAAAGGCAAGTTTACTGGGAAGCGGCTTTCAGTGAGTTCCCTGACCCCAAGAACCAAAGCCAGGAAAATCACCAGAGGGAAAGGGGGAAAGGTGGGGGGGGTCAGGGAAGGCGAGAAAGAGCATGCAGACAGAGAGAAGAGAAGAGAAGAGAAGAGAAGAGAAGAGAAGAGAAGAGAAG